>JAUDYJ010000003.1:7917311-8599811 GCA_030761175.1 Masticophis lateralis
TTAATGGGGTTTTTAAACTTATTTTGTGATTTGCATGATTGATTGTTGTTGCAAGCCGCCCTGAGTCCTTCGGGAGAATGGTGGCATATAAATCGCAAAAATAAAATAAATAAATAAAATAAATAATAAGCCCAATCGGACTTTTGAGGGCATGGCGATAAGGCCAAGCGCTTATTTCAGGGTTCAAAAAAATATAAGGCAGGGTCTTATTTTCGGGGAAATATGGTATCCAGTTTCTTTTTGAAAGTATCCAATGATGGAGCATCCACATCTTCCCGTGGCAAGTTGTTCCACTGATTAATTGTTCTCATTGTTGGGAAATTCCCCCTTAGTTCTAGGGTGGTTCTTTCCTTGATTGGTTTCCATCCATTGCTTCTTGTTGTGCCTTTAGTTGCTTTGGAGAATAGGTTGACCCCCTCTTCTTTGTGGTAGCACCTTAAATATCGGAAGACTGTTCCCATGTCTCCCTATTGTTTCAATAGCCCTACAACTGCTGGCCTCAGTTGCTTAGCCAACAGTCCTGAGTTCTGTAGCCCTCTTGGCACCAGATACGCAGGAATTCCAGCATTTACTGTAGGTCATTTACTCAGGCAAAAACTGATCTAGCAAGAGTTTTATTTTATCCTTTATATGAGTGGCACTTTTCATCTATTGTTGTTATTACTATAGATGGTGGCACAGTCAGCTGGTTGTTTTGACTGGATTTTGCATGTTATTAGCCAAGGTCAAAATGTTGGCTTAAGGTTTCCACAGAAAAGACAGAGATGAAGATGGGATGAATTTTGAGCGATTACTGAATCTGCTCTTCTTCCTTTCCTTCAAATAGGAATTTCCATTCTAAAGGAAGAATTTTTTGGAGCCTTACAAAAGTCCCTTGATGGATTTCAGTCTGGAGAAAATCAATGATACATCAGAGTACTCGGAGTATAACACTACCGGTGATTTCTACGACTACCAAAATATGTCCGTCAATTCTGAAAGTATCATACTGTCAGCCACATTGATCATCTGCTGTATAGGACTCCCATTAAACGGAATTGTTATCTGGCTACTCGGCTTCCAGATTAAGAGGAACCCTTTCACAGTATTGATTCTTAATTTAGCTATTGCCGACTTTGGGTTCCTTCTATTTATGGCTATATATTGCTATTTATGCTATATATTTTTTTGCATATTTTATACCGGAAAAAATACCCCTGTGGATCTTTTTTCTCTCCCACATTATGTATATTAATGGTCTCTTTCTTCTGACAGCCATCAGCATTGACCGGTGTGTGGCTGTCCTGTTCCCGATTTGGCACCGCTGTTCCCGGCCAAAACATTTGTCCCCTGCTGTGTGTGCCCTCATCTGGATCTGCTCTTTCCTGTTGGGTGGAATTCCAAACATTATGGAATCTGAATTTGCATATATTACCATTCCAAGTCTCCATTTGGTTGTGACTGCTTTGCTTTGCCTTCCGTTGATCATAATCTCTACTCTGATCCTATTCATCAGAATATGCCTTAAACCTAAACAGATCAAACGTGAAAGACTTTTAGTGATGATCTTAATGACTCTTGTCTGTTTCCTTATTTTTAATGTTCCATTATATATCTTCCTGCTTGTTGATTATTTTCCTGAGATCAAGTATTTCTTTGAATTTCCTGAGTTCCATTTCTACTTAAGTCTGAGCACTTGCCTAAATAGCAGTGTTAACCCAGTGATATATTTTCTGGTTGGGAGAAAGAAACGAGTTCAGTCCCGGGAAAGCATCAAGGTTATTTTTCAAAGAGTCTTCTGGGAAGATGAAGCTCCAAAAATTAGGTAGAAAAAAAAGGCACATTTTCAAACCTTCAGTGATATCCTAATTTGTAGAGGAAAAGCAGGTAGCTGGAGGGGAGGAGTTAAACATGTCACCAGTTTAGAATCATTATTTTGCCAAAAACAGTCCAAGTCCAACCCCACTTGAATTCCATTGGCCATTTTCTGGTACTAATTAATATCAAACTTTAGTTAACTAGATTCTTATAGAGAGAGTAATTATACTCTCTGAATTATAACTTATCATATATTTCTGATCCTTTGTGCCTGGCATTTTTGAATTGTCTCTAATGGTAGATATCTCTTATGACTAGGAAAATGGTTTTCTTGCAGTCTTTATTTCTTGCAGAGCTAAAATGTAAAGTGATTTTGAAGGGGTGAATAAATGGTACTGGTTCAACAGGATTCCTTTTTGAGTAGACATGAATGAGATTGTTCTTTATAGCCCATATCTTATATCCGGAGCTTAATCTCCTTGGACATAATGATTTTGTTCTCCTAAGTAGAAGTCTTTTGTGTCACATACACCAAGATTTGTGAAGTGATGATGTGGAGTGGACTGTCCAAACTAACTTATTTTCAGGTGGTTTGGGAGGGTCTGACAGGTTGGAGAAAGGCCCTTTATCTTGAGGATGTTAAATTATAGCCAAGGGAGACCTCATCAAACAAGGTCACTTCACAGATGGGAAAGAACACTCTGTCTATTCAATACGAGTGCTTTGAGACAATGAAAAATCTAACCATAGTGGGAGATACTCTTATTATACTCTTCATAAATGCAGGTTGGAGTTTAATAACATCTTCTTCTGGAATAGTTATAAATTGTTGATCCCCAATCATGAAGCAAAGACAAGCATGTCAACATCTACACAGAATCTAAGTACACCTTTCTGACAGTGAAAGTCTACGGGGCCCTGCATAAGGAAAGAGGCCTTATCACGGCAGGGGGAAAGGAAATTAAATATGGGCCTCAAATATTACGTCTGCTAGACAATGTCTGGGCTTCCCCAGGAAGTGGCCTCATGCACTGTCGAGGCCATCAGAAAACAGTTTCTGACACACAGTTAAGTAATAATAAAGCCAATCAGAAATCCCACCAAGCTGCCTTGAAGCTTTTAAAGGTACAGGCCCATTGCCTTACCTTATGGGTCCCGCCTGAGACCCTTCATCCCAAGTATTCTCAACAGGAAATTGAACAAGCCAATGAACTTGAGGCAACCCTACAAGGGGGCTGGTGGGTCCTTTCTGACTACAGATTCTTTGTCCCTACACACCTGCCATTGGATGCTGTACAACAAGTCCACTGGCAGTTGCATTTGGGGAAGACTGCTTTGGCAAATGCTCTGCTGCGTGAAGTCTACATCAATAAGATACACAGCATTGCCGCTAATGTCTGCACAAGATGCCATATCTGCACAGCTAATGACCCCCAGACTGGACCCCAACACCCCAAGGACCCCAACCCAGAAGAGATTACTCATTTGACTCTCTCATGATTGATTTTACTGATATGCCCCGCTCCGGTTCATACAATGCTATTTTAGTCATCATTTGGACCTACACTGGATGGCCAGAGTGTATTCCGACTTGAACCAAGAAGGCCACCAAAGTCACCAAAGCTTTGCTTCAAATCATTATTCTTCGGTACAGCCTTCCGTCCAGAATTTCTTCTGCTAACGGTCCTGAATTCATTCACAAAGCTACCCAAAAGATTGCTCGAATGCTTGGAGTCACCTGGCAGCTTCACTGTGCTTTTCACCCTTCTTCGGGTTCTTTTGTAGAAAGGGCACCATTAAGGACAAATTGGTTAAATCTGCCAGGAAATGCACCTCAAGTGGCCCGACGCTCTTGCAATGGCCCTACTTGCTGTACAATGCACCCCACGTAAAGGACTGCTAGTATCACCTTTTGAATTACTATTTGGGTGGGTCCCCAACCTAGCCTGTCCCAATCTCCAAAACATGGGTCAGGTTGACGACTTCATATATTTCGAGAAAGGGTGGTGATGTAAGGGTTAGGCACAATCAGGTGGATTGTTACTGTGGCTAAATTGACAACGCAAAAGTCTTGAACAGGCCATCACCCTTGGATATTGGCAAAATAGGGGTGTTCCAGGGGGATTCAGTAGGGACTAGGATATGATGTGCTAAGTACAAGTCAATTACTTCCTGTATGGCTTGTACAATGTCCCTGGGGTATGCCCGTTGACGGATCCTGACGGGTGTCTTTGACAGAATCTCATCCCCAATGATGGGGGGTTGGTGACTAGCAAACCCGGGGGGAGGTATCCTCGGCCCACAAGTACGGCACTTCAAAATCCTTCCATCCGGTGTTCCTTTCCACTTCCTGTACCATGATCATTCTCCATGATTCCTCTTGTGGGACATCCATTGACATCTTGTGCTAAATCATTGCCATTGTGCCATCTTCCTCAAAGGAGATTTGCACTCTTAATTTACATTACAAGTCCCATCCCAACAAGGGGAATAGGCAGTCTGGCATATACACAAATTGGTGGGTGATGGTCTTTCCTCCCATGCAGCACACCAGGGGGTGCAAAAAGGGGTGCTGGATTGTTTTACCAGTCTCTCCTTGTATGTTGATGGTATACAGGCAGGATCAGGTTAGAGATCATGTTAGGACAGAGCAAGTGGCCCCTGTGTCCACTAAGAAGGGCAAGGGTTTGACTCCAATCATTAGACTGACCATAGGTTCTGGGAGGCGGGTCAAACCTGGTCTGTCTCAGTTCCATTCTTCACCTTCAGCCAGACCAATGAGGGGGATACTGGATGACCCTTGTTCCCTCCCTCTCAGCGTTCTTCCTCGGCTGCCTCTATAGTTCCTGACAAACCCTCCACGTCTTCCTTCAGGGACTACTTCCTTATCCTTGTCTGGGCACTCACCCTTCCAGTGGCCTTCCCTCTTACATATGGCACAATGGTTCCATCCGAGGGGTCCTGCAGACCCTCGGCCTCTGCCGCCTCCCCTTCCTCTTGGACCCCCCATCATGGCCATAGTCAACAATTCTGCTTTCCTCTGCATTTTTTGATCCTGCTTTCTTTCTTCGACTTTGTCCCAATTCACAAAGGTTTTCCTAACAACTTCCATCAATTCACTCATGGGTTTCCCTAGGGGTCCCGCCAATCTTTGTAGTTTCCTTCTAATATCAGGGACACTCTGGGAGATGAAGGCCATAGTCATCATCCGGGTGTTCTCCGGTTGAGTGGGGTCAATAGGGGTGTACATTTGATAAGCCTCAAGTAGCCGGGTATAAAATGCTTCTGGACTCTCTGTGTGTCGCTGCATGACCAGGGAGGGTTTAGAAATGTTAGTGGCAGGTCTTCCTGAGGCATGGATTGCCTGCACTACCAACTGTTGGTAATTTTTGATTGATTCCATATCCCCGTTGTCATAGGGGTTCCACTTCTGGTCCT
Source organism: Masticophis lateralis (assembly GCA_030761175.1). Lineage (NCBI taxonomy): Eukaryota > Metazoa > Chordata > Lepidosauria > Squamata > Colubridae > Masticophis > Masticophis lateralis. Next base: position 7,922,547 of record JAUDYJ010000003.1, read on the forward strand.
CGGAAGGAAAATTTTTCTCCACCCATTGTTCTAATGTAAAACCCTGAGAGGGTAGAATGGACTTCAGGATTTTCATCACCGCATTTCTAATCTTCTCCCTCTCCTCAGGGTTAAATAAGGTCCCCATCAATTGCTGGAGATCTCGCCAAGTCGGGATGTGGGTGTCCACAATCATTTTAAACCAAGTGGGCAATCTCCATTGGCTTCTCACTAAAGGGACCATAGTGTAATTTCCAGTTGAGGAGATTGGAGGTGGTGAAAGGGATATGTTGAAACAACTGAGCAGTCACTGTGCCTCGATCTTTGGCCATTAACTGATCCACCCTTCTCAGGGGGGCGATCAGGATCAGACAATCTTGAAATGTCATAACATACACTCTAGCAGAGTGAGAGGTATACTTTTTCCCCCTTCCATGTTCTTCCCGTGGCACCAGACAAGACAAATAAGGAAAGGGATTGAGAGGAAGGTAAGGGGTCCTTTGTCCCGGGGTAACATGGAGGAATTTGCTCACACACTCAAGTCCGACCCAGTTAGCCACCCACTCATGGTCTCCGATGGGACCTGCAAACACCGAACACTTCCCACTGGCCCAAGGCACTGGTCACTCAACAGTCACCATTGGGACCGCAGTGGACATTCCCATCAACCACACTTGACAACCTTCCCACCTTTACCTCTAGAGAGAGGGTGATCGGTCCTCTCCCCCATCCCTGTTTACACCTGGGAAGTTCCCTTCAACTTAACAGAGTCCCCGACAGTGTGGTGACCCTCCAGAGAGGCCCCAAGGCCTCCTTGTCTCCTGGCTGGCTCGCCAGAAATCATGTGGGAAAACCCGCTTCCCAAAATCAGGAGACAAGACCACAAAGTTGGAGAACACAGGTTTATTGCTAGCAATGCTTCAGAGTAATAGCTTGGCAAAGTCTGAACCCTGGACTACTCCCAGAGTCTATCTTCTATAGGTTTTGTAATTACAGCTTCACTGATGCGGATATTTCCTTACATGTATCAAGATTCAGTACATCAAAACAGGATATAAAAAGAAGTTATCTTTTACTACATATTCCATATAAGGTTAGATCGAGCATATCTTACCATATCTTACACTATCTATTAGTTTCGGAACCTCTCACGTGCCAAGTCTTAGGTTACAGAATAATATGATCCATAGGTCAGCAAGCATACAAGTACATTTAGCAAGAAGTTGGTACTTTCCTATTCTTGCGACAGAGATAGAAACAAGTGAAGCTCATTCTACCTATGCTTTGATATCAAATTAAGGCACTTGGGTCCACCCGCATCAAAACATGGGCTCAGTTCAAGGTAAATACATCTAAGAATGTATCCTCAATGTTTCCAGAGAATGCAGGATATTAGAAGACCTCTCACTGTTGAAGGCCCTGAGGAATCTGACAAGGATTCCCAGTGAGGAATGACTTTTTCTGCACCTTCTTTATTTAAAAAAATATATCTCTGAAATAATGACCCAACTGGGTTAGAACAGTTTAGAATAACAGCTGGAAGGGGCCTTGGAGATTTTCTAGTCCAACTCCCTGCTTAGACAGGAAACCCTTCACCACTTCAGAAAAATGGTTACCCAACATCTTCTTAAAAATGTCCAGTGTTGGAGCATTCACAACTTCTGGAGGCAAGCGAGTCCACTGATTCATCGTTCTGGTGGCATAAGGTATTTTATTTCAGTTAGAGGAATGGAGGATTCTTCTCATATATTTCTGAATATAACCCTGCATTTCCAAATGTCTATGGAGATTCTCAGTCATCCAGGTCATGGTTGTCTCAAAAGTGCTTTTTCAAAAGGCAACTGGACTTTGTTTTTCCTTGAAGATGTTTCGCTTCTCATTCAAGAAGCTTCTTCAGAAGTCCAGTTATGAAAAAGCACCTTTGGGACATGCATTTTTAAGAACTGTTCCAGTGACAGCAGTCGGCTGAAGAGGTTGTAGAAAAATAGTTTTAAAAGAAAAAAAACGTTGGACATGCCCACCCAGTCACATTACCAGCACCCCTCCACCAAGCCATGCCCACAGAACCGGTAGTAACAAATTTTACATTTCACCACTGTTTACAACCCTTAATCCCTTGTATGCAAAGGTGCAGGGGAGAGTTCAGAAAATTAGATCTTTCCTTTCCCTAAAACCCCATAGTGGAAACAGAACCTCTTTCCATTTTATTTCTCTAGCAAAACAAACAAACATAAAACGCGTCAATTATTACTGGCGGGATAAAATTATGCTTTTACAAAGAGTTTGAAAGTGGAGCTGTAAACCTCTGTGAGGTTTCAGGAGTTTCATCTTCCTTGAAGACCCTCTGAAAAATGACCTTCATGCTTTCCCTGGACTGAGTGTGTTTCTTTCTCCCAACCAGAAAATAGATCACTGGGTTAATGCTGCTGTTTAGGCAAGTACCCAGACTAAAATAGTTCCCCACTCCCCAAAGTTCCCAGGAATAAACCATATCAGTAAATTTGAGAAAGAATACATAGATATGTAATGGAATGGTAAGAATAAGGAAACAGAGAAGAGTAGCTGAAATCATCATTAAAGGTCTTCTACGTTTGATCTGTTTGCTTTTAAGACCTATTTTGATGAATAGGATCACAGTAGAGGTTGTGATCAGTGGAAAGCAAAGCAGAGCAGTCACAATCAAATGGGGATTCAAGATGGTCACATATTCAAATATATGCCTTGTAATTTTCAGAATTCCAATCAGGAGGAAAGAGAAGATCCAGATGAAGGCACAGACAGCAGAGGACAAATATTTTGGGCGGGAACAGCGATGCCAGATTGGGAAGAGGACAGCCACACACCGGTCAATGCTGATGGTTGTCATAAGAAAGACACCATTATTATACATGATTTGGCAGAAAGAAAAAATGATTAATTTGGATATTGTTGATAGCATCAAAGCTATAAAAGAAGCAATGCAACAGATAAGCACTGATATGAGAAATCCAAAGTCAGCTATAGCTAAATTAAGAATCAATACAGTGAAAGGGCTTCTCTTAATCTGGAAGGCGAGTAGCCAGATGACGATTCCGTTTAATGGGAGTCCAACACAGCAGGAGATCAATATGAATGACCATATTATTTGGTTATTTTGATAACCGGTAACATTGTCTTTTAAAGACTCTGCTGTAGCATTCATGTTTGCAAGTTGAAAATCATCAAGAGCCTTTTTACTGGTCAAAACCTCTTCATTTAGAATCGAAATTTCTATTAGGAGAAAAGAAAGAAAAGTGGATTCAATTGATTTTTCAGTAACTGTAATATGTTCATCTTCTCTCTTGACCGACTGAGTCAAGATTAAGAATGTTGCTAATGCTATGGAAAATCCATTCCTAACAACTTTTTGACTGAATGACTGAATCACAATAACAATAAATGAAGACTCCTCTGGCATAAGCAAACAAATAAAAGAAGAACTACTACAGTAGGAGAAAGCAAAGATGCCATCAATAGTAATAGCCATCATTGGTGTCATCCCAAAACATGTAAAGCTCCACTGGGATACCATCAGCATGGACAAAATATCTGTCAGTCAATCGCAAAGGCAGGTTTACTTGGAACAACCATTGTATAATGCCTTGGTAAGGCCACACTTGGAATCCTGTATCCCCTTTTGGTCACCACAATGTAAAAAAGATGTTGAGATTCTAGAAAGAGTACAGAGAAGAGCAACCAAGATGATTAGGAGACTGGAGGCTAAAACATATGAAGAATGGTTGCTGGAACTGGGTATGTCTAATCTTATGAAAAGAAGGACCAGGGAAGACATGATAGCAGTGTTCTCATATCTCAGTGGTTGCCATGAAAAAGAGGGAATCAAGTTATTTTCCAACATACCTGTGGTTATTTACATTTCCACCATTCTCATAGCATAAGGTCCAAGAGGAAATAATAGCTTCCTCCAATATGCATAAAAATGCAACTTATCCAACACCCAAAATCTAGATTACTAGATCCTCTAAAACTCCTATCAATTTAGTAAGTAATAAATAAAAGTGAAAAATCCAAGGAAGTTATGTATGCTATTGCTATAGCCATACATTTCTAATTTTTATTATGTTTTTATTTTCGCTATGTATTGGTAGTGAATAGTTTGGAAATACAAGATTTGTAAAATCTTTGGGCACTTCTATTTTGATGGCTAGCTTTACATTGGAAAATTAATCCAGAAAAAGACTATTGAGATTTGGATAACTGTCAATATATAAATGTCACAAAAATATCTCTGATATGAAAAATCAGGAGCAGAAATTACTAATTAAGTTGAATATCATTGCATTTGTCTAAGATCTGCTGAAAATCTTACCTTTCTGAAGCCATGGGTGGAAGGTCTTTAGAATTGATGAGGTGTTTCCTAAATCCATGTAATGGACCACTGGAGTGATTGACAATGGCCAAAGCAGAACAAGCTGTAGAGAAAATATAATGGGTTAGAAGTCTTGTTCAGATTGCTGTTATCTCAACAGATGAAGAACAATGAATTTCAAACATAATAGGTCTGCTTACAAGGTCCAAAAGTGTTCAGTGTAACTCATCATGTTATTCTTGTCTAGAGAATTTCCTTCCCCTGGAGTGGGGAGGGAATGGAGATTTTGCAGTATCCTTCCCCTGCCATGCCCACCAAGCCACGCTCACAGAACTGGTAGTAAAAATTTTGAATCTCACCACTGGAAATTAGTCCAGAAACAGTCAATTGAGATTTAAATAGCTATCAGCATATAGGGTCACGTACTTCGGTTTTAATTTACATGAAAGCTGGGATATGATCAGGGAAGTAAAGACAAGGATAGAGAAAGCTCAAACAGCATTCTTCAAAATGAAAAATGTCTTCTGCAGTCACAACGTAAACCTAAGGCTGAAAATCAGGCTTGACAGATGCTACATCTTTTCTATCCTGCTATATGGAGTAGAGAGTTGGTCTCTGACAGAAAACCCATTTGAAAAAACTAGAAGCATTTGAAAAGTGGATTTACAGGCAGCTGTTACATATAACCTGGGTTTACAAAATCACAAATGAGGGGGTGATAAGCTGCCTGGGAAAGCCAAGGGAAATCATCAAAGCCATTAAAAAGTGAAAGTTGGAATATTTTGGACATGTGATACAACACCCAGAAAAATACAGCATCCTTCACTTAATCCTCCAGGGAAAAATTGAAGGCAAATGAGGTTCAGGCAGAAGAAGAACATCATGGCTTCAAAACCTAAGGGATCAGTTTGGACAAAACTCAGCAGCACTTTTTCATACAGCTGTTGACAAAAATAGGATTGCCAACATGATCGCCAACTTCCGATGATGGATATGGCACAACAACAACAAGAAGATCAGATATAAATGTCATAAAAATATTTTGATGTTGAAAATCTGAAGCATAAATTTTTAAATAGAAGAATATTGTTGTATTTGTCTAGGATCACCCAATATCTTACCTCTTTGAAACAGTGAATCCAAAGTCTTTAGATTTGATGAGAAGAAGATTACTAGATCATGTCATTGGCTGTTGAAGTTTCCGACAATGGCCAAAGCAGAACAAGTTGTAGAAAAAAATACAATGAGTTTTAAGCCCTGCTCAAATTAATTGTAGCTCAATAGATGAAGGAAAGTAAGTTCCAAGCAAAATAGGATTTTCTTATAATGTCCAAAATTTGACGTATATCAGAAAGAACCTGTCGGATGTGCTGTTGGATAATTTACAGGGTTAAATGTCAGAGTAGCAGGCAATCCTAAGCAGATCTTTTGCAGAAAATATTCTTTCTGTTCTGGAATGAGGAAGCACTTCTTGGTCAAAGTCTCACACAACTAGATATAGTCTGTGTTTTGTCTAATCAGTGTGAACATCAAACGATAAGAAGATTCGTTTCCTGTTTTTGCGGGATAATTCCCGACTATCAAAGGAGGAGGCTGCCCACAAACCTAATCAACTCTGCGGTAAAGGAAAATTATTATTTTGTATTTCAGCTGAACTGGTTTCCTCATCTGAGAATTTTTATCATGAACCTCTGCTTTTAAAGCTTTGATCTTCTTGCTAAAAATTGGAAAATGAGCTCAAACCTGAAAAAGGCAATTGAAATTTTACTAGATTATCAAGGTATCAATATGGAAGATTTTAATATGAAATGCCAGATACAGATATATACAACTACTAAAAATTATCTATTATATTTTCACGTCTCTGGATCACATTAACCTTCCAAAATTACTTCATATCTTGATGGACCAAGCTCTTCAAAGTTGGTGAGTAGATTATTGTGTCACAATATTGAAGTGAAGCTGAAATAACTGAGGATAGCAGGACCTGACTGAGGCAGGTCTTGAGAGTGTTATCTGGGAGGAGTTCGATCCTGTGGCTCCCGAGGACGTGGACAGGATCTTGGGATGGCTGAATGTGACCACATGTTTATTGGACCCGTGTCCCTCTTGGTTGGTGCTGGCTTCCCGGGAAGTTACACGAGGCTTGCTCCAGGGGAATATTAACACTTCTTTGAGTGAGGGTGTCCTGCCAGCCGCCTTGAAAGAGGCAGTGGTGAGGCCCCTCCTCAAGAAGCCTTCCCCGAATCTGGCTGTTTTGGCTAACTATCGTTCAGTCTTCAACCTTCGTTTTATTGCAAAGGTTGTTGAGAGCGGCAGCTTCCCCAGTACCTGGATAAAGCTGTCTATTTAGACCCACTCCAGTCCGGTTTCAGGTCTGGGTACAGCACTGAAATGGCATTGGTCGCATTGGTGGATGATCTCTGGAGGGCTCGGTGTAGGGGTTATTCCTCTATCCTGGTCCTGTTAGACCTCTCAGCGGCTTTTCATACCATCGACCATGGTATCATGTTGCACCGATTGGAGGGATTAAGCGTTCTGCAGTGGTTTTCCTCCTATCTCTCCAACCAGTCGCAATCTGTGTTGACAGGGGGGCAGCAGTTGACCCTGAGGCACCTTGTTTGTGTGGTACCACAAGGGTCGGTCCTCTCACCCCTCCTGTTCAACATTTATGTGAAGCCGCTGGATGAGATCATCTGTGGTTTTGGGGTTGAGTTCCATCAGTACGCTGATGATACTCAGCTGTACATCTCCACCCCAGACCATCCCAACGATGCCTTGGAAGTGATGTCCCGGTGCGTGAAGGCTGTGCGGGTCTGGATGGGGAGAAACAGGCTTCAACTCAACTCCTCCAAGACCGAGTGGCTGTGGCTGCCGGCGTCCCGGTATAGCCAGCTGGCGCCATTGCTGGCTATTGGGGGTGAATCACTAGCTCCCACGGAAAGGTCCCACAACTTGGGCGTCCTCCTGGATGCACGGTTGTCTTTAGAAGAGCATATGATGGCCGTGGCCCAGGGGGGCTTTTTATCAGGTTCGTCTGATACGCCAGTTGCGGCCCTTTCTAGATCGGGATTCCTTACGCACAGTCACTCAAGCACTCGTCACTTCTCATCTGGACTATTGTAACGCTCTCTACATGGGGCTCCCCTTGGGGTGCACCCGGAGGCTCCAACTTGTGCAAAATGCGGCCACATGGGGGATTATGGGAGCGACAGGGCGCTCCCACGTGACACCTCTCCTGCGTGAGCTGCATTGGCTTCCAGTGGACTTCCGGGTGCGCTTCAAGATGTTGGTGACCACCTTTAAAGCGTTCCATGGCTTAGGGCCAGGGTACCTATGGGACCGCCTTCTGCCACCAATTGCCTCCCACTGGCCGGTTCGCTCCCACAGAGAGGGCCTCCTCAGGGTGCCGTCAGCCAGGCAATGTTGGCTGGCGACCCCCAGGGGGAGAGCCTTCTCTGTGGTGGCACCTACCCTCTGAAATGATCTACCCCCAGAGATACAAACGATTCCAGACCTTCGGACTTTTTGTTGGGCCCTAAAAACTTACTTTTTTCTGTTAGCTGGGCTGGCCTGATTTTATGTTGATTTTAAAGTTTGATACTGATTTTAATTGAAATATTTTAAATTATGGGCCAAATTTATTCAATTACTTTTAAAATTATTTTAACTTTTGTGTACAAATGTTTTTACTCTTGCTGTTCAGCGCCCTGAGTCTGAAAGGAGAAGGGCGGTATATAAACCTAATAAAAGATAAAGAAAGACCTGCAGGAAAAAATGTGTGTGTGTATCACACACTCTGGTGTAATGCCTCACACTCACCTTCATGTATGCAATGCCCCTCATGCACCCTCTCAAACTTCCTCACCCCTCCCCAACTTCCCACATGCACCCCCTCTGCCCCTCCCTCCCTCCCCCACTCAACAGCAACCACTTATCGGCCTGCAGGTCTGAGAGTTACAACTTCCTGCCAGCTCTCTCACTAACCTGGCTGAAAATTGTCTTGACTAAACATGGGATCCAGTTAATGATAGCAACTGGGACTAAACCAGGGTTTTAGTTAAAATAATGATAGTAACTGGGACAAACTGGGACTAAATCAGGGGTCAGCAACCCTAAACCCTCAAAGAGCCACAAAGGTCCTAACCGGAAGCCCCCCGTTCAATTCTGGAGCTGACCAGAAGTCCAGTTTCCCCCACCATAGACTCTCTTCCTAGTGCGGTGTCCTTTTTCCTATACTTGTCCTAACCAAAAGTCCTATCAATTGTGGAGCTGACCAGAAAACCCACCCCTTGCCATAAAGTCTCCTCCTGGAATGCCATGCTCCATCCCCCCACCTTAACTGGAAGCTCCTCTCCAAATTGTGGTGCCGACGAGTTACGGGGATGTCACTGCGTTTTTATATTTACCAGCAGAGCTATTATTTCTGGACTGTAAGATTTACCGTAGTTAAATTTCTTATCAGCACCTACTGATGACATGCATTCCTTTGTACTTCTGGAAACTTTTTTTTTGTTCTCCAGCCAGCTAAGGTCAGGCTGGGGATTCTTTGCCAATATGTAATCTAATTTAGATAGTGAGATGTTTTTATTTTCTTACAATAAATATGAGTTTAATTAGAAGATGTATTCCAGTTTTATTGATCAAAGTATACAGAAGGATAAAAGGCACGATCCAACTCAAAATGAGGGCAATTACCCCACACAAGGTAACGGGGCTGATTGCCGCTCTGACAGGGGGCCGCAGCAGGATGAAAGAGCCACATGCAGCTCCAGAGCCACGGGTTGCTGACCCCTGGACTAAATGAATTGCCAAGGCTAAGGGATCTCATTATGCTTTATGACTGCATTGCTTAGTGATGGAAATTCTGGTCCCAATTAGTATTATAAGTCAAAGATGATCTGTATTGTATTTGGTTAGGCAAGCTATATACGGTAAATGGTATAAGTTGTTGGCTTTCAGTTTTGTGGTACTCTGCTCTGCTTGGTATATTATTATTGGACATACACCAATATTGATTTCCATTGATAGATGTGACAAGGGCAGCAACAGCAAATAAAACCATGATTTAACTTCTTCAGATGTTAGATCTTTGGAAGTCTCAAGGCACCACAGGCACAATAGTTAGATATTTCATTGTCTCAAGTCACTGAATAAATGGAGTGTTCTTTCTCACCTGTGGGGTGACCTTATTTGGTGAGGTCTCCCTTGGCTGCAGTCAAAAATCCAGAAGATAAAGGGACTTTTACAGTCCCCAAGACTGTAAAAGACTTCCCAAGGCAGCTGAAAATAAGCTATCCTGGACAGTTCTTTCCACAACATCATTTCAGGATGGTGGTGTCTAGCTTGAAGCACACTTTTGCTGCTGCCATCGTGATCACTCCTCAACTTGCCAAAGATCTAGGGGGAAGGGGAGGGTGAGATGGAATGCAGCCTCCAAACTTCAAGAAGAAGAACTGTGAGAACCAAGGACACTCAGCAGATGTTTGCCAACCCCGGAGACTCTTTCTCATATCAAAGCAATGACACTCAATTGGACAATGTGAGCTGCACTAATAGGGAGAGGGGGAACTCCATATTGTAACTATGTGGGTTTATGTGGGAATTAGGTAGAGCTGGTTTTGCCTTCATCAATACTGAAATGATGTACTCAGTAAAGTGTTGCATTCAGACTTCTGAAGTTTTCAAACATGCTTGCTTCGGTTGAGTTTTTCAGTCAGAATCTTGACAGCTGGAAATCTATGCTCTTAGTATACTCAGGAGCCAGAATCAATATGTTGAAGACAGTGGTGAAATCTAAAATTTGTTACTACCAGTTCTATGGGCGTGGCTTGGGTGGGCATAATGTAACTGGGTGGGTGTGGCAATTTTTTTTTACTTTTTACTTTTAAAAGCATTTTTTCTACAACCACTTTGGTTTTCAAAAGGCTCTGATGATCCAAGCTGAGTTGTCTGATTGGCAGAGGCTTTTTTTTTCTTTTAAATGCCTCTGTGGATCAGACAACTCAGCTTGTATCGTCAGAAGTTTTTAAAAGAAAAAAAGCCTCTGCGGATCAGGCAATTTAGCTTGGATTGTCAGAGGCATTTAAAAGAAAAAAAGGCTTTTTTTTCTTTTAAATGCCTCTGACGATCCAAGCTGAGTTGCCTATATCGACAGAGGCTTTTAAAAAAAATGCTTTTAAAAGCCTTTCAGGATCCCAGCTGAGCCGCGCAATCATCAGAGGCTTTTTTTTTTTTACTTTTAAAAGCATTTTTTCGGCCAAAGAGGTTGTAGAAAAAATGCTTTTAAAAGTTAAAAAAAAAACCTCTGATGATTGTGCGGCTCAGCTGGGTATGGGGAGACAGGGATTTTTGCTACTGGTTCTCTGAACCACCCACCTCCATCGCTACTAGATCAGGTGATCCGGTCCGAACCGGGAGCATTTCACCTCTGGTTGAAGGAGACTGAAGCCCAGATATAAGAATACAGCTGTAAAGTTTAATCTCATTGATGTCTACCGAAAAAGGAATCCTGTTACTTCCACTTACTCTTCACACAGTCTACATAGATTTGATAGTGAATGTAGGATCCCATTCTCAGCACTATGGATCTCAATTGCAAAACAGTTTCAGTTACGGTACTGAATAGCACAGAGGGGGAAAAATGCTTCTCACATATTTCCCCAATCTTCAAGATACTTCCTGTAACATAATATACAATAATAAAATTCTTTATTGGCCAAGTGTGCATGGACACACAAGGAATTTGTCTCTGGTGTAAAAGCTCTCAGCATACATACAAGCAACATGTGATAAATCATGATCATAATCCTCATAAAATTCATTCATCATAAATCATAACATACAACACTCATGTCAACCATAAATCATAACATACAACACTCATGTCATGAATTGGGTTCACTTCAACCCAATGAAGTGAATCTGGATAAGGCCATCTTTACAGCTTCAGGGTTGCCACTAGGTGGGAGGGGTGGTGGTGGAAATAGATAGCTGGAAGTTTTGTAGCCAAAATAAAAAAAAGTTTTCTTGTGAGAACCAAGGACATTCCAACAGGTGGCTGGAAGGAGGAGGAGGAGGAGAAAGTAACCAAGCAACCAGCCAGCACCTCTATTGGACAATGTGATTTTCACCCACTTTTACCTGGGTGAAAATAACAGGAAACAATCAACTTGAAACTGTTTGTAAACTTCTATCTGATTCCAGGAACTTCATCTTCTTTGAAGACTCTTTGAAAAGTGACCTTCATGCTCTCCCTGGTCTGAGCTTGTTTCTTTCTCCCAACCAGAAAATAGATCACTGGGTTAATGCTACTGTTTAGGCAAGCAAAGAGATTACTATATATAAAAAAATGAACACTGAGTTCATTGGTGCCAAGAAAAGGAGTAATGAACAAAAAAATATATAGTGGAAGGGTAAGAATAAGGAAACAGAGAAGAGTAATGAAGATCATCACTAAAAGTTTTCCCCGTTTGACTTGTTCAGATTTAAGGCGTATTTTGACGAATAGGATCAGAGTAGAGATTGTCATCAATGGAAGGCAAAGCACAGCAGTCACAATCCAATCGAGATCCCAGGGAACAGAAGAAAAAACTAAATTCTTGTGATTGCTGCAAAATCCAACAAGTAGGAAAGAGAAGATCCAGAGAAGGGCACATACCACAGGGGATAAATATTTTGGCCGAGAACTGTGATACCACATTGGGAAGAGAACAGCAACACACCGGTCAATGCTGATGACTGTCAGAAGAAGCAGGCCACTGATATACATGATGTCGGACAAATAAAATATCACCCAACTTTGAAATGGTGAAAAAGCTATGAAATAATCAATTGAATGTATAGCCGCAAATATGATAAACCCAAAGTCAGAAATAGCTAAATTCAGAATCAACATGGTGAAAGGGTTTCTCTTAATCTGAAAGACGAGGAGCCAGATGACAATGCCATTCAATGGGAGTCCCATGCAGCAGGTGATTAATCTGACTGAGAATATGGCAGCTTGGTATTCATTGGAAACGGTACTATTAGAGTCAGATTGCTCTCCTGTAGCATTCATGTTTGCCAGGCTGAGATTCATCAAGGGACTTTTGTAATGCTCCAAAATCTCTTCTTTTGGAATGGAAGTTTCTGTTAAAGATAAGAAAGAAAAGTGGATTCAATAATTCCTCAATCATAGGATCGTAGGGCTAGATGGGACCTCAAAATTCTTCTAATCCAATTCCTAGCACAAGGCAAGAGTCATATACTATCCAGTGGTGGGATTCAAGTAATTTAACAACCGGTTCTCTGCCCTAATGATTTCTTCCAACAACCAGTTTGCCAAACTGCTCAGAAAGTTAACAACCGGTTCTCCCAAAGTGGTGCGAACTGGCTGAATCCCACCACTGGTACTATCCCAGTCAAACAGTTGTCCAGTCTATTTTTGAAAACCTCCAGTGATGGAGCATGCACAAGTCCAGATGGCAAGCTACCGTATTTTTCGGAGTATAAGATGCACCTTACTTTTTGGGGAGGAAAATAAGAAAAAAAGCTGATTGGTGGATGGATCGGCCTCCTGGATTACCCCCAATCAGCTGTTCCCAGAGGTGAATTTTAACAACAGGTTCATTGGTTGTGAGCTCTGTGCCTTGCTTTTTTTTTTCTGCCTCTGAAAGCCTCCGAAACAGAGCTTCAGAAAAAAGGCTTTTTTTCTGAAGCTCTGTTTGGTGGCTTTTTTCCCCTGAAGCTTCTTTCATAGGCTTTTTTTCTGAAGCTCTGTTTCAGAGGCTTTTTTTTCTGAAGGACTATCTGTACTCTATTCAATCTCCTTTCTTTGGCAGGGCTACACTCAGAGTATAAGATGCACCCAAATTTTCACTCTCTTTTTTTGGGAGTAAGGTGTGTCTGAAAAATACGGTATTCCATTAATAGCCTGTCTCACTGTCAGAAAATTTATCCTTATGTTTAAGTTGTATCTCTCTTTAAGAAGCATCTATCCATTACACCTTGTCCTGCTCTTTTGGGCCCTAGAGAATGAATCAATCCCCTCTTTTTTGTGACAGCCTCTCAAGTACCAGAAGACAGTTATGTTCACCTTTACCTTTAATGTTGATTGACTGAGCCAGGTTTCAGAACTTTGCCACCACTATGCAAAATCCATTCTAAAAAAACAGCTGATTATGCAACTTACCATAATAATAATAACAACAGGTGAAAATTGGTATAGGCAAATAAATGCAATAGAATTTCCAATGCCATTGGAAAGCAAAAAGAGTATCCAATGTGATAGCCACCTTTGATGAAATCCCAAAACAACTGGAAAAATAACTTGGAGATCAGCAGGATTGACAAATTCAACACCAGGCATTTCCAACTGTACTTGGAACAGTTTACATCCTGTGATGTTACCATTAACACCATCAGACTTCAACATCTGCCAATCCCAGGTCCTTGGAAAGAAATAGATAGATGGCTAAAAATACTAAATCCAGTCTCAACAATTGGCTGACTGTGCATTGAACTATAGATTGTTAAAATGGTATGTTATGCATCTCTCAATGACTGGGCACACAACATTCAAAAATTTTAAAAATGCAATAAAATCATTTTTTAAAAAAGTCCAAGGACCTACTAGGAAGGTAGATACTTCACAAAATATCTACAAAAAAGTTGTTTCTATGCTGAATTTCACTGTCCAGTTTTGAGCACATTCTTTAATCCAAGATTCTTTGTGGTTAGGAATCCTTTTGAAACTCCAACACATTTTCTGTGCAATAGCAATAGCAATAGCAATAGCACTTAGACTTATATACCACTTTACAGCCCTCTCTAAGTGGTTTACAGAGTCAGCCTCTTGCCCCCAACAATCTCGGTCCTCATTTTACCAACCTCAGAAGGATGGAAGGCTGAGTCAACTTTGAGCCTGGTGAGATTCAAACTGCCAAATTGCAGTCAGTGGAAGTAGCCTGCAATACTGCCCTTTAACCACTGCGTCACTGTGGCTCAATCCTTAGGATCACTGAGGCAGCCTGTCCTCAGAGGGCTATTCTGATAATCTTTACCAATATTCTAGACATCTTGTCCAGTGGTGGGGTTCAAATAATATAACAACTGGTTCTCTGCCCTAATGACCAATTGGGTGAGTGTGGCCATGGTGGGCATGACAGGCAGCACTCGGCCTCTGGCACCCCCCTGGGAGAAAAAATGGGGCATGGGGGGGCAGTACCCCTCATAGGCCTCCCTGCAGCATCCTGGGAGCAAAAATCGGCTGCAGGGAGCTGCACACTTACCTGGGAGCCAAAACGGGGCACGTGGTGACTCCTGAAAGCAATTGAACAACTGGCTGGCCTTGAACTGGCTGAATCCCACCACAGATCTTGTCCCAGCTAAAGCAGACTAAGAAATATAAAAGGTGACCAAATAAGCAAAACAAATAAATTCATTTAGATGGATGGACGTTTGCTTCTAACTGAAGCTTTTCCTGCCCACATCTATGATGGTGCCTATCAGCTTCTTTCTTTGTAGGTCAAAGAAAGAGATTCTACAGATCATCTACAAGAAGTTTGTCATGATTCATGCAGGTAGAGAGAGTCCCTGGACCAGTAGTGGGTTCCTCTTACCTTCGCTACTAGTTCGGAACCAGGACCCACCATCACCACTCCCGGATGGCTAGAACCAGGGTGAACTGATAGAAACCCACCACTGCCCTGGACATAGTGGTTGAGTTCATATTTGTCCTATTTCAATTGCTTCTTATCTTGACTAAATGTGTAAACAGGCAGTTATTCGGTGTCTAAATGACACCACAACCACTAAGACCATTTCATATGTCAGATTTGTATTTCTCAGAATTATCAGCCGTGATCTCTTATATTTCTACCATTCTTATCAAGTCAGGTCCACAAGGAAATCATAGCTTCCTCCAGCTGATGCCTAAAAATGCAAATCCTCCAACACCCCGAAATTCAATCTCCCCAGAACAGAGGTGAGTTCTAATTTTTTTTTTTACTACCGGTTCTGTGGGCATGGCTTATTTTGTGGGTGTGGTTTGATGGTCATGTGAAAAACAATTCTTTAGGATTTAGCAGGGGTACTGGTCTACCAGGCTTTTAACTGCTTGCAGAACCGTACCGGTCTACCCATTTGTTTTTGGAGTGCACTGGTCTACCGTCACACTGCCTTTTACTGCTGATCAGCTGTAGGGTGGCCCTTTGAAGCACTGCGACAAGAGTTTAAACAGCTTTTTGCTGCTCTGCCACCACCGAGAGCATCGGAAACCGCTTTCAGGTAGCTTGGCCTCATTTGCCAATCTACCACCACCGAGCAGTTTACAAGGAGCAGATTGGTTCTAGCCGATCCTTTGGGAGGCTTCTTGGCTTCTCAATTTAAAGCTACGGTGTCTTGTTTTTTTCTCTCTCTTCTTTGTCACGTGAGCCCTGATTTTTTCCTTCTAGCCCAATGATTCTCAACCTCCCTAATGCTGCGACCCTTTAATACAGTTCCTCATGTTGTGGTGACCCCCAACCATAAAATTATTTTTGTTGCTACTTCATAACTGTAATTTTTTACTACCGGTTCTGTGGGCATGGCTTATTTTGTGGGTGTGGCTTGGAGATCATGTGACTGGGTGGGCGTGGCTAGATGGTCATGTGACCGGGTGGCCATGGCTATGTGTGTAGGGACTACTCAGAGGGCTGAAAAAAAGTCATTTCTGACTAGTCCTCGCACTTTTGACTGGTCCTCACACTTATGACCATCCTCATATTTATGCCGATGCAGCATTCTTAACAATCATGTCACTCATTTCACAACTGCTTCTCTTCACCATGGTGATAAGATAGGGCAAAAACGTAAAATCTGAGGACCGTCGTAAGTTTGAGGACTGAAAAGTGCGAGGACCAGTCAAAAATAACTTTTTCAGCCCTCTGAATAGTCCATGTGCACAAAAGGACTACCCAGAGGGGTGAAAAAAGTGGTTTCTGACAGGTCCTCGCACTTTTGACTGGTCTTTCCACTTATGACTGGTCATCATTTATGCCCATTGTAGCATTTTTAACAATGGTGTCACTCATTTCACAACTGCTTCTCTTCACCATGGTGACAAGATAGGGCAAAAATGTAAAATGTGAGGACAGTCATAAGTTTGAGGACTGGTCAGAAGTGCGAGGACCAGTCAAAAATAACTTTTTCAGCCCTCTGAGTAGTCCATATGCGTAAAAGGATGCAGCAATAGAGAGGAATGAAGGAAGGGAAGGGAAATTAGAGTAGGAGTGAGGGAAAGAGAGGGAGGAAGAGAGGAGGAGAAGGAGAAAGGAAGAGGAAGTAGGGAGGAGAAGAAGAGGGGGGGGAGAAAGTAAGAAGGAAAGAAAAGAGAGAGGTGGTAGGTTTGAGGAGAAAGATTGCTGTACAATAAAAGAGATGAAAGGGAAGAAAACCAACCCCAAACAAATATAAAGACATTAAGATAAAGAATGAATTGTTAAACTTTAAAGAATAAAAGAATACAAATATGAATAAATAGCAATAATTAGAAACACATACAAACATACAATGTATTTTCTTTGAACAAAGTATTTGGCCGGTTAACAAATTTAAACATGTTTAATCATTTCAATTAAATTTACAATTTCTATTTCCTTTTTGCCATATTTATTCCTCATCTATTTTTGAAAAAAACCAATATTATCCTTTATCTTCATCTTTAATCTTAATCAAATTCAATTTTCCCCTTCTTTTCTATATTATACCCCTTCACATTATCATCTATTTTTATATCCATCCTCACATTTGTTAATTATGTGATTATGTAATACAGTTGTTTAATACAAATTCAACATTTTAATATAAATTAATTTGTTCTATAACTATCTTTTTTTGTATATTAATCAATATGAAGATGAATATTCCAATTATTTCCATGCAATCCAATTTCTTACAAATCAATTAATTATATTTACCAATAATAATGTTATAGAAATCAAAACTCACAAGACTTCCGTGGGTGATCAGAGAGGTTTATTGTGCAGATTCAGTGTAAAACAAGAAGCAAAAACACTGAATAAAAAATAGAATCCTAGGGCAGCTTTTTATACATACTTTTAACATCTTATGATTGATTACAATGCCGACAGCCCACCGCAACAAACCCACCCTCCTATTTCCTTGTTACTAATTCCTACAAGCGTATTAACGTGTATTCCCTCTTTAAGAGGAACACAGGTGTTCTTGCAAACCTTATCTAAGATCCTGCCATTATATCTGTGGTTATCTCTGCTTGGATAAGTGTGATCTTTTACTCCTGATAATGTTTCCTGAGCTTGACAGCTGAGAAAGGTTAGTTATTTCTGTGGTTTTACCTTTTGAACCCAATACTAAAGAAAGGGGATCTTCAGAGATCATCTAGACTGACCCCGCTTTATATCAATTTTTTATCCAATTTCATTATTCTATTTTAATAATAAACCAAATATTTTCCTCCATATATTCCTCCAAACAACAACTTAACCATTTCCGCTTTCAACACAATATACAATTAATAGTATCTCAATTATTACAATTCCCTAGTTAAATAGAGCATTTTTTCTTTTGTGTTTTAAAATCTTGAACCTCCTCTTTTGCCCTAAATTTCCCATTGTATGCAGTTTTGCACCTACCTTTTTTGGTGAGGAAAAAGAAAAAGAAATCTCTCTCTGCCTCATTTTGTCACGTTGCAGCAAAGACCCTGCTTTACTTTCAGTTTCGCTTTTTCAGCATAGCTGGGGGGGGGGGGGAAACTGCTCCAGCAATTTACCTCTTTGCAGCTAGCTAGCAACAGAGCCCTGAGCAAAACAGCTGAGAGTAAATCAGCTGAGAGTCGGGAGGCTGATCAAATCAACTTATGGTAATTAACTTATGCTTAAGCTGAAAGGGGCTGTTTTTTCTATTTTTGCAGACACCAGTCTACTCATTTGTTTTTTTTTAACAATGATCAGCTGTAGGGGGGCCCTTTGAAGCCGGTGGCAAGAATTTAAACAGGTTTTTTTTCCCTCTAGCCATCAGCTGGGACTCAGGAGGCAGCAATAGATTGGGAGTGGGCAGGGTAAGCGAACAGCGACTGGCGATCCAATAGAGGCAGAGGGTGAAGGTGAGTGAAGGCATGGGGGTGTGTGAGAGGGCTTTGGTGACCCTTGTGAAATGGCCATTCGACCCCCAAAGGGGTCGTGATCTCCAGGTTGAGAATTGCTGTTCTAGCCAATCAGCAGGGACTCGGAAGGTAGCAAATAGATTGGGGGCAGGGGCAGGCAGAGGTGGTATTTACCGGTACTCTGACCTACTCAAAATTTCCACTACCGGTTCTCAAGAACCGGGGAGAACCTTGTTTAATAAGATTCAATCTGGGGGAGTAACTCCACCTTCATGGAGGACAGCCTTTATATCATTGATTCCTAAAGAAGATCAAAATTGTGTCAAACCTGAAAGCTTTAGACCAATCTCACTTTTAAATACTGATTACAAGATTTTTGCTAAAGTATTGGCAAACAGCCAATCATGCAACAAATAATTCACAATGATCAATCAGGGTTTATAAAAGGGAGATATATGAAATATAATTTGAGACAAATAATAAACCCGGTAGAATATTTGGAGAAAAACAATCAGATTTCTGCAGCCTTTTTCTTTTTGGATGCAGAGAAAGCTTTTGACAGACTGAATTGGCAATTTTTGTTTAAAGTAATAGATAAAATGCAATTTGGGGAGCAATTTATGAGTTCAATTAAAGCTATATATAGAGAACAATCTGCACAAATAATTATTAATGGGAGTTTAACGGACTGTTTTAAAATAGAGAAGGGAACACGGCAGGGTTGTCCACTATCTCCTTTGTTGTTTATTTTATCCCTGGAAATTTTGTTGAAAAAGATACGTGAATCTGAAGAATTTAAAGGAATAGTGATTTGACAGCAAGACTATAAATTGAAAGCGTTTGCGGATGACTTAGTTGTTACACTAACTCAACCTATAGATACAGTTTCATATATGTTGGAAATGATAGAACAATATGGTAAAGTCTCTGGATTTAAAATAAATCAACATAAGACTAAGATAATGACCAAAAATATGTCTTTTGACCAAAGGGAAGAACTACAACAAATATCGGGATTTGAAATAGTTAAAAAGGTCAAATATTTGGGTGTGATTGTTGCTGGATCAAATACAAAGCTATTTAAAAATAATTATGAGGTTTTATGGCGAAAAGTGCAGAAAGAAATGGAGAACTGGAAAAAGTTCCAATTATCTTTGTTAGGCAGAACAGCAGCAATTAAAATGAATGTATTACCTAAATTTTTATTTTTATTCCAAATGATACCGGTGTTGAAGAAGGATGAACAATTGAGGGAGTGGCAGAAAGCCCTTAATACTTTTATAAGGTCAGGTAAAAAACCTAGAGTTAAATTAAAAATTATACAGGATGTCCAGGAGAGAGGTGGTTTGAAAATGCCAAATTTAAGATTATATTATGAAGCATCTGTGTTAGTTCAGATTAGTGATTGGTTTAATCTAACTGAGGAAAGAATTTTAAATGTAGAAGGATATGATTTACTGTATGGATGGCATGCTTATTTATTGTATGAAAAGAAACTAGACAAATCCTTTAAAAATCATATGCTTAGAAATGCTTTGTTGAGAGTTTGGAAGAAATATCAATATAAATTGGATTACAAGATACCTATTTGGGCAAATCCTAGACATGCAATAGAAAATATAAGTATAGAACAAAAGATGGAGGTGATTACATATAAAGAACTTTTATTTAATGAAAGGGGTAAATTACAACTTAAGCCGTTAGAGGTTTTGAAGGAGGAAGGGATAATTTACACTTGGTTTCAATATGGTCAACTTCAAGCAAGGTGGAGGGAGGATCAAAAAATTGGTCTTATGGATAATGAAGAAAATCTGGTAAAGCAAATTAGAGACCAGGGTATTATGCATATTAAAAGATTATATAATGTATTATTAGAGATAGATTCTGAAACAGAGCTGGTTAAAGATTGTATGATTAAATGGGCTAGAAATTTTCAAGAACCAATAATGATGGAAACATGGGAAAAGATTTGGGTTAGAAATGTTAAATTTACTCAAGCACAAAACTTAAGAGAAAATTTTTATAAGATGTTTTATAGATGGCATTTAGATCCAAAAAAGTTGTCATGTATGTATTCTAATGTACAAGCTAAATGTTGGCGGTGTGATTGTGAAGATGCAACATATTTCCATATTTGGTGGACTTGTAAGAAGATCAAAGCATTTTGGATAAAGATTTGGTGGGTAATGCAAAATATTTTGAAAAAGAGGTTGAAATTTACACCACAATTGTTTTTATTGGGTATTATAAATGACTGTACAGTATTGGAGATGAAATTGATTTTAAATTTGATAACAGCAGCCAGACTGTTGGTTGCGCAATACTGGAAGAAAGACTCTTTGCCCACTGTAGAAGAATGGATTACAAAAGTAATGAACTTAGCTGAGATGGCTAAAATCTCAGCATATTTGAAAGATCATACGCAAGAAAAATTCATTCGGGAGTGGAGGAAATGGATTGATTACATTCGGAATAAATATCATATAAGAAGACATCAAATTGCGTATGAATGAAGAAGAATCATAGAAATGTATTTCTTATTATATTGGAGTTAAGATTTTGGACGGTGTTTGTAAACTAGAAATTTGATAGATTAATGTTGATGATTACTGTAATTTTTTCTTTTTTTTTTAAACCCTGTATTTTACTCTGGGAAGTTGGGGGGGAGGGAAAGGGGGGGTTGAGGGGGGGATGGGTGGGGTGTGTGTGTGTGTGTTTTTATGTATTTGTACTTTTATAAAACTTTTCAATAAAAAAAAAAAGAACCGGGGAGAACCGGTAGCCCCACTGCCCCAGACCTCATTCACAGGTCATTCAAAATTCCATATGATAAACTAAGTTAAATGTTATTAATAAAAGCGAACAATCCAAGAAAATTATACTGTATATGCTATTAGTATGGTCATGCATTTATGATTTTATTTTTTGCTACGGGGTGGTATTAGATGGTTTGGAAATATATCTAAGCAGCTGCTATGAGGAGCAGCTGTGTTGTGGCCGCTGCTTTGTAAAAATGTCTATCAAATTACAGTCTTGCCATCCTACCATCCTTACATTTTATATCCCCTGCCAAAATTTGATAACACCCCCCCACAATTGTAATTATGGGAGGTTTTGTCCCATGGTGCCTTGAGTGTGGGTGCGTAGGACAAAGTTGTAAGAAAAAAGGAGAACTTGTAAATTTGCTGAGTTAGAGATATCCCAAGAAAAATGTGACCACACTGTGTTGTGGTCTCACAGTGAGGAGAAAGTGGGGGAGGAGAAGGGAAGGATGGAGAGAGAGAGAGAGAGAGAGAGAGAGAAAGAGAGAGATTCTCAAATCAATTGAAGCTTGATTATTAGAGATACCCAATTCCAAACCAGAAATAGTGCAAAGTATAAATTTCAGTAAGCTTCAATTTAAAGTTACAGCCCTGGAAGGCAGCAATGCATGAAAAATTCCCAGGACAGAGTGAGAACTTTGTACAAAGTCACAGAGGGAGAACATCATGGAAATAAGTGGCAAATCAGTTGAAAAATGGGTGAATTGAAAGGAGAAATGTTGCAGCATCTCTTATCTTTACATCAGGAGCATTAAAATTGTGGGTTTCCTTTAATTGTTTGTGAGACGTTTGTACTGTTCTATTTTTATGGCTAACAATATATTGGAAAATTAATCCCAAGAGGACAATTGAGATTTCCATAACTATCAATGTATAAATTTTTTTAAAAATAAATAAATAAAAATAAAAAACAAAACACCACTTTTGTTCAGAAAAATCAGGTGCAGAAATTACTGGATAAGTAGATGAATATTATTGCATTTGCTTAAGTCTAAGATCTACCAAACATCTTACCTTTCTCAAACAATTGGTACATCAGATTTGGAGAGATTACTGTGTCATATAATTGATTTCTGGAAGGATTGATGATGGTCAAGTTGTAGAAAAAATATGATGGGTTTTAAGTCTTCTTTAGGTTAATTGTAGCTCAATAGATGAAGAATAGTAATTTCCAAACATCATAGATTTTGTTTATAATGTCCAAAATCTAACATACGTCAAGGAGCACCTGTCAGATGTGCTGTTGAAAATTCACAGGATTAAACAGCGGTGTAGCAGGAGATCGTAAGCAGATGTTCTGAAGATCTATTCTATTCTGGGACAGAAAAGCACATCTTGCTAAAGTGTAACACAACTAGATATATTCTGTGTCTTGATGATTTGTTTCCTGTTTTTACAGGGTAATCACCAGCGGAAGGAAGAGGAAACTGCCCACAACATAGGTAGCTCTTATGTAAAGGAAATTTTATTTCAACAGGATTGGTCACATCTGAGAAGTTTTATCACCAATATTTGCTCCTAAATCTCTTATCTTCATGCTAAAGGTTGGAAACCAAGAAAAGTCAATTGAGACTAATAAGATTATGAAGATATATATATATAAGTATGGAAGATTTTAATAACAAAATATCAAACACAGAAATATACAGCTACTAAAACAAAGTCTATTATTGTATCAGATCAGATTAAACCTTCCAAATTATGTACCGTATTTTTCGGAGTATAAGACGCACCTTTCCCTTCCACCCTAAAAGGGGGTGAAAATTTAGGTGCATCTTATACATCTAATGTAGCCCCACCCACCCACTGGCCCTCATCCTTTGGCTTCTGCCTCTCAGCAATTTACCTCCTTGCAGAAAGCAGCAAGAAGAAACAGTTCCTTTCAGCTTCAGCACAGCCTAATTAGCACAAGTTTATTTATTTATTATTTATTTATTACATGTATTTATATGCCGCCCTTCTCCCGAAGGACTCAGGGTGGCGAACACAAGTTAAGAAACATGTACAATAAAAATCACACTTTAAATCAAATAACTAATTAATGATAAATAATAAACCCAGAATCAGAGTCAGCCTATTTGCTTGAACAGCCAAGTCTTCAGCTCCCGATGAAAGGAGCGGAGATCAGGAGCCGTCCAGAGCTGTGTAGGCAATTGATTCCAGAGGGTGGGAGCACCCACAGAGAATGCCCTATCCCTGGGCACCGCTAGATGACATTGGCTCGCTGTCGGGACCCTGAGGAGAGCGGCCCTATATGAGCGAACAGGATGGTGGGAAGCAGGCAGGAGAAGGTCCTGTAAATATCCTGGACCTAAATCATGTAGGGCCTTATAGGTGAGAACTAGTACCTTGAAGCGGACCCGGAGAACCACTGGCTGACGCAGGAGGGGTGTTATATGGGAGTAACGAGGGGCTCCTGTAACAACCCATGCGGCTGCATTCTGGATCAACTGGAGTCTCCGTGCATCTCAGGGGCAGGCCCATGTAGAGGGAATTGCAGTAATCCAAGCGGGAAGTAACCAGGGCATGAGTGACTGTGCGAAGGTCATCTCGGTCCAGGAAAGGGCGCAACTGGCGCACCAGGTGAAGCTGTGAGAAGGCCCCCCTGGTCACAGCCATTAGATGGTCTTCTAGGGACAGCCGAGCATCCAGGAGGTCACCCAAGTTGCGAGCCCTATCAACGGGGGCAAGTTTTTCTCCATCCATCAAAAGTGATGGGGCTTCTGCAATCCGAGATGCCGGCATCCACAACCGCTCAGTCTTGGAGGGATTGAGTTTGAGTCTGTTTCTACCCATCCAGGCCTGTACCGCCTCCAGGCAATGGAACATCATGGAAAGGGCATCTCTGGGGTGGTCTGGGGTGGAGATGTATAATTGAGTATCATCAGCATATTGATGATATCTCACCCCAAAGCTACGAATGATCTCACCCAGTGGCTTCATATAGATGTTAAAGAGTAGGGAGAGAACAGACCCCTGAGGCACCCCACAATTTAGGGGCCTCGAGGTGGATCTCTGCCCTCCTGCCCATACAAACTGTAAGCGACCCGAGACGTAGGAGGAGAACCACTGTAAGACAGTACCTCCCACCCCCAACCCCTCAAGTCGCTGCAGTAGGATACCATGGTCGATGGTATCAAAAGCCGCTGAGAGGTCAAGTAGGACCAGGATGGAGGAACAACCACTATCCCGAGCCCGCCAGAGATCATTCACCAGAGCGACCAATGCTGTTTCCGTGCTGTGTCCGTGTCGGAAGTCCAATTGGTATGGGTCAAGGTATTCCGATTCCTCCAGGAACTGTGGGAGCTGTTGCGCCACTACAGTCTCAACAACCTTCGCGATGAAGGGAAGGTTGGAGATGGGACGATAGTTATTAAGTGAATCTGGATCCAGGGAAGGCTTCTTGAGGAGAGGTCGAACCACCGCCTCCTTAAGAGAGGCAGGGAAGTTCCCCTCTCTCAACGAAGCATTGACAATTGCCTGGATCCAGTTTCTAGTCACTTCCCTGGCAGCCGAAACCAACCAGGAGGGACAAGGGTCCAATAAGCAAGTGGAGGAACTAAGTTTGCCCATAATCCTGTCCACTTCCTTGACAGAAACAGGGTCAAACTCAATCCAGATATTATTCTTAAGACCCACCCTAGTCTCTCGACTGGATTCTGTCCAGTCAGAGTCCAATCCGATCCGGAACTGAGTGATTTTATCATGCAGAAACTGTACAAAATCCTCAGCTCTGCCCTGTAAAGGGTCTTCCCTCACTCCCTGATTGAAGAGGGAGTGGGTCACACGAAACAAGGCCGCTGGGTGGTTTTTGCAGATGCAATGAGGGCGGCGAAGTAATCTCATTTCGTCGTTTCCATTGCCACTAGATGAGACCTAATATGGGTTCTTAACTGTATTCGGTCAGATTCAGATCGGGAGGACCTCCAACATTCCTCTAGGCGTCTTTTCTGACATTTCATTTCCCAGAGCTCCATGGAAAACCAAGGAGAGACCCGGGATCTGCAGCGGATTAGAGGCCGCAAAGGTGCAATTCTGTCTAAAGCGTCAGTAGCCATCCATTCCCAGGATGCCACTAGAGCCTCAGCTGAATTGCAGGATTGAGAGGTGGGGAATGTCCCAAGGTCCTTCAAGAACCTTTCTGGGTCCATCAGGGGCCTGGGCGGAACCATTTTATGGGTTCCATCTCCATGCGGCAAGGGCTGGCAGATTGAAAGTCCAGTCTAAGGAGGGAATGGTCAGTCCATGACAGGGGACTGATGGAAAGTTCCCCCCTACCATGACCATTTATCCACTGCCCAGAGAGAAAAACCAGGTCGAGTGTATGTCCTCCCCTATGAGTTGGGCCCTGAATAACCTGAGTCAGGTCTATGGCTGTCATGGAGGCCATGAACTCCCGGACTGTCTCAGATGACTCACCGATCGAAGGCAGATTAAAATCTCCCACAACCAGAAGGCTGGGGAGTTCAAGTGCCACTTCAGTCAAGATATCGAGCAATGCAAGTAGGGCTGTGGCAACATAGCTGGGAGGTAGGTATGTGACCAACAAGCCCAACTGAACTTCAGGGTCCCACTTCAATAGAAGAGACTCACACCTGCCTATCTGAGGGACAGTGACCTCTCTAGGACTCAGACCCTCCCTGACAACCACTGCCACCCACCGCCCCTTCCCTGGTGTCGCGGCTGGTGCAGGACATGAAAGCCTGGGAGGCATAAGTCAGAGAGAGTGATTCCCCCCTCTTGCCCCAACCAGGTCTCCGTGATACAGGCCAGTCAAGTTGATTGGATCGGCCTCCCAACTCTCAGCTGTTTTGCTCTCAGCTGTTTTGTGCAGGCCTCTGCTGCTTGCTGCAAATAGGTAAATTGCTGGAGCAGATTTTTTTCCCTTTGTGCTAATCAAGCTATGCTGAAAACGAAAATGAAAGTAAAGCAGGCTGTTTGCTGTTTGCTGCAACAAGGCAAAAAAGCTCAGAAGCAGGAGGAGATTTCTTTTTCTTCTTTTCCTCATCAAAAAGATAGGTGTGTCTTATACTCTGGTGCATCTTATACACTGAAAAATACGGTATGTCATGTCTGAAAGTGATTGTCCAAGATCTTAAAAGTTAGTGAGTGAAAGATTATTGTGTTATTGAAGGATAAAATGATGGGGGATAGCAGAACCTGCAGAGAAAATGTAACTGAGTCCTATTTAGGTGAGGTTAACAGAGTTCATCAACAGAAGGAAAGTCCATTCACCCATCATGTGTCACAGTGTTCAAAGAATTGCCTCTGGAAATAGAGACTGGATGGAAATCTTCAGAGGAGTTTTCCTCTAAAGCATGGAGTTCAGTGCCAGCATAGCGGGTGAGGAATCAATCTCCTGCAAAAAACATGAAAAGCTTTGGCTTCTGACATGAAAAAGAAAGTTTAAAACATGCGCACATACTCTGTCTTTTGCCTAATCAGGATGTTGCACTCTGTGATATCAAGATGTGGTCATTGGCCTCTTAAGAAAAATCACAATTACTAGATAATCACTAGGCAATCAGTGAAAAGAGAGAAACTTACCAGGAACCCAGGAAGTTAGCATGAAAATATATATTTAATATATATTTATTAGTAGTATATGTATATTTAAATATATACATATACATACATACCAGTGGTGGGTTGCAAATTTTTTTACTACCGGTTCTGTGGTGTGGGTGTGGCATGGTGAGTGTGGCAGGGGAAAGATACTGTAAAATCTCCATTCTGGTATGAATCCAGAGACAGGTGATTCCATAAGCAGTGACCTGATTGGTTTACAGGTTTCTCCATCAGTCTGCTAATATAGATAATCCTCGACCTACAACTCCCAATCCTTGGCACATTGGCTGTCCCAGCATCCCCCTGGTTCCATGATTGCAATCTGGGTGCTTCATGAGATGTTCTCTCTTTACGATGTGATTGCTACTTGCAACTTTCCCTGCCATCTTGCCCAGAAAGTCAGGCGGGAAGATGTCAGGAAAGTTTGTAGGTTGCTGGGCTATGAGTCTCATACCCATGTACCCAAACCCACTCACCTCACACACAAGTGCTTCCAACATGCCAGCCATCTTCCATTAAACAGTTTGTAATCTGGGTACAAATGTTTGTGCAATAACGGTTAAAATTTACAATCATATTCATTATTTAATCTATTCTTATCTTAATACCGATACATTAAATATGTAATACTTTACATCCTCTTCTTAATTTGCTTAACTCTGTTAACTATTTTCTATATTTTATTCATCTACTTTTATCTCTAATTCTTATATTTGTCCTCTAACCATTGATAAAATGTTTCCCATATCGCATAATAACCAGTTTGTTCTTTCTCTTTATTTATTTATTTTTTTAAAAAACAAGTTTTATTTCATAATCAACATACAAACGTATAGGCATATAAACAAATCATAGTCAGTCATCAAACTATAGCTTCTAATACATCAAGGCCTGAAAAAGTTTTTAAAATTCCCCCCCACCTCCCCCTTCCTATTCCACCCCCCCCACCCCCGACTTCCCAGAGCAAATACAGAGTAAAACATTTAATAAACACACACACACACACAAAAACCACCACACACTAACTATCTATAGATTTGTCTCCCTCTTGCACTTTAACTCTCCTTATTCATATCTAAATATAACTGTTCTTGTTTGAAGGTAGTTAGTCCCCCTTGGTTCTTGTCCATTCTTCAACAATAAGCAGATCTTCGTTATACCAATCAAAACCTAGTAACAATTAGCCATCACATCTCCCACCCTAACATATATTACCACAATAAAAAAAAAACTTTAACTAGGCTCCAGTAAAATATATTGTAAAACACCTTATACTTTCCCTCCTATAAACTTATATTAAACATAAATTTATTCAACTTATTCTCTACAAATCCACTAGGTAAATTATAAAAAAACAAAATATAGAAGTTTTAATAATATCCTTCTTGAAACCCTTGAGTTCATATTGAGAGATCTATACTGATCTTAATTTTAACATCCACAATATTTTCCTTATGATCCATCAACTTTTATAGATTAAAAAGAAAAAAACCACTGTTCAAAATATGCTTCCAAACATAAGTAAAAACAGTAACGTATAACGATTCAAACATAGCATTACTTAAAATAACTTTCCTAAGTAAATCATATCCCTAAGTATAAGTAAGTCATTCCTTTTCGCCCTAAAATAACTTTTCAAAGCAAAACAATTCATATCCCTTAATAACAGTTTGATACACCTCAAAGAAGGGTGAATTTATGCAAAGAAGAATTTTAATTTTAACATCCAGAAAATTTTCCTTTTAGTCCATCAACTTTTATAGATTTTTTTTAAAAAGAACACTGTTCAAAATATACCATCCAAGCATAAGTAAAGATTTAGCCAGTAACCTATAACAATTCAAACATAACATTACTTAAAATAACTTTCCAAAGTAAATCATGTCCCTAAATATAAGTAAATCATTCATTTTCACTCTAATATAACTTTTCAAAGCAAAACAAATCATATCCCTTAATACAAGTATAGTAATTCTTTTTCACCAGTGTTATCCTCCCCAACAAGGAGGCGTGTAATTCTTCCACCTCCATTTTTCCCTGGCTTTTTTATGAGCCTTCTTCTTTAGTCTTATTCCTCCATCTTTTTTTTTATTTTTACAAACTCTTGAGTTTTAAGCTGTGATTTTTGAATCTTGCATTCTTGTGTAGTTTGCAAGATAATTCCTTTTGGAAAGCACACCTGCTTAATTAGGATTGAAAGTTCATTTTTGTAAAGAAATTGTAATGTTCCATTTCGAATCCTTCTTTGTACCTTAAAAGTCCCAATGCCTCCTGTCACTTTTTATATTGGGTATAAAAAGTATTATTTGGGATCTGAGATACCAATACATTGTCTCCCCTTGTATCTTTATTACAGATTTGAGTAAAAATCTTGTCAAAACGCCCTTCCAATCTTTCCATTAATGAGGAGATAAATGATTCTAGCCTTTCTTCCAAAAGATCCACTGTCAATATTTGTACATTTGTTGAAATATGTGATAATAAGCCTTCATCCCTTTCAGAAATCTTTACCCCCGCCATTTCCAAAAACCCTTTACAGTAACCTCACAACAAAGTCAGTGAAATTCTTATTCTCAGTCTCTAACAGATATTACCATTTAATAGTCTATAAATCCTATTTTCTTGAGCTGAAAACCTTAATTTCCACTTCATTCAGCAAAACTTTAAGGTACTGACAGCTTTAACAACTTTAACAAGCACTAACGAGCATTAACAATCACTTTCTTCTTTAGCTTTCATTTTCAGTCAACGCCATTTTGTTTCTTTTAAAAACTTTCTCTCACCTCTGGAAGGAAGTAATATTTATTGGAGTTAAAGTAAAGTAAAATACTTGCAAAGATTCTCCTGTTTTGCTCTTCCTGTTTTAAAATCACTCCTTGGAATCAGTTGGTTTGCAGGAATGGTTGCGATGCCTTGTTCTTCAGTGACAGAATTGTTCCGGATCTGGAGCTGCTTCAGGCACTTGGGGAGCCCTCACCTTCTGCACTCCCAGGATTAATCCTGGAGGTTTTGGGGAGCTCTACCCATGCTTATGAACTCGCTTCCCCCTCTTCATCCGAGGGGAAAGCTGATTTTTGCTGTTTTGGCGGTTTTACAGATCAGATCTGTTTTGGGAGTCAGAGCTCCCAAAACAGCTGCTGTGGCACCGGCGGTGCCACCAGAACTTCTTTCTCTTTAATTGTCAGTGTTAATCTATTCATTTCTGTACTTTCTAATATTTTCTGTAGCATATTCTCCTCTGTAGGAATCTCTTCACTTTTCCAGTTTTGTGCAAATACAATTCTAGCTGCGGTTATTACATGAATAATCAAATATACATTTTCTTTACTATAAGTTTGAGGGTGTGGGATCTTCAACTTCCTGATAACTTCTACAGTGCCTTTGCTTGTAGAAAGCTAGCAGAAAGATACCATTCCTAAGAACTGAAGGACTCTTCAAATGACAGAAAGTTGGAGGGAAAAGTCTTGGTTTCCACATTTTTGCTCAATCTTCAGAATGAAGTCTCACAACACTTTTTTTTTTTTTTTTGGAGATTTAAAAACACTTTATTTGCATTTTCTTTCTGTAGCAAGAAAAATCTTTTTCTACTCACAAGATATATCTACCATTAAAGACAAGCTAAAATATGCTTTTACAAAGAGTTTGTTGGGTCCCTCATCCCCTTTTTCAGATTTTTTTTCTCACCTAAAAGTTGGTGCATAGGAAAGATCACCTGGTGTCCTCCTTTCTTTCTCCATTCTATGGCTATTATTTACAACTTCATACGTGTTCATTACAACTTCATACGTGTTTAAAGCTGGAAGAAACAGAAGTCACTTCGTTTGGGACCATCCTCAATGATTATTCAACATTTTTCTACTCACAAGATATATTTTACAAAGAGTTTGAAACTCCGTTGGTAAACTTGCGTCTAGTTTTGGGAGCTTCATCTTCCCTGAATATTCTTTGAAAAATGACCTTGATGTTCTCCTTGCTCTTAGCTCGTTTCTTTCTCCCAACCAGGAAATAGATCACTGGGTTAACGCTGCTGTTAAGGCAAGAGCTCACATAAAAATATGAAGTGAATTGGAAAAACTCCCAGATATAACCAAGGCCAAGAAAATGAGCAGTAACTATGTAGACATACAATGGAAGATTAAGAATAAGGAAACAGAGAAGAGTAATCAAGATCATCAATAACAGTCTTCCGCGTTTGATCTGTTCAGGTTTCATATGCATTTTGATCAATAGGATCACAGTAAAGATTGTGATCAATGGAAAACAAAGCATTGCAGTCACAACAAAATGGAGGCTGGGGATGGTGTATGGATCTATATATTCCATAATGTTCGGAATTCCTCCCAGCAGGAAAGAGATGATCCAGAAGAGGGAACAGACAGCAGGGGACAAACATTTCGGCCGGGAACAGTGATGCCAGATTGGGAAAAAGACAGACACACACCGATCAATGCTGATGGTTGTCAGAAGAAAGAGACCATTAATATACAATATATCCGAGAGACAAAGTAGAACCAACTTGGAAATTTCTGATACTTGCAAGACTCCAAAATATCGAATGGAAAGTATAGGCATAAATATGAGGACGCCCAAATCAGCAATAGCTAAATTCAGAATCAGCACAGTGAAAGGGTTTCTCTTCATCTGAAAGCCGAGTAACCAGATGACAATTCCATTCAACGGGAGTCCTATACAGCAGATGAGGAATAGGACTGGCAATACGATATACTTAGTTTGAGTCACATTGAAATAAGTGGTAATATTAAGTTCATTTATGGCATTCCTGTTTTCCAGGCTGAGATTCCTCAAGGGACTTTCATAATGCTCCATAATCTCTTCTTTTAGAATTGAGGTTTCTGTTAAAAGTAAAGAAAGATAAGTGAATTCATAATTCCTCAAAAATGGTCATGTCTTAATAATTACAGTATATGAAGAGTGCCTTGATTATAAGCAATTCCATTTAATGGGAGTCCTATGCATCAGATAATGAATGCAACTGAGAATACAATGGGGTTTAGTATAAACCCCAATTACTGATAATATCATAGTCCAAATATTCTCCAGTAGCATTCATGTTTGCCAGACTGAAATTCATCAAGAGATTTTTATTTTATTTTATTTTATTTGCCTGGGATAGTCAGCAAAACAAGAGGATTATACAGGGTATAACAGTAAAAATAAAAACAATTATGCTGGGATTGACAGTAAAAATGATGATTATACTGGGTGTAGCAGTAAAATTTAAGAAGACTATGCTGTGATTAACAGTCAAAAGAGGAGGACTAAGATGAAGATTATATACTGGGATAAACTTTTAGAAATAAAAGATGACTATACTGGAATTAATAGTAATAATGAAATGATTATGTTGTGACTGTGTAAGTACTTTGATGATTCATATTCTCAAGACAATACCTATCCATATTAAAAGGAAAAGAAATTGAAATGATATTGAATTAAGGACTTTAAGATTAATGTAATGGGTTTTAAGAATTTTTTCTTTTGTCAGATAGAATTTATGGCAACAATGTTAGAGAATATTAAGTTGTGTTATTTGAAAATTAAGATTCATGGTGAAATAATAGAGGGTAATTGATTTGTGTAAAATGATATCAATTAGATAATTTCTTTTTTTTTTTTTGCTTTTTTTTTAAAAAAAAGAAGGTAATTAGTAGAGATTTAGGAAAAGCTTTTGTTAAAGTGGAATTAGTAATTGTACCTACTTATGACCGGATGTATGGCTCATTCTGAAAAGATTCTTGTATGTTTATGTGTTTTAAAACTTTTGTACTGCTCCATTAATACCTTATTTTGGAATGGAAATTCATTTTAAAGAAAAGAAAGAAAAGTGGATTCAATAATTCCTTAATCATAAAATCATAGGGTTGGAAGTGACCTCAGAGGTCCTATAGTCCAACCCCTAGCTCTAGGCAGGAGTCTTAGACTACTCTAGTCAAACACTTGTCCAGTCTACTTTTGCAAAGCTCTAGTGATGGAGCATGCACAACCCTGGACGGCAAGCTATTCCATTAAGTTCTCCTTATTTCTAGGTGGTATCTCTCTTTGAGAAACTTCAGAATAGCTGAACGATAGAGTTGGAAATGACCTTGGAGGTCACTTCCAGTTCTCGTCCAACCTTCTTGCCAAGCAGGAGACCCTGTACCATTTTGGGAAAATGGCTATTCAGTTTCTTCTTAAAAACCTCCAATGCTGGAGCACTCATAACACTTGAAGGTAAATCGTTCCACTGGTTAATTGTTCTCACTTTCAGGAAATTTCTCCTTAGTTCTAGATTGCTTCTCTCCTTGATGAGTTTCCATCCATTGTTTCTTGTCCTCCTTCTGGTGCTTTGGAAAATCAAGGAGAGAAGCAACTTAGAACTAAGGAGAAATTTCCTAACAGTTAGAACAATTAATCAGTGGAACAATTTGCCTCCAGAAGTTGTAAATGCTCCAACACTAGAAGTTTTTAAGAAGATGTTGGATAACCATTTGTCTGAAGTGGTGTAGGGTTTCCTGCCTAAGCAGGGGGTTGGACTAGAAGACCTCCAAGGTCTCTTCCAACTCTGTTATTCTATTCTATTCTATTCTATTCTATTCTATTCTATTCTATTCTATTCTATTCTATTCTATTCTATTCTATTCTATTCTATTCTATTCTATTCAACCCCCTCTTCTTTGTGGCAGTTTCTTAGATATTAGCTGTGCGGGTCTGGATGGGGAGAAACAGGCTCCGACTAAACCCCTCCAAGACTGAGTGGCTGTGGCTGCCGGCGTCCCGATATAGCCAGCTGACGCCATCGCTGACTATTGGGGGCGAGACATTGGCCCCCACGGAGAGGGCTCGCAACTTGGGCGTCCTCCTGGACGCACGGCTGTCTTTAGAAGAACACATGACGGCCATGGCCAGGGGGGCTTTTTATCAGGTTCGCCTGATACGCCAGTTGCGTCCCTTTCTAGATCGGGACTCCCTACGCACAGTCACCCATGCTCTCGTGACTTCCCGCCTGGACTACTGCAATGCTCTCTACATGGGGCTCCCCTTGGGGTGCACCCGGAGGCTCCAACTGGTCCAGAATGCGGCCGCGCGGGGAATTATGGGAGCAACGTGGCGCTCCCATGTGACACCTCTCCTGCGCGAGCTGCACTGGCTCCCGGTGGTCTTCCGGGTGCGTTTCAAAGTGTTGGTGACCACCTTTAAAGCGCTCCATGGCTTAGGACCTGGGTACTTGCGGGACCGCCTTCTGCCGCCAATAGCCTCCCACCGGCCAGTACGCTCGCACAGAGAGGGCCTCCTCCGGGTGCCGTCGGCCAGACAGTGTCGGCTGGCGACTCCCAGGGGGAGAGCCTTCTCTGTGGCAGCGCCCGCCCTCTGGAATGACCTACCCCCGGAGATACGCAGGATTCCAGATCTCCAGACCTTTCGTCGGGCCCTTAAAACCCATTTGTTCCATCTAGCTGGGCTAGCTTGATCCCATCCTCCGTTTTTAAATTTGACATTGATTTTAAATTGGGTTGTTTTAATTCTCGGCCGAATAATATTTAATAATTTTTAATTGTTTTTAACTTTTGTATACCATGTTTTATTCTGGCTGTTCACCGCCCTGAGTCCGCAAGGAGAAGGGCGGTTTATAAATTGAAATAATAAATAAATAAATAAATATTAAACTCTGCTATCGTGTCATCCTTAGCCCTTCTTTTTAATAGACTAAAGGTAAAGGTTCCCCTCGCACATATGTGCTAGTTGTTCCCAACTCTACAGGGTGGTGCTCATCTCTTTTTCAAAGCTGAAGAGCCAGCGCTGTCCGAAGACATCTCTGTGGTCATGTGGCCGGCATGTCAAATGCCAAAGGCGCACGGAACGCTGTTACCTTCCCACCAAAGGTGGTTCCTATTTTTCGACTTGCATTTTCTATGTGTTTTCGAACTGCTAGGTTGGCAGAAGCTGGGACAAGTAATGGGAGCTCACCCCATTACGCAGCACTAGGGATTTGAACCGCTGAACTGCTGACTTTTCGATTGACAAGCTCACTTGTCACTGAGCCACTGCGTCCCTTTTTATTAGACTAGAAATACTCAATTCCTGCAACCATTTTGTATATGTTTTAACTCTCAGCCTTCCACACTCTTTCCAGAGTCTCAACATTATTATTGTTATTATTTTGTATTTATATATTCTACTGATTATGTCTTGTCCTACCCTCTGGTGCTCTAGAGAATAAGTCAATCCCCTCTTCTTTGTGACAATCCCTCAAGTACTAGAAGACAGTTATGTTCATAGCCAATATATTCTGTTCTCACCGAAAGCTGAAAAGAAAGAGAAATAAATTCTCAAATCACTTGGATTATCAGAAAGATCCAATCCGAAACCAAAAATATTGCAAAAATGTTGCTTAAATATAAACATGCAACATGTCTTCTTCTCTATCTTCTGCAAGGCGAGTGGCACAGAAATGCCAAGTTTTGAGATACTCGACTCTGTAGTCCTAGACGTAAGCAGTTGTATGCAAAATTCTGGGGATTTTGTGGGAATTTTCATACACAATTAGAAAGTGAGAACTTTACGAAGGAAATAAAGTGGGAAACTGGCTGACAAACAACTCTGGGGAATCTAAAAGGAGAAAATTTGAAGTGTTTCATATCTTTTCACTAGGACTGCTAAAATTGTAGGTTTCTGCTATTTTAATTCTTCTGAGATATTTACACTGTTTTGTTTAGATAGATAGCATTACATTGGAAAGGTAGTCCACATGAAATCAGTTGAAATTTAGGTGCCTATCAATATATAAATATTTCAAGAAAGATTTTGATATGAAACATCCGGCGTGGAAATTACTACTTAAGTGGACGAATATTAATGCATTTGCCTATGAGTAAATTAGATTAGTTCTTCCGAACTTCTTACGTACCTGAATCTATTAATCCAAGGTCTTCAAAGTTGGTGAGAAGAAGTTAATCTGTCAAGTTGTTGATGACAAGAATGATGGATGGAAAGCAGTACAAGTTGTAGAGAAGATACGATCGTTTTTAAGTCCTTTTTTAAAAAATTAATTGTAGTTCAGCAGATGAGGAACAGTAGCTTCCAATCAAAATAGGCTTTTCTTACCATGTCCAAAATTTGTCCATTATTGAGATGAATCCGATACAAGTGTTGTTGAACAGCTCTCAGGATTTAATGTCGAAGTAGCAGGTGATAATAAGCAGATCTTTTGAAGGAAATATTCTTTCTGCTCTGAGACAAGGAAGCGGATCTTGCTAAAAGGCTGACACAACTCGATATATTCTGCATCTTGCCTAGTCAGCACTAACATCAAGTGATAAGAAGGCCTGGGTCTTGTCTTTGTAAGATAATCACCAATTGTGAACAAAGAATGAGGAGACTGCATGCAAACCCTGGCAGCTAGCAGAAAATGGAACACACACACAGACACACACACAGACACACAGACACACACACTTGTGTTGGTCTCCTCATCTAAGAAGATTTATCATGAACCTCTGCTCCTATATCACTGATCTTCATGACACAAATTCCTCTTTGTTTTTAGCCTTCCTCTACCCTGGCTCAATTAACACTTTAGTTAATTGACAGTTCTGGATTTATATTGTTACCACCCTGCCAAGGAAGCCCTCTAAGAATTGCTAGAGATGGTCTTCTCCTGTTCTACAATCATATTCTTAATGTCCCTTGGCTTTGACAAAGCAAAGCAAGAGGTAATTGATAGAATGAAGGACATGGAGTTCCAAGAAGAACTAAATAGGTTGTCTCTCCACAGTAGGGATAGAATCAAGCAGGGTGCATGGGAATCAGCAGGATATCTAAATGATCTGATCTTCCCAAAACAAAGAATAGCTTTCTTCAGAGCCAAATTTAATATTCTCCCCTCAGCACTTCTCCAGGGTAGGTACAAGAGAACACCAATAGCAGAACGGGTATGCATATGTGGAAAGGGACAAGTCGAAGGTATCTCACATGTTTTATTGTACTGTGAGTTATACAGAGTATGTAGGTCAATATACATTCTCCCCTTACTAGAGAGATTGCCAGGGAGGACAGACAATTTTTATGTAGGCTTTCTCCTCCAAGACTCAAATCCAGCTATCACACATGCAATTGCAAAATTCTGGGTCGCTGCAATGTCCACAAGTAAAAATTGGTTACCAAATTATAATGTCAACTGGTGCCAATTTTCTGGAGATATCTATAACAATACATTTACTCACACACTTATCGGCTCTACACGCATGTAAATTAGGTTTGAGATCATGTATTTTCGTAACAGAGATGTTATTATTCATGATTAATGTCAGTATTATTTTTAGTTTATTGTAAGTCTATTGCTGGTCGATGACCATAATAAAGTTTTATTCTTCTTATTCTTTTATTCTACAATCCACCTCAATCTCTACCTTTATAGAGATAAGAAAAAGGTGGAATTTGAGGAGGGTTTTTTTTGCACGATTATAGAGATGAAAATTGGTTGCTTAATACAGTGTGTGTATGTGTAAATACACACACACACACAGGCACAATGTTAGAGCAAGAAAATCAAAGGAAATCAAAAGTCAACTCAGTCAGAGTTAATTTTGAAGTACTGCTCAGGAAATGCAGTGTCTCCTTTTTTTAAAAAAACACTTTATTACATTTTTATTACATTAAAAGCATAAAAAATTATTTCACTCAACAACAGCTAATTGTGGTGTTTTTCTTGTGACAATAATTCGGGCATTATTTACAAAAATTAAATTGGGCATATTTACATTCTTATTTTATCTATTACTTGTACTTAATAACTATCTATCTTCAATCTATCTCCATTCTATCCAATTATACCACTGTTCCTACACATTGTAAAATATCGATGCCTCTTTATCTTTTAAACTCAGCATTAATTTGTCCATTTCTGCGCAACTCATGACCATTTGTATGACCAGTTTCTCTGCGGGTGTACCTGGCTGTTTCCAACATTGAGTGTAGGCAATCCTGGCAGCGTTTAATATGTGTAGTACTAGATATTTTGTGCCCTTCACTTTTTTTTTTTGAACATCCCCAATAGGAAGAGTTCCGGTTCTAAGTCTAATTGTTCATTAGTAATTTCCTGTAGCCAATATTTAATTTTTAGCCAATATTTTCGAGCCTCAGGACAGGAGGCAATGTCTTCTTATAAGCAAAGCTTTTTGAGCACAGGAAGAAATGAGCTCCAGAGTTCTTTCAAGAACTCTCATTGGGTTTGACCATTTGCCAATAGATGTGAGAAGACCAAAGACCAAAACTTCAATGATAGTTGGCTGATAAATCTGACCACCGAGGAAGCAACTCAGCTGATCACAATCATTCAACAGTGCAGCCTATTCTTTTGTTTTGATATTATCTTCTCCTTAACATTTATTTGTCCTCTTTGTTCATTAGAAATGGGTATGCATTTCTGACAATGCTGCTGCAGGGGACAAGGCCATTCCTAAGAATTGAAGGATTCTATTGGTGGTAGAACCTTGGAGGAAAAAGTCTTGGTTTTACATTTTTTACTCAATATTCAAGGTGAACCCTAAAAACAACATTTTTGGAAGGTAACAAATAACCTTTAATTGCATTTTATTTCTATAGCAAGAGCAACATTTTTCTACTCATGAGCTAATATTACGCCTTTGCAAAATACAAAGTTTGAAACTTGGTTGGGTAAATTTCTATTATTCGTTTTCAGGATCTTCTCCATCCCTGAGGACTCTTTGAAAAATGATCTTCATGCTCTTCCTGGATTGAGTTTTTTTTCCTCCCAGCCAGGAAATAGATCACTGGGTTAATGCTGCCATTTAGGCAAGTGCTCACATTAAAATAGGATTTAAAATGAAGAAATTCTAAAAAAAATAAATAAATAAAAATATTGTGCCACAAAAGTGAATAATGTCCCCCTAGACACAATATGGAAGACTAAAGATAAGAAAACAGAGAAGAATAATTAAGATCATCACTAAAAGTCTTCTATGTTTGATCTGGTTAGATTTAAACTGTATTTTGATGAATAGGATCAGAATAGAGGTTATGATCAATGAAAGGCAAAACAGAGCAGTCACAAGCAAATGGAGATTCCAGATGGGGCCATATCTAAATGCATATGGTACAAAGTTCAGACTTAGAACAAGGACAAAAGAGAAAATCCAGAGGAAGGCACAGACAGCAGGGGACAAATATTTTGGCTGGGAACAGCGATGCCAGATGGGGAAGAGGACAGCAACACACCAGTCAATGCTGATGGCTGTCAGAAGAAAGAGATCATTGATATACAAAATTGTGTGAAGAGGAGAAGTGATAATCGTAGATATGCGTGGTCCAAAATTTAGAAAACTATCAATGCAGTACATAGCCATATTTATGCGATACCCAAAGTCAGCAATAGCTAGGTTAAGAATGAACACAGTAAAAGGGTTTCTCTTAATATGGAAGCCAAGTATCGAGATGACACTTCCATTTAATGTGAGTCCTATACAACAGATGAGGATTATGACTGGCAATAACAAAAATCTTCCAATATTTGAGGGGCTGCCACAGAGAGGAGGGGGATCAAACTGTTTTCCAAAGCACCTGAAGGCCAGACAAGGAATAATGGATGGAAACTGACCAAGGAGAGATTCAATTTAGAAATGAGGAGGAACTTTCTGACAGTGAGAGCAATGAACCAGTGGAATAGAAGTTGCCTTCAGAAATTGTGGGAGCTTCATCACTGGAGACCTTCAAGAAGAGAGTTGACTGCCATTTGTCAGAAATGGTGTAAGGTCTTCTGCTTCAGCGGGAGGTTGGACGAGATCAAGGGTCACTAAACTTTCAGACCTCAGGGACCATTAAATCCCACAGACTACTAATATGAATATTTTAAAAAGATAAATAATATTTTGTGCAATATAAAAATATAAATAATGTTTCTGTGGACCACCAAAATTTTCTCATTCACCACCAGTGGTCCACAGACACTGATTGGTGACCACTGGACTAGATGACTTATAAAGTCCCTCCCAACTCCATTAATCTGTTAAGTATGATACACTCAGTACAGTGAGTGTATTTAAAGAATGGGTAGTATAATTATTGTCCCAATAGTGTGTAGTACGATTCGTGTTTGCCAGGCTGAAATTCAACAAGATTTTTTTTTTAAGCGTCCCAGGCTTTCTCCTTTTGGAATTGAAGTTCCTACTAGGAGAAAAGAAAGAAGAATGGATTTCAATAATTGCTCAATAATAGTTATATATTCATCTTTATCTTCTCATCTGATTTGCTAATACTACACAAAATCCATTCTAAACAACCAGCTGGC
Source organism: Masticophis lateralis (assembly GCA_030761175.1). Classification (NCBI taxonomy): domain Eukaryota; kingdom Metazoa; phylum Chordata; class Lepidosauria; order Squamata; family Colubridae; genus Masticophis; species Masticophis lateralis. The sequence goes on from JAUDYJ010000003.1 coordinate 7,962,671, forward strand.
TGTGTGATCAACCTTAATAATAATAGCAATAGATGAAGATTTGCTTCCCACATAAACAAATAAAAGTAGAATACTACACTTCGATTGCAGTCGCTTAGATTGATGGACATTTGCTTCTAACCAAAGCAAATCCTACCTAAATCTATGGAGGTCCCTATTTGTCCCTTTCTTTATAATTCATAAAAAAAGATTCTTCAGATTAACTTGTCAAAATTTACCCACGAATTGAGAGAAATACAGATGCAGAAATTACTAATTAAGTGGACAAACATTAGTGCAATTGTACATGACTATGTTAGTTTAGATCTGCCAAACATCTTACTTATTCAGAGATCTGTGCATATTTACATTTCCAGCATTCTCACATGTCAAGTCCAGGAGGAAAGCATAGATTCCTACACTGATGCATAAAAATGCAACTTTCCAGCCAACCAAAGACTGGGAAATCTCCCCCAGACCTCATTACTATATCCTCCCAAACCTCCAGGGATCTAATAAGACAAATGAAATAAATAAAAGCAAGCAAACAAAGAAACAAAAATGTGTATGCTATTAACAGCACCATGCATTTATGTTCTTGCTATGTTTTTTTTTTCTTACACATAATTTAGAGTTGCCAGGTGTCCACTATTTGAGCGGACAGTCCACTTTTTTCACATTATGTTCACTATTTTTTTTCCACAAAATAGTGGACATTTTTTTTATTCAAAAGCTTTATGATGAAATGGTACGTAATCTAAAGCTGTACAGTCTAAGAGAATAAGGATAGGAGAATCGCGTTTTGTCTTTTTTCATAAGTTAGAATGAGACAAAGATCAAATCGAATCGATTGAACTTGATTCTCCAAAAAAATTAATGATGAGATTAAAATAAAAATATATTATAAAATTATGTACAGTTCACATTTTTAAAATGTATTGTAGCTTGTATCGACTGACCTAAAATGGCATCGAGTGATGAGAGTGACAGCGGCGAGATTTTTGCATGTGATCTCCACATTATCATATGTAAGCTGTGTGATTCTTTGCAAAAAAATACGATGAGCAGTTTTTTGGAATGAAAGTTTTATTTGCCTTAAGTAAAAAACATTTGCCTGAGAATGCCATGCAAAAGTTCAAGAAAGAAGCCATCAACGTGTATCAAAGAGCCATTGCGTACCTAGAAAAGTGGTATAATTTCACCGATTCAGTATATGAGACACTAAATTGTTTCAATCTAATTGATCGCAATAATCCTCCAACTTTAGAAGAAATGACGAACATCTGGTTATTATCACCATGGCAAGAAGAACTTCCACCCAACACTCTCTTCGATGAAATTTCTGCCTTAGAAGAAGTTTATGTTCATCTGCAGGGCAATTCATCCCTTGATAAGTGGACATACTTTTTCAAGAAAGAGCCAGCTCCGAGTTTACTGCAACTGTTCCAGTATTGTGCATCAATTCCGGTATCAAATGCAAACGTTGAACAAATTTTCAGCGTCATGGGAAATTTGTGGACTGACGAACGTAACCGACTGCTTGTACCATCAGTTTGAAGTGAACTTTGTATATTTTTAAATATTTCTCAACGTTGTACTGAAATTAAAGAATTATTCCTTAAACACAAAGAATTGATCAAAGCTGCGCAGTCAAATAAAAAATACACACGACAGCAAAGTAAAATGTAATTTAATATTTTACATATTATTATAATATATTTGATGTTTTGAATTTTAAGTAAAGTTTTGAAGTGATTATTTTAATACGTGTTAAAATGTCTGTAAGAAAATATATAATTCAATTGTAATTTTTTTTTTAAAAAAATAATTACTTAACATCCCTCCCCCCCACTTGTCCGCTATTTTTTGGAAGCAGACCTGGCAATCCTATACACATTGTACACCTTGGAAATAGTTAGGGGTGTTACTTGGGGGTGAGCTGCTGGGGGTTCACAGGGGTTGGAAGAACCTCTAGCTAAGATTTTGTGCAGTTCGGAGAACCCCAAAATCCCACTCCTGGTTGGCCCCACCCACCCCACCCCTCCCATGAGTCCCCTCGTGGCTTGTTTTGGATGCAGGTAAGTGCAAGGTGCATGCAGAGGCTTGGGGAGGGCAAAAAATGGGCCTCCGGAGCCTGGGGAGGCCATTTTCACCCTCCTGGAGGCTCAAAGAAAGCCTCCAGAGCCCAGGGCGGGTAACTCCCGCCCCGTGATGCATGAGGTTGACTAGGCTACGCCTGCCATGGCCACACCCACCCAAAAACCGGGCAGAGAACTCCTTGCTAAAATTTTTGAAGCCTGATGTTACTTGGAACCCAGGCAGCTATAAGGCAGCAGCTTTGTGTTGGATTATGGTTTGTAAAAATGTGTATCAAACTGCTACCTTGCCAGCTGACCATTCTTACGTCTGATGTTCCCTGATGTTGGTTTGATCATGTTTCCCCAAAATTGTAACTATAATAAAGTTGCGCCATGGTGTGTCTTGGGTGTGGCTATATGGAAGACAAGTTACAGGTATTCTAAGAAAAAAATGGTAGCTCTGCTGTGGTCGCACAGAAAGCTGAAAAGAAAGAGAAATAAGTTCTCAAAACGAGTTGAACTTGGATTATCAGAGAGATCTAATCCCAGGCCAGAAATAGTGCAAATTATATTTAAGTGCTAAAATTTAAACTTAGAAAAGTTGTTGAGTATTCGGTATGACCTAAGCATAGCTCATAAAATCATCCACTACAATGTCCTACCTGTCAATGACTACTTCAGCTTCAACCACAACAATACATGAGCACACAATAGGTACAAACTCAAGGTAAACTGCTCCAAACTTGATTGCAGAAAATATGACTTCAGCAACAAGAGTGGTCAATGCCTGGAATGCATCTGACTCTGTAGTTTCTTCCCCAGACCCCCAAAACTTTAACCTTAGACTGTCTACTGTTGACCTCACCCCATTCCTAAGAGGTCTGTAAGGGACGTGCATAAGTGCACCAGCATGCCTTCCATCCTTGTCCTAATGTTCCCTTTTATTTGTATCCATTTCATGTATTCAAATTATGTTTATACTTGTATCTGTTATCTTACATGTTTGACAAATAAATAAAACAAATATCCCTCTTCTGTCTCTTTCACAGGGAGACCGAGGTATAGGGAATGACAAAGGTTTGAATTTCCTATCCAGAACACCAGAAGGCAAGGCAAGAAACAACAGATGGAAACTAATGGAGGATAGAAGCAACCTGGAATTAAGGAGAGACTTCCTAACAGTGAGAACAATGCACAAGTGGAACTAGTTGCTGTCAGAATTTGTAAGTGCTTCATTACTGGAGGTCTTGAAGGTCTTATCAGCACCCATCTCTTGTCTTCCACACAGTCCTTTCAGCAGTCCCAAGAATGCTCCACACCATTTGCACTCTGATTCAGGTAACCCTGAGGTTATAGATGAATCTCTGTGGATCAGTGGTGAAATCCAATTTTTTTTGCTACCGGTTCTGTGGGCATGGCTTGGTGGGCGTGGTGTGGCTTGGTGGACATGGCTTGGTGGGCATGGCAGGGGAAGGATACTGCAAAATCCCCCTTCCCTCCCCACTCCTGGGGAAAGGATATTGCAAAATCTCCATTCCCACCCCACTCTGGGGCCAGCCAGAAGTGGTACTTGCAGGTTCTCCAAACTGCTCAAAATTTCCACTACCGGTTCTACAGAACCTGTCAGAACCTACTGGATTTCACCCCTGCTGCAGGGGAATTCAGCTTGTGAGGCATTTAGATCTAGCCCATGGGGCCGGACTGGAAATATCAATATTGTGGGGGCTCCCACAGGCCATTTTTGGCCAGCAGAGTGCTGCAGGAGACCATGGTGACCGAAAATGACCCTTGGAGGGGAACACATGCCCCCCATGCCCCATTTTGGCCGGCAGGGTGCTGAAGAATGTATCCGTCCTATCTACCCCCCTACCTGCCCCCCCACACCAGCCCACAGAGGAGAACTACAGTGCTGATCCGGCCCTCAAAGAAATCCAGTTTTAAACCCCTGTGCTAGAGAGAAGTTCCCCAGGGATGGACTCTAGCATGAGTCTGAAAGCTCAGAAGACAGAACCTCTGGTCCCAGTGACTAGATTGGATTTGTTTTCTGTTTGTTTGCTTGTTTTGTTCCTTTCTTCTTGTTGCTCCATATTTCATTTTAATGTTTTATTGTGTGTGTGATCCAACAATGTTGTCAAGGCTCTGACTAATGGACACAAGCGGATCAGAACTCCGAGACTTGGCTCCTTCTCAAGGGTCTTTTTTAATGGGCGCATCAGAGTGAAGACCAACACTGTACATCATCACAGTTTCAATGAAAAATCAAATCTAAATCTTCCCTGCAGTTTCAGTATAATTAAACTAAGAAATAACCACCATCCCCAAGTGTCACAGATCACGTTGGCCAACTGGGTTAATTGAAAGCCACTCCAGGCACTCCCTCCCCAAACTTATCTGTTGCCAGTAGAGATGACCTTGGTTCTCATGAGACAGCTCTTTGTTGCACCTAGTAATACATTCCAACTTTTTTTTTTAATTTGATTTATATGTCACCCTTCTCTGAAGACTCAGGGTGGCTTACAATGCGTTAAGCAATAGCCTTCATACTTTTTGTATATTTATACAAAGTAATCTTATTGCCCCCACAAACTGGGTCCTCATTTTACCTACCTTAGAAAGGATGGAAGGCTGAGTCAACCTTGAGCCTGGGGAGATTCGAACTTCCAGTAATTGCAGGCAGCTGGATGTTAATTACAGTGCTTAGTCTGCCGAGCTATCCAGGCTCCCTTCCTTTCCCACTTCCCTCTCTGTGTGGCAACTGAAGAACAGAAAGATGGCTGCGGCCAGGCTCAGTTCGAAGTGGACAAATGTATTGCGACATTTACCAATAGTGTAAATTCAGTCACTTTATTTCTGAAACTCAGATGGAAAAATGAAAGAGATTCAGTCTGTCCTGCTGTCGAGTGGGAATACTGTTGCGTCCAGATGTTGCAGAACTGTCTCTGGTATGAACCCCGAGACATGTGATTCCATAAGTGATGTCCTGAGGGGTCTGCAGACTCATCCATCTGCCTGGAAATACAGGTAGACCTTGACCTACAACCACTTGTTTAGCAGCCATTCAAAGTTGTATGTCAAGGGCTCTCTGTATTTGAATAGGAAAAACTACGTAAAGATATGGCTTGATGCAGTAGTGAAATCCGAACTGCTTGGTACCAGTTTGCTGGATGTACATGTGTGCTGCACGCCAAATGAACCAAAAGGAGTTTTCGGAAGGTAAGTAGAACAATGAGGGGGGGAAATAAACTTTGCGACATGATTTAGCTTCACTAAGAAGGAGGATTTCCTACCTTCTAGCAAAGCTAAATCATGCAGTACAGCTGATCTCCCCTTGCTGTTCTACTTATCTTCCCAAGTTTCCTTTTGGGCCATGGGGCGCGCACACGCGTGCGCAGTATCCGCCAAAAGGAGACTTGGGAAGGTATGTAGAACAGCAAGTTGGGGATCAGCTGTACTGCACGGTTTAGCTTTGCTAGAAAGCAGGATTTCCTAAACCCCACGGCACTGTTGTTCATTGGAAATACCAGTTCGGAGGAACTGGTAGGTTTTTTAACTACCGGTTTGCCCAAACTGGTAGTTTTTATTATTATTGGTTTTCCCAAACTGGAGCTAACTGGTACCATTTCACCTCTGGCTTGATGGTTCAGTTTTTGGATGGGGTCCTAGACTTGTTTTTTTCTTCTTTCAGGAAGAATTATACAAAGACACATAGGCATGCACATACAACCTTAATCTACCTAAATATATAGGATTTATTTTATTATTTATTTATTTATTATTTATTTATTTATTTATTTATTATTTATCAAGCATATATAAGATAACAGGTAAAAGTATAAACATAATTTGAATACATGAGAAGAGTAAAAAGGGACATTAGGACAGAGACAGAAGGCACACTGGTTTCACTTATGCATGCCCCTTACTGACTTCTTAGGAATGGGGTGAGGCCCAACAGGTTTGGGGAAGAAACCACAGAGTCAGGTAATGCATTACAGGCATTGACCACTCTGTTACTGAAGTCATATTTTCTGCAATTTCCTTTAGGTATATATGTGCAAATCCCCTCGATTAATGCAGAAACAAATGGGAGGAATTTTCATATGGAAGAGACACAACTGATACAAGGGGAAATGATGGGTAAACTAATAAGGAAACAATAGGGCACCTTATTCCCTTGAACTGATGTTGCAGAGAGTTCATTTGCTGATGTGTTACCTGCTTTATTTTGTTATGAAGGTTGCAGTTGGGTTGGAACACCCACAAAAGTCAACTGCTCACTGATGCCATTGCCAACCTAAGAACTGGAGAGTCTCTCCCATCCACGCACTGTCCCTCAGCCCATCTGCACTTGTGCCATCCCAGTTATTCAGACACTCCTGTGCACCATCCTTGACCCCCTCCCCCCTCCCTTGTTCATGCAAAGTCCCACGTGGCAATTTGCCACTTGCTCGCCCTCCCCAACTCCCTCACACCCCTTACTACCTCACCTGGCAGCAGCCACTTTCTCACCTGAGTGACTGGGACTGGCAACCTCTTGCCAGCTTCCCTACTGACCTTGGTTGCAGGAAGCCAGCAAGGAGATGCCACACCTACTGACTGTTAATAACAAACTTTGGAGGGAAAAGTCTTGTTTCCCACATCTTTCCCCAATCTTCTAAGTGAACTCAGATAGCATTTTCTTTGAGGCAAACAAAACTTGGTTATACTTTATTTTTGCAGCAAAAAATAAAATAAAATACATTTCGTATTCATGAAAGGTATCGAGAATTAAAGAAAAGCTAAAATATTTCATTAACAGTGGGTTTGAAATTGTGTTGGTACACTTTTATCAGATTTCAGGAGCTTCATCTTCTCTGAAGACTCTTTGAAAAATGACCTTGATGCTCTCTCTGGTCCGAGCTCGTTTCTTTCTCCCAACCAGGAAATAGATCACCGGGTTAATGCTGCTGTTTAGGGAAACACTTGTATTAGATTAGTGATCCAGTTCATAATCATAAAACAAATTATTCTTAAGCAAATAAGTACTGAATATATAGATATATAAAGGAAGAGTAAGAATAAGGAAGCAGAGAAGAGTAATTAAGATCATTACTAAAAGTCTTCCACGTTTCATCTGTCGGGATTTAAGACCTATTTTGATGAATAGGATCACAGTAGAGGTTGTGATCAATGGAAGGCAAAGCACAGCAATCACAATGAAATGGAGTTTCCAGACGACATTATATAAAGATTGTATAATGAAATCTATTCCAATTAGGATGAAAGAGAAGATCCAGAGGAAGGCACAGACAGCAGAGGACAAATATTTTGGCCGGGAACACCGATGCCAGATTGGGAAGAAGACGGAAACACACCGGTCTATGCTGATGGCTGTCAGAAGAAATAGACCATTGCTATATGCAACATGGCAGAGAGAAACGACAATTTGCCAGAGAACTCTTCGCTGTATAAAATTTACAAAAAAATCAATGTGCAATATAATCATAAATATGAGAAATCCAATGTCGGCAATAGCTAAATTAAGAATCAGCACTGTGAAAGGATTTCTCTTAATTTGGAAGCCAAGTAGCCAGATAACAATTCCGTTTAATGGGACTCCAATACAGCAGATGATGATTATGACTGAGAAAATGATACTTCTAGAATAATTTGACATAATTTGATATTTGTTGTAATATTCGGTAGTATTATAGTCCAGATACTCTGCTGAAGCGTTCATGTTTGCCAAGCTGAAATTCATCAAGAAATTTTTATAATGCTCCAATAATCTCTTCTTTTTCAATGAAAGTTCCTATTTGAAGAAAAAAAAAAGAGCAGATTGGATTAAATAATTCATCAATAATTGCCACATTGTCATATCTAACCATCCTTGTGTACAGGCTGAGCCAGCTTTTGGACCATAGATGATGAAGATACAATGATAATAACAATAACAATAACAATAATCTTAATAGTAGTGGTACTAGTAATAGATGTCTTGGGTGCAATTCTAAAATAACTGGAGCACCACTTCAATGCCAGTAGCATTGACAAATTCCCTATCTGCAGCTTTACTCGGAACAGACTACATCTTGCAACAATACCTCTAGTACCATCAAACATCAATATCTCCCTCTCCCAGGTCCTTGGAAAGGACTCAATGGGTAGATTAGAATGCCAAATCCAGATTATCTGTAACAAAACATAGTAATGACATACCAGGAAGACTTACTGAGCACTGGAACTTGGCAAGAAAAGCTTGGCAAGAAAAGCAGTAAATGGCCAGTAAGTTAAAAAAAACAATGAAGCAAAGCAGATCATAACAAGACCTGCCAACGGCTAAGAGCAGGAAAGTTGAGGAAAGTGATACAGCCATGATGGCAAATCTATAGCACATGTGCCACAGGTGTCACGTGGAGCCATATCTGTGGGCACGCAAGTGTTGCCCTAGCTCAGCTCCAGCGTGCATGCATGTGCCTGTCAGCTGATTTTTGGGCCTTCCGGGCCCATTAGAAGTCGGAAAATGGGCTGTTTCTGGCTTCCGAAGGGCCTCCAGGGAGGGGAGGCTGTTTTCACCCTCCCCAGGCACCAGGAATGCCTCTGGAGCTTGGGGAGAGCGAAAAACGGGCCTACTGAGCCCACTGGTAACCTTTTGGCTGTCGCATGCCAAAAGCGGAGGGGAGCATGGGGGGGAGGTCATGCACATATGCTTGGGGATGGGCACCAGTGGTGGGTTGTCCCCGGTTCACACCGGTTCTATAGAACCGGTAGTAAAACCAGCGGGAGGCTCTGCCCACCAATCTCGATGTCATCAAAACACTTCTGCGCTCGTGCTTCGGTGCATGTGAAGCTCGTGCACGAGCGGCCCTGCTGCAAACCCGTAGTAAAGGTAAGTAGAACCCACCTCTACTTGGGTTGGGTGGGGCATTGGGGTATTGGGGCATTGAATTACGGGTGTGGACACGTGCGCGTGCAACCCCCCAGCGCTCCCCCCACTTTTGGCACACGATGGCAAAAAGGTTAGCGGGATAGAGGGACTAATTCTGGCTGCCTCAGATCAAGCTTTAAGGGCAAATGCATAAAAAGCCAGCGTTGAGAAGATAACAGATGACAAATGCCGCTTTTGCAAAGAGGCTGAAGACAACAGGGGATCATTGTTTGAAGATTGCACAGACTGATTACAGGGTCTGAACACCATCAAAGCTGACACCTGTCAGAGTACAAAAAAAATCAAAATAGTGCAAGATTGGAAGATGTGGAGAGACCTGGCCCATGCCAAGAGTCAGACATAATTGAATGGATAATATCATCATCGACATTAGCCAGAGGAGCTAATTTTGGCTGCACGAGATCAAGTCTTAAAAACAGATGCATGCAAATGCAGAATTGCAACACATGGCAAGTGCTGTCTCTACAAAGGAGATGAAGAAACAGTCGATCACCAGGTTAGCTGCTGCATAAAAGGTTGCCCAGACTGGTTATACAATGCAAAGGCATGCAAATAGAAATAGTGTGACTGTGGCAAAAGAAAGCAAAGGTAATATCAATAGTAATAGGCACCTTGGGTTCAATCCTAAAACAACTGGAGCTGAAGAAGTTGAAGAAGCTTCTTGGATGAGAAGCGAAACGTCTTCAAATGAAAAAACAAGAAAGTCTCCTGAAAAAAGCACATTTATTTATTTATTTATTTATTTATTTATTAGATTTGTATACCGCCCTTCTCCTTACGGACTCAGGGCGGTGAACAGCCGAAATAAAAATTCAATACATAAAAGTTAAAAATTAAAACACATATACATTAGGCTGAGAATTAAAACCCAAATAAATATTAAAATGCGGCAACGCTACAAACATTAAAAAGTTTAAAATTTTAAAAATTCTAAAAATGCGGCAGGGATCAGGCTAAACTGGCAAGTTGAAAAAGATGCGTCTTCAGGGCCCGACGAAACGTCCGGAGGTCGGAGATAATTCTCAATTCTGGAGGAAGATCATTCCAGAGGGTGGGGGCTGCCACAGAGAAGGCTCTCCCCCTGGGGGTCGCCAGCCGGCATTGTCTGGCTGACGGCACCCTGAGGAGGCCCACTCTGTGGGAGCGAACCGGCCGGTGGGAGGCAATTGGCGGCAGAAGGCGGTCCCGTAGGTACCCTGGTCCTAAGCCATGGAGCGCTTTAAAGGTCATTACCAACACCTTGAAACGCACCCGGAACTCCACCGGCAACCAATGCAGCTCGCGCAGGAGAGGTGTAACGTGGGAGCGCCCCGATGCTCCCATAATTCCCCGCGCGGCCGCATTCTGTACCAGTTGGAGCCTCCGGGTGCACCCCAAGGGGAGCCCCATGTAGAGAGCATTGCAGTAATCCAGGCGAGAGGTGACGAGTGCCTGAGTGACTGTGCGCAGGGAGTCCCGATCTAGAAAGGGCCGCAACTGGCGTATCAGGCGAACCTGATAGAAAGCCCCCCTGGCCACAGCTGTCGTATGATCCTCCAAGGACAGCCGTGGGTCCAGGAGGACGCCCAAGTTGCGCACCCTTTCCGTGGGGGCCAATGATTCGCCCCCAATGACCAGCGATGGTGTCAGCTGGCTATATCGGGATGCCGGCAGCCACAGCCACTCGGTCTTGGAGGGGTTGAGACGAAGCCTGTTTCTCCCCATCCAGACCCGCACAGCTTCAAGGCACTGGGACATCACTTCCACGGCATCGTTGGGGTGGTCTGGGGTGGAGATGTACAGCTGAGTATCGTCAGCGTACTGATGGAACTCCACCCCAAAACCACGGATGATCTCACCCAGCGGCTTCACATAAATGTTGAACAGGAGGGGCGAGAGGACCGACCCTTGCGGCACCCCACACACTAGGCGCCTCGGGGTCGACCGCTGCCCCCCTGTCAACACTGATTGCGACCGGTCGGAGAGGTAGGAGGAGAACCACCGTAAAACGGTGCCCCCCACCCCCAGTCCCTCCAACCGGCGCAACATGATAAACATATTTGGGATAAACATGACCTGGATGACTGAGAATCTCTACAGACTTTTAGCTATGCAATTTGGGATGAACACCCTTGGAATGGTGTGGGAGTAGGAATGGATTTCCAGAGGAAAGAACAATTGCAGACTACAGGAACCAGGAGCACAATTCAAGTGACCCTGAGGATGCAGCTAAATCTCCAAGTGGCCTCCATGACTCACTAAAAAGGATGCAGATGACCAGCTGTCTGCAAGGAGTATCAATCCTTCCATTCCCCACCATCCAGCCAGAGCTGAAGAAGCTTCTTGCATGAGAAGCAAAACATCTTCAAAAGAAAAAACCAAGAAAGTCCAGTTGCCTCCTGAAAAAAAATCACCTTTGGGACAACTGGACAAATTGGCAATGAGAAATTCACCATCAGTCAATTGGAAAAGGCAGCTTTACTCAGAACAGTTTACATCCTGCGACAATACCTTTAACATCATGAAACATCAATCTCTGACTATCTCAGGTCTTTGGGAAGGACTCAATAGAGGGACAAATTGCTTGTCACAGTTCATCCTGGTATAATGAGAGTTCAAATCCCAAGAAGCAGGGGTTGAGTTTAGAATGGTCCTATTTCAATGACATCTCAAAATAATTCTGAGTAAACGTATATGTTGTTCAATGTCTAAATGGCACCACAACCACTGAATCCATTCCATATGCTAGATGTGTATTTCTCAGAAATATCAACTGTGAGCCCTTATGCCTCCAACATTCTCATAATCTCAAATCCATGAGCAATAAAAAACCCCACGCACCCAAAAAAAGCACACAATATACAACCTCCCAAATTTAAATCTTATCTCTAATCTTAAAAATATAGCAATTTAGTATTTAAACAAGGTTCTTAATTCAAATAATACTACATAATACAATTCCCAATTATTTCCCTAAATTCTATCTATTTAACAATACCATTTATATAAAAACCAATTAAGTAATTCTTATGTAAATCATAATCCTTTATCATTTCAGTTTTCTTTTCTTTTTTGCTTAGATAGATGTATTATTGAAAATATTCAAATTATTACAATTGTTATAAGTATTTAAACAATATCCCAATTATTATAACCATCAATTTTTTCAAATAATACCATCTAACATCTTAATAAAAATTAATTCATTATATCCATTGATATATTTTCTTTTAACATAATCTTGATGAAGTAATAATGAAATAAAGATTTAATGAATATTATATGAAGTAATAACAAATGTAAGGAAATCTTAGAAATGGAAATAAGATTTTGAAATATAAACATGTTTGAACTGTATTGTTAATAGTGAGGATTTAGGATAAGAATTGTGAAATGTATTATGAGGTATTATTTGAATTAAGATTTAAGAGGGATTAATAGAAGGATAATTGCTTTGATTAAGTTAATATGAGTAAACTTTCTATAAAATGGTAATAGTAGAGATATGTGATTTAAGATTAAGAAATAAGTGCTATGGCAAAAATAGAATATATAAATGTTTCTTAAAGATGACAAGAAATTGAACAAATGTATGACTGGATCAATGCTCTGTTCTGAAAAGATGTATTGTATGTTTATTTGTGTTGTTAAAACAAAAATTGCAAAAAAAAAAACAAAAAACAAAAAACCAACAACATACAACCTCCCAGACCTTCCCTCAACCAAAACACCCAAACCTGTTTGTTTTTAAAACAAATGCACTAAAACTAAAGCAAGGAAGGAAGGAAGGAAGGAAGGAAGGAAGGAAGGAAGGAAGGAAGGAAGGAAGGAAGGAAGGAAAGAAAGAAAGAAAGAAAGAAAGAAAGAAAGAAAGAAAGAAAGAAAGAAAGAAAGAAAAAGAAAAGGAATTATGTATGCTATTGGTATGTCTCAGCCTCCATGTGTTTGCAAAGTATTTTTAAGTGTATTTGGTATCATATACAAATAGATGCTAAAAGGAACAGCAGTGAAGTGAATGCAAATTTGTAAAAATATGAATCAAATTGCTCTGTTGCTCCCATGACACTGTTGCATCTAAAATATCCTTGTTAGATGTGCACCAGCATCTAGATAATTCCATCATAAAGATTTTTTTCCCCAATATTGTAACTGTGGTACAATTGTTCCATGGTGCCTTGAGAGTGGGCAAAGAGGAGTTAGATCTGAAGAATGCAGACTCTACACAGTCACAAAGACAGAACTTTTGTCACAAAAATAAACCAGCCAAGGAGTTGAAAAATAAAATTGAATGAGCTAAAAAAGTGAACTTTTGGAGCAACTCTCATCTCAGGACTGTTAAAATTGGATAATTTAATTGCTTGTGTGATATTTGCAAGATGATTTGTTTTGATCAACAGCAATACAGAAAAAAAATCATCAAATTTTAGGTAACTCTAAACATATAACTATCACAGAAAACTGATACGAAAAATCAGGTGCAGAAATTACTAGCTTAGAGGACAAATATTATTGCAATTGCTTGTGCCTACATTAGATTAGTTCTTCTTCAAATCCTGTTGCCCATTCTTACCTACTGGTCCAAGATCTTCAAAGTTGGTGAGAAGAAGATTAATGTCTCATGTTATTGATGGGTGGAAGGACCGATGATGGTCAAAGCAGAAGAAGCTGCAGAGAAAATGTGATGCATTTAAGCCCTGTTCAAGCTAACTGTTCTTCAGCATACAAAGAGCAGTAGGCTCCACCCGTTCTATGCTTTGTCAACTATGTCCAAAATTTCACATATCAAGGAGAAACTGTCACATATGCTGTTTGATAACTCATAGTATCTACTGTCAGAATAGCAAGTAGTGATAAGCAGATCTTTGCAGATTTTTGCATATCCGTTCCGGGACAAAAAGCGGATCATGTGAAAAGATTTATGCAACTAGACATTGTTTTGATCATGAAGTGATAAGAAGATATAATTCTCGTCTTTGCACAATAATAATCAACTATGAATGTAGAAGGAGACTTTCTCATGAACTTAGGCAACTGGAAAGAAAAGGGAAATGATTTTTGTATTTCAATTGGACTGGTTTTGTCCTCTGAGAAGTTTTGTGATGAACATTTTCATGCTAAACATGTTGCAAATTCCTCTTTCTTTATAGTATTCCTACACTACAAGGAAAATTATAAAGAGGAACAGTTACAATATTGGGGGAAAAACATTTATGGTGGAATTGTCTAGATGGTGGTGTTTTATGAACAAACACAAATTAGATGCAACAGTGTTTGAGTTTGAGTTTGAGTTTTATTGGATTTATATACTGCCCTACTCCCGAAGGACTCAGGGCGGTGTACAGCCAACAATAAAAATACATACGTACAAAATTTAAAACCAACTAAAAACAGATTAAATGAATTTGGCCCGGACAGAATTAAAACACCCCAATATAATTTAAAATTTTTTAAAAAAATTAACACTAAAAACGGGGAGTGGTTAGGCCAGTGTCTTGGCAGCATCAGAGCAATTGGATTCACATTTTTGTAAACTTGCATTCATTTCACTGCTGCTCTTTGTAGTATCTATTTGTATATGATACCAAATACACTTAAAAACACGTAACGAACACATGGATGCTAAGACATACTAATACATACATAATTTGCTTGCTTGTGTTTCAATGCATTTGTTTTAAAAAACAAACAACTTTTGGTGTTTTGGTTGAAGAAAAACAAACTATTGACAAGATCTATGTTGTCAATGTTGTATATTGTGGGCTTTTTTGGGTGTATGTGTAGATTTTTATTGTTTATGGATTAGGGCTTATGAGAATGTTGGAGGTGTAAGGGCTCACAGTTGATAATTCTAAGAAATACAAGTCTGGCATATGAAATAGATTTAATAGTTGTGGTGCCATTTAGGTATCGAACAATTCTCTACATATATGTTTACTTATAATTATTTTGAGATGCCATTGAAATAGGACGGTGTTAAACTCAACTATTTAAACTCAACCGTGACAAGCCTTTTTGTCCATTCATCGAGTCCTTCCCGAGGACCTGAGATAGGCAGATGCTGATGTTTGATGGAGTTAAAGGTATCGTCATAGGATGTAAACTGTTCCAAGTAAAGCTGCCTGCTGCAATTGATTGATGGTGAATGTGTCAGTGCCAATGGGGTTGAAGCTCCAGTTACTTTGGGATTGAACCCATGGAGTCTATTCAGGGGTGAAATGCTACCAGTTCGGGGCAGTTCGCCCGAACCGGTATTGAAAATGCTACTGGTTCGCCCGAACCAATAGTAAAAAAAATGCTTTTAAAAAGTAAAAAAAAAAAAAAAGGTTCCAAAAAGTGACAATCAACTGTGCCGCACGATCCTTGGAACTATTTTGTTTTTACTTTTTCTTTACTACCTATTGCCCAAACTGGTATTTTTCTGTAAAGTGTATTAGTTTCTTTCAGACCTCTCTGTGACTCTGTGAGGTTCTTGCTTGTTGACCACCAAGCCACGCCCACCCAGTCACATGACCACCAAGCTATGCCCACCCAGTCACATGACCACCAAGCCACGCCCACAGAACTGGTAGGGAATTTGTTTTTTAATTTTACCACTGAGTTTATTACTATTAATATTATTTTTGCTTTCTTTTGCCACCATCGTTCTATTTCTATTTGCATGTCTTTGCATTGTGTAACCAGTCTGTGCAATCTTTTCGCAGCATCTAGCCTGGGGATCCAGCTGTTTCTCCAGCTCCTTCATAGAGATGGCACTTGATGAATCTTCTCAATTCTGGATTTGCATGCATTTGTTCTTAAGGCTTGATCTCGTGCAGCCAGAGTTAGCCCTTCTGCTTAATGTTGATGATGATGCTATCCATTCAGTCGTGTCTGACTCTTAGCATGGGCCAGGTCTCTCCACATCTTCCAATAATTATTGGAGTTTTTCTTTCTTTCTTTTTTTAAAAAAACATTTTTTAAAAAAATTTTAAACAAACATACATAAAAACATAAAACCATCTTCAATTACACACAGTGTGTCGGATAGCCTGGATAGCTCAGCAGACTAAAAGCATTGTGATTAACACCAGATGTCTGCAATTACTGTAAGTTTGAATCTCACCAGGCTCGAGGTTGACTCAGCCTTCCATCCTTTCTAAGGTAGGTAAATTGAGGACCCAGTTTGTGGGGGCAATAAGCTGACTTTGTATAAAATATACAAAAGTATGAAGGCTATTGCTTAACGCATTGTAAGCCGCCCTGAGTCTCCAGAGAAGGGTGGCATATAAATCATTTTTTTTAAAAAAAGTCTTTTGTGCTATAGTCTTTTGTACTCTATTCATAGCTTGCAATTAACCTAAATTCTTATATTATCGATCTAATATATATCCATGTAATATTGTCCTCATTGATCATTTATTTGACTATAGCTATCTTCCCTCATTTTATACAAAATATTCTAAGATTTGAGTTAATTTATATTATAAATTATATTCATTTCATCACTAAATTGATCCGATAATAATACATCTTTATGTTATATTTTATATATTTCTACAATTCTTGCATTATAAGAATCTCTATCTTCTTTCCTTTCCATATTCTTTTATCTAACTATTGATAAAATAAGTCCCATTTCTTATAATATTGTTTATTTTCTTGTTCTCTGATTTCAAATGTCAATTTGCTCATTTCAGTACATTCCATTATTTTTCTTAATAACTTCGTCTTGTGTTGGTATTTTCTCATTTTTCCAATTTTTAGCAAACACAATTCTAGCCTCTGTTAATACATTCACAATCAGATATCTCAATACTCTATTATATATTTCAGGTACAACCCCCAAATTATTGGAGTTTTTCTATACTCTGGCTAGTTAGCGTAAATACGAACAATGCATTTGTTCTTAAGACTTGATTTTATGCCGCTAGAACTAGATCTGTATCTCTTCCTTCCACTTTCTTGCTGTTAGTCATTGTCAGATCTTTTTATTATCTGCTTTGCTCGCTATATTTTTTTAATGTTCTGGCAATGTAAGTCTTTTCTTCCCGTGTTACTTTTCTGTTCTTCACTTGGTATTTCTTGTAGGCCAGTTTTGATCTCTTTTAACAGATTTCAGGAGCTTCGTCTTCTCTGAAGATTCTTTGAAAAATGACCTTGATGCTCTCTCTGGTCCGAGCTCTTTTCTTTCTTCCAACCAGATAATAGATCACGGGGTTAAGACAGCTGTTTAGAGAAGCACTTGGACGTAAATAGAAATTTAATTCAGAAACATCAAACACATACCTCTTCTTAAGAAAATGAGTAACGAACACGTAGATATCTAACGGAAGAGTAAAAATAAGGAAACAGAGAAGGGTAATTAAGATCATCGCTAAAAGTCTTCCACGTTTGATCTGTTCAGGTTTCATACGGATTTTGATGACTAGGATCACAGTAGAGGTTGTGATCAATGGAAGGCAAATCACAGCAGTCACAATCAAATGGAGATTCCAGATGGCATTATATGAAAACAAATATTGCATAATGTGATGTATTCCAATCAGGAAGAAAGAGAAAATCCAGAGAAAGGCACAGACAGCAGAGGACAAATATTTTGGCCGGGAACAGCGATGCCAGATTGGGAAGAGGACAGCAATACACCGGTCAATGCTGATGGCTGTCAGAAGAAATAGACCGTTGATATAGGTCACATTGAACAGAGAAAAGAAGATTTTTGAGGGAATTCCTCGCAGTATAAAATGTATACAAGTGTCAATGCAAAATATCGCCATACATATCAAAAACCCAAAGTCAGCAATAGCTAAATTAAGAATCAGCACTGTGAAAGGGTTTCTCTTAATTTCAAAGCCAAGCAGCCAGATAACAATGCCATTTAATGGGACTCCCATACAGCAGATGATGAATGCAACTGAGGAAATGATAATTTTAGAATAATCTGTCATAATTTGATATTTGGTAGTATTAAAGTCCAAATAATCTGCTGTAATATTCATGTTTGCCAAGCTGAAATTCATCAAGATACTTTTATAATGCTCCAATAATCTCTTCTTTTACAATGGAAGTTCCTATTTGAAGAAAAAAGAGCAGATTGTATTAAATATTCTGTCAAAAATTGTCACATCTTCATATCTAATAGCTTTTTGTGCAGACTTAGTCAACTTTTTGACCTCTGCTAATAATAATAATGATAGCAATAGATGTCCAGGGTGTAATTGTGAAACAACCTGAGTACCACCTGAGCACCATCAGCATTGACAAATTACAGCTTAGTGTGGGATTCAACTGGTTCGCACCGGTTCAGCCGAACCCATAGCTAACTTTTTCTGCAGTTTGACGAACCGGCTGATGACACCACTGGCTGGCCCTTCCCCCACCCCTCCCCCCTCCCTTCCCAACCATTCCTAGTTGAGTAAATGAAAAACTTGTTCATATTACAAGCAGTGAATTTGTTTGTGTGCAATATCAGAGATCAATATCAATTACAGAGAGTGGGCAGCCGCGGTGAGCAGAGTGGTGCAAGCCCCATGGGCTGGAGGCTACATCTGACAGTGGGGGAAGGGGACCAGCTCCATGCCCACTGTGGTCGCCTGAAGGGCTGCCTCGGGGGGAGAGGGACAAGACACAGAGAGGCTCGGCTGCCTTCTTGGCTTCCAGAGGGCCTCTGTGAGGGAGGCCAAGAGAAAGCACCTGGTTCAGGCCCCAGTGTCCCAGTATGACAGTCTCCCCCATGGGCTACCCATTCACCCACCCAATGGCCAGGCTGGCCCGGAAGCGGTGCATCCCCCCATCGTAGGCTGGATGTGGGACCCAAGGCGGAGGGGAGGGCAATAGTGCAGAAGCTGCCTGGAGGCCCCGCAGAAACTGAGAAGTGAGCCTGAATCAATCAACTTCGCGAGTTGGAATTTAAGCTGTTCTTTATGATGTGCAATATTTATGGTTGACAATGGTGTATCACTCATCTCCCATAAGTTGGTTTGCCAACTTATTTCTCTTTCCCTTTGGCTTTCTGTGGGACCACAATAGAGCTACCATTTTTCATAGAATATCTCTGCCTCAGTTTAAACAGAGGTGTATGTGCCGGCACTTTATTTCAACTTATATTTATATTTGTATGTGTAATGTGCTGAATAAAAGAGAATATTTGTAGCTCAGGGTTGAAAAGAGGGGTCCTTGGTGCTCTCTCAGCTGGCTTGTTTTCTTGCAGATGTTTCATTATCCTAACAAGGTAACATCATCAGTGTTAGTAAGGAATGTTCAGTGCCTGTAAGTGTCAGCACATTATAAATAACAGCTTAAATTCCAAATCGCCAAGTTGATTGATTGTGTCTTTCTTTTCTCTTTCGGGCAGTTTGCAAAGTTTTGAGATTTCCATCTTAGACTCTGCAATCCTGCAAATAAGGAATATTGCAAAATTCCCAGAACTGAGTGGGAATCCCCTCTTTCATACACAGCCATGAAGACAGAACTTTTGTCACAAAAATAAACCAGCCAAGGAGTTGAAAAATAAAGTTGAATGAGCTAAAAAAGAGAACTTTCGGAGCAACTCTCATCTCAGGACTGTTAAAATCGGATAATTTAATTGCTTGTGTGATATTTGCAAGATGATTTGTTTTGATCAACAGCAATACAGAAAAAAAATCATCAAATTTTAGGTAACTCTAAACATATAACTATCACAGAAAACTAATACGAAAAATCAGGTGCAGAAATTACTAGCTTAGAGGACAAATATTATTGCAATTGCTTGTGCCTACATTAGATTAGTTCTTCTTCAAAACCTGTTGCCCATTCTTACCTACTGGTCCAAGATCTTCAAAGTTGGTGAGAAGAAGATTAATATCTCATATTATTAACGGGTGGAAGGGCCGATGATGGTCAAAGCAGAAGAAGCTGCAGAGAAAATGTGATGCATTTAAGCCCTGTTCAAGCTAACTGTTCTTCAGCATACAAAGAGCAGTAGGCTCCACCCATTCTATGCTTTGTCAACTATGTCCAAAGTTTCACACATCAAGGAGAAATTGTCACATGTGTTGTTTGATATCTCATAGAATTTAATGTTGGCATAACAATGATAAGTAGATCTTTGCAGATTATGCATATCTGTTCTGGAACAGAACAGCAGCATGCTTAAACTGGTAAACTTAAAGTAGTGTTTAAGTGACACCAGCTGCCTGCAATTATTGCAAGTTCAAATCTCACCAGGCTCAAGGTTGATTTAGCCTTCCATCCTTTCTAAGGTAGGTAAATTAAGGACCCAGTTTGTGGGGGCAATAAGCTGACTTTGTATAAATATACAAAAGTATGAAGGCTATTGCTTAATGCATTGTAAGCCGTCCTGAGTCTCCGGAGAAGGGCGGCATATAAATCAAATTAAAAAAAACAAAAACAAAAACAGAAAGCAGATCTTGCAAAAAGTCTCATGCAACTAGACATTGTGTGAACATCAAGTGATAAGAATATATCATTCTCGTCTTTGCACAATAATAATCAGCTATGAATGTAGAAGGAGATTCCTCACTAACCTAAGCAACTGGAAAGAAAAGGGAAATTATTTTTTATTTCAATTGGACTTGTTCCCTCAACTGTGATGTTTTATGATGAACTTCTGCTCATAAACCTCTCATCTTCCTACTAAACATGTTGCAAATTCCTCTTTCTTGATAATCTTCCTGCACTCTGGTTCATGCAGACCAAAATACATTATTTATACTATGGATAATTTCATAATCATTGATTATGGTTTAAAGATGGAAGAAACAGAGGCCACTTCCTCTGGGACCATCCTTGTTGATTATCACACAAAGTGTTTTCCAATAATTCTGATGAACTGTATAACTTTTGACAGTTAAATATACTGCTCAAAAAATAAAGGGAACACAAGCAGAAGACATCCGAGATCTGAATGAATGAAATAGCCTTATTAAATACTTTGTTCTTTACATACAGTATTTTATACACTGCTCAAACAACTACAGGGAACACAAAACTACTGTATGTAATGAACAAAGTATTTAATAAGGCTATTTCATTCATTCAGATCTCGGATGTCTTCTGCTTGTGTTCCCTTTATTTATTTATTTTTTTGAGTAGTGTATATTGATAACACAAATAATTGATTTTAAGTCATCTCTCCTTTTGCACAGGTGGTTTCCACTGGTGTTGGCTTTAAGAGCCTTGAAACCTGTTGGTTTTAAGGGTCTGTTTGAGATGAAAGGCCCTTATTATGTTGAATTATCTTTATTCTTGTCCTGTTTGCCATCTTTTATTCCTTTATTCTTGTTTATTCTTATTTTTTAATGGAATTATTTGTCTGTAATGTTATACGGTATTCTTCCTGAGTGGGGAGTGGGGGATGGGGGGTGGATTAGAAGATCTCCAAGATCCCTTCCAACTCTATTATTCCGTTGAATATTCTGTTATTCCTTTTCAGGTTCTCATTTGTCAACTGTCCAGAGGCATTGGGAACTGGAAGTATATATGGTAGATATAATACTCCCTCCACCTCCACATTCTCAGGAATAACTTATGGTCTGATTTTTATGTCTTTTTTTACTTTTGCCTATTACTCATCCCTTTTTTTCCAAACTTTTTAACTTTCTGATCATTAACAAATAAACTTCCAGCTAATTTTTTTTAAGTAGCTGAACTGGGGGTGAAGGGGGGCATACGGGCTCAATGTAATATGGATCTAGAGATTAACTAGAAGAGTGCTGGCAGTAAACAGAAATAGGAAGGAACTACAATCTTTATTGATAACGTAAAACTCTGTCAGTTTTCTCAGAGATTCAGAATGAAAGAATAGAATAGAATAACAGAGTTTGAAGGGACCTTGGAGGTCTTCTAGTCCAACCCCCTGCCCAGGCAGGAAACCCTACACCACTTCAGACAAAGGGTTATCCAACATCTTCTTAAAATTTTCCAGTGTTGGAGCATTCACAACTTCTGGAGGAAAGTTGTTCCACTGATTAATTGTTCTTTTGATTTTATATATATATATGTATGTATGTATGTATGTATGTATGTATGTATGTATGTATGTATGTATATCACCCATTTCACTGTTGAAACCACTCTAAGCAGCTTACAAAATGATAGTTTTAGTTCTAGTACCTTTAGAATTAATAGTACATAATAACTAATAGTAGTAATAGTACTAATAGTATGTGTAGTTCTAGTATCATTTTACAAAGCGTTAGTAACACCACACCTGGAATACTTCATCGAGTTGTGATCACCATATTATTAAAAAAGATGTTGAGACTCTGGAAAGAGTGCAGAGAAGAGCAACAAGGATGATTAGGGGACTGGAGGATAAAACACATGAAGAACAGTCGCAGGAATTGGGTTTGTCTAGTCTAGCGAAAGGAAGGACTAGCGGAGATATGATAACCGTCTTCTAGAATTTGAGGGGCTGCCACAAAGAAGACGGAGTCAACCTGTTCCCCAAAGCACCGGAAAGCAGAATAAGGAGCAATGGATGGAAACTAATCAACGAGAAAATAAATCTAGAACTAAGGAGAAATTTCCTAATGGTGAGAACAATTGAGTGGAGCGGCTTTTGCCTTCAGAGGGTGCTTCATCACCAAAGACTTTTAAGAAGAGACTGGCCAGCCACTTGTCTGTAATGGTATACGGTCTCCTGCTTGAGCAGGAGTTGGACTAGAAGAAAGTCCTCTTCTCTTCTCTTCTCTTCTCTTCTCTTCTCTTCTCTTCTCTTCTCTTCTCTTCTCTTCTCTTCTCTTCTCTTCTCTTCTCTTCTCTTCTCTTCTCTTTCTCTTCTCTTCTCTTCTCTTCTCTTCTCTTCTCTTCTCTTCTCTTCTCTTCTCTTCTCTTTTCCTCTCCTCTCCTCTCCTCTCCTCCTCTCCTCCTCTCCCCTCCTCCCCTTCCCTTCCCTTCCCTTCCCTTCTCTTCCCTTCCCTCCCCTTCCCTTCCATTCTGAATTTTTGATCCATGAAAGGTCACAGCTTAAGATTCAAGTGACCTACATTGTTGTACACTGTCCAGCAGATGGCACTATAGACTTATTGAAATTGCCCTTGACCCACCAATAATGGTCATTTAGACATTGCCAGGGAAATTCTATTTTTGCAAATTCTTGCTGTTACAACCTGTCAGCTTTGGAAGCCATATTAAGCCAGAAGCTTCCATGCTGCCACCTTCTCATGTTGCAGTGTTGTTTTTAAAAACACTGATTAGTATTTTAAATTGGACCCAGAAGCCAAGTGGCAACCAATGTGGAAACTTCAACATAAACAGGTTTCTGTCCTGGGGGTTGTCCCATTAGAAACCATGCTCCTTCCTTCCTTCCTTCCTTCCTTCCTTCCTTCCTTCCTTCCTTCCTTCCTTCCTTCCTTCCTTCCTTCCCTCCCTCCCTCCCTCCCTCCCTCCCTCCCTCCCTTCCTTCCCTTCCTTCCTTCCTTCCTCCCTCCCTCCCTCCCTCCCTCCCTCCCTCCCTCCCTCCCTCCCTCTTACCCTTTTTAAAACTATATATGTTTATATACACAATTTTACCAGTTCTTGAAAAGCTCAACAGAATCAGATGTGGTCAGTATCTGGACGGGAGACCTCTAGACAATTCCCCAACCAGCGGCTAAAATAGGCAGCTCAAGAAACATCCAAACAATTCAGAGACATTTTGAATAAAAAAAGGGGAAACTCAAAACTAAACCAGAATTGAGTAGTCAAGGGATTGGCATAGCATGTTGGCCACAAGTGCAGATGCAATCTGAATATAAGAAAGATGCTAAAATGTATGTTTTGTTTTGTTTTGTTTTGTTTTGTTTTGTTTTGTTTTGTTTTGTTTTGTTTTGTTTTGTTTTGTTTTGTTTTGTTTTGTTTTGTTTTGTTTTGTTTTGTTTTGTTTTGTTTTTTACAAAGAATTAACAGAATTAGGGCGGATATTAACAGGGACAGATGAAAAATTAATAAAGAAAATATACTGCTCAAAAAAATAAAGGGAACGCAAGCAGAAGACATCCGCGATCTGAATGAATGAAATAGCCTTCTGAAATACTTTGTTTGTTACATACAGTGGTTTATACACTGCTCAAACAACTAAAGGGAATACAAAACTACTGTATGTAACGAACAAAGTACTTAATAAGGCTATTTCATTCATTCAGATCGCGGATGTCTTCTGCTTGTCTTCCCTTTATTTTTTTTTATTTTTTTTTTTATTGAAAAAGTTTTACAATACAAACATTTTTCCATTTTCTCCCCCCCCCCAATCCCCCTCCCCTACCCCTCCCATCGTCCCTCCCCAACCCTTTCCCTCCCTATCCCCCCCCTGACTTCCGCTACAAGTTTAAAAAAAACAAAATTTAGAACAAGGGAAAAAGAAGAAGATTATTAAATATTCAAATTCTAAATTAAACAAATTTCGAAAGAGGAAAAGAAAGAGAAGGAAGGAAAGAGGGCAAAAAAGTAAAAAACAAACTAACAAGAACAAACATTAATATATCTAAACAATATTATAATAAAAAAAAAAGTTATAATTAAAAACACCATTATAGTTCTATCCTAACTACACCCTTAACTAAAGAGAGAAAAAAAAACAAACCCCAAAAACATAAAACACAAAAAATATATATGCATATGTAGTCATAATCATACAGTTATATCATAAGAAAAATTATCTTTTATTTAATTCATTTCTCAGTCTATATAATCCAAATTTCGATCTTCTCTTCAACTTGATTGATTTCCCTTTATTTTTTTGAGCAGTGTATATCGCTATCTACTAAGTGTCAGAATGGAAGGTGAGCAAGTAAAGGGGAAAATAATAGTATGGGCTAAAAATGTTGGTTACACAATTGAGTTAGATAAATGGCAGAAATTGTGGGATAGGAATTATAAATTAACGATGTCAACTGCATATAAAGAAAACCTTTATAAAATGTTTTATAGATGGCATTTTTCATCCACAAGGCTAAGGACATGTCTGCTAAATTTTGGAAATGTCATCAGATACCTGATTCGTATTGTCATATGTGGTGGACATGCCCAAAAGCAAAAAAATATTGGACAAAAATACACACATGGTTGGCAAAAACGATAAAGCAACATATAGATTTTTGTTGGGCATTTTACTGGATAAATATAACAAGGGGAATGCATATTTGACTCTACATGTATTAACTGCAGCTAGAATTGTATTTGCTCAACAATGGAAAAGTGAAGCGATCCCTACAGATGAAAATGTGATTTAAAAAATACTAGAATGTGCAGAAATGGATAGACTAACATTTACAATTAAGGAAAAGGAAGAAACTGAATACTCTTGGACATGGGACTTATTTTATCAATGGCTAGCTAATAAAAATAGAAGTTAGAAAATGTAGATGAAAGAAAAGGGAGTTTTTTTTAAATGGATAAGCAAATATTATTATTATTGTTGTTATTGTTGTTGTTGTTGTTGTTGTTGTTGTTATCCTGTTTTCCCAAAATAAGACTTTCCCTGATAATAAGCCCAATTGGGCTTTTGAACACATGGCAATAAGTCCAAGTGCTTATTTCAGGGTTCAAAAAAAAAAAAAAAAAAAAAAGACAGGGTCTTATTTTCGGGGAAACACGGTATTGTTATTATAGAACTAAAACAAATGTCCTGAATATTGTTGTAAACACTTTGATTATTATTTCCTAAAAATATTTGTACCCAGACAACACACTGTTTAACTAAAAATGGAATCTTTATATGTTATAAATAAATAAATAAAATAAATAAAAATGCAAATAAAAATGTATAGCTAGATAGACAGGCAGACAGACAGACAGACAGACAGACAGACAAATGACAATGGCAAAGAACATTCAGAATTTGGTCCAACGTGGACTTCATATCTATATATGAGAGCATCTATGTGCTCATTATCTTAACAGCACAACTTTTTACAGGAATGCTCAAAAAATAATTACCGCTGCGTGAGATTGGATTTTCCTGGAAAAAGGAAGGAAGGAAGGAAGGAAGGAAGGAAGGAAGGAAGGAAGGAAGGAAGGAAGGAAGGAAGGAAGGAAGGAAGGAAGGAAGGAAGGAAGGAAAATAAATGTATTCAAGGCTGCAAGTTGAAACATTTACCTATTTTCTCTCCCCCCCCCCACTTTCCCCTTAAATTCCACGCCAGCCTCCAGCCTCCACCCCACCTCCGTTTACACACCCTCATTCCTCCCACTGACCCCTCCCAAAATCTCCTGCTTGACTCTCTGCTCTCTCTCTCTCTCTCTCTCTCTTTTTTTTTTTTTGGCTTTGCATCTTTCCAAAGTTAGCTTCACTCCGAGCAAGAGGGATATTGAGACAGGGTGCGAAACCTTTCTGAGCTGAGAGGCTGCCTCCTCCCTCTCTTGCCATTTCTCTTTGGATCTGGTTTTTGTTTTTTTAAAAAGAAGAACTTATAAGAAGTGCCTTCGACTCTTATGGATAGAGGAGAATTTTTTTTTTCCAGCTGTCTTTTTCATTTGAAAATTGCCCCGTGCTCTGATTGGATTTGGTTTGCATTACATGCTGGCTGTAAATCTAATCTGAAGGGTTGGATTTAATCTGATTCTCCAAGAACTGCTGGAAGATTTCACCGATGTTAACAGGTAAGAGGCATCATGTAGACGAACAGAAGATGTCTGGCAAACCTTGAAGGTGATTGTCACTGGCTTTTTAATAACAGCTTTGGTGGGAAACACACAAGATTTTCTTTCCAGCATGGATGCGATTTATCTGTGTAAGCATAGAATAGATTATAAGAGAGTTGGAAGGGACTTTGGATGTCTTCTAGTCCAATCCCGTACACTATTCTGGACAAATAATTATACAATCTCTTCTAAAAAATTAATAATAATAACTTCCAGTGATGGAGCACCCACAACTTCTGAAGAAGTCATTCCGCTGATTAATGGAATTAGAATAGAATAGAATAGAATAGAATAGAATAGAATAGAATAGAATAGAATAGAATAGAATAGAATAGAATAGAATAGAATAGAATAGAATAGAATAGCAGAGTTGGAAGGGACCTTGGAGGTCTTCTAGTCCAACCCCTTGCTTAGATAGGATGCCCTACACCACTTTAGACAAACGGTTATCCAACCTCTTCTTAAAATCTTCCAGTGTTGGAGTATTCACAACTTCTGGAGGCAAGTTGTTCCACTGATTAGTTGTTCTAACTGTCAGGAAATCTCTCCTTAATTCTAGGTTGCTTCTCTCCTTGATGAGTTTCCATCCATTGCTTCTTGTCCTACCCTCAGGTGCTTTGGAGAATAGCTTGACTCCCTCTTCTTTGTGGCAACCCCTGAATTAGATGTGGAGAGATCTGCTGCTTCAGTCTGGACATCTAAGTGACTCAGTTCTAGGTGCCCCTTGGTTTGTAGAATCAGGTTGATCTTCTTCTGTGCTTTTAGAGAATTCAGAGCAGGCATCGAAGAAGCTCGTTTTATTAGGTCAATTGAAGTAAGATAGCTACGTAGCTGCTCTGATGTCTTGACCCAGGGCACGTTTTCAATTTGTTTCAGGAGCTGCTGTGATTGTGGTTTCAGTGACCAGAAGCACTTTTTCAATTAGATTTGCAGGCTACCTTCCTGTTCAGAAAGAAGATACTGAGCATCCGGAGAGATTCTCAGACATCCAAGTCAGGGTTGTCCCAAAGGAGTTTTTTCTGGAGGCAACCTGGACTGTCTTGTTTTTCTTTGAAGACGCTTCACTTCTCATCCAAGAAGCTTCTTCCGTTCTGACCAGTCAGCTCTGAAGAAGTTTCTTGGATGAGAAGCAAAACGTCTTCGAAGCAAAAAAAACCCAAGGAAGTCCAGTTGCCTCCTGAAAAATCACCTTTGAAGCATACTGAGTGGCTTACAGTTAAATTAAATTAAGCTTAGAAGGAGCGATTTTGTGATTCCTTCTACTAAATCTAGACACATCTGACGTGCTGCATGCAACTCTTCCAGATGAGCAAACATTCTTTGAGTGCGTTCAGCTGATAAATTTGGATGATTTTCTTAGAAGGAATAAAGGGGAAAAAATGCACTTTTCCAACTATCCCTATTTGCCCGGAGATTCAAGCTTGGTTTAAAAATACAGAAGGGTTGTTTTTGTTTTGTTTTTTCCCCTAACCTGCTTGTTTTCAGTATTTTGGTCATGTTTATTTTTCTTTGTTGCTAACCGATACATGATCTACTTTGCAGTAAATAGCTGATAGAATAAAAATACAACTCTGCTGCAAATTATACATGGATTCCGGCTTTGGACAGCATCACATTGCAAACTGAGTTTCACTGATTTTCTTTGCTCTGTAACTTCATAAAGTCCATATTCCCACTTTTTTAAAAAAAAAAAAAACACCAAATACTGCTTTGTGTGATATTTAATACATGGTCCTGCTTGGTATACTCAGCTGCTCTCTAATTATAAGCTACATTCTTGGGTTTCAGCATTTAAGAATAGTATGCTACAGTGGGAAAACCCAGCCTATGGCAAGAAGCTAAGAGTGATACCACCATGGTCAGTAGGAGAAATAGTGTCCACCAAATGTTTTCTAGAGGTACAGATTAGATACAGATTAACAGAGTTGGAAGGGACCTTGTAGGTCATCTAGCCCAACCCCCCACCCAAGCAGGAGACCCTACACCATTTCTGAGAAATAGCAGTCCAATCTCTTCTTGAAAGTTTCAAGTGATGAAGCTCCCACAGCTTCCGAAGGCAACTTCTGTTCCACTGGTTGATTGTTCTCACTGTCAGAAAAGTTCTCCTTATTTCTAGGTTGAATCTCTCCTTGATCAATTTCCATCCATTGTTCCTTGCCTGGCCTTCAGGTGCTTTGGAAAACAGCTTGACCCCCTCCTCTCTGTGGCAGCCCCTCAAGTATTGGAACACAACTATCATGTCTCCTCTGGTCCTTCTCTTCACTGGACTAGCCATGCCTAGTTCCTGCAACCATTCGTAAAGATGGTACCAACATTGTGGACCTCACCTGGTGTTCTTTCAGGTTGTTAACACAAAACATGAGTGAAAGTTGCAACCATTCATGTGGGATACTGATGGTGAAGAAAATAACATCCATTCTGTATTTGCTAAAAATTGGAAAAAGGAGAAAATACCTACTGAAGATGAAGTTATTGAGAAAATTATGGAATGTGCTGAAATGAGTAAATTGACATTTGAAATTAGAGAACAGGAAGACAAACAATATTATTTGATATGGGATTTGTTTTAGCAATGGCTAGATAATAAGGCATTGAAGTAAAGTATGAAATATGAAATTAATGTAATGATAAAGTATAGTATTCTTTCCCCCCCCTTTTTTTTCCACGGGAGTCAAACTTTTATTAAATAATTGTTAAATGAGAGTAACAACATATAGGGATATATAAAATGGTCAAACAAGGGGAAATTAAATAATTTGTAAATTGTGGATATGGGATTAAGCACAAAATTTTTTTAACCGATCGACACACTTTCTGTGATTGTAATGGATGATGGTTGTTTTATGTTTTGTTATGTTTAAAAATAAAAAAAAATGCAAAAAAAAAAAAAAAAGAAAGAAAAGAAAATGACATCCATTCAAGGCCTCCTCTCTCTCTCTCTCTCTCTCTCTCCTTCCTTCCTTCCTTCCTTCCTTCCTTCCTTCCTTCCTTCCTTCCTTCCTTCCTTCCTTCCTTCCTTCCTTCCTTCCTTCCTTTCTCCTTCTTCCCACTAACTGTGACTTCCTCAATCCTGGGTCCAGTTTCTCCAGCCAGAGGGCCTGCTTGGGTTCCTTTGTGGTGGCTTTTCTGCGTCATGTAGACATTTGCATAGATTTGGAGATGTTCTTGCAAGAAGATGTGGTCCTGGCCACCACTGCAACAATGCTTCATGCTCACTCCTTCTGAAAAAGTTGGGGTTCATGCATTTGTCAAGCATATATAAGATAACATACATAAACATAATTTATATTTTATAAATTATACAGGGACGGTAGGCACACTGATGCACTTATGCACACATCTTACAGACCTCTTAGGAATGGGGTGAGGTCAACAGTAGACAGTTTAAGATTAAAGTTTGGGGAGTTTGGGGAAGAAACTACAGAGTCAGGTAGTGCATTCCAGGCATTGACCACTCTGTTACTGAAGTCATATTTTCTGCAATCGAGTTTGGAGTGGTTCACCTTGAGTTTGTATCTATTATTTACTCGTGTTTTGTTGAGGTTGAAGCTAAAGTAGTCATTGACAGGTAGGACATTGTGGAAGATAATTTTATGTACTTAGGTCAGACTGAAGTCGGCGTAGTTCTAGGTTGTTCTCCAAAATTTGGAGTCTGGTGGCATAAGGTATTTTATTGCGGGTCGAGGAATGGAGGACTCTTCTCGTAAATTATCTCTGGACTCTCTTGATTGTATTTATGTCCAATATCCAGTGCGGGTTCCAGGCAGATGAGCTGTATTCGAGAATTGGTCTAGCAAATGTTTTGTATGCTCTAGTTAGTAGTACAACATTGCCAGAGAAGAAGCTACGCAATGAAGCCATGCTTGAGTAGGGAGTTGGACTAGAAGTCCTCCAAGGTCTCTTCCAGCTCTATTCTGAATTTGAATTATGGCTCACTTGATGACATCTTGTCTGTTGCAGCTGACCAAGATGAGTGGTTCCCTTCAGGTGAGATGATGGCTACCTCTAGCATGCTGTGTATTGTCACCCTGGAGATCCTGCAGGAGTTCACAACCAATGTGAATCCCAGTGGCCCAGTGGTTAGAGTGCAGTACTGCAGGCGACTTCTGCTGACTGCCGTTTGCCTGCAATTTGGCAGTTCGAATCTCACCAGGCTCAAGGTGGACTCAGCCTTCCATCCTTCTGAGGTGGGTAAAATGAGGACCCAGATTGTTGGGGTCAAGAGGCTGACTCTGTAAGTCACTTAGAGAGGGCTGTAAAGCACTGTAAAGCGCCTGGATAGCTCAGCAGACTAAAGCATTATAATTAAACACCAGCTGTCTGCAATTACTGTAAGTTCGAATCTCACCAGGCTCAAGATTGACTCAGCCTTCCATTCTTTCTAAGGTAGGTAAAATGAGGACCCAGTTTGTGGGGGCAATAAGCTGACTTTGTATAAAATATACAAAAGTATGCAGGCTATTGCTTAACGCATTGTAAGCCGCCCTGAGTCTCCGGAGAAGGGCGGCATATAAATCATTTTTTTTAAAAAAAGCGGTATATAAATCTAAGTGGTTTTGCTATTGCTATTGTCCGTCGAAGGAGTGCTAGGAAAACCTATAAACAAATTCCTTCTGGATTCCTATTGCAGATAGACTGAGGGCATACATTTCTCTGCTACGTGTCAGAGCTGGAATTTGATGCTGGAAAAGAAAAGAAAAGAAAAGAAACAGCAGAGACTTTCTCAAAAGATATTTGTGCCTTTCCTACCAGCCCAGGCTATAAAACTGCCCCATCCATTACAGTAATTCTTGTGGAATGTTCTGGAGACATGCATTTTCCTCCCCCTAAAACATCCTTTTTTCTTTTATTTCACTAAATGTCAAGTTCTTATAAGTGCCACCTCAAGGCACACGCTCGATCCCATTTAAGTCTTGCTAAAGAGAAAGAAGCCTGTTTCTCTTGAGATTGGAAGCAATCTCTGAATTGGCAGGAGAAACAGAGGGTGGTCATTTAAGGCCAGATATCCTGAATCTTATATCTTAAGCATTGGGACACACGGCCTGAGAGGGTTTTTTTTTTTTAATCAAGCATCCCAGAGTTGCTAAGAAAGACTGAAACGAGGGGTGAAATCCACTTATCTTCACTACCGGTTCACAAATGGGAGCTCGTATGTGACACCTTTTATCTTATCTTTATCTTTATTTGATTTCTATACCGCCCTACTCCTGAAGGACTCAGGGCGCTGAACAGCCAAACAGTAAAAATACACAAATACAAAATTTAAAAACAGAATAAAATTGAATTAAACAATTTGGCCCAGACAGATGAAAACACCCCAATCATTTAAAAACCAATTAAAATTTGCATATTGAAAGAAAAGAGGGGAAAAAAGATTAGGTCAGCTAATGGCGCCAACTGACTATATCGGGACGTCGGAAACCACAGCCACTCGGTCTTGGATGGGTTGAGCCTGAGCCTATTCCTCCCCATCCAGATCCGCACGGCCTCCAGGCACCTCTGCTTCAGCGCATGTGCAGATCACCCATGATGACATCGTGGCAGGTGGGAGGAGCCTCCTGCCAGTTTTACTACTGGTTCTATAGAACCAGACCAAACTGGGAGCAACCCACCACTGGCGGAGCCTCCCACTGCTGATGCTATCGGCTTGCCCAAGCCAGATAGAATCGGTTGCGTTTCACCACTGAATGAAACTCTCTTGTGCAATCTTCTGCTCAATTCTGGCATCCAACCAAAAGCTTCTTGAGCTCCACTTGAAGTCATCCAAGCAAGGAGCTTTCGTGTTATTTAAGACTATAATTCTGTCCCAAGGGTGCTTTTGGGGGTTAATTTCAAGAGGCAACTGGATTTCCTTTTTTTTTTCTTTTGAAGATGTTTCGCTTCTCTTCCAAGAAGCTTCTTGGATGAGAAGCAAAATGTCTCCAAAGAAAAACAACAAAGTCCAGTTGCCTCTTGAAAAAAAAAAAAAAAACAGCACCTTTGGGACAACCATGACCTGGATGACTGAGATTCTTCATAAACCATAATTCTGTCTTTTGTACTTTGGAACAACAGCAAACAGCTCACTCTCTGTCCTTCACCTCCTCAATCTCCTCATGCTTCACTTTACTGGGCTAGTTTCATGTCTACAGTTCAATCTCATATCCATTATCTGAGTCTTTAGAGCAGAGTTCTAGGAGCCTGGATAGCTCTGCAGACTAAGCATTGTAATTAAACACCAGATGTCTGCAATTACTGCATGTTCGAATCTCACCAGGCTGAAGGTTGACTCAGCCTTCCATCCTTTCTAAGGTAGGTAAATTGAGGGCCCAGTATGTGGGGGCAATGAGCTGACTTTGTATAAATATACAAAAGTATGAAGGCTATTGCTTAACGCATTGTAAGCCGCCCTGAGTCTCCGGAGAAGGGTAGCATATAAATCAAATAAAAAAAAAAAAGAAGAGTTGGAAGGGATTTTGGAGATCATCTAGCCCAACATCCTGCTCTTGCAGAGACTTATACTATTTCTGATAAAGGCTGTCCAGACTCTTCTTAAAAGCCACCAGAGATGGGGCACCAAAAACGTCCAGAGGCAATTTGTTCCACTGGTTAATTGTCCTCACTGTTAGGAATGTTCTAGGTTGCTTCTCTTCTTGGTTAGTTTCCATCCATTGTTTCTTGTCCTGCCTTCCGATGCTTTGGAGAATAGGCATCAGCATTCCAGAAAGTCCCCAACTCCAAGTAAAACTCCGAAGCCGAGGTGGTGCAGTAGTTAGGGTGCAGTACTGCAGCTACTTCAGCTGCCTGCTAGTTCAGCAGATCAGCGGATCAAATCTCACCAGCTCAAGGTTGACTCAGCCTTCCATCCTTCCGAGGTGGGTAAAATGAGGGCCCAGATTGTTAGGGGGCAATATGCTATTTAGTATACTGTCTTTGGTGTAAGCCGCCCAGAGTCCTTGGAGAGTGGGCGGCATAGAAATATGAGTAATAAATAAATAAAATAAATAATTTCTCCAAGTTCCATTTTATTAGAGTAGGTAAACTGACACACCTGGGAAAAGCCGAATCTGAGGGTTCCCGATTTTCCCTCAGTAAATCAAAACCCAAAATCCAGCCCCTTCACCCATCGGTCTGTAACACGGTCCAATCATCCCACCTAGAGCCATCCCTGTAATTGCTCCTCCTCTAGATGCATAAACACCATGACCTTGACTGAAAGGAAGAATGCTGTTGTGGCCCCGTCCTCTGAGCCTATTCCATTGGAGGAAGGAAGCTCTGAGCATGAGGAAGAGGAGCCAGCCAGATCTCCCAGCCCCCCCCCCTCTGGCACCATCTCAGGTGCCAGCTGAAAGAGAGCAAAGTAGTGGGGAAACAGGTGTCTCAGATGAGAGTGAGGGAGAGACGTCATTCCTGGACGCACGTCAACGAAGGCGAGATAAGCGCTTGCAGCAGCTGAGGAGACGTACGAGAGAATAGACCTGAGTCACTGGACTTGAGTCACAGGAACAATGAGTCACTGGACCACACCCCAGAGACTATATAAGACAGGGTGGTGGTCAATGATCCCTGTGACGAACAATAACTCAATCTGGTAGTCATTGGAGCTAAAAGAACAGATTTTGGCAAAGCTACGTATGTGATTTTCTTTCTGTGAACTATTAAAGCACTTGGCAGACGGTGTGCATATCGCTGACAAGTTAGTGATAAGAACTGTGGTGTGTGCCAAGTGCTTCTTTATTTATTATTTATTTATTTATTTATTTATTATTTCAATTTATAAACCGCCCTTCTCCTTGCGGACTCAGGGCGGTGAACAGCCAGAATAAAACATGGTATACAAAAGTTAAAAACAATTAAAAATTATTAAATATTATTCGGCCGAGAATTAAAACAACCCAATTTAAAATCAATGTCAAATTTAAAAACGGAGGATGGGATCAAGCTAGCCCAGCTAGATGGAACAAATGGGTTTTAAGGGCCCGACGAAAGGTCCGGAGATCTGGAATCCTGCGTATCTCCGGGGGTAGGTCATTCCAGAGGGCGGGCGCTGCCACAGAGAAGGCTCTCCCCCTGGGAGTTGCCAGCCGACACTGTCTGGCCGACGGCACCCGGAGGAGGCCCTCTCTGTGCGAGCGTACTGGCCGGTGGGAGGCTATTGGCGGCAGAAGGCGGTCCCGCAAGTACCCAGGTCCTAAGCCATGGAGCGCTTTAAAGGTGGTCACCAACACTTTGAAGCGCACCCGGAAGACCACTCTTTAACCCTCGACTGGCTGTGTTTTTGTGGGTGTATGTAAAGGGGGACAGATCAAATGCTATTATGTCAAACCATATTCACTCTTCTAAATCCCCCCTCCCACTTTCCCAGACACAAGGAGTTGGCAGCGTAGAAACTTCTGATGCTAATATGGCTTCCAAAGCTGACAATAGGTTGATCCCCTCTTCCTAGTGGCTGCCCTTTAAATAGTCTTTAAATATGTGCCCAAAACTGAGTGGTATAGCAATAGCACTTAGACTTAGATACCGCTTCATAGTGCTTTTACAGCCCTTTCTAAGCAGTTTACAGAGTCAGCCTGTTGCCCCCAACAATCTGGGTCCTCATTGTACCCACCTCAGAAGGATGGAAGGTTGAATCAACCTTGAGCCTGGTGAGATGTGAACTGCCAAATTGCAGGCAGCCGGCAGTCAGCAGAATTAGCCTGCAGTACTGCACTCTAACCACTGCGTCACTGTGGCACCATCTGAGTGGTGCAAATGAGTTTGAGCCTTCTTGGAACTGTTGAAAGGACTGTGTTGTAGACTGGAGAAAGATGATATCGTATCCCTCCCCCCTGTTGAGAGCGGGCTGTTCAATTTTGACATAGATGGCTTCTTTGACCCTTCTTTCAATCCAGCAATCCTCTCTGTCCAAAATGTGGACTTTGCTGTCTTCAAAAGAGTGGATTTTGCCTTTTAAATGCAGATAGACTGCTGAATTTAGTCTTGATGGATTTGTTCTCCTATGTTGTGCCATGCATTTGTGAAGTGGTTGTTTTGTTTCCCCAATGTATGACCTGGATGACTGAGAATTTCCCTAGACACCGAGTTACAAATATTCTCCTTTATTGGTACTGGGTGCTATAGTCAGTGTAGCTTAAAAAGCATCTCTTTTGAGTCCTAACCTTGAATCATCAAACGTTCACTTCCTGGCTCTATTTTGTACTCTATTTCCTTCCAAAGAAGCAGGGCGATCCCGTATTTCCCCATGCATAAAAATGCTGTAAAATAGGACCGGGTTGATACCAACTAGAGGTTCATTCCATGAACATCAAAGGCGGTTAAGTTCAGGTGTTACATTCTTCTTGTTCTAACTGAATGTCCTACACCAGGGATAGCCTCCCAGATGTTTGTTTGTGTCGGACATGCCACAGTTTACATCTCTAAATAGAAACAATCCTTGGCTCCATTTGTTAAGAAAGATATCTATTATTATTATAGATCAAGCATGCTGCAGTAATGCAAAGCCAGAACTGAGAATCGAGTGCCAAAATCCTGAAGTTCTACTTTTCCCTCCCTTAATTGTTTCTCATTGCCCGGTATAACCAATCCAGTTCAGGCAAGATGTTTCCATAATAGTCAGTCCAAGCGCAGTTTGGAATGCAGCTCCCTCCTTATTCCAGATGGGTGACCTTGAGGCAGCATCTCAAAGAGATAGAGCACTTACTTTCATTTCCCCAAAGTCTTCCCTCTTTCACTCCCTCTCCCCTGTTTATGGCTGTCCATCACTAGCAACGAAACACAAGCAAGCATAAGGTGGCAGATCAGGGGTGAAACGCAGCAGGTTCTAACAGGTTCTGGAGAACCAGTAGGGGAAATTTTGAGTAGTTCGGAGAACCGACAAATACCATCTCTGGCTGGCCCCAGAGTGGGGTGGGAATGGAGATTTTGCAATAGCCTCCCCCTGCCACGCCCACCAAGCCACGCCAACAGAACCGGTAGGGGAAAAAATTGGATTTCACCCCTGTGGCAGATGAGAGTTTATTTATTTATCTAAAACATTTACAAAAAAGCCTCCCATCTTAAAAAACAATTCTGCATGGCTTAACAAGTTTTTAAACTTTATTGTTTTTTTTTTTTTTTAATGTCTGGTTCTTAAATCAACACTTCTTGAATTATCCCATTTCTTTGAAATGATTTATTTCAAGTTAATTTCCAAACTCAGAAGGTTTCATGAAGGCATGTAACAGTAACAGAGGGACTGTTGGGACTGTTGGAAGGGACCTTGGAGGTCATCTAGTCCAGCCTCCTGCTCACACAGGAGACTCGTCCTAGGGATTCGAACCGCCGAACTGCCAACCTTTCTGATTTTCTATTCAGGCTGCATTGTTAATTTATAGCAGATCATGGATTATTCTCTTAGATTTCCACAAAAGAATTACCAACACCTCCCCAATGACTTTCTTTATAAGTATTATTTTTCTCCCAGCATGCCTTTGGTGTAACTAAAATCACATTTTAAATGAACCTCTTTCCCTCCCGTAGGTTCAATTCAGAGGATCCCAGCACTTTTCCTAGTTGGGCTGGAAATAGAATTAGCTGCTGAAGTTTCTCATGGAAATTATAATCATGGAGTTCCACAAAATTATGGGTGGTTGGTTCCCCTTTAACGATCACTTGTTCAGCAACTGTTTGAACTTGTGACAGTGGTGAACAAATGATAGTTATGACCATTCCTCATACTTAAGGACCATTGCAGTGCCCCACAATCATGTGATTATGATTTGCAACCTTCTTGGCCTGCTTCCAAGAAGCAAAGTTAGTGGAGAAGCTGGCAGACATGTGCAAATGGTGTGGTCACATGAGGTCCTCACTTAATGATCCATGCAGTTGTTACTCAGGGAAACAACTGGGACTGCTTGAATTGCTTTTGTTAAGTAGTATGGACATGGACTTAAAAATTGTATCACTTAAATATATATGTATGTATGTATGTATGTATGTATGTATGTATCAGAGGTGGGTTTCAGCAGGTTCTGACCAGTTCTGGAGAACCGGTAGTGGAAATTTTGAATAGTTCGGAGAACCAGTAGTAAAAATTCTGACTGGCTCCGCCCCCATCTATTCTCTGCCTCCTAAGTCCCAGCTGATCAGGAGGTAATGGGGATTTTGCAGTATCCTTCCCATGGAGGGGGATAGGAATGGAGATTTTATAATACCCTTCCCCCGCCATACCCACCAAGCCATGCCCACCAAGCCATGCCATGCCCACCAAGCCACGCCCACAGAGCGTGGTAAATAAATTTGAAACCCACCACTGGTATGTATGATGTATGTATGTATGTAAGTATGTATGTATGTATGTATGTATGT
The DNA here is from genome assembly GCA_030761175.1 of Masticophis lateralis. Classification (NCBI taxonomy): domain Eukaryota; kingdom Metazoa; phylum Chordata; class Lepidosauria; order Squamata; family Colubridae; genus Masticophis; species Masticophis lateralis. The sequence goes on from JAUDYJ010000003.1 coordinate 8,000,561, forward strand.
ATCTGTTTTCTGATGTTTTCACGGGTGTTTGTATGTAGGTCTTTGGTTATTCGGGTCTTCTCCCGCGTAAATTTGGAAGTGTCTTGGCGACGTTTCGACGAAGTCTCATTCGTCATCTTCAGGCTGGTGTTCATTGCTCCTGGAAGCACGAAGCTTACACATCTTAAAGTTGCCAGTTTTGGAGAGCCCTGCTTTTGGTCCATTGCCTCTACTCATGCTTTTTGCTGCAAGTATAGCTTCCTTTCTATCTGTGATGTGAGACCACATTCATGTTTGGCCTTAGCAATAGCTCCTAGACTTATATACTGCTTCATAGTGCTTTTACAGCCCTCTCTAACTGGTTCACAGAGTCAGCATATTGCCCTAAACAATCTGGGTCCATCTTTTACTGACCTCAGAAGGATGGAAGGCAGAGTCAACCTTAAGCTGGTCAGGATCGAACTTCTGGCAGTGGGCAGAGTGAGCCTGCAATATTGCATTCTAACTATTGTGCCACTATGGATCTTAGGACATGACATTATGGTCAGGGGTGTGTTTTACTTACCTTTACTACCGGTTCGCAATGGGGCCGCATGTGCGTGCAAGCAAATCAAGCAAGCATCTGAGCTCTTCTGCGCATGCGCAGAAGCATTTTAGTGATGTTAGGATAGGTGGGCGGGGCCTCCTGCCAGTTTTACTACCAGTTCTATAGAACCGGTGTGAACCGGGGACAACCCACCACTGATTATAGTCTTGGCTTGTTTTTTAGAACAATAGTAAAGGTAAAGGTTCCCCTAGTACATATATGCTAGTCATTGCCGACTCTAGGGGGCGGTGCTCATCTCTGTTTCAAAGCTGAAGAGCCAGCACTGTCCAAAGACATCTCCGTGGTCACGTGGCCGGCATGACTAAATGCTGAAGGCACAGGGAACGCTGTTCACTTCCCACCAAAGGTGGTCCCTATTTTTCTACTCGCCTTTTTTACGTGTCTTCGAACTGCTAGGTTGGCAGAAGCTGGGACAAATCACGGGAGCTCCCCCCGTTACACGGCACTAGAGATTCTAACCGCTGAACTGCCGACCTTTCGATTGACAAGCTCAGCTTCTTGGTCACTGAGCCATACAGAATTATAATTTAGAGTAAGTGTAATACCTTCCCTTTGGAACCTTTTCATGAATCTGTACGTCTGGCTGAACCTCAGTTAATGGCTGATGGTTCTGTAAGCTAAGGTGACCAACTTTTTTACAATGAGAAGGAGGACATGTGTGTGTGTGCCGTGTCGTGTTTTGGTAAGAAGTAAACAAAGCCACTTGCACATGCTGCACTCTTGCTCGTGGTCCACTCTTGCGTACGGCGCACACTCTCAAAACAATTCTCCTGTGTGCATGCGTCTCATAATCGCGTCTCGCCACTCTGTACCGAGCCTTGAGGAATTGTCATGTCAAATACAAATATGTCACATGACGCACAATGGATCGGATTGGCATCGATCAAATATGGAGATTTACAGATTAGTCTTCAAATTTTGAAAAGGAGGACACCCGCCGCGCGGGTGATTATGGGAGCGACAGGGCACTCCCACGTAACACCTCTCCTGCACGAGCTGCACTGGCTCCCAGTGGTCTTCCGGGTGCGCTTCAAGGAGTTGATTCTCACCTTTAAAGCGCTCCATGGCATAGGGCTGGGGTACTTGCGAGACCGCCTACTGCTACCGATAACCTCCCACCGGCCAATATGCTCGCACAAAAAAGGGCTTCCTCAGAGTGCTGTCAGTCAAGCAATGTTGGCTGGCGGCCCCCAGAGGGAGAGCCTTCTCTGTGGGGGCACCCGCCCTATGGAATGAGCTACCTCCTGGATTGATCCCGGACCTCCACGCTTTCCGGAAGGCCCTGAAGACTCACTTATTTCAACAAGCCAGCCTAGTTTAACTGGTTTTAATGGGGTTTTAAAATTCTTGATTTTATTGACTTTGGGCTTTAAAATGGGTATTTTTCGATTTATAGATTTGGGATTTTAAATTGGTAATGCTGATGATTTAATTTATTTTAGTTTTTCTTAACTTTTGTACTATATGTGTTTTAAGTTTGGCTATTCACTGCCCTGAGTCCCCCCCAGGAAGAAGGGCGGTATATAACTTGAAATAATAAATAAATAAATAAATAAATGTAGGAGGACACTTTTGAGAGAGGACAGAACTTACAAAAGAAGGACTGTCCTCCCTAAAGGAGGACGATTGGTCACCTTATGTAAGCCCAAGAATCCTATGTCTCATAGCACCTGAACACCTGTCAATCAAATGTCCAAGCAACATCCTCTAATAACAGAGTTTAAGACTTCCTGCCTTCTCCTCCCATCTTTGGGTAAACGTAGCTGCTGAATTACAGACCACATAATAACAAGTAGCCGACCACTTAATGGCAGATGCCAGAAAAAGAACAGCATCCCAAAATAGACATATTTTGTGTGAAAAGAAATTGCCAGTGGCCACTTTCCAATTTGGAGGGACAGCTGGAAGATTCATCTTACTTAAAAAAAAAAATCTTGTTTAACAGCTTTTGTCTCCCTTCTTAACATACCCATAATCTTTTCTTTTCTTTTGGAGCGAAGGAGTTAATTTTAAATGAGGCCCTCTTAGAGTTGGGATTTAAACTCCCACATAGAAAGCAGACTAGGAAATAGTAAGACATTGCAGAGATAAAGGTAAAGACTGGGAAATAAAGCAGAAATCCAAAGCGGAAATGTCCTGACATCTGTTTTAGGAGAAATGTCAGGGTGGAGAGTAGAGTATATATTTTAAACTACATCTTAAAGAGGCTGAGGTTTACACGAATTATACACAGATATTTGCCGATCCTTTCCTGCATCCAAGTTGATTTCTTGTGCAGCATTCTGTTGAGTGACTGTAAAGCTGATTTTTTTTTCTTACATACAAATAGGCACGTGTGGCTTTCTCTTCCATTGCTAGAGACAGATCTTCCAGTGCACTATAATGGAAATATTAGGGCTGCAAAATTTATCTTCTATGGAAGATGTTAAATGGACTTAAATGATTTCTGAATGCTGTGGCCAATCAGCTTTCATGAAGTGAAATGGTATGAAATGAAACAATATCACTATAAATCATAAGGATATAAGCGACAGACCTCTTAGGAATGGGGTGAGGTCCACATGTAGGTTTTTTGGCACATTATCTTTTTAGGATTTCATTTAATTGGCCCCTCCAACTCATAAATATTTGAGGTAAAACAATGAAAGTTGATATCAAATATACATTTGATATAATGAATCTGAAATGCCAAAATAGTCCACCGAAAATTGACAGGGCAGCTTATCAACCAAAGCTTATCCAAATAAGAATATCTTTGTCTGGATATGAAGAATATCAATGTTGAAACTAGCCTGAATTTCCTTAAGCAGGAAATCTTAAAGTTTGGGAGTGGACATCTCTTAAGTTCTCACCTAAAAAACCCAATAACAACAATCTTTTTTTCTAATTAGGGTGGCAGAGTTTGGAGATATTTAAATATTTCCAGAAATGGTGTAGTTGTGGCACTAAACTTAACTCAGAAGACATGTACACATAAAACATATATCCATAGATACTTCATCATTTGTTTGTTGGGTCCAGAAAAAAAAATATTTCATGGCCTCATAAGATAACTATGGTTATATATCTGACTACATCCAAACATGAACCTCAGGACACAGGGCTACCTCCATGAAAATACCTGAAAATCTGAGTCTTCAGGAATAGTTTAACCTTATTCAGGACAAACTGAATATCTATTGATTGATCTATTTTGGAACTGAATATAGTGACATACTTCCTTAGTGTGTTACACTTCAGTTTGTTCATCCTTTTGAATATTAGATTCTAAGTCATTTCCTGACAGTTCCTGCAGTTCCCTTTAATTTTTTTAAAGAAATCTTCGCATTTAATACAACACAGAAGACAAAAAAACCCAATGCATGTAGAGCAGGGGTGAAATGTTACCAGTTTGGATCAGTTTGCCCGAACAGGTAGTAAAAAATGCTACCAGTTCCGGCAAATCGGTATTTCCAACGATCAGCTATGCAACGATCAGCTGTGCCGTGTGATTTATATTCTAGCGAATCTATATCACGCGGCACAGCTGTTCCCTCCCCTCGCTGTTCTACTTACCTTTGAAGACTCAGAAAAGGCTTCTTAATTCTCCTTTTTCAGTGCTTCATGGTAGCGCCTGTTGTGCATATGCATGCGAAGCGTGCCTTTGGCACGCACCACGCATGCACACACAAAACGAACAGGTAGCAAAGCGGAACTGGTAGCAGACTTCACAGCATTTTACCCCTGATGTAGACATATTATCCCCTTAACTGAATATTGATTAATACATTACTAGATCTGTCAATCTTTTTCTCCCAAACTCTTTATTTTCCATCCCTGACAAAACATATGTGTTGTACTCCCTTCTTATCAAAGTACGGCTAATTTAAATTCTTGTTCATCCATCTCGCTCTACAAAAAATAACTTTTTCCATTTCTAACACTTTTTGCTGCAAATTCACTCCCCTTGTCTAGTACTTTCTCTCTTGTCTACAAGTTCCAGACAGTGAGAAAAAAGCCCACACTTTGATCAGTGATAAGCAGGGGAATTCCTCAGCCACAGGAAAAGGTTCAAAGACCTGTTTCCTCCACTTTGCTTCATGTTTCCAGACATTTTTATTCAGTTCTCTCATCTCTTTCGTCTGTCTGTTATCCGTGCTTCTTTTCTGGCCACCAACGTGTAGGAAAGAAATGTATCCCTTCGCAGGCAAATTCCAGACTTTTGAAATTCTGCATTAGTGCGTATTTGTGAGTTTCCATAGTCAAGAACGATTTAATTTATTGTTTTGGAGATTACGTTGAGAGCAATGAGCAAAAAAAATTCCCCAGAGAGATTATAATATAAATGAATTTGCACTTTAGAAGAAACAAGGAACTTTCCACACACCAAAGGCAGGGGTATCTGCAATAATGGTCAGTGGCCTGAACTGGACAAATGTGACCAGATGAAACAAGTTCCTCTCATTTTTAATGTGTGTCACATGCATTCTGTCAACATAAAAAGGGGAAAGATCTTTGATCGTGTCTTCTTCTTCTCCTCCTCCTCCTCCTCCTCCTTGTCCTTCTCCTTGTCCTTCTCCTTGTCCTTGTCCTTCTCCTTCTCCTTCTCCTTCTCCTTCTCCTTCTCCTTCTCTTCCTCCTCCTCCTTCTTCTTCCTCTTCCTCTTCTTATTTATTTACTTACTTATTTATTTATTTATTTATTTATTTATTTATATTTTTATACCGCCCTTCTCCCGAAGGACTCAGGGCAGTGCACAGCCATATTAAAACAATCACAAGACAAAAATTAAAAACCATTTAAAAAGATTCAATATCTGGCCACAATTAAAACACAACTAAAAACCATTTTAAAAAACCCTTTAAAAATTATTGACCCATCAGACCGACCTGATAGAATAGAAGGGTCTTCAAAGCACGGCGGAAGGTGCGGAGGTTGAGGATCCTTCGAATATCCGTGGGCAGTTCATTCCATAGGGCAGGGGCTCCACAGAGAAGGCTCTCCCCCTGGGGGTCGTCAGATGACACTTTGGCTGACGGCACCTTGAGGAAGTCCTCTCTGTGGGAGCGTATCGGTCATTGGCAGAAGGCAGTCTTGCAGATATCCAGGTCCTAAGCCATGGAATGCTTTAAAGGTGGTGACAAACACCTTGAAACCCTCCTTCTCCTCCTCCTCCTCCTCCTCCTCCTCCTCCTCCTCCTCCTCTTCTTCCTCCTTCTTCTTCTTCTGCTATATCCATCATTGGACGTTGGCGATCATGTTGGCGATCCTTTTTTTATCAGCAGCCGCATGAAAAAGTGCTGCAGAGTCTTGTCCAAACCAGTCCCTTAGGTTTTGAAGCCATGATGTTCTTCTTCTGTTTGGACCTCATTTCCCTTCAGTCTTTCCCTGGAGGATTAAGTGAAGGATGCTGTAGTTTTCTGGGTGTCGCATCACATATCCAAAATATTCTAATTGATCATGTCTACTATTTTGAAACCAGTGATTGTTAATGTAAATGCTCCAGGTAGATAAATTTAAAAAAAAAAATCAGTGAGGGTGTAATTTTGGTGTCAAGGGGCAGACAAGGAAAAGCCACATGAAATGATTCATTGGGAAGATGCCTTTGAGGGCCTCCACATGTCCTTTGGAAAAGATGGGCCTTAAGGGGAAATTAGGTGATTATTTTAAAGGTTTGAGAGTGTCTTCAGGTTTTAGGTCTCAATAAGTAGCAACGTTTAACCCTCTGTTTCTGAAATCAAAAGCTTAGATGGGTTGGGTGAGGTTAAGATTGGAGTGACAGCTCATAAGGAAATACCAATAATGTACTGTAGTTCAGACTAAGGAATTACAAAAAAAAAAGAAAAGAAAAGAAAAGAAATAAATGGCGAACAAGTTTTGACAACTGCCAAGAGAAGTATGGGGATATATTCATGAAGAAATCAACTCTGTCTCGATTATTTCAAGTCTACATACGTAAAAGGGTAGAACATGAGATTGCTGACTCTCAACAGCATGGACAGAGGAGAACTTGGAAACCCCAGAACAGTGATCTGATGGTTGTATGAGGTCCATAGCAGTGGTGGGTTGCTCCTGGTTCAGCCCGATTCAGCCGAGCTGGTAGCGGTGACGATGTGACGTCACCAAACCGGGTCTCTTTCTTTGGGAGCTGGGCCTTCCCTCCTGCCCCGCATTATTCCTACCTTTATTTCTTCTTTTTTAGCCCAGCTGATAGGCGTGGCAGAGTGGATTGCCGCATCTCAGCTGGGCAGATACCTAACATGCTTGTGCATAGCGCAAGTTCGGCACACGTGTAAGTGGAGCATGCATGCATGTGGCGATTGTGCACAAAATGTGTGCATGAATAGAACTGGTGGTAATGCTGGTTGGAACCCACCATTGGTCCATAGACCATAAGATATCAACCCTTGCTTTAACAGAAAGACTCATATGAAGGGATACCCGCTGTTGTGGGCCCCCCCAGCGGCCAGAAGAGCTGCAGCAGATTTGGTTGGGAGGAACGTGGGCCAGTCCTGGAGTCTGGGGAAGGCTTGGGCGATGACTCTGAGTCGGAGGCAGAGAGGGGGCCAAGGCAGTTCTTTGCTGCCTCCAGAGTCTCCGGAGTCTGACATCAGTGAGGCAGAAGAACAGCGTGAGCCTGTTCCCAGTGTGTGCATGCACAGAGCTGCCAGGAGACAGGAACAATTAAGGAAACAGGGTCGACTTGGGAATAAGGTTTGGAGATGATTGGCCCCTCCCATAAGACATAAAAGACAAGAGAATGGGACATGAGCTTTTGCAGGAAGCAATTAGTTCATCTGGTCAGTAAATGCTCTGGAAAAGCTCTGTTTGACTCTGTGCTAAGTTTGGGCTTGCCCTGTGTGTGGCAATTAGTTCTCTGGCAGCATTCCAAGGGAGATAAGGTGGGTGTTCGTAAACACCCCCCTGGTAGACTGTTTGAGAAGCCTTGCAGGCTGGAAATGACAATAATTCACGGCCGTTTGAGTAAAAGAGGTTTGCCAGGACTAAGATTGTTCTGTATACTTTATAAGAAAGACTAGGTCAGAACACCTACAATGTGGTCAAAAGTCACAATGGGCATTGTGTAACTTTTTTGATCCCTCTTGAAGACATCCCTGTATATAATTATAACTGTCCAGTTGGACATAATGTCCCATTCCTTTACACAGAGAACATTTGGTTTTCCTATAGTAAGTCATAACATGAGAAGGGTCTATTCAGTTCTCCAGGCTGTTTCATTGGCAACATAGTGTGTGGTGCATATTTAGCTATAGCTGACTGTGATCTCTTGTCGAGAAACTCAGCCATCACAGAGACTGAAGGTGGCTGCTAATGTCACACATTGTAATAAAGGTAAAGGTTCCCCTTGAACATATGTACTAGTCATTCCTGACTCTAGGGGGCGGTGCTCATCTCCGTTTCAAAGCCAAAGAGCCAGTGCTGTCCAAAGACGTCTTTGTGATCATGTGGCCGGCATGACTAAACGCCAAAGGCACACAGAACGCTGTTACCTTTTCACCAAAGGTGGTCCCTCTTTTTCTACTTGCATTTTTTACATGCTTTCGAACTGCTAGGATGGCAAAAGCTGGGACAAATCACAGGACCTCACTCAGTTACCCAACACTAGGGAGTCGAACTGCTGAATTCGAACACATTGTAATATGTACAAATTAGTATTAATAATATAAGACAACTCTTCTTAACTTTGAGTTCAGCTTCTGATGTTTTCAAGGCCACATCCATGCTTTTTTCTTGAGAACAAAATAGAAATAATTTGCCCTCTTATTTCAACTTCCTAGTCTAACCTGCGCCCTTAATATTATTAGTGGTTTTGCATGTAAGTATTAATAAGTCTGATCCTACTTAGCTTTCTAGCACAAACCAAGGTCATGTAGGGACTATCACTTCAGTTGGCACCAGTCTGTTGATGACCTTATAAATATCTTCACATAGTTTTCTTAGCAGCAAAATTTGCCTTCTTGATTGGTGGTCACCAATGTTGTTGTTGTGGACTCCCTAATCTAGCTCACTACAATCCCCTGGTGGTCTCCCAGTTCACAAACCAGGTTTGATTGTTAGCTTGATTGTGTAAGCTAACACAAGATCAACCATAGTTTTATGAACACGTTGAGATACTCAGCTGTTTAAAGGTTTAGGCAAACTTCAAACTACATGACCAATACAATGAAGATGATGATGATGGTGATGATGATGTTAATGATGATGATGGTGGTGGTGATGATAATGATGTTATATATTCAGTTGTTTCTGACTCTTGGTGATTGTATAGGGTATAAGTCTCTCCACATTTCCGATCTTGCACTATTTCTTTGAGTTGTTCTACAGTCTGGCTGGTGTCACCTTTTCTTAAATAGTTTTATTTATAATTTTTCTTTAACTTCCATAAATACTTGGTGAACAGTGTATTGTGTGGGTCAATATATTTCAAACACAATACTAATAATAATATAATTATATTTAAATAATATTATTTATATATACATAATCGTAATCTTTCAAGTTCTAACTTTTGTTTATACATGATAATTATAACGTGTTCTTTTATATATCAGTATACATAATATGCAAGGGACGTGGTGGCTCAGTAGTTAAGACGCTGAGCTTGTCGATCAAAAGGTTGGCAGTTCAGCAGTTCGAATCCCTAGTGCCGCGTAATGGGGTTAGCTCCTGTTACTTGTCCCAGCTTCTGCCAGCCTAGCAGTTTAAAAGCACATAAAAAATGCAAGTAGAAAAAATAGGGACCACCTTTGGTGGGAAGGTAACAGCATTCTGTGCACGTTTGGTATTTAGTCATGCTGGTCACATGACCACGGAGACGTCTTCGGATACCGCTGGCTCTTTGGCTTTGAAACGGAGATGAGCACCACTCCCTAGAGTTGGGAACGACTAGACATAGGTGCAAGGAGAACCTTTACCTTTATACATAATACTATTTTCCCAGTTTCTATTTTCTACCTCTTTTTTCTATCTCTTAATAGGATAGCCACCCTATTAAGAAGTATTCTATATCTATCCATCATCTCTTGCCCTTTTTTAGACTTTCAACTCTTCTTGACTTCTTGGTAAATCTTTCACGCTTCTCCCTTGGGATCTTGTAACTCCTTACATCACATTTATTTAATCTAAGTATTTCATTTGCCACAACACCCATCTCTTGCTGTTGGATCTCTAGGGTACCCATCCGTTGTTCTTTCATCATTTTTAAGAGAGCTTTCTCTTTCTTCTCTTCTATGTTTTGAACTCTTAGAGGATCACCTGTTGTTGCTGTCACCTTTGATGGTGTCCATCCCCTTGCTAAAATTTTTGAAACCCACCCGTCTGGTTTCCTTTTACCACTAACTCTTCCAAGCATAATTGCTTTCTCTGGTGAATTCCCTCGCATGACGTGGCCAAAGTAAGTGAGACACCATTCTGTGATTTTACCTTCTAGTGACATCACTGGTGTTATGCGCTCCAGAAGCAGAACAACATACCTTGTTCTATAAGAGAAATAGAAACTGGTGGGTTTTTTTTCCTAAACCAATTTAAACTTAGGGGCTCCACCCTTCTTCCCCTGCCCCGTGTTCGATGCCTATAAAAAGACATGACACATTAGTTCTTTTATGAACACAATTCCTGTACTGTACTAAAAAAGAAAAGGTTAGATTTCATTCCACAGAGCCAGAATAACTTCCCTCCAAAATATAAATAGCAAGAGGCCATTGGCTCTCTCCTTCTCTCTGTGTCTCCCTCTCTGTGTTGGTAAAAACTGTGGCCTCTGAATAAAACTCTTCGTAAGCATTTTTGGAAACAGAGAATCCCTTTGGAGATTATTTTGGTCCTCCTCAAAAACGCTCAGGATAGATCATAAAACATGATACTGAAATATGAAACAGGAAATTAATGTTATAATATTTGAAAATATTTTTTATGAAACGATAAAGCCATAGTTAAATAAAAGGTAAATGAGGATATTTATTTGTTTGATAAATGAGAAATTGGATATGTATGTATGTATGTATGTATGTATGTATGTATGTATGTATGTATGTATTTAAACTTATATACCACCCTTCTCCCCAAGGGGACTCAGGGCGGTGAACAGCCAAACTTAAAACACATATAGTACAAAAGTTAAGAAAAACTAAAATAAGTTAAATCATCAGCATTACCAATTTAAAATCCCAGATCTACAAAATCAAAAAATTCCTAATTTAAAACCCAAAATCAGTAAAATTAAATTTTGAATATGGGGATGAAGCACAAAAAACTTGTAATCAACTGACACACTGTTTGCAATTGTAATGGATGATGGATTTATGTTTTATGTTTTGTTTAAAAATAAAAAATTTCAAAAAAACAACAAGAAGAAGAACAAACGCTCAGACATAATCACCAATTCAAATTTGACTTGATTTGATATTTTTTGTTTTAAATCCCATTTCATTTTAAAGATGATCCTGAAGTTTATTTGTACAGCAACACAGGGTTTTCTGTCACCCTCTCTTTTTGTACAATATAGGTTGTTGTTGTTGTTGTCTCACCATAGTCCATTTACTGACTGTTCCAAGTTATAACGGCACTTGGGCGGGGAGTTGAACTAGATTTATTTATTTATTTATTTATTTATTGGTTCGATTTATATGCCGCCCTTCTCCGGAGACTCAGGGCGACTTACAATGAGTTAAGCAATAGCCTTCATACTTTTGTATATTTCTGCTTAGTAGGGCTTTTGCCCCCCCCCCCCAAAGCGGTGTTCTTTTTTATACAAAGTCAGTTTATTGCCCCCACAATCCGGGTCCTCATTTTACCTACCTTGGAAGGATGGAAGGCTGAGTCAACCCTGAGCCTGGTGAGATTCGAACTTGCAGTAATTGCAGGCAGCTGACAGCTAAGTGCTATTTAACGGCGCTTTAGTCCACTGCTCCACCAGGCTCCATAGATGACCTTCAAGGTCCCTTCCAACTCTGTTAATCTGAAAAAAGCGATTTATGACCTTACAATTTACTTACAACTGTTGCGGCATCCCATGGTCAAGTGATCAAAATTCAGATGCTTGGCAACTGACTCATATTTATGACGATTGCAGAGTCCCAGAGTCATGTCTTTGGTGTAAGCCGCCCAGAGTCCTCGGAGAGTGGGCGGCATAGAAATATGACTAATTAAAATAATAAATAAATAAATAAATGTCAGCAAAGTCAATGGGAAAGCCAGATTCACTTAACAATCTTGATACCCTGTTTCCCCCAAAATAAGATAATAAGCCCAATTGGGGTTTTGAGTGCATGGCAATAAGACGAAGCCCTTATTTCAGGATTCAAAAAAATATAGGACAGGGTCTTATTTTCAGGGAAACACAGTCTGTCTGTCTGTCTGTCTGTCTATCTATCTATCTATCTATCTATCTATCTATCTATCTATCTATCTATCTATCTATCCTGTTTCCCCCAAAATAAGACATCCCCTGATAATAAGCCCAATTGGGGTTTTGAGTGCATGGCAATAAGACGAAGCGCTTATTTCAGGATTCAAAAAAATATAGGACAGGGTCTTATTTTCAGGGAAACACAGTCTGTCTGTCTGTCTGTCTGTCTATCTATCTATCTATCTATCTATCTATCTATCTATCTATCTATCTATCTATCTATCTATCTATCCTGTTTCCCCCAAAATAAGACATCCCCCGATAATAAGCCCAATTGGGGTTTTGAGTGCATGGCAATAAGACGAAGCGCTTATTTCAGGATTCAAAAAAATATAGGACAGGGTCTTATTTTCAGGGAAACACAGTCTGTCTGTCTATCTATCTATCTATCTATCTATCTATCTATCTATCTATCTATCTATCTATCTATCTATCTATCATCTATCTATCCTGTTTCCCCCAAAATAAGACATCCCCTGATAATAAGCCCAATTGGGCTTTTGAGTGCATGGCAATAAGGCCAAGTGCTTATTTCGGGGTTCAAAAAAATAAAGATGGGGTCTTATTTTTGGGGAAACACGGTACTAACTTAACAATTGCAGTGATTCCCTTAACAATAGTGGCAAGAGAGGTCATAAAATGGGGCAACGTTCACTTAACAATGGAAATTTTGGGGACAATTGTGATCGTAAATTGAGGACTACCTCTATAGCCCAGAAGTCTGTAAGACAATTCTAAAGTTCAGAAGAGTCAGAGGAAGCCACATACAGTCGATCAAAAAGGTCGGCAGTTCGGCGGGTTTGAATCCCTAGTATGGTCTCCTGGGTGAGCAGGGGGTTGGACTAGATGACCTCCAAGGTCCCTTCCAACTCTGTTACTGTTACAGTCTCTCAAAAGCTTTACAATCCTTCCAAAATCACAATCAAATTATTGCTTTAATGTGGTGAAAGGGGGGGGGATATAAAAGTTGTGGGAAACTTTCATTCTAATTCGGTTTCATTAATTTTATTCTAATTAAACTGAAATATAAGAGTTTTTTTTAAATTTGATTTATATGCCGCCCTTCTCCAGAGACTCAGGGTGGCTTACAATGTGTTAAGCAATAGCCTTCATACTTTTATATATTTATACAAAGTCAGCTTATTGCCCCCACAAACTGGGTCCTCAATTTACCTACTTTAGAAAGGATGAAAGGCTGAGTCAACCTTGAGCCTGGTGAGATTCAAACTTACAGTAATTGCAGACAGCTGGTGTTAATCACAATGCTTTTAGTCTGCTGAGCTACCAGGCTCCTTACTTATGGTTAAGTAAATGTAGGAGCCGAGGTGGCGCAGTGGTTAGAGCGCTGTACTGCAGCTACTTCAGCTGACTGCTACTTCAACACATCAGCGGATCAAATCTCACCGGCTCAAGATTGACTCAGCCTTCCATCCTTCCGAGGTGGGTAAAATGAGGACCCAGATTGTTGGGGGCAATGTGCTATTTAGTATATTGTCGATTGTTGTAAGCCGCCCAGAGTCCTGGGAGAGTAGGCGGCATAGAAATATGATTAATAAAAAATAAAATAAAATAATAATAATAAAAAAATTGTAATCCTTCTTTAGATCCTTCTTATTTTAGGTGTCTGGTATCCCATGTGCCAACAATTCTCAGACATTGTGATCTCTTAACAATGATTTATTTTTATGTTCTTAAACACGATGGAGGATCCCAAAGAGCTTTGGCGTATGCGTGCTGTAGCCGTTAATGATTACTATATTAGAAGTTGAAACTGAGAAATTGAAACACATGTGTTTGACTTCGCAGAGCCCTTGAAAGTGTCTCTAACCTACTGTAGTTTTAAAGCCACCCATTGCTGTTTTTTCTTTCCTTTTCAGAATTACTTTTAATTTACTTTAGTCACAATACAGTTGTTAGGAGAAAACCTTTGTAGGTACTGCAGTCCTTGACTTTTGACCGCACTTGAGTCCAAAATTTCTGTTGCTAAGCGAAACAGTGAAGTGAGTTTTAACCTCATTTTACGACCTTTCCAGCCGCAGTTGTTAAGTGAATCACTGCAGTTGTTAAGTTAGCTACAAAGTGAAGCAGGGTTCCCCATTGACTTTGCTTGTCAAAAGGTCGTAAAAGGGGAGCACGTGACCCTCCCCAGGACTCTGCAACGGTCAGAAATACGAGCCAGTTGCCAAGCGGCTGGATTTTGATCACATGCCATAATGGTCGTAAGCGTGAATGACAGCCATCAGTCACCTATTTCAGGACTATTGTAATGCTCTCTACATGGGGCTCTCCTTGTGGAGCACCCAGAGGCCCCAACTGGTGCAGAGTGCAGCCGCACGGGTGGTGATGGGAGCGACTTGGCATTCCCATGTGACACTTCTCCTGCACAAGCTGCACTGGCTCCCGGTGGTCTTCCAGGTGCACTTCAAGGTTTTGGTGACCTTTAGAGCACTCCATGGCTTAGGACCTGATTATCTACGGGACCGCCTACTACCACTAATAGCCTCCCACCGGCCGGTACGCTCTCACAGAGAGGGGCTCCTCTGGGTGCCGTTGGCCAAACAATGTCGACTGGCGGCCCCTAAGGGGAGAGCCTTCTCTGTGGGGGCACCTACCATCTGGAATGAGCTCCCCCCAGAGATACGGACGATGCCGGATCTGCGCACCTTCCGCCGCGCTCTTAAGACCTTTTTATTTCACCAGGCGGGCCTGGCTTAATTTTCTCCCTTTTATTTCTTTTTAATATGTAAATTTTAAATTGGTTTAAACGATGGGGTTGTCTTAATTTGTCCAGCCAAATTATTTAATTTAATTTTATTCTGCTTTTTAAATTTTGTAATTGTGTATTTTATTGCGTGGCTGTTCACCGCCCTGAGTCCTTCGGGAGTAGGGCGGTATACAAATCAAATAAAACTAAACTATGCCAGAAACTGGAAGAGCAGCTGTCCGGTGTGCATACGCTCACTGGGAAGATAGTTTTCCAGTTTCCAGCATGCGCATCCATGTGCACATGTGTGCCAGAAACCGGAAGACCAGGTGGCCGGAGCACATGCGCGTGCCAGAAACCGGAAGATCATCTTCCCAGCATGCACATGCGTCCCGGGCAACTGCTCTTCTGGTTTCCAGTGCTCCCACGTGCATGAAGACCAGCAAGCCAGTGCGCTGGAACCCGGAAGAGCAATAGACAACAGGTCACATGCCCAGAGAGATAGCTCTGCATGCCACTTCTGGCACTTATGTCATAGGTTCGTCATCATGGGTCTAGACCAGGGGTGGGTTCTACTTAACTTTACTACCGGTTCACAGCGGGGCCACGTGTGCATGCTCTTCTGCATAAGTGCTGAAGCTTTTGCACCTGCGCAGAAGCGTTTTGATGACATCATGGTCAGTGGGCGGAGCCTCCTGCTGGTTTTACTACCTCTCTAGGAGTCTCTGGAGGATGGGGACAGCAAAAAATGTCACTTCCTGTCCCACTGGGAGTCTGGAAATGGGCCCTTTCAGCCTCTGTAGAGCCTCCAAGGGAGTGGGAAAGGCTGTTTTTGCCCTTCCCAGATAAATAGAGAGGATCTGGAGCCAAGAAAAAAAGAAAAATGGGCCTTCCCCACCCACCCATCCCTGCCCTCCAGAGGCAGGAAACAGCCTGTTTCCCTACTTCTGGTGGGCCCAGAAGACTCGAAAATCAGCTGGCAGGAGCACGCATGCGCCCCAGAGCTGAGCTGGTGTGCCCACTAATATGGCTCCACATGCCACCTGTGGTACACATGCCATAGGCTCGCCATCACAGGTCTAGATTCTTCTTAAAAGATATCCAGTGATGGAGCACCCATGATTTCCGGAGGAAAGCTCTTCCGTTGATTAATTGTTTCACTGTTGTTTCACAATTGGAACAATGCAATTCCTCAATGTTAGGAAGTTTCCCCTTAATTCCAGGTTGCTTCTCTCTTTGATTAGTTTCCATCCATTGTTTCTTGTCCTGCCCTCTGGTGCTTTAGAGAATAATTTGACCCCCTCTTCTTTGTGGCAGCCTCTCAAAAATTGGAATACCGCTATCCTGTCACCCCTAATTCTCCTTTTCTTTAGACTAGCCAATCCCAAAACAGCAGCCGTTCTTCATATGTTTTAGTTTCCCGGCCTATGATCATCTTAGTTGTTCTTCTCTGACTTTTTCCAAAGCCTCAACATCATTTTTGTAATATGGTGACCAAAATTAACGCATTGTAAGCCGCCCTGAGTCTCCGGAGAAGGGCGGCATATAAATAAATTTTAAAAAAATGGTTGCGGTATTCCAGGCGTGGTCTTACTAGGGTTTTATAAAGTGGGTACTAAGTATGATAGTAACCCTAACCCAAACCCACCACTGGTTTGGAGTGAGCAGAACATACAGCTAAATTCTATGTGAGCTGCACTGGCTCCCGGTGGTCTTCCGGGTGCGATTCAAGGTGTTAGTTATCACCTTCAAAGCGCTCCATGGCTTAGGGCCTGGGTACTTACAAGACCGTCTTTTGCCACCAATAGCCTCCCACCGACCAGTTCGTTCTCACAGGGAGGGACTACTCAGGGTACCGTCAGTCAAATTGTGCCGACTGGCGACTCCCAGGGGGAGGGCCTTCTCTGTAAGGGCTCCAACCCTTTGGAATGAACTGCCCCCTGATATACGGAACATCCCTAATCTCCGTGCTTTCTGCTGTGCCCTCAAGACCCTGATGTTCAATCAGGCGGGGCTAAGCACGTTAACTGGGAATGATTAAAATATTATCTAATTCTGGGTTTTATTTAATTTGGGCTAAACTATGTTATAATTTTAATTATCAATTTTATGATGTTTATGTATCTTTTATTTTTTCTTGACTGTACATCGCCTTGAGTCCTGTGGGAGAAAGGCAGTTTAGAAATTTAATAAATAAATAAGTAAGTAAATAAATAAATAAATAAATAATAAATTTCTGTCCATAACCAGAGATCATCTTAAATGATCTATGAAATCCACTTCTCATAGTTAGATCTGCTCTTGCTGATCTAACCAGTCAGATTCTCAGAGAAAGAAATATGATCCCTCAGACAATCCTTCAGCCAAGAGACCTCACTTGGTTAACACTTGTCAGCGGGGTCTATTTTGAAATTAAAAAGTTCCCACATCAACGCAGGGGTTTAACCTCACATCCCTTCTGTCTCCTCTGCTTTAAATCCAACACCTTTCCCTTCAAATACGCGTAAATTTGAGGTTCAGCAGAGATTCTGATTGAAGCTGGGTTAAAATTGCTCCAGCAGATCTCAAGGAGGATTATTCATGAATGAAAATGACTGTTTAGGAGTGGTGCCAGATCAGTACGGCCTGTTGAATTGAAATACTGAGTCGCACATCAGTGGTGACTTTAAGAAAAGGAAATTCCCTGCTTTGGGGGAAAAAAAGTTTTGTTTTAAAAAAACCCTGTAATAAAAATATTAAAAAAAGAAAAGAAATGGGGGTATAGATAACAGTCCAGCTATTGTAATAAAACGTGAATGAATGGCATCAGTGTTATTTTTCAACTGTTTTTTATATGTCTTGATATGTCCTTGACTATCAAAGTCAGGGATCTTGGTAGTGTACACTAACATTTGGCACAGTATATACCAGTGATGGCTAACCTTTTTGCCATTGCGTGCCAAATATGGAGGAGGGGGGTTGTGCATGCACGTGCCCACATCCATAATTCTATGTGCCCCAGCCCCCCGTGCATGTGTGCATGACCACCACACCCCACACATTCCCCACGCTTTTGGCACGCGATGGCACAGTGGGCGCAGTAGGCCTGTTTTTTGCCTTCCCCAGGCTTCAGAGGCTTTCTAGGAGCCTGGGGAGGGCAAAAATGGCCTTCCTCCCCCCCCCCCCGAGGCCGTTTGCTGATTTCCAGTGGGACCAGAAGGCCCGAAAATCAGCTGGCCAGCATGTGTATGTGCACCGGAGCAGAGCTCATGCACCCACTGATATAGCTTCTCCTGCCACCTGTGGCATGCATGCCATAGATTCGCCATCACGAGTATATACAGTTGTATCATTGGGGTTCAGCCAGGATGGAGGAGGGTTGGCAACTTGTCAAAAAAAAAAAAAAAGACTCAAATATAATTCATAAAGATGAATTCATAAGATTTGTACAGCAATGAGGAGCGGTAGGTGCTCAACTCCAGAAACAATTTCCCATACAGGTTAGTCCTTGACTTATAACCATTTGTTTAGTGACTGTTGAAAGTTACAATAGCAATGGGAAAAAAAATGACTTACAAACATTTTTCATGGTTACGACAGGCACAGCATCCCCATGATCATGGGATCAAAATTAGGATGCTTCTTAACTGATTCATATTTATGACCGCTGCCGTGATCCTCTTCTGCGACCTTCTGACAAGAAAAGCCAGATTACTTAACAACCATGTTACTAACTGAACAACTGCAGTGATTCAATTAATAGCAGTGGCAAGAAGGGTCATCAAATCAATTATTAATTAATTAATTAATTCATTCATTCATTCATTCATTCATTCATTCTTAAAAATTGTAACATGGGGAAAAACCCACTTAACAACTTTCTTGCTTAGCAATGGAAATTCTGGCTTCAAATATATCAAAGACGATCTACCTGCTTTTGAAGGCACAGAGAGATTTGAAAAAAACATATTCTGCCAATAACTGCTAGGTATCCTGGCCATTCCGACAGCCCTTATCTCCAGTGGCTGCTCCTCCCACTTATGACTGTATGGCTGTAACCTTGTTGCTTGTATCCTTACAATTTATATTGACTGTTTCCTAATATGATCTAATTGCTTATTTCTACCCTATGACTATCATTAAGTGTTGTTCCTTATGATTCTTGACGAACGTATCTTTTCTTTTATGTACACTGAGAGTCTATGCACCAAGACAAATTCCTTGTGTGTCCAATCACACTTGGCCAATAAAGATTCCTGTTCTGTTCTATTCTATTCTATTCTATTCTATTCTATTCTATTCTATTCTATTCTATTCTATTCTATTCTATTCTATTCTATTCTATTCTATTCTATTCTATTCTATTCCATTCCATTCCATTCCATTCCATTCCATTCCGGATGAACAGTCCATAACTACAGTGCAGGTAACTAGATTCTGTGCAACAGTATCTAATCCACCATAGTTATATTATATAACAAATGTCGCAAACTCTTTGCACAGCTTATTCCTTTCCCTTTTAGTATTAAATTGACAACGGGCCACAAAGTTTATGGATTGTAATTTTAGTATAGTCAGACCATGTATAATTGACAGATTGGGTTTTATCCCAGATTTTAGTTCTTATTTATTATTTTCTACTAGAATTTTTAATTGTATATTGACAGAGTCTTTTTATCTGTTCCGATCTCTGGTCTATGGCTGTATTAAACTGAATTGAATTGAATGGTATTGCTTTCGAAGGTGGAAACTGTGCATAAAAGGGACATGATTTGGATTGCAGAAATTGATAAACTATCAGCTTTGAAAATGTGATTAAGATATACCTGGGGGTGGGCTGCTAGGGGTTCGCAGGGGTTAGAGAGAAGCTCTAGCTAAGATTCTGTGCAGTTTGGAGAATCTCCAAATCCAGGAGTGGGTTCTAAATTTTTTTTACTACCGGTTCTGTGGGCATGGCTTATTTTATGGGTGTGTCTTGATGGCTTGAATAGTTATTTATTTTATGGGTGTGGCTTGATGGCTTGAATAGTTCCTTGTGACTATTCTTTAGGATTTAGCAGAGGTATTGGTCTACCAGGCTTTTAAGTGCTTGCAGAACTGTACCGGTCTACTCATTTGTTTTTGTAGGCACTGGTCTACTCATTCGTTTTTGGAGGCACCGGTCTACCAGCACACTGCCTTTTAACACTGATCAGCTGTAGGGTAGCCCTTTGAAGCCCCGCGGCAAGAGTTTAAACAGTTTTTTTCCTTGTAGCCGATCAGCTGGGACTTGGGAGGCAGCAACAGATTGGGGGTGGGGCAAATAAAAGGTAAGAATAAGGGGGGTGGGGGGTGGGGGGCTGAGGGGCAGGAGGGCCCAGGTCTAGAACAAAGAGAACCGGTTAGGTGACATCATATTGTCACCACTACTGGCTCGGCCAAACTGGGCCGAACCGGAAGGAACCCACCACTGCCCAAATCTCACTACTAGCTGGCCCCGCCCACCCTGCCCCTCCGCTCCCAGGAGTCCCCATGCAGCCTGTTTTGGATGCAGGTAAATGCAGGGCCCATGCGGAGGCTCGGGGAGGGAGAAAAACGGGCGTAATGGAAGTTCAGGAAGGCCGGAAACAGGCCCATTTCCAGCCTCCAGAGGGCCTCCAGAGCCTGGGGAGGCCTTTTTCACCCTCCCGGAGGCTCAAGAGAAGCCTCTGGAGCCTGGGGAGGGCAAAAACACCTCTCTCCTGTAGTGCAGGAGGCTGACTAGGCCACGCCCACCGTGGCCACGCCCACCCAGCAACCAGGCAGAGAACCCCTTGCTAAAATTTTTGAAGCGCACCCCTGATTTAGCTGATATTCTTGTGATGTCATTATATGATAAAATCATTATGTCATGCACTTTCTTTTCTCCTTGCTGGTGGTTGTCCGTGACGTAATTTTTAAAGAGGAAAAAAAAAAAGGAACATTATTTTACGAGGGCACAAGTTACGATCCTGAAAATATGGGTGAATTGATTATATGCCAGAGGATTCCATCAGTATTTAGCCACAGACTCCATGTCTCTGTTTCCAGTGGGCAAAAATATATTTTCAAAGTCTCAGCTGGTCCTTGTTCAGGAATGCCCAAACTTCGTCTGTGTCAGGAACCATTAATAGCTTCTTTTAAGAGCAAGAGATCAATATGGGTGAGAATTCTGTTCTAAACATAGTATTTGGAAGAAGGAATTGTACTCAACAACTGCAAAAGATGTTAAGCTTAAATTCCATGTTTAAGTCTTATTAAAAAAAATGGTAGTAATTTTATGAAAGTTTATAATTACAACGGTATAAACTAATGCAAACTGAAAAAGATAGAAGGCAAAAAGAAAGAGCCAGAGGTGCAGAAAAGAAAAAAGACACAGAGAAAAGAAAGAAGGAAGAATAAAAAGGAAGCATCTTCCCACTTCCCACCTTCATTCATAGTTCATTTATAATAGACACAGATATAGATTAACAGAGTTGGAAGGGACCTCATGGGGCATCTAGTCCAACCCCCCCCCCCCCATCCAAGCAGAAGACCCTACACCAGGGGTCAGCAACCTGCTGCTCCGGAGCCACATGTGGATCTTTGGGCCCTCTGCTGTGGCTCCCTGTCTGGTGATCCCACCACTGGCTGGCCCCGCCCCTCACCCTCCCCTCCCAGTCACACTTCGCCTGGCCTGAAAAGGTAAGGGTGATGGTGGGGATGGTGAAGTGGCCAGGACAGAGACAGGGAGATACGGAGAGAGGGGGAGAGAGAGATACAGAGAGAGATACAGAGAGAGAGGGAGGGAGGGTGGGAGGGAGGGAGAGATGTCAAAAGGATTTTGTGGTTCCCAGTGTTTTTTAACAACTGGTTCTCTACCCTAATGATTGGTTGGGTGGGCCTGGCTGGGGGGGGGGGTCATGTGACTGGTAGAAGTGAGTGACATCAAGCTGGCCACGCCCACCCAGGTTTTGTGGCTCCCGGTGTTTTCTTTTCTGTGGGAAACAGGTCCAAATGGCTCTTTGAGTATTTAAAGTTGCAGACCCCTACCCTACACCAAAAAAATAAAATAAAAATGTTCTATTCTGTGTCCCTGTCAACAGTACTCTGTGGTCCCCATTTTACTAATGCCCCCAACATGAAATTCCAAATCTGCCTAATAAACTGAAAGTTTCGCCAAAGTGTGTGTGTGTGTGTGTGTGTGTGTGTATTGACTAGGTGTTTTAATATATAATTATTATTGGCTGAGGTCTCCTCATCAAATTAATTCAAGGATCAATTAATGAATTATAGGAAATCTGATTGTATTATTAATGACAGTAAGATGCTTAGCCAGGAAACAGCGGAATGGCTAAATCCTCTCTTAAGATATTGAATTTGTAGTAGCTAGAACAGTAAAGCGTACAATGGGCCAGAACATACAGTGGTAGTTGATTGGTTGGATGGCTCTTCCATGAGGCAATCCACACTATGATTGGTTGCCCTAAGTATAAAGGGGGGAGTTTCCCTTTTATGCCCGCCTCTTTCTTCTGTGTGATCTGTATGCTGTCTGATTTACCTCATGATTTTCCTGACGCTATAAATTTAAATATTATTATTATTATTATTATTATTATTATTATTATTATTATTTAAATTTATATATAAATTAAATTTATAATATATATAATATTATATGATATATAACACTATATGATATTAAATATATCAACAAAGGAGAATATTTGTAGCACAGAGCATAAACTGGCAGCAAACAACACTCCTTACTAGCACTGATGATGTTACTAGTTAGGGTAATGAAACGTTTGCAAGAAAATAAGCAAGCTCAAAGAGCACCAAGGACCCCTCATATTTACTGTCTTTATATAAAACTACAAGTTTGTGTCAGTCTCCCCCACTTCATTTGGACAGCTTCTGCACAATTTCTTGACATCCTCTTATCAGTTTAAGTGCATCCGTTCCGTGCATCTGATGCTGCAGCTTATGAAAGTATTTCCTTTTAATAAACCTGGTTAGTCACCCATAATGACTCCTGGTTTCTTTAAGCTACACACAATATATCTCTCATAAGAGAGAGAAATGAGCATCAAGCTTGTTAAATCATTTTAAATGGACAGCATTGGTATTTTCCAAAACGTTTAACACCAGAATTTGCTGAACTGGATTGCAGTACTTTGTCACTGTATTTTGTGTGTGTATGTGTGTCTGTGCACAAAAGTTTCAACTGTATCTTGTGGTGTTGCTGGGACACCTACTGGACAATGGTTAAAATATACAGCCTGGCACAAAACTCAGTTTTTAAAACCAGCGGCTGCAAATGCTTGGAAGGTTTCCAGATTCTGAAGAAAACTTTAGAATTTGATCTTGAAAAGGGAAAATATTGCAACTTTATCCAAGATACATTCACGGGAAGGAGATCCCACTGATTTCAATGTGGTTTGCTCATTGAAGAGGGGTGCATACAACTGCCACTTTATTTATTATTAAGCAAATTGTAACACCTCACAATATTAAATGGCAGAAAGCGAAGAGGAACTAAAGAGCCTCTTGATGCAGGTGAAGAAGGAGAGTGCAATTTCAAGTCGGCTTGAAAGTCAACATTAAGATCATGGCATCCGGTCCTCTCAATTCCTGGCAAATAGATGGGGAAGAAATGGAGGTAGTTACAGATTTTATTTTCCTGGGCTCCAAGATCACCGCAAATGCAACCAAGAAATTAAAAGGTGCTTGCTCCTGGGGAGGAAAGCCATGGCAAATCGAGACAGCATACTAAAAAGCAGAGACATCACCCTGCCAACAAAAGTGCATATAATCAAGGCTATAGTGTTCCCAATTGCAATGTATGGCTGTGAAAGTTGGACCATAAGGAAGGCTGAGCACCAAAGAATTGAGGCCTTTGAACTCTGGTGCTGGAGAAAACACCTGCGAGTCCCTTGGACTGCAAGACGATCCAACCAGTCAGTCCTAGAGGAGATCAACCCTGACTGCTCTTTAGAAGGCCAGATCCTGAAGATGAAACTCAAATCCTTTGGCCACCCCTAATGAGAAGGAAGGACTAACTGGAGAAGAACCTAATGCTTGGAAAGATTGAGGGCAAAAGAAGAACGGGATGGCAGAGAATGAAGTGGCTGGATGGAATCATGACACAGTCGGCGTGAGCTTAAATGGACTCCAGAGGATGGTAGAAGACAGGAAGGCCTGGAGGAACATTGTCAATGGGTCAAACACGACTTCACAACTAACAACAACAACAATTAAAAATCTATAGTATAAAATTATAATCTCCCTCTCCAAAAAAATAGTATACATTTCAGTATGTCTCCTGAAATGTTAATGAAGATTGTAAGTATGATGAATGGGGAATTAAAGTACTAGAGGGATGCTATAGTTAACTATATGTTGGATTATGATTGTTGAATATTATACCCTGTATTTTGTTCTGGGAAGTAGGGAGGGGGGAGGGAAAGGGCAGGGGAGGGAGGAGGGGTGGTGGGGAAGGGTTGGGGAGGGAGGAGGGAGTGAGGGGATATATATATGTAAACTCTTTTTTAAAACTTTTCAAATAAAAAAAAATTGTAATTGATGGGTGTTGAAATGCAACACCTATGGCAGATACCACTTTTACATTTACATCTAAATTTGGTGATAGCCCTACTAGATTTTGATGCTTGGTAAAAAAAATGCAGCAATGATGAACGATGAACCTGTTCAGAAAGACAAAAATAACACATAAACTAAGATTTGTTGTTTTTCAATTAGTTTTGTTTTTTAAAAAAATAGGTCTATGTGCACCAGGGGTGAAATGCTCCCTGTTCGGAACGGATCACCTGATCCAGTAGTGATGGCGGTGGGTTCAGAGAGCTGGTAGCAAAAATCCCTGCCTACCCCCCATGCCCAGCTGAGCCGCGCGATCATCAGAGGCTTTTTTTTTACTTTTAAAAGCCTTTTTTCAGCTGAAGAGGTTGTAGAAAAAAGGCTTTTAAAAGAAAAAAAAGCCTCTGATGTTCAGGCAACTCAGCTGGGATCGTCAGAGCCTTTTAAAAGCATTTTTTTTTTGGCCGAAGAGGTTGTAGAAAAAATGCTTTTAAAAGTAAAAAAAAAAAGTTGGCCACACCCACCCAGTCACATTACCCACCTACCAAGCCACGCCCACAGAACCAGTAGTAACAAATTTTACATTTCACCACTGATGTGCACCATATAATTAATTCAGCACAACTGTTCTATAGCTATTCCTTCTAGTATCTTGTCCTTTTTGGGGCTTATATTTGAGTTTTAAAAAGGTGCAGCTAGTTTAAGAGCCACAATTTATGTGCTACCTCCCCAAGCTGACGTAGAAACTCGGGAAAGGTCCTGCTGCTTTAAAGCAGAGGAATGTTTCTTTTTTAGCAGAGACATTCTTGGTTCATATTCAAGCAACATCTGAAGCTCTTCTTGCAAGTTATTTCCAAAAATAATATATATATATTTAAAACCTAGCATAGTAAAACATTTCCTGCCAGATGTCCTACCTGCATTGAGGCTAGGAATAGTTCATTTCTCTCTTTACTGACACTTCTATTAAATAAATATTCTCAGTGGTTTGGAGCAGGTGTGAAATACAGGCAGGTTCTGGAGAACTGGTAGTGGAAATTTTGAGTAGTTCAGAGAACCGGCAAATACCACCTCTGGCTGGCCCCAGAGTGGGGTGGGAATGGAGATTTTGCAATGTCCTTCCCCCAGGAGTGGGAAAGGAATGGGGATTTTGCAGTATCCTTCCCCCAGGAGTGGGGAGGGAATGGGGATTTTGCAGTATCCTTCCCCTGGAGTGAGGTGGGAATGGAGATTTTGTAGTATCCTTCCCCTGCCATGCCCAACAAGCCACACCCTCAGAACCGGTAGTAAAAAAATTGGATTTCACTACTGATTTGGAGCCAACTTTATCCCTGATAGAAACTGCCATAAAAAAAAAAAAATCTGTGATTCTTAACTCACTTCCCTACCAAGAGATGGACAAACCTGTATTTGAAAACCCTTTAAAGGTGTAGCTGTAAAAAAAATAAAATAAAATCACAGACATACAACTAGGCACCCAAACTTGGTGTCAACCTCCCTTTCCAGACGCCTCCGCTTCTCCTTCTTATGTCAGCACTAGAGTAAATGCAGCTTGAAGTGCTGACGCTTGGTTTCCATTGAATAAGCAAAATTGCTTTACTCATGAAAACCTAGCCCAAAATGGAAGGATTTCTGTGGGATCCTTGAAAATCTCTGAACTTGGTTGTTTTCTTGCAGATAACAAAATAACAGAGTTGGAAGGAACTTCAGAGGTCTTCTAGTCTAACCCCCTGCTCAGGCAGGAAATCCTATACCCGTGATGGCGAATCTATGGCAGGCGTGCCACAGGTGGCACATGTAACCATATCAGTGGGCACGCGAGCTCAGCTTCCGATGGGACTGTAAGTTGTCAGACAGGCCATTTTTGGCCTCCGGAGGGGTGGGGAAGGCTGTTTTCGCCCTCCCCAGATGCCTAGAGAGGTCCTGGAGCCAGGTGAGAAAGAAAAACGGGCTTGCCAGGCCATTGCATGCCAGGAGTGGGGTGAGCAGGGAGTGGGTGGGTTGCATAGAATTATGGGTGTGGGCACGTGCACGTGTGACCCCCTGCCCCCCCCTTCCTGGCATGCGATGGCAAAAGGATTAGCCATCACTGTCCTAAACCATTTCAGACAAGTGGTTGTCCAATCTCTTCTTAAAAACTTCCAATGTTGGAGCATTCACAACTTCTGGAGGCAAGTTGTTCCACTGATTAATTGTTCTAACTGTCAGGAGATTTCTCCTTAGTTCTAGGTTGTTTCTCTCCTTCATTAGTTTCCATCCATTGCTTCTTGTCCTGCCTTCAAGTGCTTTGAAGAATAGGTTGACTTCCTCTTCTTTATGACAGCCCCCGAGATATTGGAAGGCTGCTATCATGTCTCCCTTAGTCCTTCTCTTCATTAAACTAGACATACCCAGTTCCTGCAACCGTTCTTCGTATGTTTTAGCCTCCAGTCCCCTAATCATCTTTGTTGTCCTTCTCTGCTCTCTTTCTAGAGTCTCAACATCTTTTTTATATCATGGCAACCCAAAACTGGATGCAGTATTCCAAGTGTGGTCTCACCAAGGCATTATAATGTGGTATCAACACTTCATGTGATCTTGATTCTATTCCTCTGTTAATGCATCCTAGAACTCTGTTAGGTAATGTCATCAGTGGTAGGAGATTTTTCCCCGCCACTGTAGAGAGCACCAAAATGAAGACACTAATGAGATCTTTCTCATGTTCCTTGTAAAGTTTTCTGATAACAGAGGATGGAGTGAAGAACTTCTCCACCAAATTCTACCACCCAAACTGATTGCTAGAGAAAAATGTGACCCCACACTGTGATCCCCAGTAATTCAAAGAAACAAGAGAATTGCTACTGCAATCTACTTGAAATGTTTTGCCAGTTCAGCTCAGAAAGAGCTACTGTAAATAGACCCAAATCTCCACAGAAGAAGACAGAAAAGCCCTGAGGATAATTTCCAAACTTCTGTCTTCAACAGCCTTCTGTTCTTTTCCCATAATCTTCTCCCTGTGGTCCTTCAACAAAGACCTTTTAATCTGTTCTTTCAATACCAGTAACTTTGCAGTTGCTATGTCTGTATATAAAGTCCAACCACGTCCATTGGAAAGGATTGACAATATTCCCTTTCTTCTTAATCTCACGTTTTGGGGGTGATTATCAAGGAACAAGGTATCCCATGAGAAAGCCACACAGCTGAAAGTTGCTTCATGTACAAATGCTTTTGTGCGAGGTTCACTTTTGTTGTTCAGTCACTAAGTCGTATCTGACTCTCCGCGGCCCAATGGATCAGAGCATCCAGACTCCCCTGTCCTCCATTGTCTCCTGCAGTTTGCTCAAATTTATGTTCATTGCATCCGTGACACTGTCTAACCATCTCATCCTCTTCTCCTTTGGCCTTCCATCTTCCCCAATATCAGGGTCTTTGCCAATGATGCCTCTCTTTTCATTTGGTGGCCAAAAGTATTATGGAAGAAAGGATATAAGAGACATCCCATTGGGTCAGATAGAGTCAGGTTTATTGCGCAAGACTCAGAAACTCGATTCCCATCTGAGTTCTGAGTGAAGAGACAGTGATTCCATGACAATTCTTATACTCTTCTAAACAAAGGATTCTGCTAACACAGCAACTTTCCATATATGGTTAACATACATTTGTTATATTTAATTGACATTTCCTAATTACTAAAGTTTTACATTATCCCTGCCAAACAATCATTCTGTTGATAAATGACTTCCAGCCCAGGTAGCTATCCTTGGTCTTACTAGCCTTTTAGCTGTTTGTCATTAGAATGCTCCTTATCTTCTGACAAGTTAGGGGCCTCTTAGAGTATCAAAGGATTTTAAGATGACTTTGTACTTTCTCCAGCTGGATGCATTTCCTGCTTTCAGAATATAGTTGCTTTTAGAATATAGTAAATAGAAAGTTATCCAGTGGTCATCTATCAGATCCTACTTTAAAAGTATTTCAGCTTTAGTTTTGGTATCTGAGGTTCATTTTTGGCTATATTTATATTAGAAACATGAGCTAGCTAAGACCCACTAAGAAAAAATAGTAAAACAACATATTCATTTGAAACCAGAAATATTCTTGTTGGGTATTAAACCGGATAAGTACAATAAAGGGAATGCATATCTGACTTCATATGCATATCTGAACAGTACTGACTGCAGTTAGAATTGTATTTCCACAACAATAGAAAAGTGAAGAAATCCCAACAGATGAAAATGTGATTTAAGAAATATTAGAATGTGCAGAAATGGATAGGCTTACAATTAAGGAAAAGAAAGGAACTGAATACTTTTTGACCTGGGACTTATTTTACCAATGGTTAGCTGATAAAAACAGGAGTTAGAAACAGGGAAATACAAGGAAAGGATCAGTGATATAAGGGAGGTATGTTAAAATGGTTAAGTAAACATCATCATCATCATTAATATTATTACAATCAATACTAATGTAACGAACACTGTTGTAAATATTTTGATTACTATTTCCTAAAAGTATTTGTACTCAGACAACGCACTGTTTCATTAAAAATGGAATTTTTATATCTTATGAAATAAAAAACTTGGGAGGGAAAAAAGAAAGAAAAGTCATGAGATTAAATTCAAGAGAGAGCAGGAGTAGTTTTTATTTCTTGTGATGTAAATATTTCACCATTAAAATCATGGGCACTCCAAAAGCAAGGTAAGAAAATAGTTCATAATATAGCTAGCGGCAAGCCACCACATACTGATTAATGGATTCTAAGCCTTCAATCCTAAATTAATTCCACACTGTTAAAATAATGATGGTCTTGCTGACATTACTACAGAGTTTGAGGGAGTTGTGTCATAGTTGTTACATGTTGTTCTACCCCAGCTATGGACCCCAAAGAATGCAGCACACACAAAGTCCGTTCAAACTTTAGTTTACTGAATAAACTAGTCTTTTACAACAACGGCTGTTAATTAATGGCATTAACACCCGCCAAGAATTCAAAGAATAATAACTGAAAGGTTACTATGGTTGGCAGAATGCCCAGAAGCAATTTGCAGGAAGCTGTTAAGATAAGCAAGACAAGACACGAAGGTATGTGAACGGAGTTGTTCTCTGTAAATTGCTTCAGTCGGCATTCCTCCTTAAATAGGCTAAGGGAATGGCCAATTAGCCCCAAGCCTTACTCTCGACGAGACTTCCTCCTGAGGAGCCACTCCTGCCTTTTGGAAGCTCTGCACATCTGTGCATTGAGAAGAGGCTCCTCCTCTTTGTCCTTTTCACTTAAGGGAGCTTCTGGAGGTTTTGAAGGCTCTGGCTGAATCCCCGCCTCTGGCACCACATCATCTCCAGCCTCCTCACTGTCCGACTCGAGTGCCAGCTGCACAGGCTGCTGGCGCAGCACCACACCAGCCTCCTCGCTGTCTGAATCAGCTACTAGCTGCACACAAAACATGTTCATCTTGTGTGGGTGATCTTCCTTCCCTCATTCTTACGCTTTCTTCAAAGGGTGTGCCTGTTTTCCCTCAAGATCTGCAAGCAGAGACCACTAGGAACACAACTTCAAAGTGTTTCCAGAATGAGGCCGCTGGCTATCTTTCCCAATAGGTCCACAGACCCTAGTGACTTCTGCATAGTTACTTCTAGACAACATTATTAAGTCAGTATGCTGTGTTTTCATAACTTTCGTATCAGGTAGCTCCAGTAGAATGTGCTTCCTTTCCATGAAAATCAACTGTTGTATACTGAGAGTCCTTCAAAAAAACTCAGAGCGACGAGAAACCAAAGGAAATAATGTACCTTTGGACAATCATATCTGATATTCTGAGAAATTTCCTGACAGTTAGAACAATTCATCAGTGGAACAACTTGCCTCCAGAAGTTGTGAAAGCTCCAACACTGGACGTTTTTAAGAAGATATTGGATAACTATTTGTCTGAAGTGGTGTGGGGTATCCTGCCTAAGCAGAGGGTTGGACTAGAAGACCTCCAAGATCCCTTCCAACTCTGTTATTCTATTCTATTCTCCCTATCTTCTGGGTGCTACCCTTTTAAGTGGGGATTTCTTAGTTGAGGAATTTCGTTACATTATTCTCATGTCTCTCTCTCTTTTTTAAATCTCCTTTTTTCAGGCATGAATTTGTAGAAGAATTCCATATACTAAAGAGGAGAATAAAAAATAGTTGTGTTATCTCTGGGGAGTGAGAAGAAATGCCTCTTGTAGGAAGATACTTGATCACTTCCATCTTGGCGCTACTTCTTCTCTGGGGTGGAGAGAAGATTAACGCTCACAGGGCAGGTAAGTGCCGGTATTGGTGACAAGAAATATTCATTTAAGAGAGGCATTATTTGGGATCTTATAAAAAAGTTCTGAAAATTACAGTAGGCAATACATATAGAGATGTTCTATATGTTCAATTTACAACAACTCCTTTAGTGCAGGGGTCCTCGAACTATGGCCCGGGGCTGGATATGGCCCGCCAAAGCCATTAATCAGGCCCGCATAGGACCATGAGGCTGCTCCGCCCACATCACTCCACCTACCCGCTGGCCCCCACCTGCCTTCTGGAGGCTGAGGCCAAAAACGGGATGCGTAGAGGCCTCATGAGGCCAAAAACGGACTCATTTTGGGCAGCAGAGTAGTACTGGAGTGGTACTGTTACCCTCCCCAGCCTCCAGAGAGAGGGAGGGAGGGAGGGAGGGAGAGAGAGACACACACAGGGGGAGGGAAGGGGGAGGGAGACACACACACAGACACACACACACACACACACACACACACACACACAGACACACACACACAAACAGAAGTCCCTCACCTGCCCCCAAGGCAGCCACATCCCTTCACTAACCTGTTTCCCACCCCCAGGAGCATAACAAATTAAAGTTTAATTTGTGCGTATTGTTTAACGGACTGCTAAATTAGCCACACCCACCCAGTCACATGACCACCTAGCCACACCCAGCCAGGTGGTCCCTCCCCCCAACAGTCTGAGGGACCGTGAATTGGCTCCCTGTTTAAAAAGTTTGAGGACCCCTGCTTTAGTGACTGTTCAAAGTTACTGGAAAAAGTGATTTATGAGTATTTTTCACACTTAACAACTTGCAGTCACGTGGTTAAAATTCGAATCTTAGCAATGCATAAAGATGATATAGAAAGTATGTTAAATTGAAAATGATATATATATTTATAAATACGATAGAACTTGTTAAAGGATAAATACATATAGATATATCACATATATGAAGAATAGATTAAATTGATGTTAATGAAGAACAAAAACAGAATATAGTAAAAGATACTATATATTTAAAGATGTACCTAAGGTATAAAATAATAGGCCATAGATTGGAATTATGAAATTTGAATTGCTACCGATAGTTGATAGCTGTAAAAATGGAAATGTGCTTTTACAACTAAAAAAGTTTGAATAAAGAGTATTAAAAAAAAAAATTCAAATGCTTGGCAACTGGTCCGTATTTATGATGGTTGCAGTGTCCCAGGGTCATGTGATCCCTTTTTGCGACCTTCTGACCAACAAAATCAGTGAGGAAGCTTAATAACACCATTGCCAATTGAACAAGCACAGTGATTTGCTTAGCAACGGTGGCAGGAAAAGTCTCAAAATGAGGCAAAACTCACTGAACAACTGTCTCGCTTCACAACTGAAATGTTGGGCTGCATTGTGGTTGTAAATTGAGGACTACCTGTTTGGCCTCAGCATTATTTATTCCGCTTGAGCGAAGAAGATATGCTCAGTTTAGACGCACCAATTGGAAACATTGAAAAAGTATTTGGTTTTTTTTTTCATAAATTCATTTCATTTTTCATCAATTCCATTGATGGGAGCAAAGTGAAACTGCTGCTTAAAAATGGAGAATAACTTCCTACTTCAATGGGCCACTTTTGAAGTCGTCGTTGGATACAAAGTACCAGAGTTGGAAGGCACCTTGGAGGTCATCTAGTCCAGCCCCATACTGTGTGAAGCTCAGGGTGGCCTCTTTGTTAAATCGTTCCAAAACACCAATGTTTGAAAGAAAAAAAAAATATCCAAATTGATTTGATGGATTACATTTCGCAGATCAGATTCTTTCAGTGGTTCAGTTCAAAGGGTTGTTTGGAAAAAAGATGATTGGGTCGAATTGTTTTCAGATCCATTTTGTAAATTCTTGCCAAATTCTTCTAGAAACTCTTGCTCTAAGTGAGAGCTTCATCAAGGACTTTCACATGAATATCCTAGCTGAGCTCCACTGAACATGACAAGACTTGCTTGGAGAAGTATGCAGGCAAATACCGCTGTAGCTCTCACGTACTAGCTATACAACCCTTGCAATTTGGAAGCATTTTTTGGAATGAATAAAATTACAGATTAACAGAGAGAACTTGTAGGTCAACTACTCCAACCCCCCACCCAAGCAGGAGACCCTACAGCATTTCTAACAAATGGCAGTCCAATCTCTTCTTGAAAGTCTCCAGTGATGAAGCTCCCACAACTTCCAAAGGCAACTTCTGTTCCACTGGCTGATTGTTCATTGTCAGAAAATCTCTCCTTATTTCCAGGTTAAATCTCTCCTTGTTCAGTTTCCATCCATTATTCCTTGTCTGGCCTTCGGGTGCTTTGGAAAACAGCTTGACCCCACTCCTCTCTGTGACAGCCCCTCAAATATTGGAAGACTGCTATCATGTCTCCCCTAGTCCTTCTCTTCACTAGACTAGCCATGCCCAGTTCCTGCAACTGTTCATCGTATGTTTCAGCTTCCAGTCCCCTAATCATCTTGGTTGCTCTTCTCTGCACTTTTTCTAGAGTCTCAACATCTTTTTTATAGTGTGGTGACCAAAACTGGATACAGTATTCTAGGTGTGGTCTTACTAAGGCTTTATAGAATGGTTTTAGTTCATCACCGATAGCCTCCCACCGGCCAGTTCGCTCCCACAGAGAGGGTCCCCTCAGGGTGCCGTCGGCCATATTATGTCGACTGGCGACACCCAGGGGGAGAGCTTTCTCTGTGAGAGCTCCTGCCCTTTGGAATAAACTGCCCCCAGAGATATGTAAGATCTCCGACCTCCGTGTTTTTCGCTGTGCCCTCAAGACTCTGCTATTCTGACAGGCGGGGCTGACTATGTAAATGAATTTTAATTTGGAATTTTAAATTTTTGGGTTTTTAATTAAACTGGGCCGAAATTGTTTAATAATTTTAATATTTTTAAATTTTAAATTTATGATATTTGTATGGTTTCGTGTTTTTATTCTGGCTGTACACCGCCCTGAGTCCTTCGGGAGAAGGGCGGTATAGAAATAGAATTAAGTAAATAAATAAATAAATTTTAATCTTGGAGCTAAATTATCGATTCATATAAAGGATATGTTCAATCTCAGTCATCTCTAGCAAGAGTTCAGATGTGACAAACATTCATCCTGCTATTTATTTATTTAAATTGGCTGCCTGACTTTGAGCAGTAGAAAACAATGACAAATAAAATAGAAGAATACAAATAGCTCATGAAAGAGATATCCAGAAAAACAACACCCAGTTATACAGGGTGTTGTACATTTATGACCATAATTGAGCCCAAAATTTCCACTGCTAAACAAAATAGTCGTTAAGTGAGCTTTGCCACATTGTACAATCTTTCTTGCCACCGTTTCTAAGTGAATCGCTCCATCGTTAAGTTAAAACAACAGCTGTTCAGTGAATCTGACTTCTCCATTGACTCTGCTTGTCCCCAGGTCGCAAAAAAGTGATCCCAAGACATTGCAACCATCATAAATATGAGTCAGTTCCCAAGTGGCCAAATTTTGATCATACGGCTATAGGGAAGCTACATTAGTTGTAAATGTGAAAAATTATCACAAATCACTGTTTTCACTGCTGTTGTGACTTTGAATGGTCACTAAGCAAACGGTTGTAAGTTGAGGACTATCTGTACTTCAAAAGCTACTTTCCTGCCAGGATCCACCAACTAGTCTAGAACAGGGGTCTTCAACCTTGGCAACTTTAAGCTTGGCGGACTTCAGCTCCCAGAATTCCCCAGCCAGCTGGCTGGGGAATTCTGGGAGTTGAAGTCCGCACATGTTTTAAAGTCCCGAACCATGTTTTACAGTCACGAAGGTGCTTTTTCAAGAGGCAACGGGACTTTCTGATTTTTTTTCTTGGAAGACATTTCGCTTCTCATCCAAGAAGCTTCTTCAGCTCTGTTTTAAAGGTTTGCTTAAACAGGATCAGGATAAAACACTGTGAAACTATATGGGGAGACACCGATCCAGAAGTTAGGCAGCATAAAAGAAAATATCTGCTTTCTGGATCCGTTAAGGAAATCCTTACTGGATCTAATCAGTTCAATTCAATTCAAATCTTCATTGTCAGAGTACAACAGGTGTACTGTGAGATTGGCTGAGCCTCCCTTCGTGCAACCCCCCCGCCCCCAACATAATACAACTCACAGTGAAAGACAGAAAATCCCTATCCCAGTGAATCCAGTACTATCACACCTGGGAACTTACTACATGTTGTGCTGGCCCTGTACCAGGGGTGAAATCCAGCAGGTTCTGACAGGTTCTGGAGAACCGGTAGTGGAAATTTTTGAGCAGTTCGGGGAACCGGTAGCGAAATTTGGAGAACTGGCAAATATCACCTCTGGCTGGCCCCAGAGATTTTGCAATATCCTTCCCCTGGAGTGGGGAGGGAATGGGGATTTTGCAGTGTCCTTTCCCTGGAGTGGGGTGGGAATGGAGATTTTGCAATATCCTTTCCCCTGGAGTGGGGAGGGAATGGGGATTTTTTTTTAAAAAAAATTAATTTATATGCCGCCCTTCTCCAGAGACTCAGGGCGGCTTACAATGCGTTAAGCAATAGCCTTCATACTTTTGTATATACCTGCTTAGTAGGGCTTTCCCCCCCCCCAAAGCGGTGTTCTTTTTTATGCAAAGTCATCTTATTGCCCCCACAATCCGGGTCCTCATTTTACCTACCTTGAAAGGATGGAAGGCTGAGTCAACCTTGAGCCTGGTGAGATTCGAACTTGCAGTAATTGCAGGCAGCTGGTGTCACTTTAACACCACTTTAAGCTGCTGCGCCACCAAGGATACTTTTGCAGTATCCTTTTCCTGGAATGGGGTGGGAATGGAGATTTTGCAGTATCCTTCCCCCACCACGCCTACCAAGCCACGCCCACCAAGCCACACCACACCCACCAAGCCATGCCCACAGAACCAGTAATAAAAAAATGTGGATTTCACCACTGCCCTGTACTAAGTTGCTGTGGTTATTTTTCATTCAGGAGTCTGACAGCCCACGGATAAAAACTATTCTTCAGCTTGTTTGTGTGGCTGCCTATGCTTCTATATCTCCTTCCTGATGGTAGGAGAGGAAAGAAGTGCTGACCAGGGTGTGAATCATCCCTAAGGATTTTCGTCACTCTTCTAAGGCAGTGAGCCCTAGGGATGTCATCTAGAGGTATCAGGGGACAGCCCACGATGTTTTATGGCGTGCTCACCACCCGCTATAATTTTTTTCTATCCGCGGCTGCAAAGCCAGCATACCACAGCATAAATGCACTGAGTGAGGATGCTTTCTATTGTGGACCGGTAAAAGGAGGTCATCCGTTGTTGTTCCATTTTGGGTTTTTTTGCAAGACTCTGAGGAAGTGGAGTCTCTGTTAGGCCTTTCTGTCCACCAGGGTCGTGTTGATTTTTGCAGGTGAGATCTTCACTGAGATAGACTCCCAGGAATTTAAAGGAATTTATGGGACCCAAAGCATTCAGACTTTGCCAGATTGTATAGATTGTGTAGAACAGTTACATGAACTGGGCATGGCTAGTCTAGTGAAGAGAAGGACCAGGGGAGACATGATAGCTGTCTTCTAATATTTGAGGGGCCACAGAGAGGAGGGGGTCAAGCTATTTTCCAAAACACCCGAAGGCCAGGCCAGGAATTTATTTACTATTATTTATTTATTTATTAGTCATATTTCTATGCCGCCCACTCTCCGAGGACTCTGGGTGGCTTACAACAATCGACAGTAGACTAAATAGCATATTGCCCCCAACAATCTGGGTCCTCGTTTTACCCACCTCGGAAGGATGGAAGGCTGAGTCAACCTTGAGCCGGTGAGATTTGATCCGCTGATCTGCTGAACTAGCAGTCAGCTGAAGTAGCTGCAGTGCAGCATGGAAACTGATCAGGGAGAGATTCAACCTAGAAATGAGGAGGAACTTTCTGACAGTGAGAACAATCAACCCATGGAACAGAAGTTGCCTTCGGAAGTTGTAGGAGCTTCATCACTTGAGACTTTCAAGAAAAGATAGGACTGCCATTTGTCAGAAATGATGTAGGGCAGTGGTTCTCAACCTGTGGGTTGAGACCCCTTTGAGGGTCGAACGACCCTTTCACAGGGGTCGCCTAAGACCATCGGAGAACACATATTTTCAATGGTCTTAGGAATAATTTTATGGTTGCGGGTCACCACAACATGAGGAACTGTATTAAAGGGTCATGGCATTAGGAAAGTTGAGACCCACTGATGTAGGGTCTTCTGCTTGAGTGAGGGGTTGGACTAGATGACCTATAATTTTAACAGATTTACAGTGACAACTCTGTAAATTTGTTAAAAGCTGTGGAAGGCAGATGCCATGGTTCCAGTAGAAATGGAATTCACACCCAGCTAAATTTATGATCTATTTGTTGAAATACGTGCTTCTGAGGACATAGTTTGCAAACTCATATTTAGCTACTGTATATTGAGTAATATACACAGAGGGGGAGAGATGCTTCTCCCGATAAAATAACAAATCCGAATATTTTGCACTCAGTGAGTCACCCACATGCCAGGTTTTGTTTTTAATCTTGTTTTGTGAAAACTTCTGGCTGGTGTTTTTTTAAAACAACAACAACAAGTTGTCCAGACTAATGATTAATAAAATATAACAGTTAAGAGAGAATATGCAGAACTGTGGAAAAACAGCGTGACTGGGTTGAAGGCAGATAAATCTGATATGCCCAGGCATTTTCAGCTTGTGGCATATTAAAGGGGAAAGGAAGGCGGGAGAACAGAGCATAGTCTGTTGGGAGTTTCTTTCTTTCTTTTCCTTTTTTTAAAGTTGCCTCATAGACATGCAAACGGAGTAGACAAAGAGAGCTGAGCCAAAACAGCAGCCGCAAGGGAGAGAGAGAGAGAGAGAGAAGGTGGGGGGAGAGAAAGTTTTCAAAACACAGCAAAAGGCTGGATTCGGAACTCGTTTTAGACCCCGCCATTAAGACGGATTCTCTAAGGAAATACTTAGCAGAGGGTCTGCCAGGTGAAACATGTTCAATGCTTTGGAGAAAGAAAGAGCCGCTGAGTCATTTCTTCAGGTAGACTTTGCTATGTTGGAGAGAAATGTCTATGAACCTTGCCCTTCTCCTGGCTGCCTTTCTCACCCGCGTCTCAGGAGCCTCTCGTGTTTCCCTCGCAGGTTGTAAGAATGTCCACTATGACCTGATCTTCCTGCTGGACACTTCCTCCAGCGTGGGCAAAGAAGACTTTGAGAAGGTCCGCCAATGGATAGCTCACCTGGTGGACACTTTTGAGATTGGACCAGACAAAACCCGTGTTGGGGTCGTCCGGTACAGCGATCATCCAACCACTGAGTTCGACCTTGGAAGTTATGGGACTCAGCAAGAGATCAAAGAAGCTGCAAAGGGCATCAAATACTACGGGGGGAACACGAACACTGGAGATGCCCTGCGGTACATCAATAGTTATAGCTTTTCCGCACAGGCTGGCGGGAGGCCAAATGATAACGCCATCAAGAAAGTTGTCATCCTCCTGACGGATGGCAGGAGCCAGGATTATGTCTTGAGTCCGGCCAAGGCAGCACATAAGGCCGGCATCCGGATTTTTGCGGTGGGTGTCGGGGATGCCCTTAAAGAAGAACTGGATGAAATTGCTTCTGAGCCAAAATCGGCCCACGTCTTCCATGTCTCTGATTACAACGCTATTGATAAGATACGGGAGAAGCTGAGAAGACGGCTTTGCGAGAGTAAGTAAATAAACCATAGACCAAGAAATTGTGGGAAGGTGTATTGGTTGGTTTAATGAAGAGTAAGCCTATGAATTTTAGTGCTCTCTCTCAGTGTGGGAAAAGGACTGTGTTCCCAAAAGCCTCACCCAGTAAAATTAGACCGTCCATTAGTAAACGTATTGCAAAATTCATGCCTTGGTTATTTATGTAGCTATTTAAAATGCCTGAATTTCCTTTCTGCAGGGAAGCAAAGAGAAGTGTTGTCTATGGAGATTCTCAATCATCCAGGTCATGGTTGTCCCAAAAATGCTTTTTCCAAAAAGCAATGGGATTTTCTTGGTGGTTTTTCTTTCTTTGAAAATGTTTTGCTTCCCATCCAAGAAGCTTCTTCAGTTCTGACTTTAGTGAGAACTGAAGAAGCTTCTTGGATGAGAAGCAAAACACTTTCAAAGAGGAAAAAAAACACCAAGAAAGTCCAGTTGCCTTTTTGGGAAATGCACCTTTGAGACAAACTGAAGTGTTTTGCTTCAAAGTTTAGAGAGAAATGTGCTATTTGTCATTATGGATACTTCTGGATATTCTTAACTGGGGACAGCCCAATTTGGCTTTCTTTCCTGACCTTTTAGATTTTATCAGGATAAAGTTTGAGAAAATCTTCTTTTCAAGGAACTGACCAAAATATTGACTAGATTAAAGGCTCGAGGGAGAGTTGGCTGGATAATCTTTATGAGCTTCCACTGTGAATGTTATCCATTTATTATATTATGGAGGGCATTGTAATTTGTATTTTTTTTCCTTTACAAAGGAAAAAGCACTGATTTGACTGAGTAACAATTGAACAATAACACAAGTAGGTTCCTATAGTGAGTTTGCTTCCTTTTGTGTAATGTATGCTTGAAGTTAGAAGCTTGGAGATGTGAAGATAAGAACTTTGGTGTGGTATTTAAGGTAAAGGTAAAGGTTCCCCTCACAGATAAGTGCTAGTCGTTCCCGACTCTAGGGGGCGGTGCTCATCTCCGTTCCAAAGCTGAAGAGCCAGCACTGTCTGAAGACATCTCTGTGGTCATGTGGCCGGCATGACTCAACGCCAAAGGTGCATG
Source organism: Masticophis lateralis (assembly GCA_030761175.1). Classification (NCBI taxonomy): domain Eukaryota; kingdom Metazoa; phylum Chordata; class Lepidosauria; order Squamata; family Colubridae; genus Masticophis; species Masticophis lateralis. The sequence goes on from JAUDYJ010000003.1 coordinate 8,039,870, forward strand.
GAACGCTGTTACCTTCCCACCAAAGGTGGTCCCTATTTTTCTACTTGCATTTTTTATGTGCTTTCGAACTGCTAGGTTGGCAGAAGCTGGGACAAGTAAGGGGAGCTCATCCTGTTACGTGGCAGTAGGGATTCGAACCACTGAACTGCCGACCTTTCGATCGACAAGATCAGCGTCTTAGCCACTGAACCACCACGTCCCTCTTTGATCTACTTTATGTTCGGTTTAATCCAGAGGATCAACAGGTGGACAATTAGAGCCAGATTTTAGTTGATCAGCATGTTATCCAGATCTCATGAGACTCTGTACTTTAATCAAAGTTAACAACTTTGCCTGATATTTTTAAAACTTATAAGTCTTGAACCTAAATTTGTTTTACACGCCCTTTGCATAGTTAGTAGCGAGTACATTGGATTGTCTGGCTAATTGATGTCCCTTACTACTTTCCATAGTGCAGCACATGGTTCTTTTTGAAGCTGCTTTTGTTATTTGTGTTAGTTAAAATTGCTGGGTTTATCCAGGGTCCTGAACTCTCCTTAGACCTCAGGAAGTTATGCCCAAAGGCGAAATTTCCTACGGTACTTTCAAGCTACATGAAAATCTCCAGATGTTACACAATGGTGAGCCTGGCTGACATTCTCATTTGATCGATGTCACACTTTGGCTGTGATAATACATCACTCTATGTTGGCGTTTACAACTCGAAGGAGGAAAATAATAACCTCCTAGGGAATCCGGCATTACAGATGAAAGGAAAATTATTTTCTGTCTTCTCACACACAATGATTCTGTCAAATATAATGATAACTCTACTTGCAATGCAGCTTGGATGCAATACAACAAGACGTAGCTGTTTTATCATTTTTCTCCCAAAAAGAATTGCAGCTTTTTTTAAAAAAAAAAATCCTTAATGATTTTACGGTCATTGCTTTGGAACTTCATTTCAAGAAATGATGTTCCCCCTCTGAATTGACTTTGTCTCCAGGGACATTCATATTTATCAAAACCTGAATATGTTTCATAGCATAGTATTCATCTTATTTTTATGAGACCGAATGGGGAAAAAAAAATCTAGTCTGTTACTTTCTGAATGTGAGAAAAGATTTAATTCTGTATCCACCAAAACCAGGTAATACTTTCAAACGTATTGCTCTTTCTTCTAAATCTGTTTAAAATGTATACAGGCACTCCAGTGGTAGGATCCTCCCGGTTCGGCCTGGTTCGGCCAAGCTGGTAGCAGTGACAATATGACGTCACTGAACTGGTTCTCTTTGTTTGGGAGATAGCCCCCCCCGCCCGCCCTCCCCCGCTCCCCTCCCACATTATTCTTATCTTTTATTTGGCCCCGCCCCCAATCTATTGCTGCCTCCCGAATCCCAGCTGATCAGCTAGAAGGAAAAAAACTTTAAACTCTTGCTGCTGGCCTTCAAAGGGCCGCCCTACAGCTGATCAGTGTTAAAAGGCAATGTGGTGGTAGACCAGTATCCCCAAAAAAGAGTGAGTAGACCGGTGCTTCCAAAAACAAATGGGCAGACCGGTACAGCTCTGCAAGCAGTTAAAAGCCTGGTAGACCAGTACCTCTGCTAAATCCTAAAGAATTCTCACATGACCATCAAGCCATGCCCACAAAATAAGTCACGCCCACAGAACCGGTAGTAAAAAAATTTAGAACCCACCCCTGAGGCACTCCTCTACTTAGAACAGTTCATTTAGTGACCATCAAAGTTACAACACCACTGAAAAAAGTGACTTATGACCATTTTTCATACTTACGACCGTTGCAGCATCCCCATGGTCACGAAATCAAAATATGTTACATTTGGTAACTGATTCATATTCATGATTATTGCAGTGTCCCGGAGGGTCATGTGATCGGCTTTTGTGACCTTCTGAAAATGAACAGGGAAGCCAGATTCACTTAATATGTTATTCACTGAACAGCTGCAATGATTCACTTAACAACAGTGGCAAGGAAGGTCAGAAAATGGGGCAAAACTCACTTAGCAGATATCTCACTTAGTAACATAAATTTTGGGCTTGCTTGTGATTGTAAGTCAAGGACTACCTGTCAGGGTTCCAAGTAATACACCCATAGCAAACAGAACTCCGAGGAAAGCAGGTTCCTCAAAGAACAGGTTGATTGGATAGAGCATATTGGCACAGGCTGATGAAAACCGACTCTAAAGTTTCCTGTGGATTTCATCTAAGTAAAAGTAAAAGTTTTCCCCCCTTTCCCAATCAATCAATCACATGGTCCAATCAAGGTGCTGTCCGGTTGCTTGGAAACTTCACTCTCCCTCTCTTCAGCCATCTGTGGGAATGTCCTTGGTTCTCAGGGGAAACCAATGGTGAAATCCAATTTTTTTTTTACTACTGGTTCTGTAAGCATGGCTTGGTGTGCATGGTGTGGCTTGGTGTGCATGGCAGGGGAAAAATACTGCAAAATCTCGATCCCCACCCCACTCCAGGAGAAGGATACTGCAAAATCTCCATTCCCATCCCATTCTGGGGCCAGCCAGAGGTAGTATTTGCCAGTTCTCCAAACTACTCAAAATTTCCACTACTGGTTCTCTAGAACCTGTCAGAACCTGCTGGATTTCACCCCTGGGGGAAACTATTTTGTTTTGGCTATGAAGCCCCAACTGGATAGCTCAGCAGACTAAAAGCCTTGTGATTAACTCCAGCTGTCTACAATTACTGTAAGTTTGAATCTCACCAGGCTCAAGGTTGACTCAGCCTTCCATTCTTTCTAAGGTAGGTAAATTGAGGACCCAGTTTGTGGGGGCAATAAGCTGACTTGGTATAAATATACAAAAGTATGAAGGCTATTGCTTAACGCATTGTAAGCCTGAGTCTCCAGAGAAGGGCGGCATATAAATCAAATTAAAGAAAACAAACAAACAAACAAAAATCTATCTCTATTCTCCCCTCCCTATCCCTCATCACCATTGTGGCTACACTGAAGCCTCCAAGATGGCCTCAGTTAGGCCAGCTTCAGAGGTGATACTACATTCATTCATTCATTCATTCATTCATTCATTCATTCATTCATTCATTCATTCATTTATTTATTTAAATGCATAGCCCATCCATATCCATGATAAGATGGGCAGCATATTAAAAATGTTTGCAACTGAAAAGCACAAGTTTTAAAAATGTGCTTTAAATGCATCACAACTCTGAGATGTTCCCCAGCTCCCACTTCAGAGGTGGGTTTCAGCAGGTTCTGACCAGTTCTGGAGAACCGGAAGCGGAAATTTTGAGCAGTTCGGAGAACCAGCAAATGCCACCTCTGGCTGGCCCCAGAGTGGGGTGGGAATGGAGACTTTGCAATATCCTTCCCCTGGAGTGGGGAGGGAATGGAGATTTTGCAGTATCCTTCCCCAGCCACACCCACCAAGCCATACCACGCCCACCGAGCCACACCCACACCCACAGAACTGGTAATAAAAAAAATTGGATTTCACCACTGGTCAGCTCCATAGATTTTCAATTGGGTGAATGTCTGGGCTTTTCCCCGGCCATTCCAGCAGTGGAATAGGATTATCTTGAAACTCAAAAAAAAAAAAAAAAAAAGTGGTGTTATTAGCCATCAAACCTCAAAAATACACTTTTCCCAAAAAGGTTTCCACAATTTTGGCCACTACTGTATCCACCTGACTCTGCTGATCTTGAAGAGCTAAGTAAGTGGGTGGGAGATAACTATGAAGCCCCATGGCGAACTGGAAAATTGAAATAAAACATCCAGGTAGAAGTCAATCTTGAACCACTCTAAAAAAAAATTCAGGAAAACTGTATAAATGTCCTGTTTGTATGAACCCATCAGAAATCAAGAGCAGCTCCAAGGAAATATTACTGCTTAACTTTAGGACTTAAACTCCTAGGTAGAGATTGTGTCATACATAATCTTTATTATTTGTATTTGGGAAAAAGAATGTTATTAAGAAACCTAATCTGTATCTCCCAGTAATAGGCAGGTAGCATTTTTTGCCTATCATTATTTTTACCTTGATAAGAATTGGATATAGACAGATCTCTCTCTCTCTCTCTCTCTCTCTCTCTCTCTCTCTCTCTCTCTCTCTCTCTCTCTCTCTCTCTCTCTCTCTCTCTCTCTCTCTCTTCTTTCTTTCCTTTCTTCTTTATTGTTCAAAAACATCCGTTTTGCTACATACCATTCCCTTCATCCACAATGCCAAGGTTGGAGACTCCTGCTTTAAGGGTTCCCCAATCTAACAGAAATGAATAGCATCACAAGATTAAGTCAAAGCATTCCATAGTTGAGAATCCAAGATTTTTTTAAAAAAATGTTAAAAGCAGGTGGCAGTTGGATTGTGCCAGATTTGGGAAGGCTTCTCTAATGTCTACCTATGAGAAATTAAACATGGTTTACTTTCTGTTTTATTAGTTTGTGCTAAGCAATCCCAAGAAAATAGAAAACTTGAAGAGTTGCTTTGAAACAAGATGGGTGGGAGGTAGGTAGGTAGGTAGGCAGGCAGACAGACAGATAGAGATAGGTGGGTAGATAGGTAGACAGACAGATAGACAGACAGATAGACAGATAGAAGTAGGCAGGTAGGTAGGTTAGATAGGTAGGTAGGTAGACAGACAGACAGATGTAGGTAGGTAGGTAGATAAAAAGATAGACAGATAGATAGACGGATAGACAGATAGACAGATAGAGGTAGGTAGGTAGATAGATAGAGGTAGGTAGGTAGGTAGATATATTGACAGACAGACAGATGTAGTTAGATAGATAGATAGATAGATAGATAGATAGATAGATAGATAGATAGATAGATAGATAGATAGAGATAGATAGATAGATAGATAGATAGATAGATAGATAGATAGATAGACAGACAGACAGACAGACAGACAGACAGACAGACAGACAGGTAGATAGGTAGACAGACAGAGAGAGATATACATAGATATCAAGACCCAAGAAGCACTGTACCAGAGGTGGGTATCAGCAAGTTCTGACCAGTTCTGGAGAACCGGTAGTGGAAATTTTAAATAGTTCGAGAACCAGTAGTAAAAATTCTGACTGGCCCTGCCCCCATCTATTCTCTGCCTCCCAAGTCCCAGCTGATTGGGAGGAAATAGGGATTTTGCAGTAACCTTCCCTTGGATTGGGGTGGGAATGGAGATTTTACAGTATCCTTCCCCTACCATGCCCAGCAAGCCACACCCACCAAGCCACACCCACAGAACTGGTAGTAAAAAACATTTTGAAACCCACCACTGCACTGTAGCTATATTCTTTTCTATTGCAAAGGACACTCCATTAGCAGTTTTATCGCTGTCTCGATTCCAGAAAACCAATTCATGAGTCAAGACTGGTGATCAAAAATGCTCCTTTTGAATTAATATATAATAGTTCTTGTTAGAAAACGCCAAAAAAAAAAAAAATCTGTAACCACTCCAGCAGTTATTTTTATGGTTAGTGAGGGAAAATGAGTGATCTTTGGAAAACAATGTTTCCCTTTATATTCTTTATATATCATCTCCAGGGCTGGCACCCACAATTCCAGAATCCATGCCATGTCAAAAACTGGGTGGTTATTATGTATCTATTTATCTAATGATTTATCAAGTTATTTCTCAGATACCGAGAAACAAAAACCCACACAAGTCTGGAACTTCTCTGAAGACCTTTGTCTGCTTTCCATTCCTCTGAATGGTTTTTCCTTTCCTGACTGCATTTCATCCTTCTGACACTTTGAAGTCTGTGGAAAACCTTCTCATGTTAGCTCACTCCAAAAAAAATAGACAAGAATCTGGAAAATGTATTTCTGCAATGCTGCCAGATGTTTGGGAGTCGTAGGCACTAGATCCGTGATGACGAACCTATGGCACGGGTGCCACAGGTGGCATGTGGAGCCATATCTGTGGGCACACGAGTGTTGCCTTAGCTCAGCTCTGGCGCACACAGCTGATTTTTGGGCCTTCTGGGCCCACTGGAAGTTGGGAAATGGGCTATTTCTCGCTTCTGGAGGGCCTCTGGGGTGTGTGTGGTTGGGGGGAAGGCCCTAGAAAGGCCCTGGAGCCTGGGGAGGGCAAAAAAATGAGCCTTGCAGTCCCACTGGAAGTCGGGAAATGGGTCATTTCCAGCCTCCAGAGGGCCTTTGGGTGGGTGAGTAATGCTGTTTTCGCCCTCCCCAGGCTCCAAGAAAGCCTCTGGAGCCTGGGGAGGGCAAAAAATGGGCCTACCAGGCCCACCGGGCCATGATGTGCCAAAAGCGGGGGGGAGCATGGGGATTGCATGCGCATGCACGGGGAGCTTTGAATTATGGGTATGTGTACACGCATGCACAACCCCCCCACGCTCCCCCTGCTTTTGGCACGTGACTGCAAAAAGGTTAGGTGACTGCAAAAAGGATACTTTGATCTGCTCCCATTCAGCTAAAGGTTATTTGCTCGTTAAAGTGGCAAATTCAGGGTTAAAATGCTCCCGGTTTGGACCAGATTGCCCAATCCGGTAGCGATGGCGGTGGGTGGTTCAGAGAACCGGTAGCAAAAATCCCTGTGCCCCCGCACTATGCCCAGCTGAGCCGCACAATCATCAGAGGCTTTTTTTTTTTTTTTACTTTTAAAAGCATTTTTTCTACAACCTCTTCCGACGAAAAAAATGCTTTTAAAAGTAAAAAAAAAGGCCTCGGATGATCGCGCGGCTCAGCTGGGATCCTCAGAGGCTTTTCAAAGCATTTTTTTCTGCAACCTCTTGGCCGAAGAGATGGTAAAAAAAAAAAATGCTTTGAAAAGTCTCTGACGATCCCAGCTGAGTTGCCTGATCGGCAGAGGCTTTTCAAAGCATTAGAAAAAATGCTTTGAAAAGTTAAAAAAAAAGTTGGCCACGCCCACCCAGTCACATTACCCGCCACCATCACCAAGCCTTACCCACAGAACCGGTAGTAATAAATTTTACATTTCACCCCACCTGAGAGGTTAAGGAACCAGATGAGATTGCATAATTCAATCTGATGGATTTTATTTAGAGAAAGGTATGTTCTATCCTATTTTAAAATATAGCCTAGTATTTATTCCTGCTGGCTGGAGAATTCTGGGAGTTGAAGTCTACACATTTTAAAATGGCCAAGGTTGAGAAACATTGTTCTAAACTTAATATCCCTATTGTGCATGGCACGTAAGCATTTCTTACGGATGTGCCAATTTTTTATTTTTATTTTTTCCTTTCTTTTATGTACACTGTGAGCGTATGCACCAAGACAAATTCCTTGTGTGCCAATCACACCTGGCCAATAAAAAAATTCTATTCTATTCTATTCACGCTGAATCTTATGCACAAAAACGGAAGGACACTTTGATTCCCACAATGAATTAATGGCTGCAAAAGTTGATGTAACAGTAACAGAGTTGGAAGCGACCCTGGAGGTCATCTAGTCCAACCCCCTGCTGATGCAGGAGACCTGGGATTCGAACCGCCGATCTTTCCGATCGACAAGCTCAGTGTTTTAGCCTCTGAGCCACCTAATCTAATTTACCAACTATTATCTGAAGACTAATTACCTTGCTCTAATTCAGCCTTGCCCAACTTGAGCGGCCTCCAATTCTGTGTGTTTGAACTTCAATGTCTAGGTGGTAGGATCATTGCTGAGAATTTTCAAAGTTGACATTCACACCTTAGGAAGGGGTCCATTGGAAAGCTCCAGAATCTGAACTCTTTCATTTCACCATTCATTTCTTTCCAAGCAAGCCCATGGTTTCCTCTTTTTTTATTTAAAAGAAACTGATCTGTATTCTGAATCATTTGTGCCTGAATCCCCCAATTTGTGCCAACAATGAATCTTTCTGGAATATCAAAACATTTTTCAAACCATGGAGTTAGCAGAGATCGCTAAATTGATCACTTTGATTAAAGAAGAAGAAAGAAAAAAACCCCACAATTACTTTTGTTTCTACTTGGAAACTGCTTCGGGATGTTGTGCTTGGGGGGGACAAAAAAGGAAGCTTTGATTTTGGGTAAATACCGCTTAGATAGGTTTGTTGTTATAGCAATGGCTAGTTTATATTACTATGTAAAAGTAAAAAGTTGAAGTTTGTCCCTGGGGAAGCCAGATTCACTTAATAACTTACCAATTTAACCACTGCAGTGAATTATGGCAAGAAAGGTCACAAAATGTGGCAAAACCAGTGGTGGGATTCAACCGGTTCGGGTGAATCGGTAGTTAAATTGCTGGCTGGCCCCTCCCCTCCCCTTCCAGGAATCCCCATGTGCCCAGGTACAGTAAGTTCAGGTACAGTAAGTTCAGGGAGGCCTCCTAGGCCCAAAATGAGGCACGGGGGAGAATGTTGCCCCCCACGCGACCCATTTTCACTCCCACGAGGCTTCAGGGAGGCCTCCTAGGCCTAAAACAGGGCACGGGAGGGTACGTTCCCCCCACGGCCTCTTTTTGCTCCCGGTTGGGGGGTGTGCAGGAGGCCGAGTGCAGCCTGTCGCACCCCCTGGCCATGCCCACTATGGCCACACCCACCCAGCCTGTCAATAGGGCAGAGAACTGGTTGTTAAATTATTTGAATCCCACTCACTTGACAGCTGTGGTCGTAAGTCGAGGACCACCTGTATCGCAAGAAAAATAAGGAGGTGTCAGGGTTCCTCCTTTTGCTGTCATCATAAGGTTATTTCGGAATAAATGCTAAATTGATTTTTCCTTCCAAAATAGGCCTATGTTTAAATGCTGCTGGAAGTGGGCATAAATATAACACACTAGAACACTGAAGAGACTGATCGCTTGTGACCACAAGAGGAATTAGCTTCCCTTTTTATAGCTTCAGCAAGAGGTGGGCTCCCTCCCGCAATGTTATTTTGGTAAACCCACCTTACTTTGGTAAAATGAGATTTCTCCTTTCCCAAAAGGCAAATATCGCTGGGACCATAGGAGTAACCAAATCTGCTATTCACAATGGGTGATTTAGCTAACCGCTGGAGCAGAAACAGACGTTAGTTTTCAAACACCAGGGAAGGGTTCTTGCAACAAATTAGGGGTAGCAAAGTGTGGCCTTTTGATCCACCTATTACATGACTATAAGGCTCCCAGCGTTTTAGATGGGGAGGGAATAAACACTGCACTCAAAATAGGATCAGCATGTGGGTAGATTGGGGAAGATGCAGAAGAGGGAAAAAAGGAAGAACTGCAGCTTAAAGCCAGGAGGAAAACAAAACTTCCTCAGACAAAGATGAATGAGACGCTCACCCCCTCTTAAATCATTGCTCTCTTGGAAGGAAAATATTTCTGGTTGAGTTCCAAGTTTATTTACTTATTTATTGATTGGTTCGATTTATATGCCGCCCTTCTCTGGAGACTCAGGGTGGCTTACAATGCGTTAAGCAATAGCCTTCATACTTTTGTATATAACTGCTTAGTAGGGCTTTCAGGCCCCCCTTAAGCGATGTTCTTTTTTATACAAAGTCAGCTTATTGCCCCCACAATCCGGGTCCTCATTTTACCTACCTCAGAAGGATGGAAGGCTGAGTCAACCTTGAGCCTGGTGAGATTCGAACTTGCAGTAATTGCAGGCAGCTGGCAGCTAAGTGCTACTTTAAAAGCACTTTAGTCCGCTGCACCACCAAGGCTCCTTAGTTGAGAGAAAGATGCAAGAAATAAAAGGGAGGTGGAGGCTGATTGGAAAGAAGGTTCATTTATTGATGAAGCATAACCACCAGGGTTTGTGGTTCTGGGGCAGTTGACCCAATGGTTGGATGAGTGGATAGATCTTTATAGGTTTCTTCGAAGTTTGAACTTCAAAGTCAAAGTATGCGTGTGTATGTTGTGCAATGAAGGGGCTTGTGTCTTTTGCTAAATGGTGCTGGGTAATTCTTATTATTGCGGCTGATGACTATGTCCTATGTTAGATTTTCTGGGGGTCAAGGGCTGCTTGCTCTAATCTTATCATTCTGCTTTTGTTCGCTGTCGACATTGCTGTATGGGGGTTTCAAAAATACTCTGTCTTGAATGGACTTCTGGCGGCAGTACTTGCTTTTGTGAATGCAGCCATCTAGAGAGTTGGTTTCCTCTTTCAATAAGCTCGTTATCTCCTTATGTGCGGGCATCTGCTTTGGGCTATTAAGAAAGACTGGGGGCTGCTTTCTGCCTCTAAAAACATGTTTCTCCATTTCTCCTTTAGGAAAATATAATATTCTGCCTTTTCTTTTTAATACTTCCCAAAATATTTCATTCTTCAGGAGGGTGGGGGTTTCCTACAACTCCATTGACTTGTCTGAAGTGGCATAGGGTTTCCTGCCTAAGCAGGGGGTTGGACTAGAAGACCTCCAAGGTCCCTTCCATCTCTATTCTTCTATTCTATTCTACCCTATCACCTCCCTTTCCAGCACTAACCAGAATCAAACCTCCATTGCTGTTTATAGAATAATCTAAGTTTGACTATGAGCTGCTATTGGCTATAATTCAAGCTCAGTTATCCATACGTTATCAGAATAACAGAATAAAAGAGTTGGAAAGAACCTTGAAGATCTTCTACTCTAACTCCTTACTCAAGCAGGAGACCCTATAAGATTTTGGACAAATGGCTGTCCAATCTCTCCTTAAAAGCCTCCAGTGATAGAATACCCACAACTTCCAGTGATTAATTATTTTAATTGTCTGGAAATTTCTCCTTGAGATGCATCTGGAGGCTTCAGTTCGTTCAGAACGCGGCCGCGTGGGTAGTTACGGGGGCTCCTCATTACTCCCGTGTTACACCTGCACGAGCTGCACTGGTTACCAGTTGCTCTCCTGGTCCATTTCAAGATGCTGGTGCTTACCTATAAAGCCCTTAGGCTGGGGGTACTTACAGGACCATCTCTTGCTTTCCTCCCATCATCCTATGCATTCCCACAGAGTGGGCCTCCTCCGGGTGCCGTCGGCCAAACAATGTCGGCTGGCGGCCCCCAGGGGGAGGGCTTTCTCTGTCGGAGCGCCGACCTCTGCCCATGGAGAGGACGGCGCTCAACCTCCTCTCCTTTCGCCACGGACTAAAGATGTGGCTGTTCCAGCAATAATCTGCTTGAGGGGCTGTATAATTTTATAATTTTAATGTGGTTTTAATGGGGGTTCTAATTTTATTTTAATTGCTTTACTGTGATTTGTATTGATGATTGTTGTATGAAAGCCACCCTGAGTCCTCAGGGAGAATGGCGGCATATAAATCACAATAATAAATAAATAAATAAATAAATAGTTCTAGGTTGGTTCTCTGATTAGTTTCCATCCATTGCTTCTTGTCCTGCCTTCAGGTGCTTTGGAGGACAAGACCATTCATATGCATCAGAGGTGGGATTCAAAAATTTTACTACCGGTTCTGTGGGTGTGACTTGGTGGGCGTGGCATGGCTTGGTGGGCGGCTTGGTGGGCGTGGCACGGGAAGGATACTGCAAAATCTCCATTCCCACTCCACTCCAGGGGAAGGTTACTGCAAAATCCCCATTTCCTCCCGATCAGCTGGGACTCGGGAGGCAGAGAATAGACGGGAGGCAGGGCCAGTCAGAGGTGGTATTTACCGGTTCTCCGAACTACTCAAAATTTCCACTACCGGTTCTCCAGAACTGGTCAGAACCTGCTGAAACCCACTTCTGATATGCATGCTGCTTTTCATTTTTTGTTTAATTTTAATAACCTCCTGTTATTGGAGTTCAGTCTTCTAAGACAACTTGAGGATCCTGCTTTCTGTTCCAAGCTGATCTGGCAAAGAAGCGATGTTGATTATTAGAAGAAAACACACACACACACACACACACACACACACACACACACACAAACACACACACATGCACACTGATTTTTTTCACACTGATTTCTTCGCCTCTAGCATTCCAACTCCCCGAAAGGGAGTGTAGTCTTGCAACTCTACCTCTTTGTTTATTCAATCAGAGTATCCATGCAGCAGAAGGATGTGGTCAAAGAGACAGGGGGTGCAGGTGGAAACAGCAGTCCTCTCTGCAGCAGTTTAGAAAGCAAGACGTGGATTTATATCGAGAGCGACAGGCAAGCTGGAAACTTTCTTTGTAACATAAAGTCGTGGTGGAGAACTCCAGCGGCTGCAAACTCAGAAGGTCTCCAATTTTGCTTTGTTGCAATACACAGGTGGGACTTGGAGCAAGGAGGCCAAGGAAAGGTTTTACTCTCCACTGGGCTTCTGTAAGTGCTGGATGCTTAAAGGCCATACACTGGCTAATTGTGCACCTTCTGTTTTTTGTTTTTTTTAACCCCGCATCCACAAGTCTCTGGAGAACCATCCCAGCACAGCACACATGTCCCAAGTAAACATCTTGAAATGTACACTTGCAATTGCTTGCTTACCTGTTGTGTTCTCAGCCCTCCGGCATTTCCAACACTTTCATTTTGAGTCATCCAACATGCTAACCGTCAACAGTCAATATACTATCCGGATATATACAGATTAACAGAGTTGGAAGGGGCCTTGTAAGTCAGTGATGACTAACCTTTTTGCCATTGTGTGCCAAAAGCATGGGGACTGTGTGTGTGGTGGTCTCATACACGTGTGCCCACATCCATAATTCTATGTGTCCTGCCCCCCCCAACTTTTGGCACATGATAGCACAGTGGGCCCAGTAGGCCCATTTTTCATTCTCCCCAGGCTCCAGAGCCTTTCTAGGAGCCTGGGGAGGGCAAAAATAGCCTTCCCCATCCCCCAGAGGCCCTCCAGAGGCTGGAAACAGTGTTTCCTGACTTCTGGTGGGGCCAAAAGGCCTGAAAATCAACTGGCCAGTGCATGCATGCATGCCAGAGCTGAGCTCATGTGCCCACCAATATGGCTCCATGTGCCACCTGTGGCACCCGTGCCATAGGTTCGCCATCATGGTTGTAGGTCATCTAGTCCAACCCCCCTGCCCAAGCAGGAAAGCCTACACCATTTCTGACAGATGGCTGTCCAGTCTCTTCTTGAAAGCTTCCAGTGATGAAGCTCCCACAACTTCCGAAGGCAACATCTGTTCCATTGGTTGATTGTTCTCACTATCAGAAAAATTATCCTTATTTCTCGGTTGACTCTCTTCCATCCATTCTTCCTTGCCTGGCTTTCAGGTGCTTCGGGAAATAACTTGACCCCCTCCCTCTATGGCAGCCCCTCAAGTATTGGAAGATGGCTATCATGTCTCCCCTGGTCCTTCTCTTCACTAGACTAGCCATGCCCAGGTCTTGCAACCGTTCATCATATGTTTTAGCCTCCAGTCCAGTCCAGGAAAGAAGTGAGATGCCTTGTTCTGCATAGGTCAACAAAAACAGGCAAGGTGCAAGAACCAAAGCTGGCAAGGTAGTCCTGTGATGATGGTGATGGTGTGTGATGACTTTGTCTTTATTGACATTAACATTTATCAAAATCTGAATATGCCTTGTGGTGTAGTATTCATTTTAGTTTCAAGGGATTGAGTGGGGGAAAAGAATCTGGTCCATAACTTTCTGAATATGAGAAAATATTGTCTCCACCAAAGCCACTGAAGGGACCCGGTGGCTCAGTGGCTAAGACGCTGAGCTTGTCGATCAAAAGGTTGGCAGTTCAGCGGTTCGAAACCCTAGTGCCGCGTAAAGGGGTGAGCTCCCATTCCTTGCTAGCTAGCAGTTCGAAAGCACGTAAAAAATGCAAGTAGAAAAATAGGGACGACCTTTGGTGGGAAGGGAACAGCGTTCCGTGCGCCTTTGGCGTTGAGTCATGCCGGCCACATGACCATGGAGATGTCTTCGGACAGCGCTGGCTCTTCGGCTTAGAAACAGAGATGAGCACCACCCCCTAGAGTCAGGAATGACTAGCACATATGTGCGAGGGGAACCTTTACCTTTACTACCAAAGCTAGGTAATACAGGTATTCCTCGACTTACAACCAACAATTGACCCTCCGAACATTTCTGTTGCTAGGTGAGACAGTTTTAAGTGAGCTTTGCCCCATTTTATGATCTTTCTTGCCACATTTGTTAAGTGAATCACTGCAGTTAGTAACACACTTGTGAAGTAAATCTGGCTTCTCCATTGTCTTTGTTTATCAGAAGATCACAAAAGGTGATCACATGATCCCGGGACATTGCAACCATCATAATTGCCCATTGCAATATAATGTTAAAAAAAAATATTAAAAATAGGTCTAGAAGCCCAGTTAAAATATTGCCCTTTCAAACAATTAAGATTCCAGCATGTCAACAATTTCAGCCAGCAAAACCTGCTTATCTAATAAATAAACATATTTTGAGTTGCCTCCAGAAAGATAAGCGAATTGGTAGCTATGCACGGTCCCAGTCCTTGTTTCTGTGGCTCCGCAAACCCATTCAGCCAAATCAATCAATGTATGGGAGTCATCCGAGGTCAAATGTATTTTGAGTTGCAGAAATAAACAAATCTGAACATAGCTCGGGAACAGGAAAACCAACTCTTTTCCCCAACAAAACTCCCAAACCTCAGAAAAATTTAGAGAACGAGTATTCGAGGTCATGAGAGGGTTGGAACCCTCTCCCTCCTAGAAGAATGAAATATTTGGGGAAATGTTAAAAGGCAGGATAGAATATTTCCCCTAAAGGAAAAAAAATTAAAATCTTAAGGGAGAGAGAGAGAAATCAGACCCAGTTTCCCTGCCCCAAGCAGAAACTGAAGAGGCCAGCTTTTAGAAATGCAGATTTGGTAATCTCATTCAGAAAGACTGGGCCAGGCGGAAACTCCAGATAAGCAACAAACAGAAGGTTGACAAAAGTAGCTTAGAGAAGCACCTAGGACTGTGATGGGAAACCTATGGCACGTGCAGGGCCGGATTTTCCTATAGGCTAACTAAGCTCCAGCCTAGGGCCTCAAGATCAAGAGGGGCCTACATTCAAATTGTTAACAAAATTAAAATTACACTATTCTAAAAACAGTGAACACTAAAACACTGAACCGAAAAAAATGGGAGGTGAAAGGGCCTAATAAGTGGAATAGCCCAGGGCCTCTTTTCATCTAAATCCGGCCCTGGGCACGTGCGTCACAGGAGGCACAAGGAGCAATATCTGTGGGCACACAAGTGTTGCCCTAGCACAGCTCAAGCATGCATGCATGCACGGCCAGCTGATTTTTGGGCCTTCTGGGCCCACCGGAAGTCGGGAAATGGGCTGTTTCTGGCCTCCAGAGGGCTTCTGGGGGGGGGGTGGAGGGGGAAGCCATTTTCACCCTACCCAGGCTCCAAGAAAGCCTCTGGAGCCTGGAGAGAGTGAAAAACGGGCCTACCTGACCCCCTGTGCCATCATGTGCCAAAAGTGGAGGGAGCACAGGTGGGAGTGTGCACATACCCGGGGGTATGGGCATGGGCATATGCGACCACCCCGCCCCCTGCATTCCCCCTGCTTTTGGCAGTTAGCCATCACTGACCTAGGATTTGCATTTCCCCTTTTGCCCATAGAGTCAGCCATGACTTTATAGCCGTGATGGCGAACCTATGGCATGTGTGCCAGAGGTGGCATGCAGCACTCTCTCTGATGGCATATGAGCCATCGGCCTAGTTCATCTCTGCTGCGCATGTGTGCGCACCTCCCGCCAGCCACCTGGTTTTCGGGTCTCTGCCACGCATGCAGGGGCGGGGCGTGTGCAGGGGGCACACGTGCATGCGCGAGGGTGGGGTACATTCAGTGGGACCCCCCACATATGCAGGGGGTCATGTTCATGCATGGGGCGCAATGCATGTGCATTGCATTTTGGGGGTTCGGGCGTGCATGTACGCGCTTTGGGCACTCGGTCTGGAAAACAGATAGCTCGACGGGCTAGATAGCCTGTTATTAACACCCAGCTGTCTGCAATTATGAGAGTTCGAGGCTCAAGGTTGACTCAGCCTTCCATCCTTTCTAAGGTAGGTAAATTGAGGACCCAGTTTGTGGGGGCAATAAGCTGACTTTGTATCAATATACAAAAGTATGAAGGCTGTTGCTTAACGCACTGTAAGCTGCCCTGAGTCTCCAGAGAAGGGCGGCATATAAATCTAATAATAAAAAAAAACCATTAGCCATCACTGCTCTATAGAAATCTGACAACAGTAAACAGAATATTAAAGGACATGTTCTTAGCCAATAGAATAGGGATTGGAAGATCAAATACAAAGCGCAAAGAAGGTGTAAAAACCTACCCACTCAAAACTCCATTTTGTCAGCTGCCCAGAATCACATGTGGTTGGTGGTTTGGCTGCATCAATAAATGGAACCTTCATTTCCAATCAGCCTCCATTTGGTCTCCAGTGCCTTTCTCCCAGATTGGACCTGGACCTGGATCTGGATATTTCTTTCAACAATATGATCAAGCTCAGATGGTCTCCCTGCCCTGTGATATCCTCAGCCTTCCATCCACCCTGCCGTTCCGAAAAGAAGAACGGATGGGACCTTGGTGCTGCTCTCTGAGCTTGCTTTTTTTTTCCTGCAGATGTTTCATTACCCAAACAACATCGGTGGCGGGAAAAAAGGGATTTTAACTACCAACCACAACAGACTTCTCTGCTCCTCTTGTGAAATGACCAACTGCTGGTTGCAGAGCCAACTTGTCTTTACTACAGGAAGTCCTTGACTTAAGAACACAGTTGAGCCCCAAATGTCTGTTGCTGGGCAAGACAGTTGAGGGAGTGCCGCCCCGTTTGCAACTCTTTTTGCCATGGTTGTTAAATGAATCCCTGAAGCTGTTTTAAGTAAATTGTTACATGCGAGGTCAATAGAGCAGCGGATTGGTCCGTGTGCCAGTAAGCAGCCAGCGGGAAATTGGCGGCTCCTGATTGGCCCAGCTACTGACAGCTCAGTATAAAAGAGCTGTCAGTGCCTCAAAACGCCGCTCGTTCTCCAAGGTAGTTAGCCCGATCGCCCGATCCGGTAGTGATGATGGTGGGTGGTTTGGAGAACCAGTAGCAAAAATCCCTGCACCCCTCCTCCCCCACCATGCCCAGCTGAGCCGCACAATCATCAGAGGCTTTTTTTTTTAACTTTTAAAAGCATTTTTTCTACAACCTCTTCTGACGAAAAAATGCTCTTAAAAGTAAAAAAAAAAAGCCTCTGATGATTGCGTGGCTCAGCTGGGATCGTCAGAGGCTTTTCAAAGCATTTTTTTTCTGCAACCTTTTGGCCGAAGAAGTGGTAAAAAAATGCTTTGAAAAGTCTCTGACGATCCCAGCTGAGTTGCCTGATCAGCAGAGGCTTTTCAAAGCATTAGAAAAAATACTTTGAAAAGTTGAAAAAAAAAGTTGGCCATCCCTACCCAGTCACATTACCCACCACCACCACCAAGCCTTACCCACAGAACCAGGGTAACAAATTTTACATTTCACCCCTGCCTGAGAGGTTAAGGATCCAGATGAGATTATATAATTCAATCTGATGGATTTTATTTAGAGAAAGGAATGTTCTATCCTATTTTAAAATATAGCCTAGTATTTATTTCTGCTGGCTGGAGAATTCTGGGAGTTGAAGTCTACACATTTTAAAATGGCCAAGGTTGAGAAACATTGTTCTAAACTTTTGCTGCCATCTAAAAAAACCACCTGGAACTTTGTAGACAGGACAAAAATTGCAAACAGTCTGGATTGTCACAATGCTTCAGAAACAGGACAAGCAGAAAGCCAAAATAAGTCTTTAAAATATTTCCATTGATTTTGTGTTGGATGTCTTCCCTTTGATCATATACAGTAGCTGGCATTTTCAGGCACACAATTTCTTACTAACAAAAGGTGTTATTGCTTCTCTTTTATTTATTTTTTTCCCAATCACCCTTTTCTTTTCAAACGTGAAAACCACTGTTTTTCATCCCACTAAGCCTGAAAAACTGGAGCAAAAAAAAGCTGTAATGACAACAGTTGGAAGCTTTTAAAATTTCAGGAGCTTTTATTGGGAAAGTCTATTTTACCGTGACAATGAAGTGTTCTACACACAACAGTGATTTTTATTGAAACACTTGAGCTGAAGGTATGTGCAGCCCCCAGTGAAAGGAAAAACCATTTTTCAATGTCGCAGGGAGCAAGGGAGCTGATAACTGGAAAAATAGAACCATAAAACTTCAGATTTTTCAGCCTTCTGTGTAAAAGCATTTATTTGCACAGGTGAATCTCTTTGCCAGTAGATCCATGCTGTTAACACTAAGCTTCTCAGAAGCTTTAAATCAGTGTTTTTCCAACCTGACACCTTTCAGTTGTGTGGACTTCAATTCCTCTTGCTGGACAGGAAATTCTGGGAATTGAAGTGCATGCTTCTGGAAGGTGCCAAGTTTGAAAAACACTGGTTTAACAGAATAAATTGGAAGAGATTTTGGAGGTCTTCTAATCCAAGCCCTTGCTAGGCTGGAAACCTTACACCTATGATGGTGAATTTATGGCACGTGTGCCACAGGTGGTACACGGAGCCATATCTGTGGGCACACAAGCATTACCCTAGCTCATCTCCAGCGTGCATGCGTGCACCAGCCAGCTGATTTTTGGGCCTTCTGGGCCTACCGGAAGTCAGGAAACAGGCCGTTTCTGGCCACCAAAGTGCCTCTGGGGGGGGGGGGGCATTTTCGCAAAAACAGCTTTCCCCACCCCCTCGGAGGTCCTCTGGAGGCCAGAAATGGCCTGTTTCCCAACTTCCAGTTTGACAGGAAGTGATGTTTTTTGCTGTCCCCAGCCTCCAGAGACTCCTAGAGAGGCTCTGGAGGCTGGGAATAGCAAAAAAGTCACTTCCTGTCGAACCAGAAGTTGGGAAACAGGCTGTTTCGGGCCTCCAAGAGGGTGGGGAAGGTTGTTTTCGCCCTCCCCAGACACATAGAGAGGATCTGGAGCCAGGTGAGAAAGAAAAATGGGCCTTCCCCACTCCTCCCACAGACCCTCCAGAGGCAGGGAACAGCCTGTTTCCCTACTTCTGGTGGGCTCAGAAGGCTCGAAAATCAGCTGGCCAGGCACTCAGGCTCACCACAGCTGAGCTCACGTGCCCACTGATATGGCTATGCGTGCCATCATAGGTTCGCCATCACAGTCCTAAACTGTTGGCGAAGATGGTGCCCATTAGGCATATGATATCAGATTCCTTTGGTTCATGCTAAAAAGTTTCACCACTGAACCACTTCAGTGCACCTTAGAAGCAATCTTGAAGTCACCCAGCTTGGAAGGACTTCATGAAGCACTGGGAAAAAATGACATTTTCTTCTGGAAGGCACTTTCTTCACTGCAGTGTCCCAAAGTAGTCCAAGTTCAAGGTACTGGTTACCACCTTTAGAGCGCTCCATGGCTTAGGACCTGGATATTTACAAGACCACCTGCTGCTACCAGTAGCCTCCCACCGACCAACTCGCTCCCACAGGGGGGGGCTCCTCCGGGTGCTGTCGGCCAAGCAATGTCGGCTGGAGACCACCAGGGGGAGAGCCTTCTCTGTGGGGGCTCCTGCCCTCTGGAACGATCTGCCCCCCGAGATATGGAGGATTTCCGACTTACGCACCTTCTGCCGGGCCCTCAAGACGCTTTTATTTCATCGAGCCAGGCTAGCCTAATGTTTTATAAAAATGTTTTAATCCGATCTGTCTTGTCAAAATTTTAAATGTTTAATGGGGAATTTATTTTAAATTGATGTGGGCCAAAATATTTAATATCTTTTAAAATTGTTTTAAAGTTTATATTTCTGTGTTTTAAATTGGCTGTACACCACCCTGAGTCTCTCGGGAGAAGGGTGGTATATAAATGAATGAATGAAAGAAAGAAAGAAAGAAAGAAAGAAAGAAAGAAAGAAAGAAAGAAAGAAAGAAAGAAAGTCCACATACAAATGTAAACTAAATTAGACAACTACCAATATGGCTGTATCTGCTCCCATTTTTCTACCATTGTCTTATTTCTGCTACCTGTTAACCTTTTGGTCCACTCCAGAGATGGGAGTCACATAATTCGCCCGGCGCTGACAATGTGAGCATGCACATGGTCACTCATTTCACTCACACTCTCACCTTCCACGCATGCATGCAGCCTTCTGTGCATGCACTTTGCTCGTGCGGGGGGGCTTGCATACATGCGCGCAGCTTAAAAAATGTAGTTAAATTAGGATGGCATATGACCGGGTCGCTACTACCGGTTCTCCCAAACTGATCCAAACTGGCTAAATACCACTTCTGGTCCACTCTCTCATCTTCTCACCATCTTCCTGATCTTTCTGCTAATTCATCCCCATCTTCCTACCCAACTACTCACCCAAAAAGTTGTAAGAGGTTTCCAGTGGTGGGCGTGGGTGTGGCTTGATGGGTGTGGCATGGCTTGGTGGGCGTGGCAGGGGAAGGATACTATAAAATCTCCATTCCCACCCCACTCCAGGGGAAGGATACTGCAAAATCCCCATTTCCTCCCAATCAGATGGGATTTAGGAGGTAGAGAATAGATGGGGGCAGGGCCAGTCAGAATTTTTACTACCGGTTCTCCGAACTAGTCAAAATTTCCGCTACCGGTTCTCCAGAACTGGTCAGAAACCCACCTCTGGTGGTTTCTATGCACCAGATTAAACAGGCTGAATAATATAGTACTCATGCCTGAGCCAATTCCTTGTCCAAGGGGAACCAAGTGGCCTCTTCACAGCATTTTTTCCTTGCGCAAATCACATTGATGAAGCAAATCTAAGTTCACACAGCCCTAACGAGCATCAATAGAATTGTGCAAACATTGACTTGGCATGTAGCTGCAATGAAAAACGACTTGGGTCTGGACTTTTGAGGGTTGAAGCTAGCAAGGGGAGGGGGGAAAGCTACATATTAAACAAACGTAGAAAAGGTGTTCACCTTCAAAGCTGGGAAAAGAATAGCTAAGAGATTATTGATTTATAAAAGTTGGCAGGAAAAAAACTGCTAGAATTTTTCAAGGCTGAAAGGCGGAGGATTTGATTCCGACGAATTGATCTCGTGCATGCTTATCGCTCCTTTTGTATCCCACCGTAAAAGCTATTTATTTAGCCCTGCTGTGCATTTGAGGCTTCTGCATTTAGTTATTGAGTGGGGGAATCGAATCCTTGAGAGGAGCATTATTCCTGGATCTGACAGCGCAACTGTTGTTCATGGTGTTGAGATGTTAAGTGGAGAACAACAGAAAGGAAGTTACAGGGCGGCACCTGCAAAATGAAAGGGAAGAGAATTGTAATTGAATTAAACCATGAAGTTGTGAGCACCGCCTAGCAAACACTGCCAGCAGTTTGTCGCTGTAGAATAAGAAAACAACATTGTACGTTGTTGGAATAAATATTGGAGAAAGGGCCAACCAGGTACGGTATTCACTTACCTTCACTACCGGTTCACAAACGGGAGTGTGCACTCATAGGCACTCTCTTCGCTCGCGCGCACCACCTCCGCACATGCGTAGGACCTTCTGCGCATGCACAGAGCGTCAAAAACGAGATGTGATGATGGCCAGGTGGGTGGGCATAGCCTCCCACAGCCGCCGCTACAGGTTTGTCCGAACCGAATAGAACCAGCTGAATAGCACCACTGCTGCCAATCAGTATACTCACTAGCAATGAACTTTTTCAACCCACTCTCCTATGTAAAAGCATTAGGAATGGAGGCAGCAGTTGAGGGACTCCCTGACTGATCCTGTCTTTCTCCATAAGTTTGGAAGACAGAAGTCTTTCTTTCAGCTTCTGTGGAATTTGGGATCGTAGAATCACCCAGGAGCATAGAAGACTCCAAAGACAGATGCCTGAATAAATGTCTTAAATGTATTTATTCAAATAACACAACATATTAACTATATACACAAGGTTGTCTTCATAGGTAGAACAGACTCCATCCTTCTTTCAACTCCCTCCTTCTCCTGCCTCTTTCCTTCCTCCTCCATACCTCCCCACCTCCCCTCCCCCTCTCCTTCATTCCTCCTCTTCTCCCCTTCTCCCTCTTCTTATCTCCCCTTCCCTTCTTCCTCTCCCTTCCTTCCTTCCTTCCTTCCTTCCTTCCTTCCTCCCTCCCTCCCTCCCTCCCTCCCTCCCTTCCATCTTTTCATCCTTCTCACTTTCTTTCTTTTCTTCTCACCCATTTTTTCCCCACCTAAGGCAAGGCAGAAAGCTTGGAAATAAAGGCTATTAGAACCCAGGGTGTTTTTTTTTCTTTTTTAAAAAAGTAAATCTTTCTGCAAATAGCATTTTGTAATATATACTTAAGCACTTCTTAAAGTAACGTCAATTTCACTTTGTGTATGCAATTTTCAGAACCAGGTTCTTTTTAATACTTTTCCATCTCTCTCTCCCTCCCTCCCTCCCTCCCTGTACACTGAAGTGGTATCAAATAGCAAAGTTCTGACAAATCCACTTACAAGTACTTGTCACATTTTCCCCTTATTATTAGTTAGCAAACTTTGGTCTTATTTCTGCCTTTTCTACATAGAGACTAATCACACATTTATCAATCCTTGGTGGTGCAGCAGCTTAAGCAGCAGCTTAAGTGGTGTTAAAGTGACACCAGCTGCCTGCAATTACTGCAAGTTTGAATCTCACCAGGCTCAAGGTTGACTCAGCCTTCCATCCCTTCAAGGTAGGTAAAATGAGGACCCAGATTGTGGGGGCAATAAGCTGACTTTGTATAAAATAGAACACTGCTCAGGGGCAGGCGAAAGCCCTACTAAGCAGGTATATACAAAAGTATGAAGGCTATTGCTTAATGCATTGTAAGCCGCCCTGAGTCTCCGGAGAAGGGCGGCATATAAATTAATTTTTTTAAAAAAATCATTTCTTCATTCATTCAATGCCCATGTAAACCCAACAAGCCCTTTGTGCAACCTTGAAAAGTGAAATTTTCACATCTCAGTCCAGCTTTGCATTTAGGAGCTTCCTTGGAGACTCTCACCTTCCAATATTATATACTGGGGGAGTCCATGGTGCTCCCGAATTTGGTTGTTTTCTTGCATTCATTACCCAAACTAATATCATCACTGATGATATTATCTAGTTTGGGTAATGAAACGCAAAACAACCAAGCTCAGAAAGCACCCAGGACCCCTCATTTAAACTCTGAGCTACAAAAATTCCCTTTTATTGATATTAAATATGCATAAGCACACACAGAGTACCCCATTGGCCACTAAACAACGCCGTCGTGTCACAGCCACAAAACATAGCCCCAAACTACTTGACGGTAGTAAATCTTTGCTGCAGAATGAGGGTGGAGTGTTTTTTTTTTTGTTTGTTTTTTTTTTGACGTGGACTAAGTTTGGCTTTGACATCAAAAACGTGCTTGCCAGAAGTCTGAACTTGGAAAGGAACAAAGGCAAAATAAAATTATGAAGCTCAGTTAGCAATTTTTGTGGGAACCTATGACCAGGCCAGGCACTTGCAGTTACCAACTCTTGGGAATAAGATTGAGAGGGGGAAAAAATGTGCATTCTTTACCCACGGAGAATTTTGACTGTGTGATGACATTTAGGAACAGTCGAGACCTGCATTTTTTTTTCAGATTTGGCAAGGCCACTTTTGAAAGTATTATTTTTTTCCCCCGTCATATTGCCTAAAAGTTTCAAACTTTTCTCTTGCTCTTATGAAAGTTCAGAATAAATAGTGCCTCTAAAAAATTTTTCCTGCCAATTTGTGTTGTATACCGAGAGCATATGCACTGAAGACAAATTCCTTGTGTGTCCAATCACATTTGGCCAATAAATTATTCTATTCTATTCTATTCTATTCTATTCTATTCTATTCTATTCTATTCTATTCTATTCTATTCTATTCTATTCTATTCTATTCTACCCATAACCTACCCTACCCTACTCTACCCTATCCTACTCTATATTCCATTCCATTCCATTCCATTCCACTCCACTCCACTCTACTCCACTCCATTCCATTCCATTCCATTCTATTCTACCCTACCCTACCCTACCCTACCATACTCTACCCCTCCCTACCCTACTCTACTCTATATTCCATTCCATTCCATTCCATTCCATTCCATTCCATTCCATTCCATTCCATTCCATTCTATTCTATTCTATTCTATTCTATTCTATTCTATTCTATTCTATTCTATTCTATACTTTCAGAGAATGGATTGTATAATTGTCCAGTCATGTCCCAATCTTGCTTGTTATTGTTCCTAGTTTACTTGGTTATCTCACTTAATGCCAACTTTTTTTTAAACTAGTTTTTATTATTTTTAATTCAGAGGAATTAATTGACTTTATCCAAGAAGGCTTTATGAAACAGGGAATCCTTTTCCCTACTTTAATTTACAAAATTTAAAAACATAGCTCCAGGAATGTGATTGATTTTGCTGTAAGGATGAGAACTGAGTCCAATACTTGGAATGTACAAGGTTCCTTTCTCCAGACCTGACTTTATTTATCTATTTTTATTTATTATTTTTCTATTTATCTCTGTATTAATCAGCTTTTCTATCTTCAGTCTTTCTCTTTTTGCAAACATTCAAGATAGCTTATTATAAGTGGACTTATTATAAGTGGACTAAGTGCTGTTAAAGTAGCACTTAGTTGCCAGCTGCCTGCAATTATTGCAAGTTTGAATCTCACCAGGCTCAAGGTTGACTCAGCCTTCCATCCTTTCGAGGTAGGTGAAATGAGGACCCGGATTGTGGGGGCAATAAACTGACTTTGTATAAAAAAGAACAGTGCTTGGGGTGGGGGCGAAAACCCTACTAAGCAGGTATATACAAAAGTATGAAGGCTATTGCTTAACACATTGTAAGCCGCCCTGAGTCTCCGGAGAAGGGCGGCATATAAATCTAACTAATAAATAAATAAATAATGTAAATTAAAAAATAGAAACAGTGGCATCAATGTCTCTGTTAATTAAACTACATGGAAGTTAATATATAAAGTTAATAAAGTTAAAATGTAATTAAAAATTAAATAAAGTGAAAGTCAGTATCTTTAGAATTAGTTCACAGCTAAGAACTTTTTTTTCCTAAGCTGAACTCTCAAGAGCAAATAGCAAATAGCAGTGTGGCCTTAAGAACAAGTAATGTAGATTAAATGAAATTTACATTTGCTCGATGCATATTCTCTATGCATTTAATGCCTTCCTTTTCTTGTCAAATTAAACATTAAAACCTGATAGCAATTTTGGAGGGACCTAAAAGAGTTCCATTCAGTATTTTTTAATTTGTTTATTTTATAACAAGATTCAAAGAAAATATGTAAAATGGCAAACTAACTGGGGGGGGAGGAGGGGGGGACCAAAAAAGACAAATTGTAAATAGAAATGAAAAGAGAAACACAATTAATGATAAACCATAATAAACAAAACATAAAAAGAAAGCAACATCCCCTACTTATTACCCTGTTTCTCCTAAAATAAGATATCACCTGGTTATAAACCCAATCGGGCTTTTGAGTGCATGTGCTAAAATAAGCCTCCCTGAAAATAGCCCCCCCCCAAAATAAGCCCTCCCCAAAAATATTTAAACGCATGTGCAGCCGGTCCCCATCATTTCCTCTGGTTAGGGTTAGAGAGAGAGAGCTGGAAATCAGGTAAGACGGCAGGAGGAGCCCCGTCTTGCTCCGTGCACCCCAAAATAATAAGACACCCCAAAAATAAGGCCAAGAGATTATTTTGGGGTTCAAAAAGTATAAGACAGGGTCTTATTTTTGGGGAAACACAGGTAAGTGTTACAAAATCTGAACATCTCAACTATTCAGGGTAGCTTGCTTAACGCATTATAAGCTGCCCTGAGTCTCCGGAGAAGGGCGGCATATAAATTGAACCAATAAATAAATAAATAAATAAATAAATAAATAAATAAATAAATAAATAAATAAATAAATAAATAAATAAATAACTGGAAAACTATTTAAAACTTTTTAGTAAAAGGGGAAAGAGCAAATTTGATTAACAGGCAGAATAACACAAGAGTATAACTGTTTTTGGTGTCCCTTTATTATGATAAGACTTAACTCAAAATAATTAGGGTATCAGGTTTTCAAGTAACACCCACAACTAAAAAAGACTCCAAGGCTAGCAATTCCTCAAAGATCCATTTTATAAGAGATGTCATATTGGCACATCTGGGAAAACCCGAATCTGAAAGCTTCCAGGTTTTCCCCATCCAAAAGAAAGTCCAAGCCCCATAACCCAGATGTCCATCACATGGTCCAATCAGCTGTTGTCCAAACTGGAGACAACTCAGGGATGAAATCCAGCAGGTTCTGAGAGGTTCTGGAGATCTGGTAACGGAAATTTTAAATAGTTTGGAGAACCAGCAAATACCACCCCTGGCTGGCCCCAGGAGTGGAGAGGGAATGGAGATTTTGCAGTATCCTTCCCCCAGGAGTGGGGAGAGAATGGGGATTTTGCAGTATCCTTCCCCCAGGAGTGGGGAGGGAATGGGGATTTTGCAGTATCCTTCCCCCAGGAGTGGGGAGGGAATGGCGATTTTGCAGTATCCTTCCCCTGGAATGGTGTGGGAATGGAGATTTTGCAATATTCTTCCCCCAGGAATGGGGTGGGAATGAGGATTTTGCAGTATCCTTCCCCTTCGAGTGAGATGGGAATGCAGATTTTGCATTATCCTTCCCCTGCCACACCCACCAAGCCACACCACACCACGCCCACCAAGCCACGCCCAGAGAACCGGTAGTAAAAAAAAATGGATTTCACCACTGAGACAACCCCCAGTCACTCGCATCCAGGTGCAGGTTGAACGTCCTTGATTCTCAGAGGAAAAGAATGTTGTTCTGCCTACATATTTTCACCAACTCCTTGCAAATCCCCCCTCCCATTTTCCCAGGCTCTAAATGTGGCAGCCCTGAAACTCCCCCCAAAAAAAGATTGCCTCCAGGATTGGCATAGGGAACAATCCTAAAATTTGTAGTCCAGGGTTTTTCAACCTTGGCCCCTTGAAGATGGGTGGAATTGAACTCCTACCCATCCCCTGTGTCCAGCGGTGTGTTCTTCTTACCTATCGGTTCGCCCATGCTCCAAGCGTAGAAGCTTCTGCTCATGCTCAGAAGCGTTTTGATGATGTCTGGGTCAGTGAGTGGAACCTCCCGCCAGTTTTACTACCGGTTCTATAGAACCGGTGCGAACCGGAGGAAACCCACCACTGCCTGTGTCGCTGGCTGGGGAATTCTGAGAATGGAAGTCCACCTATCTTCAAGAGGTCAAGGTTGAGAAATGTTGCAGTAGTCTATTCGGACTGTCAAATTTCACTGAGGTTTGTCCAAGTTAAAATCTGTTTAGTAAGTACGCCCAAAGGATGAAAAGAACAAAGCAAGTAAATCAACACCTGTCTAATTAAGAATATCACCTTTTCTATTTTGTCTTTTTGATGGTAAAGATGCCAGGATTAAACCTAATATCCTTTTGCCTGTGTGGGTCATTAAAAGTCTCCGGTTGCAGATCAAATCTGAAATGAACTGGTCTTTTAATTATTGTTGGTGCCCAGGAATTTTAACCCCACTGAGCAAGATTAACTATTCACCATTATTTGTTTTCCTTTGCTTTGAACTTATGTCACATTGAATAAGATGAGAAATGGCTATATTAAAGTCATTAAAAGCCTTTCTCTGACATGATTCATGACCAAAACACATGGAATTAAACTGCTAAGACAATGGGAAACTCTTTAAAGAGCAGCTACAATTTCACAATTTTTTTAAAAAAAGATTTTAGGGTGGCCACTTATCTAATCCTATAGATAAAGGTTAACACTAAAGAACGGCTGATGTTGCTGGGCGTCAGGTGGCATATAAATGTAATAAATTATTAATATTCTTATTTCTAATATTTGCTAGAACTATTCCTCTCCTGAACATCTATAAGAAAGTACAGTTTGCTTCCCACTGGTAAGAACAAGTCGTCTGATTTTATAGCTTGGTTTGAAGAGATCTCATTTCTTTCATTTTTTACGTGTGTCCATTCATATGGCATAAGATACATGTGTACCAAAGAGATACATGCAAATATGTACAAACATAATATGTACAAACATAAGAGACGCAGTGCACCAGTGGCTAAGACACTGAGCTTGTTGATCGAAAGGTTGGCAGTTCAGCGGTTCAAATCCCTTCTGCCGACCTAGCAATTCGAAAGCACGTAAAAAATGCAAGCAGGGTGAGCTCCCGTGACTTGTCCCAGCTTCTGCCGACCTAGCAATTCGAAAGCACATAAAAAAATGCAAGTAGAAAAATAGGGACCACCTTTGGGGGGAAGGTAACAGCTTTCCGTGCGCCTTTGGTGTTTAGTCATGCCGGCCACATGACCACGGAGACATCTTCGGACAGCGCTGGCTCTTTGGCTTTGAAACGGAGATGAGCACTGCCCCCTAGAGTCGGGAACGACTAGCAAATATGTGCAAGGGGAACCTTTACCTTTATGTACAAACATACAAAACAAAATTACACATACACATAGCTATACATATAGTATATGGACATACTAATCATCATGTTGTAAAAACTCAAACACATTATTCTATTTCTATTTTTATTTGCAAAGCATGAAGTCTAAATTCCTAGAAAGAGAGAGGGGAAAAATAATCCACTGGTAGCAACTTTGGCCTTACAAATAGTCCTCGACTTACAACAGTTCATTTAGTGACCATTCAAAGATTCATTTATAAGCATTGCAGCATCCCCATGTTGATAAAGTGATCAAATTGTGGATGTTTTATTTATGACGGTTGCAGTGTCCCAGGGATCATGTGATTCACTTTTGCGACCTTCTGACAAGCAAAGTCAATGGGGAAGCCAGAAAACATATTACTCACTTAACAACTGCAGTGATTCACTGAACAACTGTGGCAAGAAAGGTCATAAAACGGGATAAAATTCACTTAAGAAATGTTTCACTTAGCAACAGAAATGTTGGGCTCAATTGTCAGGGTCTACCTGTATTAGATTTCTCTTGTAACTTTCCTAGATTTTTCCAGGACAGTCTTGATGGTGACATCTGTTCAACATTCAGTATACAGCACAGTTCCAGTGGTGGGTTCCTCCCGGTTCGGCCTGGTTTGGCTAAGCCGGTAGCGGTGACGAAGAGTGGTTCCCTTTGTTCTGGAGCTTGGGCCCCCCACCCCCCCACCTCGCATTATTGTTACCTTTTATTTGGCCCCACCCCCAATCTATTGCTGCCTCCCGAGTCCCAGAGCATGAGAAGCAAAACTAACTTTGATGCCTTTAAAATTAAATATTTTCTTTTCAGCTGAAATGACTTCAAGTTTCCATTGGACTTTGGATGCTAGGTGTCTCCAGTTCAATATATTTAAAGGACTGATCAATAGCAGTTGCAATAGCACATAGACTTATATACCACTTTACAGTGCTCTACAGCCCACTCTAAGCAGTTGACAGAGTCAGCGTATCGTCCCCAACAATCCATGTCCTCCTTTTACCCGCCTTAGTAGGATGGAAGGCTGAATCAACCTTGAGCCTGGTGAGATTTGAACCGCCAAGTTGCAGGCAGCCAGCAGCCAGCAGAAGTAGCCTGCAGTACTCCACTCTAATCACTGCACCATCATGACTCAATAGATGACATCTACAGGAAGACAGACAGACAGAAAGACAGACAAACAGCGCTCCATGGTTTAGGACCAGGGTACTTACGGGACCGCCTTCTGCCACCAATTGCCTCCCACCGGCCGGTTCGCTCCCACAAAGAGGGCTCCTTAGGGTGCTGTCAGCCAGGCAATGCCGGCTGGTGACCCCCAGGGTGAGAGCCTTCTCTGTGATAGCTCCCACCCTCTGGAACGATCTTCCCCCAGAGTTGCGAACGATCTCAGACCTCCAGACTTTTCGTCGGGCCTTAAAAACTTACTTTTTCCAGTTAGCCAGACTGGCCTGATCCCATGGTTAATTTTTAGAGTTTGATATTAAATATTAATTGAACTGTTTTAAATTTGTGGGCCAAATTTTATAAAATTTGTGGGCCAAATTGTTTATAAAATTGTTTTAACTTTTGTAAAATTGTTTTTAACTTCTGGCTGTTCACCGCCCTGAGCCCGCAAGGAAAAGGGCGGTATATAAATCTAATAAATGAAATGAATGAAACAGTTTTGGACATGCCTTTCAGCAAAATCTGATCCTATCATCCGTTGAAATATTTCCGCATTCCAAGGTGTTTTGGTTTTTTTCCCCCTTAACTACTCGGTTTGGTCTGAGGTCTGAATTCTTGCCAGAGGCCAAATGAGCAGAACAGCTGTCATTCCTGTCTCATCTCTAATTTTGCCTCTGGAAATAGCATGAGCCGAACTCCCAGCTGACTCTGACTCACTTGTTCTCCAAATTGGCTCTTGGTTTACGGAGACACAAGTGGTGAAATGAAAGTTACAGGGTCCGGTTTTATAAGCAGACAAGTCATCACTGTAATTGCATTGTCCTTCCCTGTAATTTGCTGTAGACAAAACAGGGGTAAAATACTAGCTGGTTTTAGATCTGCATAAGGGCCTTTGTACGATCGTTAACATTTTCAAAACGCTCGCTTAATTGGTTTGCTTTGAGTTGCCATTTTACTTAACCCTTTTTCCTTTTATGAGTGTAGCGGAGTTTTTTCATGAATGGGTGTAAAAGTCTGTAGAGATTCTCAGTCAGCCAAGTCATGGTTGTCCTAAAGATGCTTTTTCAGGAGACAACTGGACTTCCTTGTTTTTTCTTTGAAGACATTTCTCTTCTCATCCAGGAAGCTTCTTCAGCTCTGATATTCCTCACTATCCTGTCAGAGCTGAAGAAGCTTCTTGGATGAGAAGGGATAGGTCTTCAAAGAAAAAAAAACAGGCTTGACAAGAAAGCTGTTACAGAATCTGGTAGTCCTTCAATACTTCAAAACCTCCCCATCAGAGGGAAGCAACAAGAATGATCTTGGCAGTTCCTTGAATAGGCTCTTTAGTGGTAGCTTGTTTGAGTTTATTTATTTATTTATTTATTTATTTATTATTTATTTATTTATTTATTTATTTATTTATTTATTTATTTATTTATTTATTTATTTATTTATTTATTTATTCAATTTCTATACCGCCCTTCTCCCGAAGGACTCAGGGCGGTGAACAGTTAAAATGACATACATATAGAATGTGAATATAAATAATTAAGCCAGTTTGGCTCGACAGTTAAGAATCTTCAGCATAAAGATTTACAAAATTAGAAAAGATTTATGCCAGACCGGCTTGGTGAAAAAGAAAGGTCTTAAGTGCACAACGGAAAGTACGAAAATCTGGGATCATTCGTATCCCTGGGGGTAACCTGTTCCAAAGGGTAGGTGCCCCAACAGAAAAGGCTCTTTCTCTGGGAACCACTAGTCGGCATTGCTTTAGTGATGGCACCCTGAGAAGGCCTACCCTGTGGGAGCGTACTGGTTGGTGGGAGGTTATCGGTTGCAGAAGGTGGTCTCGTAGATACCCAGGTCCTAAGCCATGGAGGAGTTTGAAGGTAAGAACCAACACCTTGAAGCGCACCCGGAAGACCACTGGAAGCCAGTGCAGCTCGCGTAGGAGTGGTGTCACATGTGAGCGCCATGTCACTCCCAATATCACCCGCGCAGCTGCATTCTGGACCAGTTGGAGCTTCCGTGTGCACTTCAAGGGGAACCCCATGTAGAGAGCTTTGAGTTCCTCACCCAACTTTGAGTTCCTCACCCAACTGTCTTGTGAGGTGCAAGGAAGTGTGGGAAAGGTTGATCTAGAACTTCAGGAACTAGGGACTCTATAATATTCCTTGCATCTTATGACTGAGATCCTAATAACCTATGACCGTGATGGCGAACCTATGGCACGAGTGCCACAGGTGGCACATGGAGCCATATTGCTGGGCACGCAAGTGTTGCCCTAGTCAACTCCAGTGCACATGCGCTCACCAGCCAACTGATTTTCAAGCCTTCTGGTCCCACTGGAAGTCGGGAAACTGGCTGTTTCCAGTCTCTGGAAGGCCTCCAGGGGGGATGGGGAAGCTGTTTTTATTATTATTATTATTATTTATTGGATTTATATACCGCCCTTCTCCTTGCGGACTCAGGGCAGTGAACAGCCGGATAAAAAATACAATATACAAAAGTTAAAAATCTTTAAAACCCATATAAACTTTGGCTGACAGTTAAAAACAATTTAAATATTTAAAAAACAACAACCCTAAAACACTAAAAATATTAAAATTCAACGGGGATCAGGCTAGACCGGCAAGCTGGAAGAGATACGTTTTCAGAGCCCGACGAAAAGTCCGGAGGTCGGGGATCGTTCTCAGTTCTGGAGGCAGATCATTCCAGAGGGTAGGGGCTGCCACAGAGAAGGCTCTCCCCCTGGGGGTCGCCAGCCGGCATTGTCTCGCTGACGGCACCCTGAGGAGGCCCTCTCTGTGGGAGCGAACCAGCCGGTGGGAGGCAATTGGCGGCAGAAGGCGGTCCCATAAGTACCCTGGTCCTAAGCCATAGAGCGCTTTAAAGGTGATCACCAACACCTTGAAACGCACCCGGAAGTCCACCGGCAACCAATGCAGCTCGCGCAGGAGAGGTGTCACATGGGAGCGTCCTGTCGCTCCCATAATCCCCCGCGCGGCCGCATTCTGCACCAGTTGGAGCCTCCGGGTGCACCCCAAGGGGAGCCCCATGTAGAGAGCATTACAGTAGTCCAGGCGAGAAGTGACAAGAGCATGAGTGACCGTGCGTAGGGAGTCCCGATCTAGAAAGGGCCGCAACTGGCGTATCAGGCGAACCTGATAAAAAGCCCCCCTGGCCACAGCTGTCGTGTGATCCTCTAAGGACAGCGGTGGATCCAGGAGGACGCCCAAGTTGTGAACCCTTTCCATGGGGGCCAAAGATTCACCCCCAATAACCAGCGATGGTGTCAGCTGGCTATATCGGGACGCCGGCAGCCACAGCCACTCGGTCTTGGAGGGGTTGAGTCGAAGCCTGTTTCTCCCCATCCAGACCCGCACAGCTTCAAGGCACTGGGACATCACTTCCACGGCATCGTTGGGGTGGTCTGGGGTGGAGATGTTTTTGCCCTCCTCAGGCTCCTAGAAAGCCTCTGGAGCCTGGGGAGGCTCCACCGTGGTGGCACGGTGGGCCTATCGTGCCCACCGTGCCACCACGTGCCAAAAGCAGGGGGAAGTGTGGGGGGGGTCACGGGTGTATGTGCGGGAGGGTGGGGCGCATTGAATTATGCATGTGGGCACACGCACCCACAACCCCCCCGCTCCCCCCGCTTTTGGCACGCGATGGCAAAAAGGTTAGCCATCACTGACCTATG
The DNA here is from genome assembly GCA_030761175.1 of Masticophis lateralis. Taxonomy (NCBI): domain Eukaryota; kingdom Metazoa; phylum Chordata; class Lepidosauria; order Squamata; family Colubridae; genus Masticophis; species Masticophis lateralis. The sequence goes on from JAUDYJ010000003.1 coordinate 8,072,996, forward strand.
ACATCAAAGACTCTTCTGCATGAAAAATATAATAATACATCCCGTAGCTGGATTATAAATGGTTTGATTAACAAGAGGGAACACAAAAAGATTTGGCTATTACCATTCCCAATCTACAGGAGCTTCACATGTGATTCAAAGAACAATATAGTTCACTATTAATTAATCTGCCTACTTTCATTGGCAATTGTTTGCGATTAATGAAAGATTCCAGACATTGGATTCAGTCTTGCAAGCTTGAGTGCCTGCTCTACTAGAGGCTCATTTGTCTCCAGGGACATGACTTCACTTTGGTCTCCCTCAGCATTTGAGTTTCCTACGTCTCGTTCCTCTTCATTTCCTCAAATCAATTCTGGGGCTCAGTTCTTTGAAGACCAGCTGGAAGGCCAAGGGACTTGTACGCTTTGACTCGAAACTTGTTAGCGAGGGAGGAAGCTGTTTTTCTTGGCACTGGTAATTTGAATGCCTGAGGAATGGACAGGAAATAAAAACTAGTTAGAGGCGGTTTTTTAAAATTATATTTGCCCTCTTTGTTTTAAGTTGTTATTTTCAATTTTGGTTGTGGTTTTAATGATTGTGGTCAATGTGCTTTACCAAAAACAATAGGAACGGATAGAATACGAATGCATCAGTTATGAAAATTTTATTACTTGGAACAGCACATATGTTATGGAAACATCTTTAAGTACTCCAGACCCTTGGGAAAGATCCAATAGTTAAAAGGGAAAGTTTTTTTTTTTTAAAAAAGGAAGTCACAACTTGTAGTCTGAAGGTAAAAATTCTAATTAGCAATCCCAATCTACAGGAACTTCACATGTGATTCAAAGAACAATATAGTTCACAATTAATTAATCTGCCTACATACTTTGACAATTGTTGCAATTAATTAAAGGTTCCAGACAATGCTGCTGCTGCTGCTGCTCCTCCTCCTCCTCCTCCTCCTCCTCCTCCTCCTCCTCCTCCTCCTCCTCCTCCTCCTCCTCCTCCTCCTCCTCCTCCTCCTCTTCACAAATCCCACTCTCTTCTAGCACTGATGATGTTCCCTAGTTGGGTCATGAAACATCTTCAAGAAAACCACCAAGCTCAGAGGGAGAACCAAGACCTCCCTCTCCTCCTCCTCCTCCTCCTCCTCCTCCTCCTCCTCCTCCTCCTCCTCCTCCTCCTCTTCACAAATCCCACTCTCTTCTAGCACTGATGATGTTCCCTAGTTGGGTCATGAAACATCTTCAAGAAAACCACCAAGCTCAGAGGGAGAACCAAGACCTCCCTCTCCTCCTCCTCCTCCTCCTCCTCCTCCTCCTCCTCCTCCTCCTCCTCCTCCTCCTCCTCCTCCTCCTCCTCCTCCTCCCAATATTTATCATGTCCAGCTCTATAGATTTTTTCATCTATTTGTATCCAAAGAAGTTCAACTTATGAGTATTTTAGTAGTGTTCACTTCTTCCAACTTTGGTGTTTCCCGAGAAAATAATATTGGATCTAAAAAGGTTTGCCTCCTATTGCCACGTTGAAATGAATGATGTGTTCCACATTCCACATTCTGCATTCCACATTCCAGGGAAAGGAAAGGAAAGGAAAGGAAAGGAAAGGAAAGGAAAGGAAAGGAAAGGAAAGGAAAGGAAAGGAAAGGGGAAAGGAAAGGAAAGGAAAGGAAAGGAAAGGAAAGGAAAGGAAAGGAAAGGAAAACTGTTGCTCAGAGTTGGACTAAGCTGGACCATTCTGTTTTGGAACTTTTTTTGATATTTTGTCAATCACTGTGACTTTTTCCTGTATCGTGAGTCATCACACAAATATATTCTGTTTCGATACATCCCCATTAATGATTGCCTTTTAGCAGAAGGTCAATAGACGTGGCTGTTAAACACTTTATACACATCTGGAACCCCTGAAAACATTTGGGGATAAAATGAAGAACCAACCTGCTCACCCTCTTAACAGACGGAAGAGATTTCATATTTATAAACATGAGCCTATGGCATGAATAAGCTCCCATTGGTTTTGAATGTTTCTTTTCTTTCTCCCTTGCATGCATTTATATATCTGTTTATTCATACCGGTGGTGTACCATAATCTGATCATAATTGTTAGATATGTAGTATCTTGCATTGGTTGAACAAATATATGGTTTGGTGATGCACACTATATTTATTTGGACCATAAGAAAGGCTGAGCACCAAAAAATGGAGGCCTTTGAACGATGGTGCTGGAAAAGACTATTGCGAGTCCCTTGGACTGCAAAGTGATCAAACCGGTCAGTCCTAGAGATCAACCCTGACTGCTCCTTAGAAGGCCAGATCCTGAAGATGAAACGGAAATACTTTGGCCACCTAATGAGAAGGAAGGACTCATTGGAGAAGAGCCTAATGCTGGGAAGGATTGAGGGCAGAAGAAGAAGAAGGGGACGACAGAGAATGAGGTGGTTGGATGGAGTCACTGAAGCAGTCAGTGAGAGCTTAAATGGACTCCAGACAGTGGTAGAGGACAGAAAGGTCTGGAGGAATGTTGTCCGTGGGATCACAATAAGTTGGACAGGACTTTGCAACTAACAACAAACAAACAACAACAACTTTATTGAAGTATTTATTAAAGTCAGGTCCAAACTTAAACATCTGATCTTGGTGAATCAGTTCTGGGTTTTTGTTAGGGTATGTGTGCTATTTCTTCTGCTTCTTAGTCAGCTGTTGAGGCCTTGTGGGGTTCATTTTGCAAACAACATAATGTCCGGTTTCATGATTGCATAAGGTAGGGCAGGATTATTGCAGAGTTCAGCAGGCAGCAGAGAGTCAAGACCTTCCCTCGAAGGGCAATGGTATATGTCAGAGGGCAAGCATCCTTAGAATGAGATTAGTGAGTTAAACGATGCATGTCATAGATGAAAATAGTTTGTGAACAGCTTTGAACTACGTGACCCTACTTTATTTGAGTGCTATATATTGAAATGCATGGCTTACCGCTTATTTAGCTAGCTGACTTCAGTTGTTGTTGGTTTGCTTTCTTCAGAATAACAAAATAACTGAGTTGGAAAGGATTTTGGAGGTCTTCTAGTCCAACCTTCTGCCCAAGAGGTGGGATTCAGCCGGTTAGGGACGGTTCGAGTGAATCGGATGTTAAATTTACATATGGTTTGGCGAACTGGTAGTTCTGACAACTGGCTGGCTCCGCCCCACCCCACCCCTACAAGGAGTCCCCATGCAACCCGTTTTGGATCCTTGGTAAGTGCAGGGGGAGTGTGGAGCCTGGGAAAGTGGAAAATGGACTTCCCAGGGGTTCATGGAGGGCAAAAATGGGCCTATTTCCAGCCTTCGGAGAGCCTCTGGAGCCCGGGGAGGTTAAAAACACCCCCCATTTTTTCCTCCCAGGTGGGGTGCAGGAGGCCGAGTGCTGCCTGTTAAGCCCCCTGGCCATGCCCACCATGGCCACGCCCACCCAGCCGGTCATTAGGGCAGGGAACCAGTTGTTAATTTATTTGAATCCCACCACTGAGGAGACCATATGCCCTTCCAGACAAATGGCTATCCAGTCTCTTCTTAAAAGCCTCCAACTTCTGAAGGCAAACCATTCCACTGGTTAGTTTTTCTCACTATTAGGAAATTTCAGACCCAGCTCGCTTTGCTTGTTAGAAAGACTTGGATTTTCTTTTCCAAGATGACCAAACAATGCAATTTTCATCATTCCATATTTATGTCTGAAGACCAGCAGGATGGACAGAAGGCCAAAATAAATTTCTCCCATAATTAAGTAGTGGGTTTATATATATATATATATATATATATATATATATATATATATATATATATATATATATATATATATATATATATATATATATGATCATTATCTAACCTGCTTCATCCTGGGCTAGAAACATGGAGACAATTATTTCTTCAAATACTTTAGAGTATTACATAAATGAACAAAGGAAATAAAATCCTTGCTGTGGAAAGAATAGTGGCCGAGCATCAAATAATTTCTAAAAAGTATTATAATAAATACCTCCTCTTTTGAGGACAATTCACTATGGCCAATGCACTTGATTTATTCTCAACGGTTGAGAAACAGCATACAGTTTTGCATCATCAAGCTAGATTCATCCATCCTCTGCGACTAGTTGAAACTGGTTGATGCATTGCCTGCATGACGTGAGCTTTTCTAGTGATAGAAGCAATTTATCAGCTACAGGTCCCATGCAACTCTTTGCCTTAGTCAATCATGGCTTCTTCATGAATCTGCCGTCAACCCTGGCAGCTAAAAAAGCCAATACAATCCTAAAGTGCATTAACAGAGGGATACAATCAAGATCAAGTGAGGTACTAATACCATTCTATAAAGACCACACCTAGAGTACTGCATCCAGTTTTGGTCACCACACTATAAAAAAGATGTTGAGACTCTAGAAAGAGTGCAGAGAAGAGCAACAAGGATGATTAGAGGACTGGAGGCTAAAACATATGAAGAACGGTTACAGGAACTGGGCATGGCTAGTCTAGTGAAGAGAAGAACCAGGGGAGACAGGATAGCAGTCTTCCAATATTTGAGAGGCTGCCATAGAAAGGAAGGGGTCAAGCTGTTTTCCAAAGCACCCGACAGCCAGACAAGGAATAATGGATGGAAACTGACCAAGGAGAGATTCAACCTAGAAATGAGGAGGAACTTTCTGACAGTGAAAACAATCAACCAATGGAACAGAAATTGCCTTTGGAAGTTATGGGAGCTTCATTGCTTGAGACTTTCAAGAAAAGATTGGACTGCCATTTGTCCGAAATGATGTAGGGTCTCCTGCTTAGCAGAGGGTTGGACTAGATGACCTATAAGGTCCCTTCCAACTCTTTTAATCTGAAGCCATCTTGGAGCTTCAGTGCTGCTGCACTGGAGCTGAGGGATAGGGAGGGGGGATTAGCAATAGCTGGGGTTGTGTAGTCAAAATAAAGTACTTCCTCTTGGGAACCAAGGATGTTCTCACACCTGGTTGGAGGAAGGAGGAGTGATGTCACCAGACCAGTGGACGCTGCCTTGATCGGACCATGTGACTGATTGTTTGGGATTAACAATCCCCAAACTTTTACTTTTAATTAGGTGGAAACTATGGGACCCTTCAGAGTTGGTTTTCACCAGGCCTGTGCCAGTATGATATTTCCCTTTTTTTAAAAAAACAAAAACAAAACTTTATTAAATCTTAAAAACATTTAAAATATACAAGTTTCTCTTAATCAAAAACCAATTTACATATACAGTACACAACTTCACCTACTGACTAATTTTCTATTATTATATATACATATATAAATACACACAGTGACTTATTACCTATTCTATCCATCTGACAGTGCTGTTTTTAATTGTGCTGATTTCTTCTGGATTTTATCTTTACCCATTTTTTTCCCTCCTCTGATTAGATTTTGATTTTGGGAGGAATAGACCCAAAACAAAATCGATTAGATAAATTATTAGAATCTAAAGAAGGGAAATTAATTTCAAAAATTTATAAATACTTATTCGAATATGATTTGACAGAAGAATTGGTCAAAGGGCAGATGATAGCGTGGGCGAGAAATATCAGGCACAGTATACAGTTAGAAGAATGGGAAAAGGCATGGGAAAACAATTACAGTATGACAAAATTGGTAACTTATAAAGAAAATCATTATAAGATGTGGTACCGATGGTATCTGGCCCCTGCAAGGTTAGCGAAAATGTACCTGAATGTAAATCCTGTTTGTTGAAAATGTAAAAAAATGCAGGGAACTTTCTACCATGCTTGGTGGCTCTGCCCAGAAATTAAGAAATATTGGAACAAAATAAAAACATGGATAGTAGAAATAACAGATTACGAAATTGAATTAAAACCCAAAGTCTTTTTATTAGGCATGATCAAAGGGAATATTAGAAACGATATAAAATATTTAATACTACACATAATTACGGCGGCTAGACTAGCGTTAGCAGAACTGTGGAAAATAGATCGTTTGCCAACTGACCAGGAGCTAATACAAAAAATCTACACATGCGCAGAAATGGACAAATTAACTTTAGAGTTAAAGGACAAGGAAGACTCAAAATATGTTACAATATGGAATAGATGGTGCCAATATGATATTTCCAATAAAGCTATTCTTTGAGGAATCTCCCTGCCTTGGAGTTTTACTTGATGTAGGACGATTACTTGGAACTCTGACATCTGCCTTGGTGTGGAAAGATTTTTTATTATCCAGCTAACTGCTAACTGTTTTATGCAAAGGTTCTTTTCCAAAGAAGAGAAGGTGAAGAGAATGAAAGTTGTCAGTTCCCAGTGGAAACCACAACTGGTGTATTCATCTCTTGGAATAGTGGTAGACCGGTTTTTCCTTGAGGGTCTCTGGGCTTGAAAAAGCCTGCACCAAAGCGTAGATCACCAATTCTGCAGACATTTCCCTGTGCATTCCAATGTAGCTTCATCAGTAGAATGATCCAGAAATGGGGCTTGCTGTGCTATATTTATAATCTGTGTGGGCTTGAATTCTGTGTTGTTGGTTGAGGTTTATTCTGTTCTGATTGATCTGCCATGTCAACCTGATATGAACGGTTTAGATTTTGTGTCTGATAGAGTGTAAGTCCTATCCCTGTGATGGTGAACATATGGCACACGTAGCCATATCAGTGGGCACGCAAGCTTCCCATTGGAAGTTGGCCATTTTCGGCCTCCAGAGGGCCTCGGGGGTGGGTGGGTGGGGAAGGCATTTTCACCCTCCCCAGACTCCTAGAGAGGCTCTAGAGCCTAAGGAGAGCAAAAAATGGGCCTTCCGGTTCCACCAGAAGTTGGCAAAAGGGCCATTTTTGGCCTCCCCCTCCGGGGGGTGGGGAAGGCTATTTTCACCCTCCCCAGACTCCTAGAAAGGCTCTAGAGCCTAAGGAGAGCAAAAAACGGGCCTTCCGGTTCCACCAGAAGTTGGCAAAAGGGCCATTTTTGGCCTCCCCCTCCAGGGGGTGGGGAAGGCTATTTTCACCCTCCCCAGACTCCTAGAAAGGCTCTGGAGGCTGGGGAAAGTAAAAAATGGGCCTACTGTGCCATCACGTGCCAGGAGCATGTGGAGAATGGGGGGTTACGAACACATGCACAGGGGCAGGATGCATAGAATTATGAATGTGGGCACACATGCACGCAACCGCCCCCCCCCCCGGTCCTGGCACATGATGGCAAAAAGGTTAGCTATCACTGTTCTATCCAATGTAGTGGTAGACTTCCCAAAATTCCTGACTCTTTTGCTGTTTGTTCATTTGATTCTTTCTTTCTTATTCCAATCAAATGTGTGGGTGATTTTAAGGGCATAGGTAGCTATGAATTATTCTGGTTTTGTTTTGTTTTGTTTTGTTTTGTTTTGTTTTGTTTTGTTTTTTGCAATTATGTGTTCATTGTTACTTTACTGTAACTGGGGCCTTATTTACCCTGTGTGGTGTTGGTTGCAATCTTGGCAGTTGATTCTGTCTATGATGCTAGTTCTTTCTCGGTGAGGTGTGCAATTTTTTTGCTTTATACAACTTTCTTTTTAGAGTTTTTGTGGGCAACAGGGATACGCAGGACTCATAAAGTTTCCACCGTGCTATCAAAAGGATATATAAAAAAAAATACTAAATATGGGTTCACCTTTGCCGAGAGGTGATAAAAACCAAAGGAAAAATAAATCAGTAGAGTTCTCAGCAATGACTCTAGTTTAAATGTCTCTACCTTTCTCTTCCCTCTCCTTACAGATGTCCTGTGTCCAAATGTCCACGTAGAAGGAGACAGGTTCAGACACACCAACGGAGAAATGGATGACATACCAGGTAAAGCAATATTAGCGACAATCAGTTCTTCTCGTCACATAGGAAAGCAGAGATATGTTATATAGAGAGACTGTATTATTAAGTCTCAAAGTGGCCAGGACAATACCTTCTTTTGCAAATGGAATACATCAGTGGTGAAATCTAAAATTTGTTACTATCGGTTCTGTGGGCGTGGCTTGGTGGAGGTGGTGTAATGTGACTGGGTGGGGGTGGCTATTCTTTTTTTTTACTTTTAAAACCATTTTTTCTACAACCTCTTCAGCGAGTTGCCTGATCGGCAGAGGCTTTTTTTCTTTTAAATGTCTCTGCCGATCAGACAACTCAGCTTGGATCGTCAGAGGCTTTTAAAAGGAAAAAAAAGCCTCTGCCAATCAGGCAACTCAGCTGGGATCGTCAGAGGCATTTAAAGGAAAAAAACGGGGTTTTTTTTTTTTAAATGCCTCTGATGATCTGTTGTGACCCCTGACTCCTGAGCCTGTCCTAACAGAGGAAGAGGACTCAGAAGGTGATGGGGAGGAACTGATAAGGCCTCCCTCTCCAGGACCCTCCTCTCTGGCAATGTCTCAGGTTCCATCCGAAGGTCAAGAGGAACAGCCTGGGATATGCCAGGAGGAAAGCATATTGGAACAACAACAGATAGGGAGCGAGGATGATGAATCCTGGCTTGATCCCACGCAGTGTCGGAGGGAGAAGTGTGCACAGCAACGGAAGAGGCGTGGGAGGGCCAAAGATTGAGCTGAGTCACTGAGCCACACCCCACAAGGAATAAAAGTGGGTGTGATTGCTCTTCAGGCTTTGTGACAATCAAGGTTAAAAACCTGAGAGTCACATCGCGTTACCTGAAATCCGGCTTGTGCATATTTGGACAGAACCTTGGCTAATTCTTACTTTGTGGATTACTTTTTGCTACTGAACTGGAATGTCTCTCTTGCTGACTGTGAGTGAAAACTGACTTGGCAGGCATTTCACAGTTTACTGCCAAAACTCTTATCTGCAAGGGTTTCTAGTCTGCTTGCTTAATAAACTCTTGGCAGGCGTGCCTGGTTGAGTGTTTGCCTGTGTGGGGAAGGGGGACAGAACACAATCCAAGCTGAGTTGCCTGATCGGCAGAGGCTTTTTTTTTCTTTTAAAAGCCTTTGACGATCCCAGCTGACCTACATGATTATCAGAGGTTTTTTTTTTTTTTACTTTTAAAAGCATTTTTTCGGCCGAAGATGTTGTAGAAAAAATGCTTTTAAAAGTAAAAAAAAGCCTCTGATGATTGTGCAGCTCAACTGGGAATGGGGTGGGGGGGAGCAGGGATTTTTGCTACCAGTTCTCTGAACCATCTGCCTCCATTGCTACCAGATTGGGCGATCCAGTCCGAACTGGGAGCATTTCACCCCTGGAATACATAGAATTATTTAAGAGTGCCAGGCTGTCTCTGCTTGTCAAGTTTTTGTTGGTGGAGTTTATGTTTCGAAGAGTTAGCGGTCAAAGGAAGCCAGCCTGCCAAAGAACATGAAGGGTGGACACCATCAAAGGTGACACCAGTCAGAGCATAGAAAAACTCAACGAAGTAGTGCAAGATAGGAAGATGTGGAGAGAGCTGCGCCGTAGGATCGCCGAGAGTCTCACACAACTGAATGGATAACGTCATAATCACCTTCAAAATGATAATGAATAATAATGGGATTCAAAAAAAAATAGGGAGTTTTATTTCTGCAGTGAAGCACTTCAAGGGGAGTTTAGGCAAATTTGGGTCTTTGTGTGTATGTGTATTTACTTTGTTTTGTATCTGTGTCTCTTTTGATGGGGAAAGAAGTTTTTACAAGGTTGCGAAGAGCAGTGCTGTTTCCATACATTATATTTTCCGATCTAGTAAAGCTCTTAGAAATGATGCTACATACATCATTATGTACTCCAGAAATAAGGTAGACCCATTTAGCCAGCAGTGACAAAATATGTATTTGATAAAATGCAGAGGACAAAACCTGGTCCTATTAATATTGGCAATAAGTTCTTCTCTCATGCAATATATAAATATGACATTTTAGAATGAGCAGAAGTCAAAGTCAATAGAGATTTCCCTTTCCAGGAAGATCTGATGAAGATTTTCAAAAAGAAAAGAAAAGAAAAGAAAAGAAGGAAGGAAGGAAGGAAGGAAGGAAGGAAGGAAGGAAGGAAGGAAGGAAGGAAGGAAGGAAGGAAAGAAAGAAAGAAAGAAAGAAAGAAAGAAAGAAAGAAAGAAAGAAAGAAAGAAAGAAAGAAAAGTGTCAGAGTGTGCACAGTGTGACTGCTAGTTTGAGACAACCCAGGAGCAAAATAAAGTACACAGAGGTTTTGTCGTTTAAACAGTGGTTTATCTACAAGTTATATAGAGTATATATACATACACACGTACTAAGCAAAGCCAGGCAAACAATCTTCAACTATAACAGGAAGCACACACGAAGAGAAATACATGGAGAACTACAATGGAGATAGAACATGAGGAGAGAGAGACGCCCTCATATGGCCACCCCTATATAGACAGCCTCTTAAAGTGATAACCCTGCTGACTCATTCTCATTGCATCATCTTGGTTTACAGCCTGACAGCAGCTGGTCAGTTATTAAATCATCATTATTTTAACAAAATGCATTCCCAAATGAAAAATAAGACATACGTGTCTCTCTTATTATTAAAGTATTTCCACAGCTCAGTTATACTTTTCTATGTTTGAGCCAGTAAGGTTCTCTCAAGCAGCAGTAAATCAAGGATGCAGTTCACACAAACTTTGCAACCATGGCAATATATCAAAAAACGATCCCATTAAAGTTGTTTTCAGGGTCTTTCGCGGGGTGAAGCCGATGGGCCCTGGACAAGAATAAATGCCTTATTACTACTTCTGAATGGGAAAAAAAGGCTCAGAGGAAAAACATTCCAGGAAACAAAGAAAGTATCTAACAAAGTAATTATTTGCAAGCTGTAATATCTCCAAAATTACAGTCTTGGCAAAGGATCACAGTGCACTCTTCTACCATGCCAAATGATATCAATTTTTTGAAGAGAGTGAAAACTCTAATAGAGAGTCTAGAATTGAAACCTTTTGTGTGTGCATTTCTTTAAAGATGCTGCCTGAGTTTATACAGCCTCCAAATCTTAAAACTGGATAACAAAGTGCTTTGTTCACATAATATGCTAGACCCAAACCAATTAAACCATGATATGGGTGATAGCCAAGGTTATGCAAAACAGTTGGGTCAGTGGTGAAATGTAAAATTTGTTGTTACCGGTTCTGTGGGTGTGGCTTGGTGGGCGTGGCTTGGTGGTGGGGTCATGTGACTGGGTGGGCATGGCCAACTTTTTTTTTTTACTTTTTTAAAGCATTTTTTTTACTACCAGTTCAGGCGAATAGGCAGTAAAACAATGCTTTGAAAAAGTTTTTAAAAAGGTTCCGATGATCGCGTGGCACAGCTGATTAACAATAAACTGTACCGCACGATCCTCGGAAACTTTTTCTTTTTTAAAGCATTTTTTTACTACCGGTTCCAGCAAATGGGTAGTAAAACATGCTTTTAAAAAAAGTTAAAAAAAAGATTCTGAATATCCTCTGAACCTTTTTTTTAAAAAAAACCTTTTTAAAGCATTTTTTTACTACCGGTTTGCCCAAACTGGTAGTTTTTATCATTACCGGTTTACCTGAACTGGAATGAACCAATAGCATTAGGACCTCTTCAACATGTTGCATCCCAAATGGATCAATCTCAGTTTAGATTAAGCATTCCTGACTCTGGCACTGAAAAGTTTGCCTGGTTTGCCCTACAGTGAATGTCCCTTCCCTCTCTAAGGACTAAAGGTGGGTATCACATACCATAACAATCGGTTCGCCCAGCACCAGAAATGTGAGCACACGTGCGCCATCCACACATATGTGCAGCATTACAAAACACAGGAATTCGCTCGCACGCACCATCCGCACATGCATGCAACATAAAAAAAAACATGGAAATTCGCTCACACACACCATCCACACATGCATGCGGCATAAAAAACCACAGCGATATAGGACGGGATTGCACCTGGGCGGGTGGGCAGGGCCACCCACAAGTCACAATGACAGTTTTGCCCGAACCGGTCCAAACCGGTAGCAGCCCACCACTGCTAAAGACATATGCACACTGCACTCTTAGATGACTATTATACTTGCGCCCAGGGGAAAGAGGATACCACAGTTAACGGAAGAAACAAGGAAGCTGTGTTCCAGTGGACTTATTAAAAATATACAGGGTAAAATAGTAAGCAAAGGAATTTCGAGCTGTCTTGAGGAAATGACTTAGAGAAGTGATTATTTATTTATTGTTTATTTATTACATGTATTTATATGCCGCCCTTCTCCCGAAGGACTCAGGGTAGCGAACACAAGTTAAGAAACATGTACAATAAAATCGCACTTTAAATCAAATAACTAATTAATGATAAATAATAAACCCAGAATCAGAGTCAGCCTATTTGCTTGAACAGCCAAGTCTTCAGCTCCCGACGAAAGGAGCGGAGATCAGGAGCCGTCCGGAGCTTGGTAGATAATTCATTCCAGAGCGTGGGAGCACCCGCAGAGAATGCCCTACCCCTGGGCACCGCTAGATGACATTGGCTCGCCGTCGGGACCCTGAGGAGAGCGGCCCTATGTGAGCGAACAGGACGGTGGGAAGCAGGCAGGAGATGGTCCTGTAAATATCCTGGACCTAAATCATACAGGGCCTTATAGGTGAGAACCAGCACCTTGAAGCGGACCCAGAGAACCACTGGTAACCAGTGCTGCTGACGCAGAAGGAGTGTTATATGGGAGTAATGAGGGGCTCCCGTAACAATCCATGCAGATGCATTCTGGATCAGCTGGAGTCTCCGGGTTATGCAGTCCAGAGATTGAAGATAGAGTGAGAAAGAAACTCAAAACACCCCATCTTGATTTTGTTACTTCTAGCAATCTCTTTGGTAGCATATTTTAAGGTGCCCTTATTACTTTATTATACTTTATTACTTTAAAGATAACTCAAGGTGGTGAACATACATACAGACAATCTTCCCTCATCCTATTTACCTGTTTTCCCTGCAAGAATGCCTAAGACGAGACTGGAACTCCCAGGCTCCTGGTGATTGGCCCAAAGTCACCCAGCCTAAGGCAAAACTAGAACTCTGAGTCTTCTGGTTTCTAGGTCAGCATCTTCAGCACTACACCAAACTGCCCCGCTTTTAATATTAGCAGATATATTAAGTTTGATCAATTATTTTAATTATTACTGGTAGATATTAACAAATAATAAATATCTACCAACAGCTAAATGTTATAGTCTCACTTTGGTCTTTCATGGTTTCTTTTGCTGTTTTGGTAGGGTTTGACTTGATGGAATTATTCAGTGTACGGGAGATATTCCGAATGAAAGATGATGGCGTCCAGAGCTCTTATGTTCGGCTAGGAAGTTTTCCCATTGTTCAGCGAACACAGTAAGTTTCCCCCTCTTCTTTTGAACTATTTCTTCAATTGTTTCATTTCCCTAATATGGTCCTTTTAAATTCAGAACTGGAATTGAAATCATCCAGGTTTAATAATACACCAATAAAGTTTATGAGCCTCGATGGTGCAGGGGTTAGAGTGCAGTTCTGCAGGCTACTTCTGCTGACTGCCAGCTGCCTGCAATTTGGCAGTTCAAATCTCACCAGGCTAAAGGTTGACTCAGCCTCCCATCCTTCTAAAGTGGGTAAAATGAGGACCCAAATTGTTGCGGCATTATGCTGACTCTGCAAACCACTTAGAGAGGTCTGTAAAGCACTGTAAATAAGTATATAAGTCTACATGCTATTGCTATACAGTCCAGAATGGCGATTCTGTAGATATCCACAAGATATTGATCCCATCTAGTTCAAACAGGAAATGAAAGTAATAACAAAGGACTTAATGAATGGAAATGCCCATCTCACCCTTGGTTTTAAGGAATTTCTCCTTTTAATATGATCTTTCAGGGTCATGGAAGTAGAAATATATTTTCTATTTATTCACAACAAAGAGGTAATGACTGTACTCTAGAACAGCAGGCCATGGAAAGACAAAAGAGGAAATACTTTTGGACATAATCCTAAGGAGTGGGATGGGCCACATGATTGTTACTATTGATCTGAGCATATTGATCTGCTTCGTTTGAAAATAGTAGGGATGCTGAAATCTACCGTGTTTCCCCAGAAATAAGACCCTGTCTTATATTTTTTTGAACCCTGAAATAAGCGCTTGGCCTTATTGCCATGTGCTCAAAAGCCCGATTGGGCTTATTATCAGGGGATGTCTTATTTTGGGGGAAACAGGGTATACATACAAGTGTATTGCCATCAAATTCAAATCCAGTCATGACAAAGAGACAATCAACAAGCCAAAATGGAACAAAAACACCAAAAACACTTTCCCACTAGCAATCAACACCCAGATGAGCACAAATTAACATTTATTTATTTATTTATTTATTTATTTATTTATTTATTTATTTATTTATTTATTTATTTATTTATTTATTTATTTATTTATTTATTTAAACTTTTATACCGTCCTTCTCCCGAGGGACTCAGGGCGATGTACAGCCAATAATAAAAACAACACAAACACAAAAGTTAAAAACAATTTAAAACATATTCAGTGGTTTGGCCATATTATTAAAAACCCCAAGACTAAAATGCCCATTTAAAATTCATCATTCCGTCAAACCAACTTGTTGGAATAGTAAAGTCTTAAGGGCATGGCGAAAGGCACGAAGGTCGGGGATCCTACGTATCTCCGGGGGCAATTTGTTCCATAGGGCAGGAGCCCCCACAGAGAAGGCTCTCCTCCTAGAGGTCACCAGTCGACATAATTTGACCGATGGCACCCTGAGAAGTCCTTCTGTGGGAGAGTACTGGCCGGTGGGAGGCTATCGGTGGCAGAAGGCGATCTCGTAGGTACCCAGGTCCTAAGCCATGGAGCGCTTTAAAGGTGGTAACCAACACCTTGAATCGCACCAGGAAGACCACCAGAAGCCAGTGCAGCTCACGCAGGAAAGATGTTACATGGGTGCACCGTGTCGCCCCCATAATCACCCGTGCGGCCGCATACTGGACCAGTTGGAGCGTCCTAGTGCTCCATTAAGATAACATCAGCCCAACAATCAAAAATTAAACAATACCATAATCAAAGAACCCCCAAACAAGCCAACAGTAAACAGCCCAACAACAACAACAACAAAAAAAACCCTTAAGAACACTGTCACCAACACTGACAGGGCAAAACCACTAGAATATAAAAGTCTGTAGAGATTCTTAGTCATCCAGGTCATGGTTGTCCTAAAGGTGCTTTTTCAAGAGGCAACTGGACTTTCTTGTTTTTTCTTTTGAATATTTTACTTTCCCCATCCTTCCATTTCCCACCCATCAAGAAAGTCCAGTTGCCTCCTGAAGAAGCACCTTTGGGACAACCATGACCTGGATTGTTAAGGAATATGGGCAGAGTAACCCTTGAGTAGCGAGGTTGTGCACATGAGAAACGACTGAGAGTGATTGTGAATAAGCACTGTCAATGCACAGACACACTGAGTTGTGACATTCTTTTACTTTTAGGAAAAAGCAAGGCAAAATCCAATAAACAATCCAGGTCATACACAGATAAAGATAGTTAAATTGTCAATCCGGGGATATTCCAAGAACAAAGTCTTCTTACCAGTTGTTGTAGTCATATGCAATAAAACAGTTCTTTTTGGAGTTGCAAAGAGGAACAAGTACAGCAGGAAAAGAAACAGCAAACAGTAGAAAATAACAAGTAGCAATGATCAAGCAGTGATCATGCAGAGAGAACAGGCAGAGAGAAACAGAGGTAGCAATAATAATGTAATAAGAAAAATAAGCTATGATTCAAGCTTCCTCTTAAGTACATTGGCTACAGAGCTAGCCAATCAGAATACAGTATGATGCAATACAGCATTACAGTCTTAAAGCTATACATTACATTTTGACTATAAACATGCATTGATGGTTTATATATATTGCCAACCCAACCAGTTAGGTAATAGCCATTCCCTAACATGGATGACTGAAAATCTCTACAGACCTTTAACTGTACAATTTGAGGTGAACACCTTTGAATGGTGTGGGAGTAGGAATGGATTTCCAGAGAGAAAAATTGCAGACTACAGGAGCCATTGGCACTATTCAGGTAACCCTCTAAAAGGATGCAAATGACCTGCTGTCTACAAGGAATATAAATCCTTCAGTTCCCCACTATCCTGCCAGAGCTGAAGAAGCTTCTTGGATGAGAAGAGAAACATCTTCATAGAAAAAACAAGAAAGTCCAGTTGCCTCCTGAAAAAGAATCTTTGGGATACTAAAATATAAATTCAAACCAAACACCACACCTTATTAGCACTGATGGTGTTAATTAAATTGCATAATGAAACATTTTTATTTTTTTTAATTTAATTTTATTTCGTCAAGCACATATTTGATAACAGATATAGGTACAAACATAATTATGAATACATGGAATGGATATGAATAAAAGGGAACATTAGGACAGGGACGGTAGGCACTATGGTGCTCTTATGCACGCCCCTTAAAGACCTCTTAGGAATGGGGTGAGGTTGATAGTAAACAGTCTGAAGTTAAAGTTGTTGGGGTTTGGGGAAGAAACTACAGAGTCAGGTAGTGCATTCCAGGCATTGGCCACTCAGTTGCTGAAGTCATATTTTCTGCAATCGAGTTTGGAGCAGTTCACTTTAAGTTTGTATCTATTGTGTGTTCATGTATTGTTGTGGTTGAAGCTGAACAGGTAGAACATTGTAGCAGATAATTTTATGTGCTGCGCTTAGGTTGGACTGAAGACGGCATAGTTCTAAATTGTCTAAGCCCAAAATTTCAAGTCTGGTGGCATAAGATATTCTGTTGCGGTTAGAGGAATGGAGGACTCTTCTCATGAAATATGTCTGGACTCATTCAATTGCATTAATGTCCAATATGCAGTGTGGGTTCCAGACAGATAAGCTGTATTCAAGATTTATTTATTTAGCGTATGGCTGGTCACACATTCACATTCTTGTATTCAAGAATTGGTCTAGCAAAAGTTTTGTATGCTCTAGTTAGCTGTACAGAGAAGAAGCTCCACAAGATTAGGTTAACATCTGACAGTTGTGGCTAAGGAGACTTTTGTACAGGTTCACCTGGTGCACCAATTGCGACCCTACTTGGCTCAGGAGGGTCTCCTCACAGTCACTCATGCCCTTGTCACCTCACGGTTAGATTATTGCAACACACTCTACATGGGGCTACCCTTGAAAAGTGTTCGGAGACTACAGTTGGTCCAGAATGCAGCCACGCGAGCTGTAGTGGGTGCACCTAGGTACACCCACATTACACCAATTCTCCGCAACCAGCACTGGCTCCCTATTGGTCTCCAGTCACAATTCAATGTGTTGGTTATTATCTTTAAAGCCCTACATGGCTCAGGGCCAGGCTATCTTCGAGACTGCCTTCTACCACATAACTCCCAATGACCGGTAAGATCCCACAGAGTTGGTCTCCTCCAGGTCCCGTCAGCTAAACAATGCCGGCTGGTGGGCCTGCGGGGGAGGGCCTTCTCTGTGGCTGTCCCAGCTCTCTGGAATCAGTTACCTCCTGAGGTCCGGACCATCCCCACCCTATTGGCCTTCCGAAAAGCTGTGAAGACCTGGCTTTTCCAGCAGGCCTGGGGCTGTTAATCTCGCTCTTGTGATCTGGCGAGATCCAGCCATGAATGGTGTGAATGAGTTTTAATGTTTTTAATGTTTTTAATTTTTAAATATTTTTATAATGATTTTAAATGCATTGTGAACCGCCCTGAGTCTTCGAAGAGGGGCGGCATACAAATTGAATTAATAATAAATATATAACAACTCTTAATGCCTTTTTGGCAATGTTGTTACAGTGAGCTGGGGCACTTAGATCATTTGAGATGACTACTCCAAGGTCTTGAAGAAAGCAACCAAGCTTAGAGAGCCCCAAGGATCCCCCAAAGAATCTTAGCTAAAATGTGTATGGCAGGTGAAGACAAGTGGAGTCCAATTTCATTAGGAAAACTGAAGAAGAGAAACAACAAGGACAAAGCTCTTTTCAGAAATGGATGTTTGTCCAAATAAGGAGAGGGGGAAAAAAAGCCCCACAGATTCTAGCAGACATCCTCAGCAGACAATAAAGGCTGTGTCTGTGTAAGCCTGAAAGAGAGTGAGAGCTTCATATGATAAAATAATTTGAAACAACTCATGTCCAATTAGGTCAGAAGGATAGAATTAAATGAAACAATGTGTTTTCTGCCACCAGGCAAGTGGAATTAATATCATTAGTTCATTTAATTCTGCATTAGCATCAGGCAGGTTTTAAGGAGGAGTTAATTTTTCACTCAGCCCCTTTCATTCTAGAACAGTGATGGCTAACCTTTTTGCCATCATGTACTGGGGCGGGGGAGGTTCATGCGCGTGCATGCCCGCACCCATAATTCTATGCAGCCCACCCCGTGCCTGCACACATGACTCCCCCTCCCCCCTGCTCCTGGCACATGATGGCCCAGTAGGCCCATTTTTCTCTCTCATGTGGCTCCAGATCCTCTTTATGCATCTGGGGAGGGAAAAAAGCAGCCTTCCTCACCCCCTCAGAGGCCCTCTAGGAGTCTCTGGAGGTTGGGAACAGCAAAAAACATCACTTCCTGTCCAACTGAAAGTTGGGAAATGGGCCGTTTCAGGCCTTTGAGGGGCCGCTTTGGGCCTCTGAGGGGATGGGGAGGCTGCTTCTAGGAGCAATCTGTGATCGCATTTTCGGCTTCATGCTCCTAGAAGCACGAAGCCGAAAACACCAGCCTGAAGATGACGAATGAGACTTCGTCGAAACATTGCCAAGACATTTCCAAATTTACATAGGAGAAAACCTGAATAACCAAAGACCTACATACAAACACCCGCGAAAACCTCAGAAAACCTCTATCTATCTATCTATCTATCTATCTATCTATCTATCTATCTATCTATCTATCTATCTATCTATCTATCTATCTATCTATCTATCTATCTTACAGTAGAGAAACAAATGGAAGAAATTTAGAAAAGAGACCAACTTGTCAAATATTTCATACACTAGTTATTCCTGTTTCTCTTTGGGTTGAAAAAGGGGTTGAAAAATTGGAAGCAATTTAACTTCTAAACTAATTTTTCTTTACTTTCTTATTTTGGGGAAGCAAAATGACTATTGCAGATATTTATCACCTTCCTTCTTTCTCTGCTACGAGAGTTAGTGCTTCCTACATATCCACAGCCAGTGTGATTAATAACCATTATATACTGCAGGGAACAAAGAATTTATTCTCCCACACTATGATTTTGAAGAAATGGTTGCCCAGATGTATGTAAGCTAAATATTTTTCATTACTTTCTCTCCCCCACTCCTTCCTCCAGAGATGTCTTCCCACAAGGACTTCCGGATGAGTATGCTTTTGTCGCCACTTTCAAATTCCGCAAGTCATCCAGGCGAGAAGATTGGTACATTTGGCAGATCATTGACAAATATGGCATACCACAGGTAAGGTTGCTTTTTCAGCCTTAAAGAAGTTGAGTTAGTTCTTTCCAGCTTATTACGCAGCATTGTTGGCCTTCTGTTGGCTGTAGCACCTTGATTAACAAAACTGGTGTGTATATACTAGCTGGGCTAGGCGCCAATATATAGGAAGGCCTAACTATCCAAAAATGAAGGAAGATTAGGAGTGGTTACGTAGAACATAGAATAATAGTCTTGGAAGGGATCTTGGAGGTCTTCTAGCCCAACCCTTTGCTTGAGCTGCATACCCTCTCTGATGGCATGCAAGCAGTTGCCCCAGCTCAGCTCCACAGTGTATGTGCACACGCCTTCCGCCGGCCAGCTGATTTTCAGGTCCCTGCCATGCATGCACGGGGGGCAGGGCACATGCTGGAGACTCATGTGCATATGCGGGGGTGGGGGGCTCATGCATGCATTCATGGGGTGGGGAGGGCAGGAGGTCATGTGCACATGTGTAGGAGGAGGGGGGAGTGCAGGGGTTGCACATGCATACATGGGGGTGGGGGAGCACTGGGGAGTCGCACACACATGCACGGGGGTTGGGGGAATGCAGGGGGTGACGTGTGCATGCGCAGGAGGTGGGGAGCATGGGGGTTGTGTGAGCAATGCATGGGGGTGTTGGGGGAGCAGAGCAGGTTGCGTGCATGCACGGGGTGTGGGAGAGCTTGGGGAGGTCGTGCACACATGCATGGGGGGCAGGGTGCACGGGGCGGGGTGCACGGGGAGTCACAATCACATTGCATTATGGGTGCAGGCGTGCACACACGCTGTCACACACACACTTTCGGCACACGATGACAAAAAGGTTATCCATCACTACCCTATACCATTTCAGACAAATGTTTGTCCAGTCTCTTTTTGAAAGCCCCTAGTGCTGGAGGCAAGCCCTTTCCCTGGTTGATTGCTCTCACCATTAGGAAATGCTTCCTTAGTTCCAGGTTGCTTCTCTTCTTGGTTAACTTCCAACTGTTGTTCGTATTTCAGTGGGAGTCCACATGCCAAGAAAAGAACATGGATAGTTCCATGATGGTTTATGGAAGCACTTGGAAAACTATATCCAGTTTTCAGTTTCAGTTTCAGTTTTATTGCATTTATATACCGCCCTTCTCCCGGATGGGACTCAGGGCAGTTTACAGCCATGTTAAAACAATCAGATATAAAATTAAAACTAATAAAATAATTAAACTGTTTGGCCGTAAAATTAAAACCCCTACTAAAAACCCTATTAAAATTTAACGCAAATTTAAGTCAGACCTATTAAAATTTAACGCAAATTTAAGTCCGACGAGCCCTGAAGACCAGAGTCTTCAGGGCTCGTCGGAAGGCACGGAGGTCAGGAATCTTTCTTATATCCGGGGGTAGTTCATTCCATAGGGCTGGAGCTCCCACAGAGAATGCTCTCCCCCTGGGGGCCGCCCCCCGGCATTGTCTGGCCGACGGCACCCTGAGGAGGCCCTCTCTGTGAGAGCGTATCGGGCGGTGGGAGATATTCATTGGCAGAAGATGGTCCTGTAAATATCCCGGTCCTAAGCCATGGAGCGCTTTGAAGATGGTGACTAGCACCTTGAAACGCACCCAGAAGACCGGAAGAAGTTTTAATCGCAAAGTTGCTGAGACTCTAAAAAGGATGCAGAGAAGCACAACAAAAATGATTAGGGGACTGAAGACTGAAACAAACAGTCGCACGAACCGTATAAGCCTAGTGTCAGCATTCTAGAAAAACCCCAACTCCAAGTAAAGATGCGGAAACCAACAAAAAGAAGGGCCAGAGATGACAGGATAGCAGTCTTCCAATATTTGAAGGGCTGTCACAGAAAAGAAGAGATTGACCTATTCTCTAAAGCACCTGAGGGCAGGAGAAGAAGTAATGGATGGAAGCTTATTAAAGAGAGATCCAACCGAGAATTAAAGAGAAATTTCCTGTCAGTGAGAGAACAATTAATCAGTGGAATGGCTTGCCTCCAGAAGTTATGGGTGATCATCACTGGAGGTTTTAAAGAAGAGAGTACAGCCATTATCCAGAATGGTATATGGCAGTGATGGCTAACCTTTTTGCCGTCGCGTGCCAAAAGTGGGGGGAGCATGGAGGGGTTGCGCGCCAGCGTGCCCACACCCATAATTCAATGCCCCCCTGTGCCCCACCCACCCCCCGTGCATGAACACACACACCCTCTGTTTTCCCCCCGCTTTTGGCACGTGATGGCAAAAAGGTTACTGGTGGGCCCGGTAGGTCCATTTTTCTCCCTCCCCAGGCTCCAGAGGCTTTCTTGGAGCCTGGGGAGGGCAAAAACAGCCTTCCCACTCCCCCGGAGGCCCTCCAGACTTCTGTTTCCTGACTTCTGATGGGTCCAAAAGGCCCAAAAATCAGCTGGCTGGCGCACACATGCACATTGGAGCTGAGCTAGGGCAACACTGGCGTGCCCACAGATATGACTCCACGTGCCACCTGTGGCACACATGCCATAGGTTCGCCATCACGGGTATATGGTCTCCTTCTTAAGCAAGGGGTTGGGCTAGAAGACCTCCAAGGCAGGGGTGAAATGCTCCTGGTTTGGAGTGGATCAGCTGATCTGGTAGTAATGGTGGCGGGTGGTTCGGAGAACCGGTAGCAAAAAAACCCTGCCCCACCCCACCACCCACCTATGCCCGCCCGGTTGCCTGCTTGCCCACTTGCAACTTCTTTTAAAAAATGCTTTTAAAAGATAAAAAAGAGACTCTGAAGATCCCAGCTGAGCCGCCTGATCGTCAGAGCCTTTTTTATTTTACTTCTAAAAGCATTTTTTTTTACAACCTATTCGGCCGAATAGGTTGTAAAAAAAATGCTTTTAAAAGGTTAAAAAAAAGACTCTGACAATCCCAGCTGAGCTGCACAATTGTCAGAGCCTTTTTTTTTTTAACTTTTAAAAGCATGCCTCCTTTTGGTGTGCACTGCACGCGTGTGTGCACCTCGCATTCGGGGCGTGTTGTGCACTGTGCATGCGTGCGCACAGCGTACCTGCACAGCTAGTAAACTGGTAGTAAACTGGTTCAGATTTCACCACTGCTCCAAGGTCCCTTCCAACTCTCTCATTCTGTTAAGTCACCAGGAGCTGAATCTGATTTGGAACAAAATGGTTCAGAAATGTCTTGGTTGTATTAGGTTTCTTTGCTTTCCAAGGACTCTACACAATACAACATAGCAATTCTGAACACAACACTTTAATTACAGCACACACACCTTCCTTATCTACAGGCGATTGCTTTGGATCAGCTCCACCCTTCTAGGACTTTGCAAGGTGATGTTGCCAACCTAAAAATGTCTTTAATATTCAGTCCTTTATACCCAGTTTAAACGAAGTAGCATACACCCTTTCTCCAAACGTTCTTGTGATAATTGGGATGAGGTAGAGCTTCGGCGTGGCTGTTCCTTTTTGTAATTGCTACTGAGCTTCCAGCAAAGCTCTAAACATCTGGCAGGACTTCTACCAGGACACGCTGCTCACCGTAGCTTGCAGACCTGGCAGCTGAATGAAAGTCCTCACGCAAGATTGCAATAGCTGTCAACCTGCACGCATCACCTCCGCTTCTCTGTCTGTAGGTGATTTGCATTCATGCTTCGTGCTACACACCCTTTCCCCCGTTCTGTCTTAACATTGGCTTTTTAGCTCAAAAGACTGGGTGGGGTGAAGTTGCCTCTGGACATCAGCATGTCCTTAAAAGCACCAAGGTGTGGCTCAGGCAACACAGGTATCTGCGACAAGGGTTTGGATGCCTGTACGTAAATGTATGAGTGCATGTCTGAATGCACGAAGGAAGTGCAGAGATGCATTTTTGCCTGGCTGCCTGGCTGCAGAAATGCATCTCTGCATTCTAACCCTGGTCAGCCAAGGTTAGAATGCAGAATTGCAGGCTACTTTGCTGACTGCCAGCAGTTCGATTCTTACCGGCTCAAGGTTGACTCAGCCTTAAATGATTTCCAGTCTCTTATATAGCTGCCTAGTTCATTTTCTTTAATCAAAGCACTTAATTTCTCCATCCATTTGTGGACTTTTTACATATTAAATATAATTGCAGATGGCTAACAGAGGGATGTGAAGGTTAGTGTAATGTTTAACTCAGTCTGTTGTCTGATTTTTTTTTCTTCTTTCCTCGTTTATATATCTATACATTTGTAAAAGAGGAGGAGAATTTATTGCTTTTTCTTTCCTTTCAGCACCCACGGCAAGGGTGGATCCTACATATTAAATATTAAACATTAATATTTAATATATAAATATAATTAATATTAATTGAACATCTTTTCCTCCTTTTTTGTACGCTATTTTTTTCTTTGTTGTTAGGGTTGAACGCATGTCTTTGTTTTGTTTCATTTTGCTTGTTTGTTTTACTGTTTTGTATTTCATTTTTTTATGATAAAACAGTAAATTTATTTTTTTTAAAAAAGGTTGACTCAGACTTCCTTCCATCCTTCTGAGGTCAGTAAAATGAGGACCCAGATTGTTGAGGGCAATATGAGTGCTATAAAGCACTATGGAGCGGTATATAAGTCTAAGTCCTATTGCTAATGCAATTAAAAAAGAAAGAAAGAAATCAATGAGTAAAAATCCGTCGGCTAGAATGAAACCTGAAAAAAATTCTGGAGTAAGAAACCAAATAATCTTTTTCACAACAATACCCAATCAGGAAGTGTCCAAAGTCATCAGTAGCCTAGCTTAATTTAGGCTATTTTAAATGTTTATGTGCTAAGGCTATGGAGGGGAATATTTTTATGTCCCAGGGTTACAATGAATGCCTGGAGCATCTTGAAGAAGCTTCTTGGATGAATGAAATGTTAGAAGGAAGGAAGGGAGGGAGGGAGGGAGGGAGGGAGGGAGGGAGGGAGGGAAAGAGAGAGAGAGAGAGAGAGAAGAAAGAAAGAAAGAAAGAAAGAAAGAAAGAAAGAAAGAAAGAAAGAAAGAAAGAAAGAAAGAAAGAAAGAAAGAAAGAAAGAAAGAAAGAAAGAAAGAAAGATCAGTTGCCTTTTGGAAAAAGCATATTTGGGAATGTCTGTAGGGTGGGTGGATCAGCGAAATCTGCAAATCACGTTATATATGTAGACAAAGTTCATTGTTTTGTTTTGTTTTATTTGATTTATATGCCGCCCTTCTCCGGAGACTCAGGGTGGCTTACAATGCATTAACATTGTAACAATTGTTATTGTTCTTTCAATTAAGGCTTGCCTGTTTTAGAACTAACACTACGGATTTCATTGATAACAGCCTCAAAACAATGATTTTATTAATTATTACTAATTGCAAAGTTGTAATTTGCCTATGTTTGGAAAGACCTCTCCTCATAAATATATCAGTATAAATGAGTTGGATAGCATTCAGGTCACCAGGATGAGAGGAAGATCTAATAACAATAATGATGGAAAGAATCAGTATACGAATCATTCATTTCCTAGAAGGTGGGACAATACGTTCTGCTTCATAAAGCAAAGTATCCAGTGGTGGGATTCAAATAATTTAACAATTGGTTCTCTGCCCTAATGAGTGGCTGGATGGGCGTGGCCATGGTGGGTGTGGCCAGGGGTGTAACAAACAGCACTCAGCCTCCTGGGAGCAGAAACGGGCTGTGTGGGGGGGGTGAGGGCGCCACAGCTCATTATGGGCCTAGTAGGCCTCCCTGCAGCCTCCTGGGAGCAAAAATGGGCAGCAGGGAGCACATCGCACCCCCCCATGCCTCATTTTGGGCCTAGTGGGCCTCCCTGCACTTACCTGGGAGCCAAAATGGGGTGCATGAGGACTTCTGGAAAGGGCGGGGCAGGGGCAGCCAACAATTTAATAACCGGTGTTCCCAAACCGTCCTGAACCAACTGAATTCCACCACTGAAAGCATCATAACTTGGAATAACACGGTTCTTCAAAACAACTGAAGAATCATTCTATTACTCTTGTACAAGTAATAGAATGTACATTTTGTATGTTTTTTTGTACAAAAAAATGAAGTCCTTTTGCTCTGTTATCCTATAGCCTATCTAATATCTCTATTTAACAGTTCCAATACTAGAATAAATAATAAAGGGGATAAAGGACATCCTTGTCTTGTTCCCTTCTGGATTTCAGCTGGTTTTGTAACGTCTCCATTCACCATGATTCAAGCTTTCTAGAGTATATAGATTGGGGTGTGTGTGTGTGTGTGTGTGTGTGTGTGTGTGTGTGTGTGACAAACTCACATCAACACGGCAGCATCACGTGATGTATCGGTATTTTTTTCCCCCTTCGCTAAACCGGGTGTGGGCATGGCAAGTCTATGACGCATCCAGCTCGTGGGCCAGGAGTTTGACAGTTCTAGTATAATTGGATTACAATATAAAACCCAGTCCAAAATCCATCTTTTCCACTACTTTAAAAATAAAGGCCCAGTTCAAACTCACTACTCACTAATGAGTAGTCAACTATGCTCTTCAGGAATACTGGCATTTGATTGAATGATTGTCTAACGCTGAAAGAGAAGAGAAGGTAATTCTGTCCCTTGACATATTTGTCAGCCATGATTACTCATCCACAACATAGTTGGTTAGTGTGAATTGAGACCCTCCATGTTTACAAATTCCCTTGTTGAAAGACAATAGCTTCCTGTTTCATCCATGTGGAGGAGTCTTTATGAACTGTTGGTATATAAATAGAGTTCCTTCTCATGTAGGACGAGGATAAGGCTAGGAGGTGAAGCCCCTGCCTGGTCTGTACAGTAGAAGTATGCATGAGTCAATCTCCTTACACATGCATTGTATAGATGAAGTTATTTCTTTGTACTCCCAGTTTGTTTTTAAATATACCTTTCCATCTGCCTAAGTGGCAAGGAAGTTTTGTCCAGCTGGAAGCATGATCAAGATTTAAAGTGGATTGGTGCGCAAGCCCCACTCATGCCCTCGTTACTTCCCGCATGTACTACTGTAATGCTCTCTACATGGGGTTCCCCTTGAAGAGCACTCAGAGACTCCAACTGGTCCAGAATGCGGCCACGCGGGTGATTATAGGGACGACACGGCGCACCCACATAACACCTCTCCTGCGCGAGCTGCACTGGCTTCCGGTGGTCTTCCAGGTGCGATTCAAGGTGTTGGTTACCACCTTTAAAGTGCTCCATGGCTTAGGACCTGGATATTTACAAGATCGCCTTCTGCCACTGATAGCCTCCCACCGGCCGGTACGCTCCCACAGAGAGGGCTTCCTCAGGGTGCTGTCAGTCAAATTATGTGGACTGGCGACCCCCAGGGGGAGAGCCTTCTCTGTGGGGGCTCCTGCCCTATGGAATGAATTGCCCCTGGAGATACGTAGGATTCCCTGACCTTCGTGCCTTTCGCCGTGCCTTAAGACTTTCCTATTCCAATAAACTGGTCTGACGGAATGATGAATTTTTAAATGGGTAATTTTAGGTTTGGGGTTTTTAAAAATAATGGCCAAAACACTGAATATGTTTTAAATTGTTTTTAACTTTTGTGTTTATATTGTTTTTTATTATGTCTTCGTCAGGTGGGGCTCTCTTTGTAACTGAGTTTTAAATTGAAGTTCTAACCATGGGGTTTTAATTACTGGCCAAAAATGTAATAATTTTGATAATTTTAAATTTGTATTAATGTCTGTATTTTGTGTTTTTACTGGCTGTACACTGCCCTGAGTCCCTTGGGAGAGGGCTGGTATAGAAATATTATTATTATTATTATTATTATTATTATTATTATTATTATTATTATTATTATTATTATTATTATTATTATTATTATTAAATCTGTAGTGAGATTCACAGTCTTTGAGGCTGGTTAATAGCTCAGCAGCTCGAGTCCTAACCAAGGACCTAGGAACTGTTAAGGTATCGTCGGAGGATGTAAGCTGTTCCGAGTAAGGTGGTTTTTTTGTAGAGTCAAAATGTTCAAGTCTGGTAAATTTAGAATTTCTAAATAGCGGGGTAGCCCTTTGGGTATTGCTCCAAGGGCTCCAATTACAATCGGAACAACACATGATTTCTTTTTCCATAGTCGCTCAACTTCGATTTGCAAGTTTATTATTATTATTATTATTATTATTATTATTATTATTATTATTATTATTATTATTATTATTATCTGTACACCACCCTGAGTCCCTCAGGAGAAGGGCAGTATAAACATTTAATTAATTAAATAAATAAATAATAAATAAATGTGTGGGGGGCAGGGCACACTGGGGGGCGCACACACATTGCATTATGGCATGTGATGACAAAAAGGTTAGCCATCACTGGTATATAGTAATGAACCAGGAATAATGAATTCTCAGAATCAGGGACACCCCTAACTGCAGATCAGAACTTTTTAAAGCCATCAACTCTCTGGGTCCTCCAAGACTGTTAAATTTGATTTACTGCAGTACTAAATCTAGAGTCTTCCATAATTCCTCACAATTGTTTATGCCTGTTGAAGCATATGAGTTTTGTAGGCCAAAACATCTGGGACACATAGAAATGGATTCTATGTTTGTTTTTATCCTTCTTCTCATGATTGATAGCTCTTTTATTGGATATTTGTTCCGTGAAGAGTCCTGTCCTTACAGTGTTATGTTCTGCTTTCAAAGGTTTCTATCCGGTTGGATGGGGAGAACAAAGCCTTGGAGTACAATGCAATTGGACTCACCAGAGATGCTGTGAGAGTCGTTTTCAGAAACGGGCCTGTGAATGACCTGTTTGATCGTAACTGGCATAAGATTGCACTGAGCATCCAGTCCCAGACGGTCTCCTTGTACATCGATTGCAAATTGGTCGAGACGTTACCTATTGAAGACAGAGAAAATATTGACATTCAAGGGAAAACGGTGATCGGCAAACGCCTTTACGACAGTGTGCCAATTGATGTAAGTACCAGGGACAAAGCTCACCAAAAAAAGGGGGTGGGATCAGTTCTACCACCAATAGTGACTGTTTCCCTATGACAATCATTAAATGTTGTACCTTATGACTCTTGATGAATGTATCTTTTGTTTTATGTACTCCTAGAGCTTATGCACCAAAGACAAATTCCTCGTGTGTCTAATCCCACTTGGCCAATAAAGAATTCTATTCTATTCTATTCTATTCTATTCTATTCTATTCTATTCTATTCTATTCTATTCTATTCTATTCTATTCTATTCTATTCTATTCTACTCTACTCTACTCTACTCTACCTCTACCCTACCCTGTTCTGTTCTGTTCTGTTCTATTCTATTCTATTCTATTCTATTCTATTCTATTCTATTCTATTCTATTCTATTCTATTCTATTCTATTCTATTCTATTCTATTCTATTCATCATATTTCTAAAATGTCATGTTAAACTATGAATATAGCATTTGTAATTTCATTACAAATTTTCAAGAACCGCGTGGCACTAAAATATCTTCAATTCAGTAAAGATGTCAGCTCTGAAGCTGGCCTGACTGAGGCCGTCATGGAAGCTTCAGTGTTGCCACACTGGAGCTGAAGGATGGCGGGGGGGGGGGGGAATAGAGATAGCTGGGGTTTTGTAGACAAAACAAAATAGTTTTCCCTGTAAACTAAGGACATGGCTGATAAGAGGAAGAGAGAAGTTTCCAAACAATCAGACAGCACCTTGATTGGACCACGTGACTGATTCTTTGGGAAAGGAGGAAAAACCTTTACTTTTAATTAGGTGGAAACCGTGGGAATCTTTAGAGTTGGTTTTCACCAGCCTGTGCCAATATGATATATCCAATAAACCTGTTCTTTGAGGAACCTGCTTGCCTCGGAGTTCTGTTTGCTACGGATGTATTACTTGGAACCCTGACAATAGAATAATGCATGACTATGGGAGACATGAGAGCAGTGTTCCAATATTTGAAGGGCTTCTACAAAGAAGGCGGGGTCAAACTATTTCCCAAAGCACCAAAAGGCAAGACAGGAAACAATGGATGGAAACTCATCAAGGAGAGAAACAACATAGAACTAAGGAAAATTTTCCACACAGTGAGAACCATTAATCAAAAGAATGACTTGCCTCCGAAAGTAGTGGGTGCTCCATCACTGGAGGTTTTAAGGAGAGACTAAACAACCATTTGTCTGAAATGGTATAGGGCAGTGATGGCTAACCTTTTTGCCATCCCATGCCAAAAGTGGAGGGAGTGTGGGGGGGGGTCGCGTGTTCACATGCCCACACCCATAATTCTATGCACTTCATGCATGTGCACGCAACCCCCCCACACTTCCCCCCGCTTTTGGCATGGTGGGCCCAGTAGGCTGGTTTTTTGCTCTCCCCAGGCTCCAGAGCCTCTCTAGGAGCCTGGGGTGGGCAAAAACGGCCTTCCCCACTTCCCCCAGAGGCCCTCTGGAGGCCAGAAATGGCCTGTTTACCTACTTCCAGGTGGCCCAGAAGGCCCGAAAATCAGCTGGCTGGCGTGCGCATGCATGCCGCAGCTGAGCTCACGTACCCATCAATATGGTTCTGCGTGCCACCTGTGGCACGCGTGCCATAGGTTCGCCATCACGGGTATAGGGTCTCCTGCCTGAGCAGAGAATTGGAATAGAAGACCTCCAATGTCCCTTCCAACTCTGTTATTCTATGTTCTGTTTTTTGTTTACCCAGTGGCCACAGATAGAAACATGAAACTAGCTTCTTCTTTATTTTTATTTTGTGTACTTTTATTTTATTCAATTTTTATGCCATCTACTGTGTCTCCCCTACACCTGGGTACTTGCGAGATTGCCTTCTGCCGCCGATAGCCTCCCACTGGCCAGTATGCTCCCACAGAGAGGGCCTCCTCAGGGTGCTGTCGGTCAAAGTATGCCGACTGGTGACACCCATGGGGAGAGCCTTCTCTGTGGGGGCTCCTGACCTTTGGAATGAATTGCCCCCAGAGATACGTTTGATCCCCGACCTACAGTACCTTCCGCCATGCCCTTAAGACCTTACTATTTCAACAGGCCGGGCTGACGAGAGACTGAATTTTAAAAGGGTATTTTAATCTTGCGGTTTTTATAAAAAAACAAGGGCCAAATTATTTAATCTGTTTTAATTGTTTTTAAATTTTATGGTATATATTGGTTTTTACTATGGCTGTGCACTGCCCTGAGTCCTTCGGGAGGAGGGTGGTATAAAAATGTAATTAATAAATAAATAAATAAATAAATAAATAAATAAATAAATAAATAAATAAATAAATAAATAAATAAACAAATAGCCTTGGTGGCGCAGCAGTTTAAGTGGTGCTAAAGTGACACCAGCTGCCTGCAATTACTGCAAGTTCGAATCTCACCAGGCTCAAGGTTGACTCAGCCTTCCATCCTCTCAAAGGTAGGTAAAATGAGGACCCAGATTGTGGGGGCAATAAGCTGACTTTATATAAAAAAGAACACTGCTTGGGGGGCCCGAAAGCCCTTCTAAGCAGGTATATACAAAAGTATGAAGGCTATTGCTTAACACATTGTCAGCCGCCTTGAGTCTCCGGAGAAGGGCGGCATATAAATTAAATTTAAATAAATAAATAAATACAAGGTTATTCTGGATGACAAGTTAAAAATAATTAAAAAATTATACATAAAAAATTATAATAAAAAAATTATACAGGTAAAAATAATTAAAACATTAGACATTTAAAACTACACAGATTAAAATATTATTAAAAACTGAACTGAAACCAAAACTATTTGAAGACCAAGTGTACTAGAATCTTATTTTGAATCATCTTTAGCATAAGTGATTTCTAGAAATTGATACTGGATATGCAGCCCTGTTGCTTAGGAAATGGAACAGAGCTTTTAAATCTTGCTAGAAATTTCTGAATTCTGACACCACTTCCAAAATCATCGAAATAAATAAAAGCACATAAAAGCAACACACCAGAGATGTAAAGAATTGTGATTTTTTTTTTAATTCTGCTGCTGCTGCTTTTCCTATCCTGAGGTGGATTTTACAAACTAGAATTACTCTAGTTTTAAAAACTAGAGAAGGACTTTGAGGCTTAAACTTCTAGATTTCATAGACAGAAATGTTCACAGTTTCATGTCCTCAGTTTGATTAACCGGTTTCAAAAGTGTCTCACAGTACGTCTTTTGCCTTTTTATATTTCTTGTTCCAAACTTTCTCGCCTATAAATGTTTTCACATTCTTCCACTTTGCTTTTTTCCTTCTTGCAAAGGCAAACGACACTATGGAGATTGGCATTATGTCAGCAAATATTCTTGTGGGCTCATTATTTTGCTACAAACTCAGGTCAGAAGTGAACTGATGCCATTTCTTTTTCTTTCAGTTTGACCTTCAGCGGATGGTTATTTATTGCGATTCACGACATGCCGAGCTTGAAACCTGCTGTGATATTCGTTCTGGACCTGTAAGTTTAAAATGTAGATCTGCTTTGCAAATGTGCTTATGGACATACCATGTAACAATGGCTCTTTGTTATATCTTCCAACTGAAGGGCTATATTTGATTTGATGGAGATACATGAACACGCAAGTCACCATTCTAGAGAAAATATAGATAGCCTTCAATTTACAATGTGGTTCATTTGTTTGTTCGGGTTTTCCTCCTCCTTCCCATCTCTGTATTGTCGAAAGGAGGACTGGGCTCGACATACGGTTTGTTTTGAAATTTCCATGGTAAGCCATTGTCTCTATAAGTCAAGTCAGACTTGATTTTATAACCATTTTTTTACAACAGTTCTTAAGTGAATGCAGCCACCCTGCATGGATCTTTTTGGCACAAAAAGGGTCACAAATCATGACTACAGGACATTGCAACCAGTTTAAGTGTAAGCTGTTGCCAAACACACAAATAGACCATGTGGGTTCAGCACAGGAATACTATTCAGCAGGCTCTGACAGGTTCTGGAGAACCCATAGCAGAAATTTTGAGTAGTTCAGAGAACCAGCAAATACCACCTCCGGCTGGCCCCAGAGGTTTTTTTTTAGATTTTGATTTATATGCCGCCCTTCTCCGAAGACTCAGGGCGGCTTACAATGCATTAAACAATAGCCTTCATATTTTTGTATATTTTATACAAAGTCAACTTATTGCCCCCACAAACTGGGTCCTCATTTTACCTACCTTAGAAAGGGTGAGTGGGGAGGGAATGGAGATTTTGCAGTATCCTTTCCCTGGAGTGGAGGGGGCAAATGGAGATTTTGTAGTATCCTTCCCCTGCCACGCCCACCAAGCCACGCCTACAGAACCGGTAGTAAAAAATTGTGAATTTCACCATTGGTTCAGCAACAGTTGTTAATGCAAGTATAGGTCATAGATCACTTTTTCTTGGGCTGTCATAACTTGGAGCTGTTGTGAAACAAAAGAGTTGTAAATTGAGGCCTACCTGTGTTAATTTTAATATTGAAGAATATATGTAGCTCAAGGTTGAATTTATTGGATACTTAGCATTCTCTGAACTTGCTTGTCACATTCCAGGTATGTCACTACAGGCAATGAATCATCAGTGCATGGGAGAATAAAATTGGCAAACATTCTTCCCTTGCGCTCTGATTTTGTTACTTAGCCTGGTGATGAAATGTCTTCAAGATCCTCAAAATAGCCATTGCCATGTGATTGCGGTACAAATTCAATCAGACTGGGAATAATCATCTTTGGTGTCCACTTTGTTGTCTCCAGAATTTTCTTGGAGCTTCATTTACATTGTTAAAGGAAACAAAACAGGTGTTTTTATCACTCCTTCCCCTTTTCTTCTCCTTGTTCCTTGCTCCTCCTTTTCTGTGGCCCTGGCATGGTGAAAAGTCCAATCACAAATCTTTAGAGAAGAGCAATTTTTGAAGGATCACCTGAAGTTATAATCTCTATGCCAGAATCAGTACAGTTGGTAAAACATCCTTTGTTTTGTATTCATACAACATGGCTATCTGGAGTTGGTTTGGTTTAAAATTAGGGAACTGGAGGCTAAAACATATGGAGAATGGTTGCAGGAACTGGGTATGTCTAGTTTGATGAAAAGAAGTGACATGGGGTGACATGATAGCAGTCTTCCAATATCTCAGGGGCTGTCACAAAGAAGAGGGAGTCAAGCTATTCTCCAAAGCACCTGAAAGTAGGAAAAGAAGCAATGGGTGGAAATTAATCAAGGCAAGAAGCAACTTAGAACTAAGGAGAAATTTCCTTAGAACAATTAACCAATGGAACAACTTGCCTCCTGAAGTTGTGAATGCTTCAACACTGGAAGTTTTTAAGAAGAGATTGGATAACCATTTGTCTGAAGTGATGTAGGGTTTCCTGCCTAAGCAGGGGCTTGGACTAGAAGACCTCCAAGGTCCCTTCCAACTCTGTTATTCTATTCTATTCTAATTGTGGTCATAAATCAGGGACTACCTGCAGTGCCAAATATTCTCCAGATATAAATTGTTGATAAAAGTGAGCTATTTCTTTTTCATGAAAAACATATCCATACCCTTCTTTTCTTTCCAAAATCCTATTTAAATCCTATTTATGCTGTGTTATTATTGTTTTTGATTTTTTACCGATGTAGTGTCAAGTGACCATGGTTACAGACGTTCCTCCTACTGTAATTCCACCAACTGTTGGAAATGAGCAGGTTGGACCTACCAAGACAGTCAACTGTTCCTGTCCTCCCGGAGAAAAGGTTTGTATCTGAATTCACCCTGTTATAAACAAGAGCCACTAAACTCAAGGGAATTAGCTCCGAGGGATATTCCTTGAGTTGTGGTTTTGTTTTTTTTGTTTTTGTTTTTATTTATATGCAGCCCTTCTCCAGAGACTCAGGGCGGCTTACAATGCATTCAGCAATAGCCTTCATACTTTTGTATATTTAGACAAAGTCAGCTTATTGTCCCCACAAATTGGGTCCTCAATTTACCTACCTTAGAAAAGATGGAAGGCTGAGTCAACCTTGAGCCTGGTGAGATTTGAACTTACAGTAATTGGAGACAGCTGGAGTTAATCACAATGCATTAGTATGCTGAGCCACCAGGAAATGGGGATTTTGCAGTAACCTTCCCCTGCCATGCCCACCAAGCCATGCCACGCCCACCAAGCCACACCCACAGAACCAGTAGTAAAAATTTTTGAAACCCACCACTGTCACATAACAGGTGGATAAAGAGGCTCAGAAAGGACTCTCCCTAACTTCTCAGGCTGTAAAGAAAATTGTAGGAGAGTTATACTTACAGATTTGTGAGATTCTATTAATGTCTTTTTACAGTAAAATAGCCCGCCTACCGTGTTTCCCAGTGGTGAGTTGCCCCTGGTTCAAACAGGTTCTATAGAACTGGTAGTAAAACCGTTGGGAGGCTCTGCCAACTGACCCGGACGTCATCAGAAGCGATCTGCGTGTTATGTCCTTATAAGGACATCCGCCTGGGATTGGCTGAAGATCCTTTCGGCGGGAGTTTTGAATCCCTGTCAGGGGGCGGTGCGTCTGCCGGAGTGTATATAAGGAGAGCTCCGGCAGCGCACAGGCGGTTCAGTTCTTGTTATTAAAACTTGTTACTTGAACCCTGCTGGTCACTTCTTCTTTCCTGCGCCGATCTAACACTGGCGACGAAGGTCTAGAGAAGAACCTCCGCGTGGCACGATCGCCGTAACGAGCTGAAGTCACTCGACGCGGTCTGAGAAATGGCAACGCCGCAAGCGCCGTTCGCCTCGCTGGCTCCCTTCAACCCCAGCCGGGAGAAGTGGAGTTCGTATATGATACGTTTCCGCCAGTTTCTCCGGGGAAACGGCTACAACAACCTAGACGACGAGAGGAAGAGGGCTCTCTTCCTCGCTCACTGCGGCTCCGACGTTTTGGAACTCGCCGTCAACCTCGTCGCACCCAGGGACATTGAAGTCATGTCCTGGGTGGATCTGCAGACTGCCCTGCAAGACCACTATGCACCAACGGGCACCCCCATATCGAACCGCTTTACCTTCCGCCAACGCAATCAGAAGGAAGGCGAATCGCTTAAAGACTTTGTGGCGGCATTGCGTCAAATCGCTGCGAACTGCGAATTTGAGAACATTGACAATGCCTTACGCGACGGGATCGTCTTCGGAATGAGGGATGCCAACCTCCAAAAGAAGTTCCTGAGCAGAAAAAGACTGTCCCTGAAGGACGTTCTTGAGGAGGCCACGGCTGCTGAAACATCTGAGACCGCCGCTGCTGCCATGCTCCAGTCCCGAGGGATCCATAAGATCCGCAAACCGTCATCTGAATCGTCCGAGGACTCTGCCGCACCAACCGATTCAGAGGGAGAGTCGACCGTTTTGAAAGTTTCCCGCCCACCTAGGCGGGAAATTCAAAAAGAGGGCCGCCGCGCCGCTCAGTGCGGCAGTTGCAAGGGACACCATCCCCGCCAATCCTGTCACTGGCGGGATGCCACCTGCAGACGCTGTCTTAAGAGGGGGCACATCGCGGAGGCATGCAGAGCCTCTGATCCGGTTCCTGCATCGATCAAGCCCCAGAATCCAGAAAGTCGTCGCAACTCCCAGAGGTCATCCAAACGGTCCTCAATCCAGCAAAATCGCGACGACCGCAACAGTTATCATGGCGGCGCTGTGAACCAGACAACGATCGCCCTCACCAACACCAACAGTGCCACAAAATTCCACGTGACACTGTTGGCAGAAGGTTTGCCGTGCACGATGGAAGTCGACTCAGGCTCCGTCTATTCGATCATCGACTGGCACCAGGTCAAGAGACTGAAACCGAATCTCTCCAAGCGCCAACTTGAACCTCTGCACTCCAAGCTGGTGGATTTCGGCGGCAACCCCATCGGCGTCATCGGGAGAACCAACCTCCGGATCGCCTTCAAGCAGTTCCAGGGCCAGCTTCCCATAACCGTCGTGGAGCATAGCCGCCCGACCCTGCTGGGCGTGGAGTGGTTCCAGCCGCTGGGGCTTTCTATTGGAGGCATCCACCAGATTAGCTCAGGCGAACTCGACTCACTCATCGGAGAGTTCCATGAAGTCTTCGATGGTAAGTTAGGGACCTTTTCAGGGAAACCCATCTCCTTTAATCTGGACAAGGGGGTAACCCCAATTCGGCTAAAGCCCCGCCGGGTTCCATTTGCCTTGCGGGCTAAAGTAGACGCTCAGCTAGATAAGCTGATTGCCCAAGGTATCCTGGAACCCATCGATCATGCTTCATGGGAAACTCTCATTGTGACTCCCATGAAGCAGGATGGATCTGTGCGCATCTGCGCCGACTACAAAGTGACCATCAATAAGGCGTTGCCGCAGAGCGCATACCCCGTGCCAGTAGTGCAACATTTGCTGCACTCACTCGGCAAGGGCAAAATTTTTGCAAAACTGGACCTGGCCCAGGCTTACCAGCAACTGCCAGTAGATCAGGAAACGGCAGAGGCACAGACTATTATCACCCATAGAGGCGCGTTTAAGTGCAACCGTCTCCAGTTTGGAGTCAGTGCAGCCCCAGGCATTTTCCAATCCATGATGGAACGCCTTCTCCAAGGCGTTCCAGGGGTGGTGCCTTATTTCGATGATGTACTGATCTCTGGGGACTCAAAGGCTCAACTCCTGGACCGGCTGAGGCTAGTTCTCCAGCGTTTCAGGGAGAAGGGCTTGAGAGTCCGGAGGGACAAGTGCATCATTGGGGTACAGGAAGTCGAGTTCCTGGGCTATCTGATAGATAGTTCTGGCATCCACCCCACCAAATCAAAAGTTAAAGCTATCCATGAAGCTCCCAGCCCCAAAAACAAAGCGGAGCTTCAGGCTTTCCTTGGATTGCTTAACTTCTACGCTATTTTCCTCCAGCAGAAAGCCACTGTTGCTGAGCCGCTCCATTGCTTGCTGGCGAAGGCGGTTTCCTGGAGGTGGGGACGTGAGGAAGAGTCTGCATTCAGAGCCGTTAAGCAACTTCTGACCTCTGACAGTGTGCTCATTCAATACAATGAGACACTGCCCCTCAGACTGACCTGTGACGCTTCCCCGTACGGAGTTGGCGCTGTACTCAGCCACGAACTGCCTACCGGTCGTGAAGCCCCCATCGCATTTTTCTCAAAGACTATGTCTAGTGCTGAGCGCAACTACAGCCAACTGGACAAAGAGGCGTTGGCTATTGTTGCAGGGGTGAAGCGCTTCCACGAATACCTGTATGGACGGCAATTCACCATTGTCACCGATCACAAGCCTCTCCTCGGCCTACTAGCAGGGGACAAGCAGACCCCAGCATTCATGTCCCCCCGGATGACGCGCTGGTCCATATTCCTCGCCGGCTACTCCTACAGCCTCGTCCACCAGCCTGGTAAAGCCATCGCAAACGCCGACGCGTTGAGCAGGTGCCCATCCGCCGAATCCGTGGAAGACCCGGCCCCCACGCTCGAGCTGCTGCATATTGACAACGACAGCAACTGTCCCGTGACATCTGCCGACGTAGCGACGCACACGCGAGCTGACCCCATCCTCCGGCAAGTCCATTCCTGGGTCCTGAGAGGCTGGCCGACTCGAATTGACAGCGACGACTTCAGCCCGTTCAGCCGCAAGCAAGGGGAGCTGTCCACCATGCGCGGCTGTTTACTATGGGGAGATAGGGTGCTGATTCCCAGCACTCTGCAACGAAGGACTCTTGCTGCGCTGCACAAAGGACACCCGGGCATAGTCCGGATGAAAGCCCTGGCACGGAGCTACGTCTGGTGGCCGTCACTGGACAAAGACATTGAACATTGGGTCGCCAGGTGTAGCCCGTGCCAAGAAGTCAGAGCCGCCCCGCCTCAATCTGACCCGATGCCCTGGGAGACTCCGAGCTCCCCCTGGTCGCGCATTCACATAGACTTTGCTGGCCCCATTCATGGGCACCACCTCCTCATCGTGGTTGATGCCTACTCCAAGTGGTTGGAAGTCGTCCCCATGGCATCCACCACAACAGAAGCTACCATCCGTGCCCTCCGGCGCCTCTTCGCGACCCATGGACTCCCAGACGTGTTGGTCTCAGACAACGGGCCCCAACTTACGTCCGTGCCCATGGAAGCTTTCCTGGCTGGTTTGGGCATCCGCCATGCCCTCTCTGCCCCTTACAGACCGGCCGGAAATGGGCAGGCTGAACGGATGGTGCGGCTCACGAAGGAGTCACTCGCCAAGATGGGCCCGGGTGACTGGCAGGAGCGCATTGACACTTTTTTGCTTACCCAGCATATCACGCCTCACTCTGCCACCCGAAAATGCCCCGCCGAACTTTTAATGGGCAGGAGACTCCGGTCACCCCTGGACAGACTGCACCCACAATACTCCTCTGAGGTGCCCGCATCCGCCAGTCGCCAACTTCGCCAGTTTTCCGTCGGTGATGCCGTCTTCGCTCTTAATTTCCACGGCTCGCCTAAATGGCTTAAAGCTACAGTACACAGCACAACCGGTCCCAAATCCTACCGCGTTGAGCTGGACGATGGACAGATCGTGAGACGTCATCTCGACCAGCTCCGCAAAAGGTGGAGGGAAGTGAGCGAAAACCACCCCGACGAGGTAGGCCTAAACCACCCCGGCGCAGTAGGCCTAAACCACCCCGACGAGGTAGGCCTAAACCACCCCGACGAGGTAGGCCTAAACCATCCCGGTGCAGTAGGCCTAAACCACCCCGGTACAGTAGGCCTAAACCACCCCGACGAGGTAGGCCTAAACCACCCCGCCGAAGTAAGCCTAAACCACCCAGACGAGGGAGACCGGCGACCCGAGGGACGAATAAACACCCCGGCACCTAGCCTAATACCAGATCCGGCAAGGCAAGTAGACCGGGGACAACCCAGCAGGGGAAGCCAACGTCAACCCTGCGAAGTGGGCAACCGGCAGCCCAGAGTTGGGGACCTCCAGCCAACATTCCAGGAGACCCTACAACAACCCGCCAACCGCGCAGAAAACCAACTCTGCAAGGAAGGCCTCCACCACCCCGGCAGGGTAGGCCAACACCAACCCGACCAGGTCGAGCAGCCCAGCGGCCAGAGGGAACATTCGGCAACACCGCCAGACCAACCGCGCAGAGAGGGCCTACACCACCCCTGCAAGGTAGGCCTACGCCACCCCGACAGAGCCGACCAGTCACCATTTCCGTCCGCCTGCCGCCCCGGGAGTAAGCCGGACTCGACCGGAGAACCCGGGGGCTTAACCCAACCACCACCGCCGGACTCGCACCCTGACCCAGACCGGCGCGACCCCAGCCCAGAGGGGACCCGAGGGAGACCCAGGGACCTACCGTGGCTCAGGAATTCCGGACCGGCCAAGAGCAGGGATCCACACCGGCGGCTCCACGATCCGTGCAGGAACGAGGCAGACCAGCATCGCCCGCAGGCGGAGGTCCGTGACCCGGCCGGAGGTTCGGACACAGTGCCCGCGTCCTCGACGGCCAGATCCAGCCCGGCACCGGGGAAGAAGCCCCGAGCAGAACAGACACCCTCCGTCCGGGAGAGTGTCCATCTTGACTCTGAACTGCGCAGGTCTACGCGGGCACGTAGACGTCCTGTTTATCTTAGTGACTATTTTCCTGATCGACTGACTAAGAACTAGGGGGGAGGAGTGTTATGTCCTTATAAGGACATCCGCCTGGGATTGGCTGAAGATCCTTTCGGCGGGAGTTTTGAATCCCTGTCAGGGGGCGGTGCGTCTGCCGGAGTGTATATAAGGAGAGCTCCGGCAGCGCACAGGCGGTTCAGTTCTTGTTATTAAAACTTGTTACTTGAACCCTGCTGGTCACTTCTTCTTTCCTGCGCCGATCTAACACTGCGCATGCACAGAAGCTTCCGTGCATGCGCAGAAGAGAGCAAACATGTGAATTTCAGGCACGATGCAAACTGGTAGTAAAGGTAAGTAGAGCCCACCACTGCTGTTTCCTCATCTGGTATACTTGGGAAGGCTGAACCAATTTTGTAAGCCTTGCAAATGCAAATTTCCTGCTGTTTGCTTTGCATCCTGAGAAGTTAGGAACCGTGGTGGCGCAGTGGTTAGAATGCAGTATTGCAGGCTAATTCTGCCCTTAGCCAGGAGTTTTATCCTGATGGGCTCATGGTTGACTCAGCCTTTCATCCTGCGGAGGTTGGTAAAATGAGGATCCAGATTGTTGGGGAAACATGCTGATGTTGTAAACTATGGCTGTCAAACTCCCGGCCCACGGGCTGGATGCATCACACGCTGGCCATGCTCACGTCCTGTTTAGCGAAGGGGGAAAAAGTCCTGATACGTCACGTGAGGCCGCCATGACGACGTGAGTTTGACTCTCCTGTTGTAAACCATTCAGAGAGTGCTTCAAATCACTATGGAGTGTATATGTTTAAGTACTATGCTATTGCTATCTCTTCTGAACATCTTTCTTCATCTGTTATGCAGCTGTGGGACACACCCTCTCTTATCCAATCATTCTCTAGGCAACATCTCTTCCACCTTTTCCTCAAGGTTTTCCTCACATTCAGTTGCATCATATGAATTTTACAGCCCAAATATGGCAGCCTCAATTAAAACCACTGTGGGTTTTTTTCCATCCCATGTAGTTGTTTCAGAAACTGCTTTCAGTAATTTTTGCAAGTGTACAGAATGCTTACACAGAGCCACTAAGTCAGGATTCAAAACATGTGAGAAGCAATGGTGAATTTTGCTATTAAACAGTCTCCATTTTTCACTTCAGGGGGAGAGAGGCCTTCCTGGATTTGAAGGGTTGAGAGGACAAAAGGTTAGTGCCGTCCAAGGAATAAAACGTATTTTAAAAAATGAAACATAAGCTGCATACACTTTCTTAAAGATTTCTTCTTCTTTTCGGTCTGCCCTCTATGTCAGCGTTTCAAGTAATGTACCCATTGAAAGTAGAACTCTGAGGCAGGTAGATCCCTCAAAGAACAGTTTATTGGATACATCATATTGGCACAACTGGTGAAAATCAACTTTGAAAGTTCCCTCAATTTTCATCTAATTAAAACGTGAAAGTTTCCCCCTTCTCTCAAGTCATCAGTCACATTGTCCAATAGAGGTGCTGGCCGGTTGCTTGGTTACTCCACTCCTCCTCTCCCAGCCACCTGTTGGAATGACCTTGGTTCCCACAGGAAAACTTCTTGTTTTGACTGCAAAGCCCCGGTTAATTATTTCCCCCTCCCTGTCCCCTCAACCCTGAAGCTACAAAAATAGCCTCAGCCAGGTTCGCTTCAGATTGACAGTTTTTGCAGCCTTAAATAGAGCAGCCATTTTTTAAAAAAAAATTGTAGCACTTTAACTAATAAGGGAGGCTTTCACAGAAAGACATGAGAAATTGCTAAAAGAAAAAGCAACTGTTGTGTGATGGCCACAAACCTTTTATCTTTTAATAGCCATCATCTTAACAATGGCTGGAACACAAGATGATTCCCAAAATGCTAAACCACAGCCAACTTAATAGAATGAAATGCAATTATTGAACAAGATGCCTGTGTAAGAAATCAACCTTAAAAACACATTCCATTTAGAGTGTCTCACAGCATCTCTAAAACAGTGCCAGATACAATACAGATTCCTGTTTAACACTTAAAGCAGGTCTGCCTACACAAATGGTCTGATGGGTGGAATGGTTTGTTTAACATTGGCATTGTATTAAAGGTTTCTATTTTTTTCCCCTTCTTTTAATGTTTTTTCACCCATGATTTATGTTTGCATGGTACAATGGCTGGATGATAATATTTTCCATTACTATCTTTGCAGATGGCATCTGTAAGTGCTTTACAGTGATGTTACTGTTTTAGTTTATTGGAATTTAGGCCATTGGGCACTAGAACAAGACCAAGGATCAGACACATTGTAGATTTATTTATTCTAATTTATTCATGAGATTTTTGGATCCATATTTTCTGACTAACTCTGTAGCTCTGGAAATAGCAGAGACCATGTCAGCATCTCCATGAAAGCAATATTCTTAGCTACAGGTCCTGTCTATACAATCATTTATCCTCCTCCTCCTCCTCCCCCTCCTCCTCCTCATCCTCCTCCTCTTCCTCCTCTTCCTCCTCTTCCTCCTCTCCACAAATCCCACTGTATTTCAGCACTGATAATGTTTCCCATTTGAAACGTTGCAAGAAAACAACAAAGCTCAAAGAGTATCAACAACAATTTCTTCCTCCTCTTCCTCCTCCTCCTCCTCCTCCTCCTCCTCCTCTTCCTCTTCCCCCTCTCCACAAATCCCACTACAGTTCAGCACTGATGGTGTGTCCCATTTGAAACGTCACAAGAAAACAACAAAGCTCAAAGAGTACCAACAACAACCCCATAATTTCCTCCTCTTCCTCCTCCTCCTCCTCCTCCTCCTCCTCCTCCTCCTCCTCCTCCTCCTCCCTCCCTCCCTCCCTCCCTTCCTTTCCATGTTAGATAAAGAAATGCATCTTTCACCATTAAGTTTTTATTTTGTTAAAAAAACTGGCTATGGTAATAAAAGTCAGTAGGGGAAAACCATTTCCTTCTTGCTAACATAACTTTATTTTTGTCAAGGGAGACATTGGACCAATTGGACCTTCTGGGCCAAAAGGAGACAAAGGAGAACCAGTAAGAAAATTTATGAGACTCTTGATGTTTTGTTTTGTTTTTTAATATTATTATCCTAATGTAATCATATACTTGTGAGAAAACTCATGCATTTTTAAAAAAATCAGAATAGGTCCTGATGGACTAACTTAAACCAAAATTCTAAATCCAGATATTGAAGACTCCAGTTGAATATTTTAAAATAATTAGTATGGAAGAATCTGTAGTGATCTCATGAACTGCCCACAGTAACATCCCTGACCTTCTCATCATAGAGAAAGCAGATGGTAGAAACTTCCTCTTCAGAGAGCCAAAGCAGGGGTAAAATGCTCCCGGTTCGGACCGGATTGCCTGATCTGGTAGTGATGGCAGCGGATGGTTTGGAGAACCGGTAGCAAAAATCCCTGTGCCCCTCCACCATGCTCAGCTGAGTCGCACGATCATCAGAGGCTTTTTTTTTTCTTCTTTAATCTTAAAAGCATTTTTCCTACAACCACTTCCAATGAAAAAAAGCTTTTGAAAGTAAAAACAAAAAGCCTCTGATGATCGTGCGGCTCAGCTGGGATCCTCAGAGGCTTTTCAAAGCATTTTTTTCTGCAACCTCTTGGCTGAAGAGGTAGTAAAAAAAATGCTTTGAAAAGTCTCTGATGATCCCAGCTGAGCTGCCTGATCACCAGAGGCTTTTCAAAGCATTAGAAAAAATGCTTTGAAATTTTTTAAAAAAAGAAGTTGGCCATGCCCATCAAGTCACATAACCCCCCACCAAGCCACACCCACAGAACTGGTAGTAACACATTTTACATTTCACCCTGAGCCAAAGTCATTGTCACCTAAACATAGTTATACATTCTATTTACATCCAACTTTGGCAACTTTAAGATTTGTGGACTTCAACTCCCAGAATTCCCCAGCCAGCCATTCTGAGAGTTGAAGTCCACACATGTTAAAGTTGTTAAGGTTGGACACCCCTGATTTAGAACTTTGCCGATCCATATGGAGAAATCTTGGTTGGAAGAGACATCAGTCAATGTGTTCAAATACGTGTGTTTTCCCTTATTCAACATCTCACTACAGCCAAAGTTTTGTTGTGAATTATTTCTGAAGAGATCTAAAGAACTAGCTTAAAAAAAAATGGAAGCAGAGATAATATCTGTTGTGGCCTGCCGGCAGCCAGCAGAGCTGGCAATATAGTCGGACAGTGAGGAGGTTGGGGAAGAACATGGGCCAGTCCTGGGGTCTGGGGAAAGCTCGGATGAGGGCTCTGCATCAGAGGCAGAAAGGGAACTAGACAGCAGTGAGGCAGAGGAGCAGCTGGAGATGTTCCCATTGTGCGCATGCGCAGAGCTCCCAGAAGACAAGAACAACTAAGAAAGCAGGATCGACTCGGGAGTAAAGCCACACCTTGGAGGTGATTGGCTTCTCCATTAGGAAACAAAAGAGGAGCAAATGGGGAGTGCGCTTTTGCAGGAAACAATTTGTTTGTTCTGTAACTCTGAGAAACTCTGTGCCAAGTTTTGCCTTGTACTGCGTTTGGAAACTAGTTACCTGGCAGCTTGCCAAGCAAGATAAGGTCTGTGTCGATAAATATTCCTTTGAAAAACTGTTTGGACAGGCCTTGCTGGCTGTGAATGAAAGGAATTCACAGTCATGTAAATTAAAGAAGTTTTGCCGGGACCAAGACTCTGCTTCCTGCTTTTTAAAGGAGCCTAGGTCAGAACAATATCGACTTCCACAAAATTAGAGTGATTGTCCTTGAAGCTGCCTCCTTTCTTGCAGGAGAAATTCTAATTAGAATTTTTCAGATCTCATCTACCAGGACAATTTATCTAAACTCTTGCAACCCTTCATAAAATATTTACCTAAATATTTAGCTATCTTTTAAAA
This sequence comes from Masticophis lateralis, assembly GCA_030761175.1. Taxonomy (NCBI): domain Eukaryota; kingdom Metazoa; phylum Chordata; class Lepidosauria; order Squamata; family Colubridae; genus Masticophis; species Masticophis lateralis. The sequence continues at coordinate 8,117,660 of JAUDYJ010000003.1, forward strand.
TCCACTTGTTACAATTGTGAAATATAAAATAGCATTCTGATCCTTCCCAATTTCAAAGCAATTAAATGGCAGGGCTAGCTATTTATTTATTTATTTATTTATTTATTTATTTATTTATTTATTTATTTATTTATTTATTTATTTATTTATTTATTTATTTATCAAACTTTTATACTGCCCTTCTCCCGAGGTACTCAGGGCAGTGTACAGCCAATAATAAAAAACATCGATACAAAAGTTAAAACAATTTAAAACTGATTCAATTGTTTGGCCAAATATTAAAAACCCCAAAACTAAAAAACCCATTAAAATTCCTCATACCGTCAGACCAGCTTGCTGAAATAATAGGGTCTCCAGGGCTCGGCGAAAGGTGTGAAGGTCAGGGATCCTACATATATCCGCGGGCAATTTGTTCCAAAGGGCGGAGGCCCCCACAGAGAAGTTTCTCCCCTTGGGGGTCGCCAGTCGACATAAATTGACTGACGGCACCCTGAAGACACCCTCTCTGTGGGAGCGTACCAGCCAATGGGAGGTTATCGGTAGCAGCACACAGTCTTGTAAATAACCAGGTCCTAAGCCATGGAGCGCTTTAAAGGTGGTCACCAACACCTTGAATTGCACCTGGAAGACCACCGGTAGTCAGTGCAGCTCATGCAGGAGAGGTGTTATGTGGGTGCGACGTGTCACCCCCATAATCACCCGCGCGGCCGCATTCTGGACCAGTTGGAGCCTCTGAGTGCTCTTCAAGGGGAGCCCCATGTAGAAAGCATTACAGTAGTCCAGAGGGGACTACTGTAAAGATGAGGCTGTCAATTGTTAAGCTCTAGACCACCCTGTCAATTTGGTTGTTATCCAATTATATCAAAGAAACTATCCCCTCCCCCTACAACTAAACTATATTAGCTAGGGATCATGGAAGCTGACGGAGTGTCTTCTTGATTCTAGTTAAAGTCATAATACACCGGCCACGCGGGTGATCTTTTCTTGTCAGCTTGGTTAGTATCTTCCATACAATCTGATGCATGCTTTACAACCTTGATACTAGCAGAAGATAAAATGATTTATTAATTGAATGTGTTCAATTAATCAGTGTGCTATTTCATAGCTTGATAAAGCTATTATTATTTAGCATTATTTCTGATCTTTCATATCTTTAATGTATCTGTTGACTTAGATTTTATTAATTTCTCTTTTCAGGGTGGGGAAACATTTGGACGAGCAGAAAAAGGACAAAAGGTATCATTAAAATATAAGTTGAAGAACATCTGGAGGATATGGTCTAGTTTGTGTAAATTTCATGTGTCTCCCGATTTCATTCCAGGTACAAATTCAAAATCCTGATTAGCACCTTCAAAACTCCACCTGGCACGAGGCCAGATATTATTAATGGACCACCACTCCCATAGGATATCTGCCAATCCCACCAAATTGGATAGTTTGGGTGTTTTCTAGGTTCCCTCTAATAAATAAATAATATCAACCGACAGGATCTAGGGTGTGGACTTTTTCAGTAGTGGTATCTGCACTATAGAATAGCGTTCCCCAGATCCCTTATCCTCTTGGCATTTGGAATTATCTTTAAGACTTCATTGTTCCCCCAGGCATTCTCCCTCTCTCTTTCCATCCCCCATCCATCCATCCATCCATCCATCCATCCACCATCTACCTGCCCAACCAGCTATCTATCTCCTCTTCTACCCATCTCCCTGTCCATTTATGGATTAAAATTTGCAAGATGGAGAGTGCAACATCACAGTCCAAGGTCTACTTTGCTTGTATGTGTGTGAGAGACACATATATGTTGTTGGAAGAAATATCCATCCAGTTCATTTCCAAGTGGGGAGGAAGACATTGGAAACATGGAGGCTGATTGGAAAGATGGTTTATTGATGGACAGGACCACATGGATTTGGAGAGTGAGAGCTTTTTACACCCTCTCTTGGGCTTTGAACTTGAGCTTCCTGTTCCTGTGCAAGAATATGTATTCTATTGGTTGCTGTCCCATGTGGAGTCATGTTTGTCTGAATCAGGTTTGGTTGAACCTTGGGCTGATATAATGTCCCCAAGTGATTATGTAATGCAGTAAGCCCTGCTGCTAGATAATTCCATAATGTCCTGGAGGTTCATGTCTTAATCCCATCACCCTGGAGCTGAGGTCTTTTGTTTTGTAGATAGGTTGGCCCAGTCTTTCTCAGTGGGCACCAAATATCTGCTAGGGGCAGAGAGCTGAAGCTCTGAGTTTCTGTCTCCCTTAAGATTTCTATTTCTCTTTTAGGGGAAATATTCTGCCTTTTTAATATTTCCTAAAATATTTCATTCTTCTAGGAGAGGGGTGGGTGGTAACTTTGTACAATGAAAAAAAAAAGGAATGGAGCTTGGATCATGATGCTTCATATAAAGTCTCTTTTTTTGCAAAAGTTTTTTTATTTATTTTTCCCTTTAAAACAAACATTTCATAGTTCATTAATCAGTGTGCATCTGAGTACAATTTTTTTTGTGTTGTCATAGTTATAGTTTACCATCAAATTCTTTATATACATCTATTCTTATTTTAACATTACAACTTACGTAGTAATGTTATCTCCTAATATAAAGTTTCTCTTCCTTAATTTATTTAATTGTATACTTTTTATCCATATTCATTTTCTAACCAATGATAAAATAACCCCCATAACAACCTAATATTTTCTTAATCATCTTTAGGGATTTCTTCAACTTTCCAATTTTGTCCAAATACAATTCTAGCTGCAGTTATTACATGAATGATCAAATATGCATTTTCTTTACTGTATTTCCCTGCTAAGATACCCAACAAGAACAATTCAGGTTTTAAATCAATACGTTACTGCTGCATCTTCTCCAACCACATTCAAATTCTTGCCCATTTTTTTTTTCACTTCTATACATGTCTACCACATATGGACATGGTGTACTTCATGTAATGTCTTGAAGGCCACATCCTCTCCCTTCCCTGCCACCCAGGATATCTGTCTGTCTCTTTGTCTGTCATGTCAGGAGTAAAAAGCTGTGCCTGAAGTCCTCATGGCCTAGATGTCTCCTAAATTCAGCACTATTTCCATAAATTCAGCTCTGTTTCTGCTTTCTTTTGCTCCCTATTTTTTTCTACGAAGGCAAAGAACTCGTGATACATCATTACTGCATTTTCCCGCCCTTTTATTTCATCTTGCATTTTGACTCAAAGGAATGACAGGCAGAAAACTTTGAACTTGTCGATCAGAAAAGTCGGCGGTTCGAATCCCTAGTATAGGTCTCCTGAGTGAGCAGGGGGTTGGACTAGATGACCTCCAAGGTCCCTTCCAACTCTATTACTGTTATCTTCATCCTACGCTACTTCACACTGTGAAAAAGATCTGTCTTTAAAAGGCCTCAGAATGTCAGTGTCAGTCTGATACGAAAGATGGCTTCCAGGCCAGTTCTCTTGTCCCTTCATGACCAGATAAGAAAACTAAGATTTTTCTTTTCTTTTCTTTTCTTTTCTTTTCTTTTCTTTTCTTTTCTTTTCTTTTCTTTTCTTTTCTTTTCTTTTCTTTTCTTTTCCCTTTGGAACACAGCAATTACAGGGTTTCTGTTTTATTCACTGCCCCAAAATACTGACCATATCATTGTTTTGAGATCCCGTAATTGCCTGTCTCAACAGCTGATCTCTTAGCCACCACAGGAATTTCAGGGAGAGCAGATGGGTTTGCAAGTTTATTTGGCTTTTCTTGGCTTTAGAGGGGCCTGCAATATTTTATTCTGATTTTTCATCCTTCCCAGGAAAGCAAAGAGTCTTTCATAGTAATGCACTGACATCTACTGGTTGCTTTGATATGATAGAAAAATTTCCTTGCAGGATTTTTTTGAGCAAAAATTGGCATACAAATCTTAAGAAACTGAGAAATTTGCCTTGTTAGCAAACCCTGCAATTAAGTTCCTTTTCAAAAGTTTCAACAGGACTCCTTGTGGATTTAAATGCTTGTATTCCTTTTATCTATTTTAAGAGAATGCTATATTTTATGCAAATATTTTCCATTCTGCTTTTTTAGGGTGAAAAGGGACCCCAAGGTTTACCTGGTTTAATGGGAGAGAGAGGAGAAAAGGTAACCATCCATAAAATAAAATAAAATGAAATGAAATAAATAAAATAAAATAAAATTTCCAGGGCATAAAAATGAATACCGAGAGTGATTGTAACAGCTGTGATTTTATATGACTTTTTCTGCAATTCAATCAAATACAAAAAAATTGAACATTGAATAAGTATGACATAATAGAACATTCAATAGGAATTGAAAACTTAACTCATAATCTTGGTGGTCAACTGCTTGAATCATAATAAAATGTTCAATAAATTTTCAGATCCGGATAAGGAATAGCAATAGCACTTAGACTTATATACAACTTCATAGTGGTTTACAGCACTCTCTAAGCAGTTTACAAAGTCAGCATATTGCCCCCAATTTGGTTGGGGCAGCGTGCTATCTATTTGGATATTCTAAAGCTTCAATATAAAATCTTTTGTTTCCCACTTTATTAATTTCTTGGATCTGATTTAATATCTGTTCATTGAAATGTTTTGGTCCAAGATATCTTGAAAAGAAAAAGAGAAAAGAGGAAAAAATATATGAAGTGCTATGGAACTAGTTCTAAAAAACCTACTATTTGAGTGCTAAAATATTTCTTGGCTGTTATCATTTCAGAACATTAGAGATTTTTACTGGGCTTTTTAAGCATCTCAGGAACACAGAAGTTATAATCTAATTGCCTTTTTAATATTTTATTTCTCTAAGTCAGAAGAAGTGTGGAGACAGGAAAAGAGAAGAAACTTGAACAAATCCGATGACATTTTTAAGGGTACTGAGACATGAGCAATCGTTTATCTTGAATTGCTCATGGTTTAGATAAGAAGGAAGTGGCTTTCTACCAGTTTACCATAAACATCAGCTCTCTTTCATTTGCTGAACCTAGAAATCCTTCAAGCACTATTCTCACATAATCTCTTTAGTGAGTTTTAGTTAGAAAAAAGAGAGGGGATTAGAGACATGATAGCAGTGTTCCAATATCTCAAGTGCTGCCCCAAAGAAGAGGGAGTCAAGCTATTCTCCAAAGCACCTGAGGGCAGGACAAGAAGCAATGGCTGGAAACTAATCAAGGAGAGAAGCAACTTAGAACTAAGGAGAAATTTCCTGACAGTTAGAACAATTAATCAGTGGAACAACCTGCCTCCAGAAGTTGTGAATGGCTCCAACACTGGAAGTTTTTAAGAAGCGGTTGGATAACCATTTGTCTGAAGTGGTGTAGGGTTTCCTGCCTAAGCAGGGGATTGGACTAGAAGACCTCCAAGGTCCCTTCCAACTCTGTTATTCTGTTATTATAGGAATTCTGGCAACTGAACTCTTTCCAAACTACAACCAATATACTATATATGCCAAAGAGTATATAGTAGATGAGAATATTTGAGCTCAGGGTTGAACTGTAGAAACCTTGCTGTTCCCTGAGCTCGGTTGTTTGAAGATATTTGAATATAATCAGTGTGAGGTTTACTGCCATATCTGTCTGTCTGTCTGTCTGTCTAGTATGTTCTGACAATTTTAGTGGAGAATGAAAAGGAGGAGGAGGGAAGCCACACCACATGATATGGCACTGTTCCAATATTTGAGGGGCTGCCACAAAGAAGAGGGGGTCAACCTATTTTCCAAAGCACCAGAAAACAAGACAAGAAACAATGGATGGACACTAATCAAGGAGAGAGAAGCAACCTAGAACTAAGGAGAAATTTCCTGACAGTTAGAACAATTAATCAATGGAACAACTTGCCTCCAGAAGTTGTGGGTGCTCCATCACTGGAACCTTTGAAGAAGAGACAGGACAGCCACTTGTCTGGATAATATAGGATCTTCTGCTTGAGTAGGGGGTTGATCTAGATGACCTCCAAGGTCCCTTCCGACTCTGTTATTCTATCCCCAAAACTGGCAGGGCAAGCTACCCAGTTGAGTAATGAAAGCCAACAACCAAGCATCAGAGAGCATGAAGAATTTCAAAATACACTCAAATGGATTTTGGAAAAAATCAAAACAAAACACTGTATTCCCATGTTTTAGTAGATCTCTTCATTAAGAAAGAAATTGCAATTAGTTATTTATAAACTAGTCCCGGAACCCTTTTGAGTTTGGAAATGGACATTACGGTACATTACTCCAACAGCACATATCAAATAATTAATTCCCTGCTTAATCCCTATCTTTTGTAATGGATTATATAGCACCTTTGAGATCACAAATTGATAATGATAATAATAATTATAAATATTATAAAATTATATTATAATAAAATTATAAAAAAATAATAATAAGTTAATGTGGCTCAAGGTGAGAGTGCCTAGATTTGTCTCCTTTATTATTCAGGTTTTCCTGCTTTTAGCCAGTGCTGTTTTTAAATATGATTATGATTTTCCATTCATTTTGCTGTTGTAATCTGTATTCTTTTAGGGTTCCATTGGTACGGCTGGCGTCCCAGGGAGCGATGGAGCCAAAGGAGAAACTGTAAGTTTTTTTTTCTCCTCTCTTTTTAATCCTCTTTAATCCTCAAACCAGGTGTTTGGAGCAATCTTCATTGAAAGGAACACATCCAGGGGATTAATATTGTGGTTCCAAATGTAAGAAAACAAATTAAAAAAAAACCTCAACAAATTAACCTCAACAATCCTATCTTTGGGCCAAGGGAGCAAACAGACTTCTTATAGATGATCTGTTCTGTGAAGCTCCAAGGAGGAATTTCAGTTGTCATCTATTAAAATGCTAGACATATCACAGGAGAAGTTGAGCAAAACAGTTCAACAAAAGACAGCAATTTATTTCTCTGCAAAACAAAACTTTGCCAGCTGAAATCTGATGAGTGGAAACACAGGAATTCTGGTGGGATCTGAAAACAATAATTATCCGCCGCTATGTCTACAAGTGTGCAAGCAATCTTCTTCAGCAATAGTACTTTTTTTTTACGGTAAATGTTCTTCCTGCCCAGTACTGTCCAATTCTAGGACACTATCTCTGTTTCTTAGCCGAGGGAGCCAGGATTGTCTGAAAACGCTTCCATGGTCATGTGGTCAGCATGACTATATGCCAAAAGGTATGGACCACTGTTATCTTCCTACCGAAGTGGTACCTATTTATATACTCACATTTGCATGCCTTAGAATTGATAGGTTGGTAGCAGCTGGGGCAAGTAACGGGGGCTCATACCGCATGACGGTAGGGTCTGAAATTGCCAACCTTCCAGTCACTAATAGCAATAGCAATAGCACTTAGACTTATATACCGCTTCATAGTGCTTTTATAGCCCTCTTGAAGTGGTTTACAGAGTCAGCATATTGCCCCCAACAATCTAGTACCTCATTTTACCCACCTCAGAAGATTGGAAGACTGAGTCAACCTTGAGCCTGGTGAGATTTGAACTGCTGAACTGCAGCTACGAATCAGCTGAAGTAGCCTGCAGTACTGTACTCTAACCACTGTGCCACCTCAGCTCTTATAAACACAGCATCTTAGCAATAGCAATAGCACTTAGTCTTATATACTGCTTCATAGTGCTTTTCAGCCCTCTCTAAGCAATTTACAGACTCATGATATTGCCCTCAACAATCTGGGTCCTCATTTTACCCACCTCGGAAGAATGGAAAGTTGAGTCAAGCTTGAGCCAGTCAGAAACGAACTGCTGGCAGTTGGCAGAATTAGCATGCAATACTGCATTCTAACCACTGTACAACCATGGCTCTTAATCACTAAAGTACCAAATAAATTTGGATTAATGAAGTCAGTGAATCCTGTTTCCCTGGATGTATTTATTTATTTATTTTATTTATTTATTGCAATTTATATGGCACCATTCTCCTGAGGGACTCAGGGCGGCTTACAAAAACAACAATATCCAATACAAGTCACAATAAAATTAAAATCCATAACCCGATTAAAACAGTTTAAAATTATAATAATGTACACCCATAACGGATCAGTTAAGTTGACGAAAGAGCCACGTCTTCAGCTCATGACGGAAGGAAAGGAGGTCGGGGGCTGTCCTAAGCTCGGTGGGCAATCATTCCAGAGGGTCAGAGCTCCCACAGAGAACGCTCTCCTCCTGGGGGCCATCAGCTGGCATTGTCTGGCCGACGGCACCCTGAGGAGGCCCACTCTGTGAGAGTGCATGGGACGGTGGGAGAGTGGCTGGAAGTGGTCCTGCAAGTACCCTGGGCCTAAACCATGAAGGGCTTTATAGGTAAGCACCAGCACCTTGAAATGAATCCGGAATGCCACTGGCAGCCAGTGCAGCTCGTGCACGAGAGGTGTTACACGGGAGTATCAAGAGGCCCCCCTAACTACCCACATGGTCGCATTCTGGACTAGCTGGAGCCTCCGGATGCATCCCAAGGGCAGCTCTATGTAGAGGGTGTTACAATAGTCCAACCTCAAGGTAGACTTCCATATCCCAAGATATGACCTGATAAAATGGTATGAGAGAACATACCAAAGATACTGAGATGAAGACCGACAAATTTATAATAAAAGATATTAAGAAGGATTGATTTTTAAAGTGCATACTTTGAAATCGTATTTTACCATTAACACTTTGATTAAACCATACCTTTAAAATTTGCCTAGCAGGACTGAGCAACCTGAAGATCTTAAAAAATGTTCATCTGTGTTTGATGTGAAGAGATCTTTTTTTTTCCTGGACATAACTAGGGTGAGAGAAGTTGTTTTTGAAGACATCTTATTCAAAACGTCTTTCTTTGAAGACGTTTTGCTTCTCAGAACTGAAGAGGCTACTTGGATGAGAAGCAAAATGTTTTCAGAGAAAAAAGTCCAGTTGCCTTTTGAAAAAGCACCTTTGGGAAAACCATACCTGGATGACTGAGAATCTCCATAGACAAAACTAGTGAAGTTCTCTCTTCCAGAAAACTTGGAGTAATTGTATGTGAAAACTTTGCATTTCTCTTAAAATAAGCATCGCTTTTGGTTTCATACATAAACCAGTTTATGAATTCTGTATTCTCTGGTTCTTAAAGTGTCCACAGCAAGTCTTTGCAATGAATATTATTTTTGCCTTCTCTTTTAGGGAGAACCTGGGGTTCCTGGAGCAACTGGCCTTCCTGGGCCACCTGGGCCAAAGGTATATAAATATATTTAAACAATGGAAGAGTGAGATTCACAGAACCTTCAGGAAAGTTTTAGTTGTTTGGGATATAATATTGAAGGTGGTTTCCAGCTTAAATATGTCAGATGCACCCAGTTCCTGGTCAGGAGAGACTCCTACCATGTTTTCCTGAAAATAAAACCCAACTGGAAAATAAACCCTAGCATGACTTTTCAGGATGCTCATAATATAAGCCCTACCCCCCCCCCCCAATAAGCTCCAGTTAAGATTAATTAACATTAATACAATTGAACATGTCCAAAAATATTTCACAAGAAGAGTCCTCCACTTCACTGCTCACAACAAAATACCTTATGCCACCAGACTTGAAATTCTGAACTTAGAAAATTTAGAACTACGCCGCCTTCGGTATGACCTAAGTGTAGCTCATAAAATTATCTGCTACAATGTCCTACCTGTCAGTGACTCCTTCAGCTTCAATCCCAACCAATACACGAGCAAATAATAGATACAAACTCAAGGTAAACCACTCCAAACGAGATTGCAGAAAATATGACTTCAGCAACAGAGTGGTCAATGCCTGGAATGCACTACCTGACTCTGTAGTTTCTTCCCCAAACCCCCAAAACTTTAACCTAAAACTGTCTACTGTTGACCTCACCCCATTCCTAAGAGGTCTGTAAGGGGGATGCATAAGAGCACCAGCGTGCCTACCGTCCATGTCCTAATGTTTCTTCTATTTGTATCTATTTTATGTATTCAATTCATGCTTATATTTATATATATTACCTAATACATTCTTGACAAATAAATAAATAAATAAATAATGTCAGCCAGACGGGTGCATTTAGTACCGTATTTCACCCAAAATAAGACCTAACCAAAAAATAAGCGCTAATGCATCTTTTGGAGCATAAATGAATATAAGACCTGGACTTATTTTTGGGAAAACACAGTATTTCCTTATATAACAGTTTGTCTAAAATCTGATTCACTGGAAAATGTAGTATCTTTGATCATATATTGAGGGCAAAGAATATGTATAGCAGCCTAACGAAATATGGGAAGATATTATAAAAACAGTGTTGGTGGAAGGCAAAGCGAATAAACCTACTCAAGAATATATAGTATGTTGTTTTTTGGGGGGATAAGGGCACAATTGGAATATATTGCATATTTTTTAGTTGTTATAGGAGAAGAAACATAAGGGGAAAATGGTCTGTGGGAGGGGGGAAGTGCATTGTAATATTCATATTTTTTTTCCTTTTTTAAATTTAGATTTATATGTATTATGTTTATATTATTTGTATTCAAAATAAAATATATATATATAAAAAATAAGATAGTCCCTTTTCCCCATTAACTACTATTATTTTTCCAAATAGCTGCAAGGTAATATTTATTCACTCTAATAAAGAAATACTACTGCATTACAAAGGCGTCAGCATATTTTCCCCCTATTCCCTTACTTCCTTACTCAGCTTTTATACTAATGTGATGGCTCATTTATTAATGTGCCAATACTTGACTCTACTGAGAATGTTGTGTTTGATTTCTAAAATAAGGTAATAGCTTGTTTGGCTGAAAAATGTATTTGAGTCATCGAAGATTAATAGCGATACTAATTTTGTTTGTAATCTCCTTTGTATTTAAGTTTCTGGAGGCTTTTTTTTTACAGTTTCAGCAAAATATACTCCAGCATCTGTATTAATGCTTTTGCAACCTAAATAAGTCAATACAAACTCATACTGCTTCTTATTAAGTTTTGACTCTGGGAGTTGTAGACCACTTATTATGATCTCCAGACTAAACCACACTTTCAGTTTGTTCTCTAGCATGGAAAATACAAGACATGGAAATCAATTTACCTTAAAGGGCAAGTAATTTGGAAATTCTTAGTGAAAAAAATAATACAAATGAGCAATAGAAAAATTTGGGAACAATGATATGTAAACAATTTTCCATGCCACCCTTTCCATCCTTCATATCTTAACTACTTTGGATTTACTAAGTTTATATCTTCCACATTCTTTCCTTCTATATAAATGACCACGGAAATTATTGTTCCTGGTCAATATGTATAAAACTGAAATCCTAGTGTTCTCATGGATATATCATGTGGTGGATATTGCTATTGTCAAAGCAGGGGTGAAAATAAAAAAATTCCCCTACCTGTTCTGTGGGTGTGGCTTATTGGGGGGAGGTCATGTGACTGGGTGGGCATGGCCCACTTGACATGACTCAAATCGAGGGGCTCCTCACTGGCCCCTCCCCTGCCAGCCACTCCTTGTCACGAATGGCAGAAAAATGGAGAGGGGAATATTCCTGCCTACCATCCTTCCCTCAGTCTGTGCTGAGATTGAAGAATGGATGACAGGCAGTAAAATCCCCTTCCCCATTTTCCTGCCTTTCACAAAAATGGTTCCATTCTAACTGCTACCCCTGTGTCCCCCTCCCTCCTGGGGACTACCTTAAAAGGGACAGGCTGCAGCAGCTCCATTCTGAATGGAGGGAGAAAAGTTAGCATTCTCTCTGCTGCATTTAATATTGAATTCTGTGGGAGAGAGAATGCTAACCTTTCTCCCTCCATTCAGAACGGAGCTGCTGCTCCCTTTATGGTTCCCTCCTGGCCCTCTCCCTCCTGGGGACTACCTTAAAAGGGACAGGATGCAGCAGCTCCGTTTTAAATGGAGAGAGAAAAGTTAGCATTCTCTCTGCTGCATTTAACATTGAATTCTGTGGAATATTGAGCGGCCGGAAGAGGTGAGCGGTGACCGGCCAGGTGTGGGTGGGGCCAAGGAGGGGTAATTACTACCGGTTTGGTGAACTGATGCCCATAATCCCTATCAATTCACCTGAACCAGTCCGAACTGGTAGGATTTCACCCCTGTGTCAAATTGTTTTCTTCCAGGGTATCTGTCAGGGTTCCAAATAACACACACAACGGAATCAAAACTCCATGGCAAGCATATTCTTCAAAGCATAGATTTATTAGACATGTCATATTGGCACGTCTTGGGAAACCCGACTCTAAACCCCCCTTGGATTCCCCCCCCCTGTTAAAAGTAAAGTTTTCTTTCCCCCAGTCTAATCAGGTCATAGTCCAAGGGTCAGTTTGTCTCAGATCCCACCTCCTTGCACCTGGTGGGAAAGTCCTTGGTTCTCAGAGGAAAGAGTTTTACTTTGGCTACAATCCCTCAGCTATCTCTACCTTCCCCCTCCTTTTCCCATAGCTCGACTCATCTCCACTGTACCAACCCTGAAGGTGCCAGGGGGAAAATGGCTTCAGGATTCACAATCTATGAGACATTCCTCTGGATGTATCTCTGGATTTGGGCAGCTAATAAGTTTGAATGAATGAATGAGTGAATGAATGAATGAATGAATGGGTACATACATCATATACATATATAAATACATACTATTTTTTATTTCTCAGACTTAGTTCTTAGATTATCTTAAACTCGTGATTTCAGAGATCAGCTAAGAGCTTTCTTTTAGTTGAGCCAAACACATTCAGCCCCTCCTGAATTTGTTGTCAGTTTAATCCAGTTAATCCATAAACACATTGTGTGACATGCATATGATGGAAAATGATGACTTTATCCAGTGATGGAATAAGTAGCTGATCATCATCTGGTGCAACATATGGACAATATCCTGATGTTTCATCTTTATATCAATTTACCCAGAATTGCTTCATCACAAGCACAAAAATATAGTGGTGATTAGCCACCTGGCTTTAACACTCAAGTAATTTGCTTTTCAGGACAGCTAACAAGATGTTTACAATAGTGTCGAATTAACCTATTAAAGAGGATTTACATTTGTTCATGTAAATAATCTACCATAAATGTTGATTATCTTCTCAGATGTTGTTTTCCTTTCATTTTTGCCCAGGGAGAAGAAGGGGGTTCAGGTCCCCCAGGACGTCAAGGTTATGTTGGAGCACCTGTAAGTTAGGATTTGTCGTCATCATTAATGTAATATTCTAAATGAATGTAGTATTTATTTATTTTATTTATTTATTGTCAGATTTGTATGCTGCCCTTCTCCCGTAGGACTCGGGGCAGCTCACAGCAATAAAAACAACCCAACAATGGATATTATTAACTAATATTAAAACCAATATAAAATCTCCAAAATCCCCAAAATTAAAATCCACAACAGATCAGGGAAGCTGCTGAAAGAGCCATGTCTTTAGGACGGCACAGAAGGTGTGGAGGTCGAAGGCCGTCCGGAGCTCAGTGGGCAATCCATTCCAGAGGGTCAGTGCGACCACAGAGAACGCCCTCATCCTGGGGACCGCCAGCTGACACTGTCTGGCGGAGGGGACCCAGAGGAGGGCCGCCCTATGTGAGCGCACTGGGCGGTGGGAGGCCGGTAGAAGGTGTTCCTACAAATACCCAGGGCCTGTGCCATGAGGGGCTTTAAAGGGGAGCACCAGCACCTTGAAGCAGATCCGGAGAACCACTGGCAACCATTTGCCATTACTTTTGTGCAGCTCGCACAAAAGTAATGGCAAATGGGAGTAGCGGGATGCACGTGTAACTACCCACGCGGCCGCATTCTGGACCAGTTGGAGCCTCCGGGTGCACCCCAAGGGCAGCCCCATGTAGAGGGCATTGCAGTAATCCAACCGAGAGATTACTGCAAGTATAATTTTTAAAATTCAATTGGCTGGCAAGAAGATACATGATTCTCAAACCAGAATCAGAGTGCTGCATTTTAACCACGGATATTTGGTTAGGTCATCAAGTTAAGGAAGGTAGAACAATTCCACTCAAAGGTAGAGCTCTACAGCCCTTCGTATTCAATTCCCAAGATATGTTTTCTGATAATTCAGCCCTGGAGAAGAAACGCCTTTAATATCCCATGAAGTTTGGAATCAAAGAAAGGCAGAACTGATTTACTAAGAAGTCCATTTAATTTCACATTATGAGTCATGCATCTGAGGAGGTCAACAGTGGACATGATCATTCCTTAAGAATTTATGTTTGAGCCAATCAATTTTGCAATCTTCAGATAATATACAGTAGTGACCAAAATTGTGGAAATCTTTTGAGAAAGGTGTATTTTCTAAAACTAGCTAATAACACCACTTTTTTGGGAAGTAGTACCATAAAATTATATATCAATGGAAAGATAATTTAATCAAGAATGTAATGCAATAACTTTTATGAAGGATTTGCTATTAGAATGGCAATTACAGTATAAAGAAGAAAAGAGAAACACATAGAAAAAACGAGATATAAAAAATTATCACCTTAGAAAAAATGAGATATACAAAAATTATCACCATGTCAGTTAATCCTTAGTTGGGTAACCTTTAGCATGAATTACGGCCTTACAACGTCTTCCCATGGAGTGAACCAAGTCTTTTAGTTCTGCAGCTGTTCTAATGTGAAACCAAGATTGAATGATGGCTTCTATTAACTGGGTTTTATTGCTGGGCCACTTCTGACTAACAATTTTCTTTAGTCGGCTCCATAGATTTCCAATTGGGTGAAGGTCTGGACTATTCCCAGGCCATTCGAGCAGTGGAATAGGATTATCTTGAAATTCCAAAAATATGTGATGTTATTAGCCATCAAACCTCAGAAATACACTTTCCCGAAAAGATTTTCATAATTTTGGCCACTACTGTATTTGTCTACTGTAGCTTCTTTTACCGTCTTTAGAACTTTTAAGTCTGCATTAAATTTTCAGATGTCTGAACCAGTTTGTGTATTTGCATAACCCAAATGGGCAAAATAGAAAAGGATTAGGAATTACGTATGCCAGATGTAAGTATTCCTTTTGGACATACCCTCTCTTGCCCATTCGTACATCATATTCTAGATGCATTGTCTAGCAGTGTTTTGGGGTTTTTTTTGCTTAATGAGAAATAAATGGGTTTTTTTAAGGCTTTAATTTGCTGTAACCTCATTTGTCAGATCCCTGATGAAACGATGTTTGTTCAGGAATAAAACAGCTTCACAATAATTAGCCTTTTTGGTCTCAGCTTGTCTTTGGTAGGTTGTAACTATATCCCATTTACCTGATATTAGTTTTTACAAAACGTTGAGGAATAATTTAGATTGTTCTTCATAGAAACTTTGACTCCAAGGGATTTATGGACATAGATTTATCCATCTGGTGAGCTGCTGTACAGAATTAAGTTCATGGAGATGGTCAGTTTTGTATAAATTTTACATAGCAAGTGTACATATATTGACGTCAACAAAGCTCATATAGATTGATAACACCATTCTAATACTATGAGTTCTCATCACATGGATTATACATCTTTTTTCCTTTATAATGCCAGCTTTTGCTTGTTGAATAATGTCACTGTTCATCAGATGAGGTCATGCCTTTTGTTGAAGACGGTCACTCAGCCTTCATTAGCTTCCTTTATCTGGTTGTCAAAGTTTTTTTTTTTTTAAAAAAAGTAGATTAAAGACAAAATATTGGGTTTGTTGATCAATGCTCCAAGACCAATTAGCATAGACACTTTAAAAAAAAATGTTGTATAGTTGATTCTATTTTATTTTATCCTTGCTGCTCTCTGAGCTTTTTGCACTGATGATGTTACCTAGTTTGGTTTTGAAACATTTGCAAGAAGACAACCAAGCTCAAGGGCATTTCAACAATAATATTTATTTATTTATTTATTTATTTATTTATTTATTAGATTTTTATATCACCCTTCCCGACTCAGGGCGGTGCAGAGCCATGCTAAAAACAATACACGATACAAAATTTAAAAAAAACCAATTTAAAACAAATTAAATACATTCGGCCCTGCCAGTTAAAAACCCACACATTTAAAATACCCCATCCAGATTCTTATTCAGCCAGGGCAGCCTGTTGAAATAGCAGGGTCTTAAGGGCCCAGCGAAAGGTACGGAGATCGGGAATCATATGTATCCTGGGGGCAGTTCATTTCAGAGGGCGGGTGCCCCCACAGAGAAGGCTCTCCCCCTGGGGGTCACCAGTCTATATTGTTTTAACGACGGCACCCTGAGGAGCCCCTCTCTGTGGGAGCGTGTTGGTCGCTGGGAGACTATTGGTGGCAGAAGGCGATCCCGTAGGTATCCGGGCCCTAAACCATGGAGCGCTTTAAAGATGGTGACCAGCACCTTGAACCGCACCTGGAAGACCACTGGGAGCCAGTGCAGCTCACGCAGGAGAGATGTCACATGGGTGCGCCGAGTCACACCCATAATCACCCGCGCGGCTGCATTCTAGACCAGTTGAAGTCTCCGGATGCCCTTCAAGGGGATCTCCATGTAGAGAGTGTTACAGTAGTCCAGACGGGACGGGACAAGGGCATGAGTGACCATGCGCAAGGCATCCCGGTCCAGAAAGGGACGCAACTGGTAAATCAGGCGAACCCGATAAAAGGCCCCCCTGGCCACAGCCGTCGTATGATCTTCTAAAGACTAATAGAGTCTAAGTTATCTTCTTTCTTCAATGGTACTCAACATTTATTAAGCCACTCTGTGAACATTCCTAGCCAGCCAATAGCTCAGAGGTATTGGTGTCAATACGATCTCTGTGATTTCCTACTTTCTTTCTTTCTTTTTTTAGGGTTTGCAAGGGGAAAGAGGAGAAAAAGGACCACGTGGTGACAAGGTACAAATAATTTATCAAATAATATGATGTAAATATGAGTGCAAGTTTGGAACAGAATTGGCTCATGATAGACATTCCATGTCAAATATGCTATACTTAGGACAATACATTTCTCTGGAAGTCCACCTGAGTTAGATCATTTTAAAACTTATGTTAGATGTAATATATTCTATGCAGTCTACATACATGTAATATGACCCGGAATCTTCACCCTTGTTGTTGACCAGACATGGTCTGTATAAAGATATCAGTTCATTATTTGAATTGATCAAATTGCCTTTCAGATGTTCTCAATCTCAGCCGTGAAGCAAACACCATCTTCATTTAATGACCCCATAATCCCTTGTGGGGTGGAGTCTGGGAGTGTTTTAATGGCCGGATGCTCTTCCTGTCGCTAATACGGAGATTTGTTCAGTAGATATATTCTCAGTGTGCCCAGAGAAAGAAATATCTGCCTCTACCTAGGATCGAACTTACATCCTCCTGATTGTGAGGTGAGAGCTCCACCTCTAGGCCACCGCACTACTCTTCAGCAATGAAGCAAAAAAGCATAGGTTTAATTTGATAAACGCTATATAGGGAATAGACTGGAGATATAAAATATTGTCCAAAGATGGGCTGGTAATTGGGTGTCCTGCTGGCCAAAAGAGAAGAAAACAGTCCAAACCAGGAACACAATTCAATGCAGGTTGGAGTTCAGAATCTACAACAGGAAATCAAACAAGGAATATTTGCTAGCAGTTCAACTCAATCTACTTCCATATTTTATCCCTTGGAAAATGAAAAGCTTTTCCAAGATACTTCATGGAATGAGATCTCCAACAGAACTTTTATGTTTCTTTGCTCAGGGAGAACGGGGCCTAGACGGTTTTCCTGGGAAGCCTGGCTTGGATGGAAAACAGGTATGTGTTTAATTTTTAAGTTAAAAAAATAGAATCCTTTTTAGAACAAGTTGTGCATATGCACTACCAAGACTTAGGACTGGTAATTAGCTCTTGCAATGCTTTGCATAAACCTAACACCAAGTTCTACCACACATCCTTTACATTTAAAATGGTGGCTCCTCCAGTGGCCTGATGGGGCAACAGAAAAACATTGTGGACTATACAAAATGGTCCACATGAACAACTTGATTCATTTCAGGTCCTCCATCTCACGGCTGAAAATAATATATCTGTTTATAATTTTTTATTGACCTGAATACTGCACAAGACAAAAAGAGGGCTGTGAAAATATTTACAGACCCTTCACATCCTGTACATAAATTGTTTCAACTCCTACCCTCATAATGATGCTATAGGGCACTGCACACCAGAACAACTAGACACAAGAACAGTTTTTTCCCCGAATGCCATCACTCTGCTAAACAAATAATTCCCTCAACAATGTCAAACTGTTTACTAAGTCTGCACTACTATTAATCTTCTCATCGTTCCCACCACCCATCTCCTTCCACTTATGACTGTGTGACTGTAACTTTGTTGCTTGGATCCTTATGATTTATATTGACTGTTTCCTAATATGATTTGATTGCTTTTTTGTTCCCTATGACTATCATTAAGTGTTGTACCTTATGATTCTTGATGAACATATCTTTTCTTTTATGTACACTGACAGCATAAGCACCAAAGAGAAATTCCTTGTGTGTCCAATCACACTTGGCCAATAAAAAATTCTATTCTGTTCTGTTCTGTTCTGTTCTGTTCTATTCTATTCTATTCTATTCTATTCTATTCTATTCTATTCTATTCTATTCTATTCTATTCTATTCTATTCTATTCTATTCTATTCTATTCTATTCTAACACACCTGTTTATTTTAGTTAATGACCACTGCTAACTGAAGAAATAGTTTTCCCTCTAACTATTTATCATACCTCATGCTTTCCAATAAGATTCAGAAAACATTTTTCAGACTGGTCTACATGTGACTATCCTGCAGGACAAACATTTTGGTTTTGTCCTCTGTGGAGACAAATTAATCATTTGGATCCAAGGTCCAATAATCAAATAAGCTTTGTGCTTATTTTTTCTACAAAGAGAAGGAATAGCATTCTTCCAATATTTGAAGGGCTGCCACAGAGAAGAGGAGGTCAACCTATTCTCCAAAACACCAGAGGGCGGGACAAAACACAATGGATAGAAGGTTATCAAGGAAAGATCCAACCTAGAATTGAGGAGAAACTTCCTGTTAGTGAGAACAATTAATGAGTGGAACGGATTGTCTTTAGAAGTTTTAGGTGCTCCATGACTGGAGGTTTTCAAGAAGAGACTAGACAGCCATTTGTCTGGAATGGTACAGGGCCGTGATGGCGAACCTATGGCATGTGTGTGCCATAGGTGACACACATAGCCATATCAGTGGGTACACCAGTTCAGCTCCGTGTGCATGTGTACACCGGCCAGCTGATTTTCGGGCCTTCTAGGCCCACCGGAAGTAAGAAAACAGGCTGTTTCCTGCCTCCGGAGGGCCTGGGGGGGTGGGGAAGGCCTGTTTTTCTTTCTCACCTGGCTCCAGGGCCTCTCTATGCATCTGGAGAGGGCAACAACAGCCTTCCCCACCCCCTTGGAGGCCCTCTGGATGCTCAAAACGGCCCGTTTCTCAACTTCCGGTTGCACAGGAAGTGACGTTTTTTGCTGTCCCCCGCCTCCAGAGACTCCTAGACTCCCATCTGGCATGCAATGACAAAAACGTTAATCATCACTAGTATAGGGTCTCCTGCTTGAGCACCAAGGTCCCTTCCAACTCTGTTATTCTATAATCTATATTTGGTATACAGGCAGAACAAAACAGAAGCATACATGCTTCTGATTCTTCATGATCTCATGGACATCCTTTTACCAGGATGATTTATCCATAATTACTTCTTTGTATTCTTATAGCTTTATGTTTCTGGCATTCATGTTCCATGCTTGGGAGTTTACTGAAAGAACCAGTTGGCCGCTAAGGAATACAGAATGATTGATTAGTTGGATCAACATAGTTCTTATATTATTAGATGGGTGGAAAGTCAGGCAAGTCTAAGCTTGATGAATTAGTAGCCTCAGTACAATAGGGTTTCAAAAGTGAGTTGTGCAGTTTTGATTTATTTGCCTGTGTGTTCCAAAAACAAATTAAAAGAACAAAAATCCCTCATCTAAAAACTGCTGTTAAGACAAATTTGTTCCACCAAAACCTTCCCCCCACATACTGTATTATTGCTCACTTTTAAAGCAGGCAAGTTTGCACCTTTTTTTTTTTCCATAGGAAACAACAAACCTTTTTTTTTAATGTTAGAGGTAATTTTACAGTGCAACCTAATCTACCTTTATTTGAAATTGGGATATTGAGTGAGTGTCAATACTGAAATTGATTATGCTTCATGTGAATACTATGACTCTTCAACTTCCCAAAGGAAGGGGGAAGGGGTGTGTGTGAGGTGGAATGAAGAGGTTCAACTATGAGATCCAAGTAACCATCAAGGACACTTTTTCAGGTGTCGGTCAAGCCATGGACTGTTCTCAAAACAAAAGAATGATTCATAATTGGTTAATGCAGGGGTGTCAAATTCACGCCTTCATGTGATGTATTGCAGCTTTTCTCCCTTTCGTTAAACCGGGGGTGGGCGTGGACAGCTCGTGACGCATCTGGCCTGCAGTGTTTGACACCCCTGGGTTAATGTGATGCATTCTACGGGGAGCAAAGGGGACATGGACATCTATTCTTTAACTATGTGGGATTGTGCGGGAAAAGTTAGAGCTGGTTTTGCATTCATCAGTGCCAAAACGATGTACTCAATAAAGTTTGCTTTTGGGATTTTAAAGTTTCTGAAGTTGTCTACTTTTGTTGAATTCGTCAGTTGGACTGTTGATCCTGAGGATATTACCTTAAGTTCTACTATAACGTCACTATTCTGGGCCTCTTAAGAAGACCCAATGCTCATCTCTTCTGATCCTTGTCTTTATTTTAAAGCTTATTACTATCTTGAACACTTTTTGACATCTGGTTATTTTTATTTCAGGGTGCCAAAGGAAGTCCAGGTCAACCTGGACCTGTAGGATTGCAAGGGGAGAAGGTAAAATGAGGATTATGTAGACGACTGATGTATGTGTCTTCATGCCTCAAAGATTATTTTTAAAATAATTGGAATGTAGGAGACAGCAAGCTTGAAAGCAGATGCATCTTTAAAAAAATGCATTAAAGATACAGCTAGTATAAGTAGACGATCTCTTAAAACAATATCTTTTTCAGTCTAATGCCTGGAGATTTTCTGTTTTCAGGCTTAAAAATACTGTAGATGTTGCTGCTTTAAACAGGCCCTATGCTTACAGTCCCTCCAAATCTCTTCAACATCATTTTTGTAACCTCTATACAAATATTGCATGTATCTGACTATAGGCATATACTGTATTTATTTGTTCATTCAGTTTATTCATTCATTTTCATTTACCATCAGCAACAAAATCTACTTAGTAAGAGTTTCTGACCAACTTGGTGGCAAATAGTCAATATTATTTAAATCATTTTCGTTAGGCTGCCGATAGAGAAATCACATTTTTAGCGGCCAGATCATTAGTTTTTGCACATTGCAGTGGCTGAAATCTGCAAGGATTAAGTAATTGATGTAGGATTTTCCTCTTTTTCACACATTTCTTGTTTATTTCCCCACTGAAATCAGCAGGGGGTTCTCCAATCTTGTAGCAGGATAAGTCTATGGGGTGTATCAAATCCAGGGATGGGCTTCAAAAATTTTATTAAGGGGTTCTCTGCCTGGTTGCTGTGTGGGTGTGGCCATGATGGGTGTGGCCTAGTCAGGCTCCTTCACCACAGTGTGTGTATGTGGGGGCTGTTTTTGCCTTCCCCGGGCTCCAGAGGCTTTCCTCGAGCCTCTGGGAAGGTGAAAATGCCCTCCCCAGGTTCCAGGGGCCCTCTGGAGGCTGGAAATGGGCTTCCTGAACTTCCAGTAGGCCCATTTTTTGCCCTCCCCGAGCCTCCATGCACGCCCTGCACTTAACTGCATCCAAAATGGGCCACGGGGGGGGGGACTCCTGGGAGGGGAGGGGCAGGGTGGGCAGGGCCAGCCAGGAGTGGGATTTGGGGTTTCTCCAAACTGCACAGAATCTTACCTAGAAGTTCTCCCGAACCCGTGCGAACCCCCAGCAACCCACCCCTGATCAAATCACTGTTTGAGGGGTTTAGGAAGGTCTAGGAAGGGTGGGGGTTGCTCACCCCTTTTTCAGTTCTTCCCAGCCATTTTTTTTCATGTAAATCAGGGTTTCTCAACATTGATAACTTAAGATGAGCCTCAGATAGCTCGATGGGCTAGATAGCCTGTTATTAATACCCAGCTGTCTGCAATTATACGAGTTTGAGGCTCAAGGTTGACTCAGCTTTCCATCCTTTCTAAGGTAGATGAATTGAGGACCCAATTTGTGGGGGCAATAAGCTGACTTTGTATAAATATACAAAAGTATGAAGGCTATTGCTTAACACATTGTAAGCCGCCCTGAGTCTCCGGAGAAGGGTGGCATATAAATCTAATTTTTAAAAAAAGAGATGACGACTTCACTCTCAGAGTCATATTGGCTGAGGGATTCTGACAGTTGATGTCCATACATCTTATAATTGCCAAGGTTGAGAAACACTGATATAAGTCAGCTAATCAGGCTGATTACAGGTCATTCATTTAATTATTTTTCTCTGATTTGTTTCCAATTATAGGGTGATATCGGTCCCCCCGGTAAACCAGGCTCAGCAGTAAGATTTATTTTATACACAGCTTTGGCATGGAATGATGAAAAATGACTTCTCTGGAATTGGTGTGGAATTGGGGATTTATTTTTTTAATAAGTTTTTTTTTTAATTTTTAAACAAACAATTCATCATTAATCATTCAGTGTAACATCTGGGTATAGAATTTTTTGTGCCATCATATTCAACGTTTATCATCGTTTTCTTAGACCATCTTTATCTTTCTTCTTACGTTTAAATTTAATGTATTACAACATATTTTTCCCATGTTTCTTATTTTTACATTGTCTATTGTTTATATTCAGTCTCTATCCATTGATAAAATTCCCCCCCTATGCTGTAATGCTCCGATTCTTCCTTCCCTCTAATTGTGGAATTGGGGATTTATAACCCTTGTGAATATCTCCTATCTTTGATAAAAGAAAGCCATGTTCATTTCTGTGGATTAATGCTAAAAAATTGTAATGTGTCCAACTGGTCTTCGTGCTTTGCAATTTGGGAGTCAAGAGGAAGAAATCTTGAGCAGACCTTGTGCTAATAATTTAGTTTCAGTTTTTTTAGTTTTAGTTCTTAGTTTACTTTATTGTCATTGCAGCTCGTACAACGAAATTAAATGCCATCTTCAATGTACACTGTAATGATACAAATAAAACACAAACATACATCCTTCACATTCTATACAATTGAATTGAAAACCTGATATTGCATTAATATTGCACTATAGAGTAGAATTCAATATTGTTACTGCCCTAGAAGCTGTTTTTCAGCCTATTTGTCCTTGTTTTTATTATCCTGTACCGTCTGCCAGATGGTAATAGTTCAAAAAAAAAAAAAAAAAGAGTGCCCAGAATGAGATGGATCTAATGTGGGGGATAATGAAGTGAAAGCCAATTCCTGACACATGATCCTTAATGATTAAGGATCGTTAATCACAATTACGATTAAGTTTACCATCCTGAAATAGGTTGCAAACTGACAGGGAAATCAATTATGTTGTACACATGCATATCAAACAGCCTAATATATAATTAATGGTAACAGTGATGATTAGATTGTACATGTGACATGTGTCACTTTTGAAAATATATGGTGGATAACATTTTGAACAATTTGGAGCTGTTACCATGCATTCACTGTCCACGTTAGCCATTTTTCAGTGGGTTCTGAAGTTGTCCTACACATTCTACTAAAACTTCATTATTGATATTGTTATTTCAGTAGGTATAAAGTGCCACAGGCTGAAGGGAACATTTCATGTAGCAATTCAAAACAAAATGGTCTCATTTTTCATAGTCATTACCATTTTTTCAGGTAACCGAAATAGATTTCGTAGGTTAATCTTCCACCAGCTTTTAAGCTGGATTGCATCACTTATGAAGATTCTCCGTGCAAGCCAATTTGTAGTTTTATAGAACAGTTTAGCTGACTCATTACTTGCTTCCAATTCAGCTTGGTATCTCTGACTCCAATGTGTAGTATGTAAGTTTACTCTTAGCTTTGCTACTCACAGTGGTGGTTATTGCTGGTGCCAAGTCAGATAGGAATAGTTTCTCAAATGTAATTTCCAAGGGACTTTTCACACAATTGTTGAGACCCTGAATCATTAGTGTTTCATAATATGTGTGGCATACATTTGTGTGCTTCAAATGATTCTCACTCTCTTCCCTTCATTCACTCCCCGCCCCCCCCCCCCCACAAAACACTATCCTCATATATGGACCTTAAATAAGGTCCTTATATACATCTTTGCTACCAAAAAAACCCCACCAGATTTCTTTTTCCCTTCTTTTTTTATAGATAATCTTTTTTGTTTCAGGTACAGATCGAAGGCTTGAAAGGAGAGCAAGTAAGTTTTTCTAATTTTCTTAGTGCAGGTGATACATCTACAGGTAAAAATACCATATTTTTCAAAGTATAAGACACACTTTTTTCCCTCCTAAAAGAGGCTGAAAATTTGAGTGTGTCTTATATTCCGAATGTAAGCCCACACGGTGCCCAAAATGGCTACCTGGAATAGCTGCTGCCTTCTCTTACCCCTTCCGTGCTTTGCCTGCTTTAGTCACTGGAGCTCCTTCCAAGGATCAGCTGTGCTTTTGAAGCTGTTTTTCAGCCCAACGCGAGTGAAGTGATCTTCTGTGCTTTGCCTGCTTTTCTAATTGCTGCTCCCTCTGACGATCAGCTGTGGTTTAGAAGCTGTTTTTTAGCCCCAACCAGCCCCAACCTCAAAATCAGTGAGTGAACTAATGTGCTGGGACTAGCCACATGAATATCTGATAGGCAGAATCCTCCCCCTCATTTTCTCCCCAAAAACGAAGGTGCGTCTTATACTCCTGTGCATCTTATACTCTGAAAAATACAGTATTCTCAAGGTTACTTAAACTCATTCTCTCTGTGTTCAGAAATGATACTTCTATGTCTTAATTCTGAAGACATGAAAAACTGACAAAAAAAATGCAAAGCACTTTTTAAAAGCTCGGTGCTACTTACCTTCCCACTACAAAAACCAACAGCATCTAATAAAAGGGGTTTCTGCAGGTGGTATCAAAATATAGTCAAGAAGTCTGCTGTGACCATGGGATAAGACCAGGGGTGCTATTCAGCAGGTTTTGACAGGTTCTGGAGAACCGGTAGCAGAACTGGCAAATACCAGTTTAGAGCCTGGTGGCGCAGGGGACTAAATGCTGTTAAAGTAACACTTAGTTGCCAGTCTGACTCCCTCTTCTTTGTGGCAACCCCTGAGATACTGGAACACTGCTATCATGTCTCCCCTAGTCCTTCTTTTCATTAAGCTAAACATAGCCAATTCCTGCAACCCTTCTTCATATGTTTTAGCCTCCAGTCTCCTAGTCATCTTTGTTGCTCTTCTCTGCACTATTTCTAGAACCTCCACAGCTTTTTTACATCATGGCAACCAAAACTGAATGCAATATTCCAAGTGTGGCCTTACCAAGGCATTATAAAGTAGTATTAACACTGCATGTGATCTTGATTCTATCCCTCTGTTTATGTAGCCCAGAACTGTGTTGGCTTTTTTGGCAGCTGCTGCACACGGCTGTCTCAAATCTAAATGGTTGTCCACTAGGATTTCTATATGTATTATAAAAAGTATTTTAGAGAAGAATAGGTTGAAGTTTGTAAAAAAAGGAATATTTTATGTCCACTAATCTGTCCAACGTTATCTCACAAAAGATGTCAATCAACAGAAAACAATTAACTCTTAATAGTGGTAAAAAGGAACATATGGCAAAAAAGACAACAAAGTGTATGATACAAATGCCTTGATAATTTGTTCTTGTGCAGTTTAGATCGATCTGGTCAATATATTAAAAAACCTGATACAAAAATGCCAGTGATCTCAGATAATACTATGCTACACTTACCTACCCTTACAAAAATACCTACATACTTTTGTTATTTTAACTTGGGATACTTGAGATGTAAAAAAGAAAGATTCGTCCACTTAGAGAATGATGAAAAGTGGATATTATAAATCTCAGACCCCATCGGGAGAGTTTGAATGCAAAGCAAAACTCCATACTTCCTATTTTAACTTTGAAATTTGTTTATAGGGAGCTCCTGGCCCACGGGGACCTATGGGGCCTCCAGGAAGTCCGGGTACCCCAGTAAGTAATTTTATTTCTGAATGAATTATTTATAATCTGAATGACCCACTTGTCAGGTGCAAGTAACCAGGAACCAAGGTTGTTCAGATGAATACAAGTTCATTCAATGCTAGCTCTCTACAAGAATCTGAATTACTAATGGTTAAGGCAAATTGGTGGTAGAGACGAGTCAATGGAATGCAAGGAGGGCTGGACTTAAATCTTTTGTGGGTATGTGAGGACTCTAAACTGATGACCTGGCCACTTGACCTCTCCCTTGGGCTCAGACTGGTCATCTCCTACATTACTGTTTATAATAGTAGAGTACATTAAACATCACCTGAAACAAGACTATGTTTCATTTTGAAGTCAGGAAATAATGCAGTGATAATTTGAGAAATACTTCTGTTAAAGATCCAAGGGAATCACTATAGTACACAGTACTAGTTTAACAGATCAATAGTATAACTTAGTAGAAAGAAGGTAGGTGCATATTTTGGTGATCATGGTATTGTTTTTCTTCTTTGTATAATTTCATTACATAGTTGGCCTGGGGTCCCAATGGGAGAGCACCATTCTGGAAGTGCCTATCAGATTAGGAGAAGACATCACCTCCTCTGTGTATTTTGTGCTCCTTTCCCCCTATCTCTTAACTGTAAATTATTACTATTGCTCTTATTTATCATTTTAATATTTGCCAGGTTTTAATGTTTGCAAAGTTAGGGATACGGTGGCTCAGTGGCTAAGATGCAGAGCTTGTCGATCGAAAGGTCGGCAGTTCAGTGGTTCGAATCCCTAGTGCCGCGTAATGGGGTGAGCTTCCGTTACTTGCCCCAGCTTCTGCCAACTTAGCAGTTCGAAAGCACGTAAAAAATGCAAGGAGAAAAATAGGGACCACCTTTGGTGGGAAGGGAACAGTGCTCCGTGCGCCTTTGGCATTGAGTCATGGTGGCCACATGACCACAAAGATGTCTTTGGACAGCGCTGGCTCTTTGGCTTTGAAATGGAGATGAGCACTGCCCCCTAGAGTCGGGAACGACTAGCACATATGTGCGAGGGGAACCTTTACCTTGATGTTTGTAAACTACCTCTAGATGAGACAGGCAGCACACAAATGTAATAAATAAACTAAACTAAATTAATTATCACTCTTGAGGCACATTTTCTATCTCCCATGTAAATCTTTGTCATGCTATTAGCAAATTTCTCAGTTTGGCTATCATTATTTGAGGGGGGTTGTTTTGGATCTCCATTGCTTTGGTTCATATTATAGGGGGTAGCTATTTTTTTTTCCTATGACTTCCCCCCCAAAATAGAAACCATTTAATATCAATGGCCCTGTATGCAATGTAAAGGAAAAATATATTATTTTCAGGGTTCACCCGGATCAGAAGGCAAGATGGGACCTCCAGGTCTACAAGGTCTACGGGTGAGCAATCATTCTTGTTCTTAGATGCTTCCAACTACAATCCTCTCCTTCCTAGTAGAGTTATCTGCTTTATTTCAGAAGATAAAAATGCTACCAATCTTTTCTTCCCTTTTCTTGCTTTGAGCTTAGAAAATTATTTTAAAAATAACTTGCCCAGCAGTGGGTTTCCAATATTCTTACGGCTGGTTCGCCCCGTGCATGCATGTTCGCTTTGCACATGCGTGTGCCACCTGTACAGGCATGTGCCCTTCCCTGCATGTGCTTTGTTCACACACGCCCCTTCCGCACAAGCACCTAGCCTCAAAAACGTGGCTAAATAAGACGGCATTACATCCACATACAGTCGCCACTGCCGATTCACCTGAACTGGTACGAACCGGCTGAAAACTACCTCTGCACTTGCCCTAAATGGCAATTGGACTTTGTTTTTCCTTGAAGACATTTCACTCCCCATCCAAGAAACTTCTTCAGTTCTGACTGAATGGTGGAGAATGAAAGGATTTATGTTCCTTGCAGTCATCTGGCTGTTTGGACACTTTCTGAGAGTCACTGAGGCCACTTGAGGGTTTATCTGTGCTGAGCAGTGCAGATGAGTTTGGAACCTTCTTGGAACTGCTGAAATGACTATATTGTAAACAGAGTTAGGTGGTGTCATATTCAGGGGTAGCATTCACTTACTTTTCCTACAGGTTCATAAATGTGAGCGCACGCATCCACACATGTGTTGGGCCTTCTGTGCATGTGCTTTCCTGGTACGCGACCTTCCCCGCATGCACCTGGCCTCAAAATAGTGTGCCTAAACAGAATGGCATAGAGCCGGGGCAGGTGGGCGGAGCCACCCACGATTTCTGCTATTGGTTCGGGTGAACCTGTCTGAACCAGCTGAACACCACCTCTGGTCATATTCCTCCCCCTCTGCTGAGAGAGAGGGGACACAGATTAACTGCCAAGTGGCCTCAACGACTCTCAGGAAGAGGGCTAATGACCAGCGGAATATAAACCTTTCCATTTTTCACCATTCAATCAGAACTGAAGAAGCTTCTTGGATGAGAAGCGAAATGTCTTCAAGGACAAACAAAGTCCAATTGCCTTTAGAAAAAGGACCTTTGGGACAACCTCGACCAGGAAAACTAAGACTCTCCATAGACATTAAAAACCACTTGTTGCTTCCTGCGCTAACATTGTGCAGCGATGTAAATTTTATGGAACAGCTTTGCAAAGAAGATACTGGTTTAGCCTGCCAGGTTTCCAGCAGAAATGGTTCATTTTCCTCTTCTCTCTTGCCTATTGCCATCCATGTTTTATAATAGCTTCTGTGTTCCTGAGTTGTAACAGGAAATCCCCCATGATCGTTGCCAATTCTGAGAATGTGTTCTTGCATTCGTGTTCTGCCTCAGGGCTGGCTCTGGGCTCCTTGCTGATCAATGCAGAAAGAGGAGGGTGGATGGTATAAGAGTTTAGAATGACCTCCACACATCAAATCATTATATGAGCATCATTAGGGATAGAGTGCTAAAATGAAAGAGGTATTTTCTACCATGCTGATAAATGTATGTGTGTGTTTATAAGGCACAGCGGTGGGATATACTAATCTGTTTCCCCGAAAATAAGACATCCCCTGATAATAAGCCCAATCGGGCTTTTGAACGCATGTGTTAAAATAAGCCTTCCCTCGAAAATAAGGCCTCCCCGAAAATATTTAAACACAGAACTGGAAATCAGGTAAGATGGCATGAGGAGCCCCATCTTGCTCCACAAGGGGTTCAAAAAAAATATAAGACAGGGTCTTATTTTCAGGGAAACATGGTATAGATTACCAGAGAGATAGGCAGCATATTTATACACCAAGCAGGTTGCTCGCTTCTCTATAAAATAGATTTTTAGAATACACAAAGTAAGCAATAGAGCATAGTCTAATAAGAAATCGCATTATGCTCCCCTTGTTAAATTTCTGGACATTTTTTGAACAGTTATTGTAAGAGCAGCCAGATTTTATTTTATTTTATTTTATTTTATTTTATTTTATTTTATTTTATTTTATTTTATTTTATTTTATTTTATTTTATTTTATTTTATTTTATTTTATTTTATTTTATTTTATTTTATTTTATTATTTTATTTTATTTAACTTATATGCCACCCTATCTCCAATAGACTCAGGGCGGCTCACAACAATAAAATCCACAGAGCCATGTACAGAGTTAAAATTTAGTTAAACCAAATAAAATTTAAAAACCCATAAAAACCCCATCAGTCGAAGTTGGGGAACTTGAATAATCAAGTATTTAATTCGCGGCAGAAGGTGCGAAGGTCAGGAGCCAACCGGAGCTCCAGAGGGAGTTGATTCCAGAGGGTGGGCATGCCCATAGAGAAGGCTCTACCCCTGGGGGCCGCCAGCCGACACTGTTATTGACATCATGTTACTGTTATTGACATCATGTAATTGACATCATGAAGGATTAAACGACTAGTAAGTACAGTAATAATTTTAATGAGTGCTCGCTACCTCTTAAATCCTAGGCACTATATGTTCAAGTCCTTTGATTTTTTTCTTCCTTGTACTTCACTTATATAGATTTTTATACAAAGAAAATTTTGGATTTTTTTTTCCCCATTGCTAAATGAAATGGGACTATTCTGGAAAAAAAATGGGTAAACATGCTATTCTATTTTATTTATTTATTTGTTTGTTTGTTTCAATTTATAAACTGCCCTTCTCCTTGCGGACTCAGGGTGGTGAACAGCCAGAATAAAACATGGTATACAAAAATTAAAAGCAATTAAAAATTATTAAATATTTTCTATTTCTATTAAATATTCTATTGGTAGTTTTTCCACGAAGATCATGGGTAACAAAGCCTATTAGAAGTAACACATGTTGAGATATCTATGATATCTATGGAGATTCTCAATCATCCATGTCATGGTTGGTCCAAAGGTGGTTTTCTAAAGGTCTACTGGACTTCTTGGTTTTTTTCCTTGAAAACATTTCACTTTTCATCCAGGAAGCTTCTTCAGTTCTAACTGAACGGTGGGGAATGGAGGGATTTATATTCTTTGCAGTCATCTGATTGTTAGTACTCTCTCTGAGAGCCATTGAGGCCACTTGGGGATTTATCTGGATCCTCAAGTCATCTGAATCGGAGTGCAAATGGGCGTGGAATGTTCTTGGGACAACCAGATGACTGCAAAAAATATAAATCGTTCCATTCCTCACCGTGCCATTAGAACTGAAGAAGCTTTTTGGATGACAAGTGAAATGTTTTCAAGGGGGGGAAAAAATAAGTAAGCCCAGTTGCCTTTTAGAAAAGCACCTTTGTTGTTGTTTTGATTTGCTTTTCCTTTTTCCTATCTTTCTTTTAAAGCATACAATTGAAGTATTGAGCTTGCCTTTTCTTTTTGTTTCTCTTTCCCACATATGTTATTGCCAGTCCTCTAATATATGTTTTGGCTGTATCTCATACATTTTGCAATGAAGTTTCTTCTTTTCTATTCTCTTTTAAAAAAAGAAAACCAACTCCTTTTCCATGTGCTGTAAGAGTTCTTTTTCATTTAAAATTGTTTGATTCAATGTCCATCTTAATTTCTTTCTTTGCCCCTTCCATTTTCATTGAATTACGATCTGCCCATATGCTTGTTTCAATATTTAATTCTTGTATGTTAAATAATAAGTCCTCTGACATCCACATCATATCAATTCTGGACCAACACATAATTAAAGTATTAAAGCGGGCAAGAGAAGATGGATGGATGATTTCTCTTTTTGTTATTGTTCTGAGTTGTTTTTCCTTTTCTCTCTCTCTCTCTCTCTCTCTTTTCCTTTTTTTTCTTTTTCTTTTTTTAGGTAGGTGACATGATTAGAAGTTAGATAGGAAAGAAAGAGTCTCTTAATAAAGGGTGATAGGATTAAAAGCTAGAATAAGTGATAGAAATAAAAGAAGGGGGAATATTAGTGTATATATTTTTATATCATAAAATGAAAGTAATAACAAGAGAAAAGATGGAATAATTGAACAATGATAGACTATAACAAAATACAAGTAGGTATTATTATTAGAAATATATAAGTGGATTGAATGTAATGATTAGGATTAACCTGATTAGTTTTATTTGTATTAGAATGTATGAAATCCAAGTGCCACACTGTTCATACATTGATTTGATATCTTTATAAAAAATTTAAAAAAAAATAAAAAACGGGGGTGGGGGGAGAAAAGAAAAGAAAAGAAAAGAAAAGAAAAGAAAAGAAAAGAAAAGAAAAGAAAAGAAAAGCACTTTTGGTACTATCCTTAGGTGATGTTGAAACAAGGAAAGAATTCTTTTTCTTGGTTAAACACCATTACAACTAAGAATGATCTAAGAAGCTTTTTATTAACTCTGTAGAGAAGAGGAAAGCAGTGGAAAAAATGGTGCCCATGCTGGTTTAGGAGGAAATAGAGACATGGTTGTGCCTCCAAAATTGACACACATACACACACACACACACACACAACAGCTGATGTCTCTGGGGTTGGTTGGCTTTGAAAGCTTGTTCCCAAATCCATTGAATTATCTTGGAATTAAATATCTGGTTCAGTTAAAGTTTTCTCTGTTAGAATACTTGTTTGGTTGAGTTTAAATCTGAACCATCTTCTTCCCCTTTCATCCTCTTCCCTATGCATTTCTCTCTAGGTCATTTTTTTTTTTTTAAATTGCTAATTTCTGGGCTGCAGAATGAGAATTCATATTTTTTCTGGCATGATTCCATTCTGCTGTAGTAATGAAAATTGTGCCAGGTAACCCATAAAAAAATAATGTAATGGACTCTGGGATAATAAATTCTCATATAGAAATGAGATTAAAATTTCCCTGGTGTGCTATAAATCTATATTGAATTACAGGTTTATTTTTCTTAGCTCCTTCTTTTTACAGAAGCCAAAGAAGACCTGTTTAACATCCCTGCTTGCAATGAGAAGAACGTGGTCTCTTTCAAAAAGCAATATTTTTTTCCCCTCGTTTACTCATGTTGTTCGTTTGAAATGTATTTTGCACACACACACACAAAATGCCTTCAGCACAGTGTGGAAACTATACAGATGGTGGTACTCCAAAGCGATTGTTATACCAAATATCTAATCACACTAGCAGATAATTACATTCTACTTAGGTTGCAGCATAGCGCCAACAACCCTTCTGGTCAAAAGTAGACAATTCCTTTCCTGAGTCTTCGTGAATTTTCTTTTTTTAAAAATATTTTTTTATTAAACAGTCTTCATGAATTTTCATTGGCTTCTTCTAGTAACAGAATAATAAGAGTTTTAAGGGACCTTGGAGGTCTTCTAGTCCAATATGGTTGTAGCATTTTGGCCCAGTTGAAATATCTGAACACCTTTTGTAAGGAAAGCTCCCCACGAAACATATTGCAGCACTCTAATCCTAATGTTTCAAAATCAAGGATTATAATTCTGTTTAAAACAGATATTGTAAAATTAAAAAGACCCCTTGAAAATCCAAGGAATTATCTTACTTAAAATCTAGTTTTAGTTTATGACTCATAATGAATTGGTTGAACGATCAGTTCAACTTGTGTCTTTTCATGATGTAGTGGCCAAAATTGTGGGAAACCTTTTGGGAAAAGTGTATTTTCTAAAACTAGCTAATAACACCACTTTTGGGGGGAGTTGTACCATAAAATTATATACCAATGGAAAGATAATATAATCAAGAATGCAATGCAATAACTTTTATGAAAGATTTGCTTTTAGAATAGCAGTTACACTATAAAGAAGAAAAGTGAAACACATAGAAAAAAATAAAATATACCAAAATTATCACCATAGAAAAAAAGAGGTATACAAAAACTATCATCATGTCAGTTAATACTTAGTTGGGTAACCTTTAGCATGAATTATGGCCTTAAAATATCTTCCCATGGAGTGAACCAAGCCTTTTAGTTCTACAGCTGTTCTCATGTGAAACCAAGATTGAATGATTGCTTCTATTAACTGAGTTTTATTTCTGGATCGTTTCTGACTAACAAGTTTCTTAAGTCGGCTCCATAGATTTTCAATTGGGTTAAGATCTGGGCTATTCCCAGGTCATTCCAGTAGTGGAATATGATTGTCTTGAAACTCAAAAAAAAAAAAAAAAAAAAAAAAGTGGTGTTAATTAGCCATCAAACCTCAAAAATATACTTTCCCCAAAAGGTTTCCACAATTTTGGCCACAATTTTAACTTTCAATTCTCTCTTCTAGGGCAAGAAAGGAGAAGTAGGTCTTGCTGGAGTTGATGGATTGCCAGGACCTCCTGTAAGTAGGACCAGTCTGATCTCTGTCCAAGGTGCTGAAAAAAACCAAGCTTATCATGTTTGTGTTGTGTAAGATCAAGAAGCTGTTTTCTAGTGTGGAAACTCGAATGTGAGCTTTTGTGCTGTTTTATTTACAGGGCTTGGTTTATTTGCAAAGCCCTCCATGACCACATTTACAAAATGCATCTGGTTCTTGACCTCAGGGAAAATTCCCCTAAGCCATTTGTTTACACTTTGTCAAGGAATTGTGCAGCCGGTGTCCAAATGAAGTCATAGATGCTGACACGTACTTATAGTTTTATTTATATTTTATATTTTACATCAATATATACAGCAAAATAGATAGTCAGGCAAACAGGAGCATCATGAGGTAAATCACAGAACATATGGAGGACACGGAAGAAAAAGGCGGGGGGAAAGGGAAACTCCCCCTCCACATCCACAGTAGCCAATCGCAGCACAGATTGCCTCACGGAGGTGCCAGAATTCTCCAATCAATCAACCACAACTGTGTCTTCTGGCTGACTGCACAATCCCAGTGATCCAATACTAAATTTAAATATTTTAACACACTTTGAATTGCCCTTTGAAGTGCAAATGATCTACACACAGAGGGCAGAGGGCCCCTTGTGTAAGTGATGCTTTAAAGGCTATCAAAACACAAATTCCAGCCTTTTGAGAATTTACTGTCTGAATTTTCTTGGAGAAGGCTCAAAACCTACCATATGTTATGCAGTGTGAACTACTTGAATGAATGATTCACTTTTTTCCCCCATTTTAAATTGTGACTTCTTTTGTGATCACTGTGCATGAAGAGCCTGGAAATTCTTGCTCTTTGGACTTTTATTTTGTATTAGATTTTTATTCCATGTTAGTGACTGAAAAAAAAAAAGAACAAGAATGAGAAGCTGATGAAACATTTCACCTTGACATTTTCTCATTACGGTTTGAAATGTGACATGAACCCAAACAACATAGAACGAATTTTGTAAAAGCTCTACCTTTTCCCATGTTAAGAGTAGATTGACCTTTTCTTAACTCCGTTTCTCTTTTAAGCTGGCTAGGCTTTCTTTAATTACTATAAAACTTCTGGTAAATTGAGTTGCTTGTGGATAGAGCAGCAGGAGATGGGGAGGACATCAAATAGCAATATTTTTTTAAAAAGGAGATTGGAACTAGGCAAGAAGTTCAAAGATATTTCTTAACAGAATAACAGAGTTGGAAGGAACCTCAGAGGTCTTCTAGTCCAACCCCATGCTCAAGCAGGTTCAAGATGAGGCAGGTCTGGCAGAGACCCTATACCTGTGATGGCGAACCTATGGCACTCATGCCACAGGTGGCACATGGAGCCATATTGGTGGGCACACGAGCTCAGCTCCGGTTTGCATGTGCGCGCCAGCCAGCTAATTTTGAGGCCTTCTGGCCCACTGGAAGTAGGGAAACAGACTCTGGAGGGCCTGGGGGGTGAGGAAGGCTCATTTTTTGCTCTCCCCAGGTTCCAGAGCCTTTCTAGGAGCCTGGGGAGGGAGAAAACAGGACTTCCGGTCCCACCGGAAGTTGGCAAATGGGCTGTTTCTAGCCTCTGGGGGGCCTCTGGGGCAGTGGGGAAGGCTGTTTTCACTCTCCTCAGGCTCCTAGAAAGGCTCTAGAGTCTGGGGAGGATGAAAAATGGGCCTACCAGGCCCACATGCCATTGTGTGCCAAAAGCAGAGGGAGCGCGAGGGGGTGTCACAGGCGTGTGCGTGGGTTGTGAGGCATATAGAATTATGGGTGTGGGCACGCACATGAGCAACCGTGCTCTCCCCCCCCCCCCCGCTTTTGGCACACGATGGCAAAAAGGTTAGCCATCACTGCCCTATACCTTCGTGCAGACCAAGAAGAGCACACATGGATTTGGGGAATATGAGAAATATTTCTATATACTAATCACTTCTTTCTTGTGAATACTAATAAATACAGAGTGAGCTGTGTCAACAATTCACAGAAGAATACTGTGTCTTCACTTTATTTAGTTCCTTATCGTTTCTCTGAAAAGGCAGATGTCACTCAAGTGCCATTCATTGGCAGGAAAAAAAAGGGGGGCTTACATTGAATAAAGCCATGAAAACTATTTTTTTAACATTTATACTTCTCAGTTCTCCCAGCAGTCAAACTGCCTTTGGGGCAAACTGCATTATAAAACTATAGCGGTAGGAAAAATAGTATTTGTTGAAATGCTCTAGTTTGTACACAGAGAAGAGACATCCTACTTCTAGTGGGTAGCTCTACAAAAACTGAAAGTTACAAACAATGCTAGTGATAAAAAAACATATTGATGGATTTCATGTAATTTATCTATTCATTTATTCAATATCTATAGCAGCCTCCCTCAATCAATGACTCTGGGCAGCTTACAATTTAATGTATTTGTCCTTTACATCCTTTGCAGGGTCCCCCAGGGCCTCCTGGAATTGATGGCTCTCCTGGACTTGCTGGATCTCCAGTAAGGGAAAATATATATATTTTATATAAAAACAGGAAAGTTAGCAATGTTAGATAGCACTCTTTATCTGAGATTCAGAGATGACCTTTTGCAGGAGTTCTTTCTCTCTGGTGGTACAATCTGCTTGTCCATGGTCAACACATGAACTAAAAGAGAAGTTAGATAAAGGAGGGCATGGAAACAAAATTCATCCTATAATTATGAAAAAAAAAGGCATGGCTGGAAAGAGGAGAATGCAGAACTCAGGTCTAAATAATCTAAAAATAAGCATTATACCATAGTGGTAGCCAATTTGCTTGAGAGTCTTGGTGGCGCAGCAGCTTAAAATGGTGTTAAAGTGACACCAGCTGCCTGCAATTACTGCAAGTTCGAATTTCACCAGCCTCAAGGTTGACTCAGTCTTCCATCCTTTCAAGGTAGGTAAAATGAGACCCAGATTGTGGGGGCAATAAGCTGACTTTGTATAAAAAAGAACACTGCTTAGGGGGTGGGCGAAAGCCCTACTAAGCAGGTATATACAAAAGTATGAAGTCTATTGCTTAAAGCATTGTAAGCCACCCTGAGTCTCCAGAGAAGGGCGACATATAAATTAATTTTTTTTAAAAAAAATTGGTATAATGGGTAAGGCCCCAAACTAGAAGACTTTGAGTCCTAGTTCGGCCTTAGGCACAAAGCCCGCTGGGTGATCTTGGCCAGTCACTCTCTCTCAGCCCTAGGAAACAGGTAATAGCAATAGCAATAACACTTATACTTATATACCGCTTCATAGTGCTTTTACAGCCCTCTCTAAGTGGTTTACAGAGCCAGCCTATTGCCCCCAACAATCTGGGTCCTCCTTTTACCCACCTTGGAAGGATGGAAGGCTGAGTCAACCTTGAGCCTGGTGAGATTTGAACTGCCAAATTGCAGGCAGCCGGCAGTCAGCAGAAGTCGCCTGCAGTACTGCACTCTAACCACTGCGCCACCTCGGCTCTGACAAGACACTTCTGAAATCTTGCCAAAAAAAACTGCAGGGACTTTTCCCGGCAGTCACCAAGACTCGAAACTGACTTGAAGGCACCCCCAAAACCAAGTAGAAGATAACCCAGAGCAGCTTTTGTTGTGACCTGGCTAAAAATGGGTAGCAGGTAACACCAGGGAAACCTTGATATTATAATCTGTTTTACTGTGTTTTGTCTTGTCTTATCCTAGGGTCAACCAGGAGAAACTGGCAGAAATGGTGAAAGTGGGCCACCGGTGAGTTCATGTTATAGAATCTTCCATGTTAACACATGTGCATTTGGGTGAATATACAGCTAAAATAAGCAAACAGCATCTTCCAAGCTCAAAATAACCAATTATCTGACTTTATCTTTGTGTTGGCATTCCAGAAAACCCCCAACTCCAAGTAAAAACTCTGAAGCAAGCATTTTTCAAAGTTCTATTTACTAGAATAGGTAAACTGGCACATCTGGGAAAACCTGAATCTGAGAGGTCCGGGTTTTCCCTCAGTAAATCAAAAACCCCAAAACCATTCCCACACTCCTCAGTCAATCATATGCTCCAATCAACCGCCGTCCCATCTCGAGACATCACTCGTTCTCCAAATGCAGGATCACCCTGACCTTGACCGACAGGAAGAATGCTATTATGTCTACAGACAACCCCTCTACTAAATCCCCTCTCCTACTTTCCCACACATGAGAAGATGGCAGCATGGAAGCTTCCGGCCTAATACGGCTTCCAAAGCTGACACTTTGATTGTTACTCTTTTAAATTATCTTAATACCTTTAAAAACAATATTTTAAAGGTATTCAGGTAATTTAAAAGAGTAACAGTCAAAGATAAAGTCAGATAATGGTTAAGTCCAATTATCATTTGCTAGCATCAGCCCATATGCTGCCAATCCTTACTTATGACTCTGATTAATTCCACTGATTAATTGTCCTCCCTGTCAGGAAATTTCTCCTTAGTTCCTGGTTGGATTACTCTTTAACGAGCTTTCAGCCATTGCTTCTGGTTCTACTTTCAAATGCTGTGGAGAATAAGTCAGCCCTCTCTTCTCTGTGACAGCTCTTCAAGTACTGGAACACAGCTATCATCATGTCACCCCAATTATTCCCTTTGTTAGGCTAAACGTACCTAATTCCCTTAATTGTTCATCGTACAATTTAGCCTCCAGACCAGGGGTGCTATTCAGCAGGTTCTGACAGGTTCTGGAGAACTGGTAGCGGAAATTTTGTGTAGTTGGGAGAACTGGCAAATACCACCTCTGGCTGGCCCCAGAGTGGGGTGGGAATGGGGATTTTGCAGGATCCTTTCCCTGCCATGCCCACCAAGCCACACCCACCAAGCCTCACCATGTCCACTAAGTCATGCCCTCAGAAACGGTAGTAAAAATTTTTGAATTCCACCACTGGAATGGTGGAATGGTGGAATTCAAAACCCATTATCATCTTTGTTGTACTCTTTCTAGAGTCTCAGCATTCTTTTATCCTGGTGACCAGAATTGGACATAATATTCCATGTGTGGTCTCAGCAGTGCAGTACAAAGCAATATTATCACTTCTTGTGATCTTGATACTGTCCCTTGACTGATGCAGCCTAGGACTGTATTGGCCTTTTTGGCAGCTGCAACACACTGCTGGTTCATACTTAAGTGGTTGCCCAGTATTACACCTAGCTCCCTCTCACAGTTACTATTATTGAGCCAGATACTGCCTATTCAGTATCTGTGCATTTATTTTTTTTTCTGCCTAAGTGCAGGAAAAATGCAAGACCTTACTTTTCTCTATACTGAATTGCATCTTATTGGCTAGGG
The DNA here is from genome assembly GCA_030761175.1 of Masticophis lateralis. Classification (NCBI taxonomy): domain Eukaryota; kingdom Metazoa; phylum Chordata; class Lepidosauria; order Squamata; family Colubridae; genus Masticophis; species Masticophis lateralis. The sequence goes on from JAUDYJ010000003.1 coordinate 8,156,757, forward strand.
CTTAATTATTGAGTCTGTAAAGATCCCTCAGAGATTTCAGTCTTTCTTCCAATGTGTTAACAATTCCCCATAACTTGCTGTCATCTGGAAATCGGATATGCTCCTTTCTATCCCCCCATCTAGATCATTTATTTTGTTGCTGGTATCCTTACAACTTATATTGATATTGTTTCCTGATTGCTTATTTGTACCCTAGGAGTATCGTTAAATATTGTACCTTATGATTCCTGATGAACGTATCTTTTCCTTTATGTTCACTGAGAGCGTATGCACCAAAGCAAATTCCTTGTGTGTCCAATCACACTTGTCCAATTAAAAATTATATTCTATTCTAATAAAGAATTCTATAAAACCTTAACTGATAAACCTTATGAAGCTGTCGCAGTGTACTGGCCCTTAATTTTAAAAAGTCCAAAAGATTGGCAATTATTGCCTTAATGAAATAAAAATACAGCCCTTGTGGCTTATTCCATAAAGCAAGGTGTAGCAACCTGTATATTAAGTCGATCATAAGTGTCTATAGTTTTTGCCGAACTTCAGGAATTATTTTTAACTCTTTCCAAGTTTCCAGCAAGCCTTGTGATCCTTTTCTTTGCCATTGCTGACATCTTGTGGACAATTCTGAGATTGCTCGCTAGAATTGTTTTAAAAAGGTGTTCACGACCATAGTTACTCATATAGCAAACCTGTTGAGCTCCTTGAGGTTTCTTCCCTCTGATATGTTCTTAGTCTTGGTTTCTTTTCTCCAAACATGGGATAAATTTCTAGCACTGCATTGGCAAGTGAGGGTTTTAATAACGGCCAAACTGCTTTAAATTATTTTAATAGTTTTAATTTTTGTGTTGGGTTGTTTTAATATGGCTGTAAACCTCTCTGAGACCTTTGGGAGAAGGGTGGTATAGAAATATAATCAATCAATCAATCAATCAATCAATCAATCTGAGACACAATCTCAACTTTCCCAACCGTGGCCTTATGCATAGGTTGTCATCGTTCAAATGAGCTGCGTGCTTCTCAAATTGTTTTTCAGTCAATTTTGTGGAATGATGGAAGGCTTCACAATCATTTGCCATGCCATTTGAAACCTGTGTGGTGACGCTATAGTAGAAATTAAACAATTCTACCAGATTGATTCAAATTGTCAGCTAAGTGCAAAAGTTTTTGTTCAAATCCTCCCTGGGATTCGCTAAAAAGAATGCTTTCACGTGTGCAGAAATTTGTCAGTTGACAAATCTATCCCAATTCATCTAATCGGATTTAAAGACACACTTGATTGAACCATTTTTAAACCATATCCTGTATCGGAACTGAAGTTTTACAGGATAACAGACTTGGAAGGGGCCTTGGAGATCTTCTAATCCAGTAATGGCTAACCTTTTTGCCATCAAGTGCCAAAAGTGGGGGGGAGCACGGGGGGGCATGCGCGCATGTGCCCACACCCATAATTCTATGTGCCCCTCCCCCTGCGCATTTGTACACGATGTTCCTGCGCTCCCACCCTACTTTTGGTACGCAATGACATGGTGGGACAGGTAGGCCCATTTTTCACCCTCCCCAGGCTCCAGAGTCTTTCTAGGAGCCTGGGGAGGGTGAAAACGGCCTTCCCCACACACCCCGGACGCCCTTCAGAGGCCTGAAACAGCCCATTTCCCAACTTCCAGTGGGCCCAGAAGGCCTGAAAATCAGCTGGCCGGCACGCACATGCACGCTGGAACTGATCTAGGGTAACGCTCACGTGCCCCCCTGTGGCACGTGTCCCATAGGTTCACCATCACGGTTCTAGTCCAACCTCCTGCTCAAGCAAGAGATTTTATACCATTCGGACAAATGCCTATCCGATCTCTTTTTATAAACCTCCGATGATGGGCACCCAAAGTTTCTGGAGGCAAACTATTCCACTGATTAATTGTTCTAACCATCAGGAAATTAAAATCACACATATCTGAACCCAGAAACTAATGTACATGGCTTGTTTTTCTTTTCTTTTCTTTTCTTTTTTTCGTTAGGGTTTACCTGGAAAATCTGGTCAAGATGGTTTACCTGGTCTTCCAGGCTCAAAAGTAAGTAAACATAGTGGCAAATCTTTCCTGATCTTATTGCTGTAAAAGCTTAAATTAACTATTCCATGGTCTGATAATTCCAAACAGTCATTAAGTTTCTTGCTTCTTTACTTAGTACTAAGATTCATGATGGAGCTCTGCCTAAATTCAGTGGCTAGTGGCTGAAACGTGGTGTCTTATTGATTCCAAAGTAAGCATATTGGAAAAGGAAAAAGGAAAAAAAATCCAGAAGCCATAATAGGTGTTTCAAATATCTGGAAGCTACTCTGCAGGACATCAAATATAGAGGCTTTATGTAAATTGTTTGCACAGATTGGTGCATGCACCATTTCCTTGCACAAATAAAGTAACGTCCACATTTGCATGTGTAAAATATCTCAGCCCCTATTCTTCCACCCTTTTCTGTACTTGAATTTAATAAAGCAAAATTTATGTTTCTTCATTGACTTAGAAGGAAGAGCTAGAACTGATAAATGGAAATTGCAAGAAAGCCATTTTCAGTAAAACTCTGGACATCCTCTATTTTTGGGGACCCCAGGCGTTCTTTGAAACATTCAATTCTGTCTTTATTCAACAATTGTATTTCAATGTTGTCCTTTCTTTTTTGGCTAATTTTCTTCTATTTTTTTTTACAGGGAGAACAAGGGGAGAAGGGAGAAGTTGGTAAAACAGGCTCCAAGGTAGAAAAATAAAAGAAAATTTGTTTCTTATAAGATATGAGAAATATTCTAAATTGATAAATACTAGAGGTGGCTGCTGGGGTAGGAAAGAAGATCCCACATCTCATCCCTAAATCGATCTAATTCATATTAAACTTAATGGTGTTGCTGGAAGAAATATCCATCTGGTTCAGTTCCAAGCTGGGAGAAAGACACTGGAAACACGGAGACTAATTGGAAAGATCGTTTATTGATGAAGCAGAATCGCATGGGTTTGTGCTTCTAGGCAGCTGACAAAATGGAGTTGAGAGTGGGGTTTTTTATACCTTCTTTGGGCTTCACTCTTGAGCTTCCTGTTCCTGTGCAATAACATGTATTCTATTGGCTGTTGTCAGATACCTATGGGGTCATGTAGGGGTTATGTAGGGGTCATAGCTGGCTCTATAAGCAAAAGAGGAAATGCAAATCCTAGGTCTTTGTCTGAGCTCCCAGGTTTGGTTGAAGTTTGGACTGCTCTGGGGATGGTGCAATGAAGGGCCTTGTGTTCTGAAATGGTGTTGGGCAATTCCTGTTGTGGCTTAATGGCTTTGTACTATGTTGGGTCTTGAGTGAGGGCTACTCCTACCATTCTGCCTTTGTTCAGACTTTGCTGCAGGGAGTTTCAAAATATCCTGTCTTGAATGGATTACCAAATCTGCATTTCTAAATGGTGGCACCTCAGTTTCTGCTTGGGGCTGGGAGACTCGGGCTGTTTCCTGACTCTAAAAAACAACACATTTCTCCCTCTGGGGAAAATATAATATTCTGCCTTTTTAATATTTCCCAAACTATTTCATTCTTCTGCAGGGGTGGGGGCTGCTGACTTTCTACAATGCCCACTTTGGGCCATATAAGTGTGGGTGACACACTTTTTCTGGCCCAAGATTAGGAATTGATCTTATCAGGGAGACTTGATGAGTGCTTTTAATTTTATTTTTTAAAAAAACATTTTTTAATTCTTATTTTTTTTCAGACACACAATTTTTTTTAATGCAAAGGGGAAGGCATTGATAGAGGCAGCAGAAAAGTATCCCTTCAGTGGCTCTCAAAAGGAAAACTGGCAGCCAAGGCAAAAGTTCTGGAAAGAAATTTACAGTATCCACTTTTCTATGCTAATTATTTTCAGAAGTTTGATGTCAGTTTCTGTGAGGCTTTGCTTTGGTAAATAACTACTGGCTGCCCAGTTTCGAGGGTTGCTTCCTGAACCTGCCTTAGCTCTTAGTTTAGCGCATCCAGGGGTTGTAAAATCAAATTGCAGTCAGTCAGTGTGCAATTCAGAGTATTAATATTGTTTAAATTGTGCACAATGATTTCCTACTAATGAGATCGCCAGTGCAACATATTTTGCCTTACTGGGCAACTGGACAGTATCATTTGTGAGTCACGATCAGGTTTTGGGGTTTGGAGATCTCTTTTCTGCTACCTCTTCAGTGAGGAAATTGCCTGAGGGGCATGCCCCCTCCCCCATGGAATTGGCAGAAAGGTATGATTGCTTGGGTAGTAGTACTACAGAGCAAAAACCAGCCTAGGAGAAGCTTTGTGTGGAGGTAGGTGAAGGGGATAGCCTCATTCTGATTCTGAGGGGAGGATGTACATGTGCACAGCTATGTCTACAAGACAGACAGTACAAACATCCTGGACAAATTTCCCTCCCACCAGATAGAAGTCCACAGTGTTCCAAACTTGCTGTGCCAACCACTCCCAAATGCCATACCTCCATGAATCCCATTTAACTGATTACAACATAAATGAGGCAAGAAAGAAAACTTTACAATGAATTTCTGGCCTCCCCCCATAGTCTTTCTAGGTGTCTTCTGGGGATTGAAAGAGTGTTTAGTCTTCACTGGTCCATCTCAGGGTCCTCTCTTTCATGTCTGCTGGGTGGCATTAGGCTTGGCTTGGTGGTAAGGCTGGTCAGTCAGGCTTGGGAAGATCTGCTCCATTCTGGTTGCTGTGATGACTTTTTTGGTAAATGACTGGATCCAAACCCAACTCCCTGGCTCAAATCGATGGAGGTTCTCTTCTGGAGGCAGCATCCGGGTCAGTGTCATCTTCTTCCAAAGGTTGCAGAGTTGTCTGTTCAGGGCTGAAAGATATGAGAACAGGGCCTCTTCCTCCCCCCTTTGTGGGTGTCTCTCCCAGAAAAGGCATTGTTGGAGGATAAGTGATGGAGAGGTGGAGTGGGGATGGATAGATAGCTTGCAGGCAGAGTTTGGAAAAAACATTAACATTGCAGATGTTAAATAGACAGATAAAACCACTTAAATACATACAGTAAATGCAAGAATGATTTTTTTTCCTGTAAATGAATTTAAAATATTCCCTCATAACCTTGGGCTGTTCTTAAAGGTACAGAGAGGGAAGAAAAAAAAATTGAACACAATTCTCTTCACCCTGTTCTGCTGGCCAGGCAAATCCAGGGTAAAGGTATTTTTTTTCATTGCTTTAACTTTTTTTCCCTAACAATTTAAAATTCTTGCCTCTAGTGATCAGAGACACTTAACAGTTGCAATTATCTCAAGGATGCACAAAGACTTTGAGACACAGAGAGAGAGAGAGAGAAAAGGAGAGGATACAGAACTCCCAGGTTTACACCGTGGTCTTTCCCACCATAAATCTCAGTTAACTCAACTTAGGGAAGGCACAAATCTTAACAAGTGTATCATGTGAATGGAAGACAAACGTATCATGGTTGAATGGAAGACAGAGAGGAAGAGAGAGAAAACAAACAAACAACCCAGTTCCTATTTTTATATTTTCCTTTTCTTTTTTTAAGTACCTTTATTTAGCCAAATTGGTTTTCCAGCTTCATCCCTGAGCAAAGCCCACTCTTTACACAATTTCCTTCCTCACATTTTCTTATTCATACCAGCCAGGATGGGCATCTGCCACACATTCTGTGTCATGAACAAATCTCCTAAGGGGGTTCCTCTTATAATACTCAAGCTACAGTTTCCCATGTTCCCTTTTTGATGTGGGGTTCACTTTGGCTTAACATTAGTTTTTGGATGAAAAAAATATCCAGGAGGACTCTGGTTCCCTCACAGAGTACGGGCACCTCCTTTGGTAGGGAACACTGCCATCAGTTTTTGGATCAAAAAGGGGCCTGAGAGGACTTGCTACCTCCTACTCAGATGAGTTTGGGCACCTCCTAACACTGCCATCAGTTTTCAGACCCTGGGAGGACCTGCTGCTTTTCCTGAGCAGATGAGTATGGACCAGGGGTAAAATCCAGCAGGTTCTGACAGCTTCTGGAGAACCGGTAGTGGAAATTTTGAGCAGTTCGAAGAACCGGTAGCGGAAATTTTGAGTAGTTTGGAGAACTGGCAAATACCACCTCTGGCTGGCCCCAAAGTGGGGTGGAAATTGAGATTTTGCAATATCCTTCCGCCAGGAGTGGGGAGGGAATGGGGATTTTACAGTATCCTGGCGGAGGGGGAGGGAATGGAGATTTTGCATTCCTCTGCCATGCCCACCAAGCTACACCCACCAAGCCACACCATGTCCACATGTCATGCCCACAGAACCAGTAGTAAAAAAAAATGGATTTCACCACTGGTACGGACACCTCCTAACACAGGGCTTTGTTCAGTGACTTCCCAGCTGGTTGCCGAAGTTCAACTCTCTTATTCACTTTTCCATTCCATTTCCATACAGCCTCTCCCTTTTCTCCAATGGAAGGTCCTGTGCTCTGGCCTGATCCCCCCTATACTTTCCAGGCTCTGTTGGTAGAACAGATCTTTCTGTGGTTAGGAAAGGCACAGAGGGAGCAGGATCCAACTGTGAATGGGAGAAGAGTCCTCTCACACAAACAGGCATACACACATTTCCCTCACTTTTATGGGCTTTAAAAGTTAAAATTTAGAGGTACTCATCTTTCCAAGCAGCCTTTGAGCTCAACACTCAACAGTCCTTTTACTACCCTTGTTCCAAATGGCCAAGGTCCGGGGAAACCCACCCATAGACTTCAATGGGTTTGTTGCTGGCAAGGGAGGCTTACCCAGGCCAGGTCCATTGGTCAGGTTAGCTTAGAGTTCCTGTCTTGAGGTGCCAAATTGTGGGAAGAAATATCCATCTGGTTCAGTTCCAAGCTGGGAGAAAGACACTGGAAACATGGAAGCTGATTGGAAAGATGGTTTATTGATGAAGTAGAGCTAAATGGAGTTGTAGTTCTGGGCAGCTGACAAAATGGAGTTGAGTGTGAGGGTTTTTTATACCTTCTTTGGGCTTTGCTCTTGAGCTTCCTGTTCCTGTGCAAGAACATGCATTCTATTGGCTGTTGTCAGATTCCTATGTAGGGGTTATGTAGGGGTCATAGCTGGCTCTATAGGCAAAAGATGAAATGCAAATCCTAGGTGTTTGTCTGAGCTCCTAGGTTTGGTTGAAGTTTGGACTGCTCTGAGATGGTGCAATGAAGGGGCTTGGGTTCTAAAAGGGTGTTGGGCAATTCCTATTGTGGCTTAATGGCTTTGTCCTATATTGGATCTTGAGTGAGGGGCTAACCCTACCATTCTGCCTTTGTTCAGACTTTGCTGCAGGGAGTTTCAAAATATCCTGTCTTGAATGGATTACCAAATCTGCATTTCTAAAAGGTGGCTTCTCAGTTTCTGCTTGGGGCTGGGAAACTGGGGCTGTTTCCTGCCTCTAAAAAAACATGTTTCTCCATTTCTCCCTTTAGGGAAAATATAATATTCTGCCTTTTTAATATTTCCCAAACTATTTCATTCTTGGGGGGGGGGGGGGGGTCTGCTGACTTTCTACAGTTTTATGTTTATGTTTTTATTGTATCGTAAATCATCCAGAAAATAAACATTTTCAAGCAGGCAAGAATGACTTAAATAACTACCAATAACATTTAATGACATATGTTTAATATAATACATCTTTCTATGTGCTTAATAAATACATGCATAGTGTTCTTCACAAATCCTTGTTTGAAAGAGATTTAAATGACTGCAATAGGTTCTTCCTTCACCAGAGGGGAAAATTGTGTTTGTGTGTAGGTCTTTGGTTATTTGTGATGTTTTGACTAAATCTCATTCGTCATCTTCAGGCTGGTGTTTTCGGCTTCGTGCTTCTAGGAGCAATCTCCTAGAAGAGCATTGCTCCTAGAAGCACGAAGTCGAAAACACCACCCTGAAGATGACGAATGAGACTTCGTTGAAATGTCACCAAGACACTTCCAATTTTATGCGGTTTACTGTTTTCTTGTTCATACTTTAGTTTTGGGGATTGATATGTAAAAGTTTAGAAAATGAAACAAAAACCTTGGAAAACATGCTGTTTTGCTATTTTTCAGGGTGAATCAGGGCCCCCAGGACCTGCTGGCATAGTCGGGGAAAGGGTAAGTATTATTCATGCCAAAGTAGTCTAAGTCTATAAGGGTAATTTGCTATTTGTTAGATTTATAATGACCTTGCTTCTGAATGCTCAAGGCAACTTACATGGAAATTTTCGTTTATCAGGGGTGGGCTCCTGGGAATTCACAGGGGTTCAGGAGAACCTCTAGCTAAGATTATGTGCAGTTCGGAGAACCCCCAAATCCCACTCCTGGCTGGACCCCCACCACCTTGCCCCACCCCTCCCAGGAATCCCCACATGGCCCATTTTAGATGCAGATAAGTGCAGGGTACATGTGGAGGCTTGGGGAGGATGAAAAGCAGGCATACTAGAAGTTCAGGAAGGCCAGAAATAGGGCCAGTTTCCAGCCTCCAGAGGGCCTCCGGAGCGTGAGGAGGCCATTTTCACCCTACCAGAGGCTCAAGAAAAGCCTCCAGAGCCTGGGAAGGACAAAACCACCGCCCCAACTGTGGTGCAGGAGGCCAATCAGGCCATGCCCACCATAACCACGTCCACCCAGCAACTGGGTCAGAGAAGCCCTTGCTAAAATTTTTGAATGCCATCCCTACTCTTTATTATATAATCACAATAACACTCTATGGAAAAAAGTTGAACTGACAGTGAGCGAGTGGCTCAAGTTTCTCCTTGAAACTGTTATGTGGACAACCTGGATTTTCCTTGTCTTGGTCCTATAAATGTAACCACTATTCCTCACTTATGCTGTTTCTAAGTGGTCATTTCATTGAAGCAAAAATCCTTCCAAAACAACCAGCAGCCAACAATGTATCTACAGCAGTGTTGGCAGCCATCTCAATTGGAAAGATTAAGAGGATACATGCATAGGGCCTCAAAAGCATATTTGTGTGACCCATATTGGATGCTAAAAATGAAATGAAACCTTGGCAGAAGTTATCAAGTAGGCTGGGTAAATCATGCCAGAACCACAGTGATTTGAGTTGTGTGTAGAATGTGTGACCGCACACACACGTTTGTCAAATTGCTGAATCAATTCAAGGGCACCCAATCTGATTCGCTGCATTTAATCCACAGAGTAATAAAGCTCTTGAATGGTTACATTTGGGTGTGTGTGTGACCAAACTGAAATTTCAAATCAGTTGAATTTCCTACAACTCTAAGAATATTATATTCTCTTTTAGGGTGAAGCTGGTCTTCCAGGCCCACCTGGTTTGCCTGGTCCAAGAGGAGAAAAGGGAAGCCAGGTATGCAATTCAGGATGTCTATCCATTTTGCTTTGATCCATAAAAGGAATGGAAACTTCTATTGGACGAACAGTTGGTATCTGTCAACCTTCCAGACCAGGGGTTGGCAATTAATGTTCACAAGGGACCACGTCAGAAACTGGGACTGTTGTGGAGGGCCTCCACCACTGACCCACCCACTGCTGCCACAGTTCTGCTGTCCCACTCCCCACCACGGCCTACACCATGGGCCAGAGAGGACATCTGATGTGGCTGAGGGCTGTAAAATGCCTAGGTCTGTTCTAGACTTTTCCACGAAGAATTGATCTCTCTTGTTAACCTCGGTTTTACTGCAATTTATTGCTTTTTACATGTTCTTTTTTTAACCCCATATTTGAAAGACACATCATATACCGCTTCACAGTGCTTTTATAGCCCTTTCTAAGTGGTTTACAGAGTCAACATATTGCCCCCAACAATCTACATCCTCATTTTACCAACCTTGAAAGGGTGGAAGGCTGAGTTAACGTTGAGCCAGTGAGAATCGAACTGCCAAACTGCAGGCAGCCATCAGTCAGCAGAAGTAGCCTGCAGTACTGCATTCTAACCACTGCACCACCGTGGCTCTTTGATGGTGGTTGTCATATTCAAACCTTTCATGCTTCAGGCTCTGGGGATCTACAGGACTTTTTTTTCCCTTGCCCACCAATCTGTTGTGGCCCGCCAGATTTGGACAGTGGGAAGTTAGGGAGGAATGTGGCCCAGTCCTGGAGTCTGGGGAAGGCTCAGACGATGGCTCTGAGTTGGAGGCAGAGAGTGGGCCAAGGCCATCTGGTGGTTCTTTGCTGTGTCTGGAGTCACTGGAGTCTGACATCAGTGAGACAGAAGAACAGCTTAAGCCTGTTCCCAGTGTGCGCATGTGCAGAGCTGCCAGGAGACAGAAACAATTAAGGAAACAGGGTTGACTTGGGAGTAAGGCTTGGAGATGATTGGCCCCTCCCATAAGACATAAAAGAGAAGCAAATGGTACATGAGCTTTTGCAGGAAGCAATTAGTTCATCTGGTCGGTAAAAGCTTTGAAAAAACTGTTTGTGACTCTGTGCCAAATTTGGCCTTGCCCTGCATCTGGAAATTAGCTCTTTGGCAGCATTCCACATGAGATAAGGTGGGTGTTGATAACCATCCTCTGAAAGACTGTTTATCAAGCCTTGCAGACTGTAAATTAAAATAATTTACAGCCATATGAATTAAAGTGGTTTGCTGGGACTAAGTTTGTGCTGTTTAATTTCTAAGGAAGTTTAGGTCAGAACACAAACTTGGCGAGGAAGACTGAGTTCACTTTCTTATAATCTACCGAACCTTTTTGTTTGCTGTGCTCTGTCCCTGGAACAGCATTGCCCCAGAGATTTCACATGCCTCAACAGAATTGGAATTTAGAAAGGCAGTGAAAATCTTGTTAATTCAGCTTGCCTTGGGTGGCAAAGGGAATGATTTGAGAAGGATTCCTTCACTGTAGAGGCATAGTGGTTAGGCTACAGTACAGTACTGCAGGCAGAGTCTGCCCACAGGCTGAAGTTCGTAGCTCAAGGTTGACTTGATCTTCCATCCTTCTGAAGTTGGTAAAATGAAGACCCAGATTGTTGGAGGCAATATGCAAATCATGCTGACATTGTAAACCGCCCAGGGAGAGCTGTCATGCACTATGGAGTGGTATTTAAGTCTAAGTGCTATTGCCATTACTCTAGGAATATACAGTTATGTGGATTTTAGCATAGGGCAATTTCATTATGCAATATTATTTCCTATGGTGATTTTTATATATATATATATTGGCATGGTAGGAATATAGGGTGTGATAATAATTAATAGATGTGATAATTAAATATAAATTAAATCAAATCAAATATAAATTTATTTATTTAGTTATAAAAATTATATTTATTATTTATTTATTTATTTATTTATTGGTTCGATTTATATGCCGCCCTTCTCCGGAGACTCAGGGCAGTTTACAATGCGTTAAGCAATAGCCTTGCTCCCTACTCACACATGGCGACTCAAGGCGGCCTAGATATAAAACTATATAAAAAATAATGAATAATGAATTAGTAAAATAATAACCCCCACCCCCACCCCACCCCACCCTGGTGTCAACACACATTTATACAAACCGTTTAATGCACTCCATCCCGCTCTGGGTTCCCCAGGCCCACTGACAAAAATTGCAAAAAATTATTGGGAAATAACTAATTATGGACCAATGTTTGTTATTTTGCTTTTCATTACTGCCTGGAAATCATTAATTTTTGTCTTGGGGCAGTGCCATTCTTCAAAGGCCTTGTCAGTGTCCCTCGTGATATCTTGAGAAGGTCTGAGAAGCACAGCACCATTTACCTCAGCAATGGAAAATTGCTGAGGTAAATTACAGCCTTCAAACCTCCTTCTTGCAGACTGTGTCGTGATACCAAGTTTTAAAAGGCAAACCACAGAAGAGCCAAGTCACCCTGAATTTCTTCAAACTTAATGCTCCCCAAGTCAACTCCTGACTCATCCAACCTTTAAATCAAGTCCAGAAATTCTAACCCTGATCACTTCACCATCAGACATGAGTGGACTTTAGCTACTGCCTGAAGTAAAATAAAAAGTGTAATCTATATAAGTGTGTAAAGATACATCCTCTCCTGATTAATCAGCTTTCTTTCCCAATCCAGAAATTCCAACCCAGCAAAATTATTGTTCCCTTCTAACAAGTAAAGGAAGTCACGCTTTTTAACAAGACTTTGAATATTTTAGAAGCTCCCTTGGTTCTTTTTTGTCCTCAAATGGACTTGTGCAATAGATTATTGTTGAAAGCAGAAATTGCAGCAAACAATATTTTAGATCTATTTTTGCCACCAAGGATCATCATACGAGCTCTTGGGTTATTTGTGTTTACAGGGTGACAAAGGGAGAGCTGGGCTCACTGGCTTCAAAGGTGACAGAGGAGAAAAGGTAAGTTACCAGATAACTGATGAAATTCCATGGTTTATATGCACATTGATAAATTCATTTGTTGTGAAAGTGACATCGTTGTTTGGGTATGACCTACACCAGATCTTTTATGCTTATAGGATTATTAACTGCATTGAACACAGTGGGTAGTCAATAAATCAGCCATTCCCAAATTTATGCTGTTGAACATTCAATGATTGGATATTAGAACTGTCAATCAAAGCAAGATAAGGAAGATTATTTTCTCCCAGTTTCAATTTCAGATTAATGAAATTAATCTGATTAAAAATCAAGGATTTTTGTAAGGATTTCATGGGTTCTTACTTGCCACTTGCCATTATCCACAGAGTCATGTGGATAATGAGATGTGCAATGTACAAATTTGGAAAAGAAAAAGAAAGAAAGAAAAAGAAAGGAAGGAAGGAAGGAAGGAAGGAAGGAAGGAAGGAAGGAACGAAGGAAGGAACGAAGGAGGGAGGGAGAGAAGGAAGGAAGGAAGGAGGAAGGAAGGAAATACCAATACATACAGACACATATAGTATGTACAGATGTCTGCATTTCTGTATATATAAAATGAAATGTAATTCCTTTTGAAAAGAGATGCCTGATTATTTCAGTTACATCTTAATTTTGAAGCAGGGAAAATCAGAAAAAAGGAGGCTATCCAACAAAGCATGGAAGATGTCAATCAACAAAAGCAAAACGATCAAGTATCCAGCTGAGTCAAGTGTATTGCTCTCTGGAAATCATACATCCTTGAAGTGGAAATAATAATAACCATCAGAGCATAGGAGAAACAGAAGAAAGATTGAGTGGTCTAGACAAAGGAGACATAACTCTTTTTCTACTTCTACTACTAATAATAGTGAAAGGCTTATTGTGGCTTCAATCAGTCCTTGCCTGCCTTCAGAACTTGGGAATGTTCCTTATGATCTGTCCCAGAGATAATCTTGGAAAAACAGAGCTGAATGTGAGAATGGTGCCCACAAGACACGGGGTCAAAATTCAAGAGGGTTGTCACATGTAAAATACAAGACTCCCATTGTGCAATTGCAACTTCTGCCTTTTGAACTCCTCCATGGAGGCTTCCCATTTGCATTCTTGAGTTACTGTTACGGTTTGTTCATGGGAGACAGGAGGATGAAGAACAGCCACCAGGGCAATAGAGAGATAAGAGACTTCTTAGCTAGCAAAAGGAATTGGATCATGGAAATCATCCTAGAAGGGACCCTCCCTAGTTCCCTAGAAAGCAAAGATGGTGGGGGAGCAATGTGCTTTCCCACTTGCAAGATTCTGTTAATGTGTTGAGGTCCATCAGTGGCCTGTGCAGCTAGTAGCTGATTCCGACAGCGAGGAGGCTGGTGTGGTGCTGCGCCAGCAGCCTGTGCAGCTGCCACTCAAGTCAGACAATGAGGAGGCTCGAGAAGATGTGGTGCCAGAGGCGGGGATTCAGCCAGAGCCTTCAGAACCTCCAGAAGCTCCCATAAGTGAAGAGGAAGAAGAGGAGGAGCCTCTTCTCGATGCACTGGCACGCAGAGCTGCCGAAAGGCAGAAGTGGCTCCTCAGGAGGAAGTCTCCTCAAGAGTAAGGCTTGGGGCTAATTGGCCATTCCCTTAGCCTATTTAAGGAGGAACGCTGACTGAAGCAATTTGCAGGGAACAACTTCGTTCACTCTCCTTCGCATCCTGATCTTCATTCTCTGCAAATTGCTTCTGGGCTTTCTGCCAACCCTAGTAAGATGACGATTATTTATTCTTTGGATTCTTGCAGGCTGTTAAGAAAGTGAATTAACAGCCTTTGTTTGAAAAAGACTGATTTAATTTAGTAAACTAAGGTTTGTACAGACTTTGTGAGTGCTGTGTTCTTTGGGGTCCGTAGCTGGGGCAGAGCATAATGTAACTTTACAATAAAGTTAGCACTAGTACTTATAGACTACCTTGAAAGCTGTCTTGGAGCCATCTAAAACTGAAATCATGACCTAGGCCCATGATGGCGAACTTATGGCATATGTGCCAGAGGTGGCATGCAGCGCCCTCTCTGTGGCATGCAAGCTGTCGCCCCAGTTTAGCTCCATTGCACATGCGTGCACACCTCCCACTGGCCAGCTGGTTTTTGGGTCTCTGCCATGCAGAGCCTGGGGTGTATGCGGGGGTTCCACACATGCATGTGGGGGGTGCATGTGGGGTTATGTGCACATATTTGGGGGGCACATGCATGGGGGCGTGCACGCATTGCAATTTGGGGGTTTGGGTGCTTCGGGCACTCGGTCCCGAAAAGGTTATCCATCACTGACCTAGGCTGATGTCAGCCAGGTCAAGAAAAGGGGATGAGTTGGAAGAAGTGCTTTAAGGTAGTGATCACCAACTGGTGGTCCATGAGAAAATGTTGGTGGTCCGCAGAAAAATTATTTGCATTTTTTATATTGCACTAAATACTATGTATCTTTAAAAAAAATCATATTAGTGGTCCGTGGGATTTAAAATTATGAATTTAATGATCCCTGAGGTCTGAAAGGTTGGTGACCCCTGCTTTAAGGTACAATAAAATAAACCTTGAAAGCTTAACTACAGTAGGTTTATCTCTGTCCATCTATATACTGCACAGAATTAAAGTGGGATTATTTTGGGCTTCTTTATCACACTTTGCTTTTCCTCAAAATGAGTAGTCTTCTCTTTATTTATTTATTTTTATTTTTCAAAATTATTTTTATTATAACACAATATGACAAACACATGAGTAGTCTTCTCTTTAAGTCCCCCCCTTCCTTAGTGGATCATTTCTCCCTTCCCTAATCTCCAAGTTCAGCTCCACAGTTTTTTTCATCTGATTTGCTAAACCAACACTCTTGAGTGCTGATATAACTTGATCAGTGTCACTTTTGGGGAGGTTAAAAGGAATAAGATTTAAGGTGAAGGTCATGATATTGGCAGAAAAGCACCTTACCGTATTTTTTGCCCAGCACTAGTCTGATTAAAACTTCCTATTCAAGGAGGAATCATTGTCAAAAAACGTATTTCTTTTATCATGTCTATTTTAATTGCATACGAACACTTTAATGAATACTTATGGAATGTACTGTAGCAACATATATATATGATGAATATTTATTAGATTTATAGCAGATCGTCTCCTTATTGGAAGATGATTTTGTATACCATAGGTTATATTTATTAAATTCAGATATGAAACTGAGTCACCATTTCTTCTTTTAATCCTTCCTTCCTTCCTTCCTTCCTTCCTTCCTTCCTTCCTTCCTTCCTTCCTTCCTTCCTTCCTTCCTTCCTTCCTTCCTTCCTTCCTTCCTTCCTTCTTCTTCTCTACCTCCCTGCCTCCCTACTTTCCTACTCCCTACCTTTCTCTCTCTCTTTTTCCTTCCTAGGGTGAAATTGGTGCTCCCGGGCTCCCAGGTCAACCTGGAAAAGTAAGTAGAATGGCACTTAAAAAGCTATAAGGAGACCTAGTTAATCTTGGCTAATTTCAATAAACTAAGCAGGATTAGATCCCATTATTTGCTGGTGGGGTAATCCCACCACTATAGACCGTAGACCACATCTGTCTGTATGTTCACTATGACCTGAAGTCATTCTACCACCATACATGAAATCACTACAAGTTACAATTTAAGTGTTTTTACCTTAAGAAAAACTATAAGGATTATAAATGGAATGAGGACACAAAGCTGGAAGAAGTGAACCAATGTTTCTGAAAATCAAAGTTTCTCCTGTTCTTTAAAGTGAAGATGTGCTTCAGTCAGCCCACTGCATTACTTGTTTAACAAGAACATATACTCCTACAAAATGTTGGCTTTGTGAAGCATAATTGCACAATGTGTAGCCCCCTAGGGAGATGCTGAGCCAGCATTCTTGTTACTCATCAATAGTAAGTAGTGCTGAGCACTGAAAATCAACACCTTTGGAGACCCACACTCAGTGCATTTGTATGATGAGTTTCCATTGCCTTTGAGATATGTTATATTTTTGAACAATTTTGAAGTAATAATAAAAAAGGAATATCACCATATATTTATCACCGTAGTGCAATCAACATTATGTGGTTGCTGTTATTATTTTATAAAGCTGATACTGAAATCTCTTATTTCCATTGTTTGCACTCTAGACTACCCTATTTACACCAAGGCCTAGTATTCCTGTAAGTAATTTTTAATTCTTTGACGTTCTATGGTTATGCTTATATTTAACATGCTTGCACAGGCAAACAGTAGTAAGCATTAAACAAGGGAATTTCATATACATGTAATTCAGTGGTAGAATTCTTTTTTTTTACTATCGGTTTTGTGGACATGGCTTGGTGGGCGTGGTATGGCTTGGTGGGCGTGGCTTGGTGGGAGTGGCAGGGGAAGGATACTGCAAAATCTCCATTCCCACCCCCACTCTGGGGCCAGCCAGAGATGATATTTGTCGGTTTTCCGAACTACTCAAAATTTCCGCTACCGGTTCTCCAGAACCTGTCAGAATCTGCTGAATAGCACACCTGATGTACTTTGCAAAAAGGCATACATAAAGAACAGAAGCTGATGAGAATCATGCAGTTCCTATTTAAAATGGGAAGGAAAATCCTACAAATATCCACGGAAGCCAAGAACTCATAGGAATCTGGGATCTTACAACATCAGACCTTCAATTGGATAAAATGAACCTCTGGAATGACCAGAGATGGTATGGATGTCCACCTAACTTGGACATCAGAATAAAATCTCCAGGTTCCATCTGTACTTTAGCTCCATCAGCAAGATTTCACATTGCCCATGATTGATCAGAACTGAAATCCAAAGCTTGAGTGACATTTCCTCTCTGCAATTTTAGGTCATTTGCTGACAGCAAGTTGACCTACAAAAAAGGATTAATTCTGTTGATACATCATCATCACTGTGTATACGATAATATGCAAAAAGAAATTTTTGTCTGGATTTTTGTTTAGCAAATTTTTATTTAGCAAATCCAGTTATTTCTTGATCCCCCTCTATTTTAACAGGTGGAATATCCATACTTTTTCCAATCTTCTTTCCAACCTGTCAAAAAATATTTCAGAACAACATTTGAAGGCAGGGAATATCGGGCTGCTTCCCAAAATTAATTTCCTGTCTTAGTTTCTACAACAATAAGAGCTTCCTTTTATCCTTACTTAGTACAATCCTTCTCCTTAATCTAATTATTACAAAATATTGCACTTTAGATAACATTGCGGTTAAAGAAGGGATTACAAACTTGCAAAAGTGTTGTTCATATTTTTCCAAGTGAGCAATCAAAAAAACTATTAGCAAATTAAAGACAGTTCAAATAGTTTGCCTTAATTTAGATAGCTCACATTTCCCTGTCATGTTCCTTTAGACCAGTAGAGGGCAGCAGATGTTCTTCATAAAAAATAGTCTATTTAAAATCTCTCTTAAAGTTTATCTTGTTTATTATCTGTACTGGTTTATGACCACAATAAATTGAAAATTAATTGAATTGATGCAGTCATGATACAGGTAGTCCTCAACTTATAAACACATTTGAGCCCAAACTTTATGTTGCTAAGTGAGACATTTGTGAAGTGAGCTTTGCCCCATTTACAAACCTTTCTTGCCAACGTTGTTAAATGAATCACTGCAGTTGTTAAATTAGTAATATAATTGTTAATTTAATCTGGCTTCCCCCTTGATTTTGCTCGTCAGAAGGTCACAAAATGGGATTGCATGACCCCCAGACACTGCAACTGTCATAAATATGAACCATCCAAGCATCCAAATGTAACGGTCATAAATATGAAAACTGGTCATAAGTCACTTTTTTTCAGTGTTGTTGCAACTTTGTACTTTACTTAGATATTTAGATTTAGCAAAACCCTTTAAAACAATAGAATAACTGTTCCCTGTTCATCCACCCCTCTTTCTGAGGGGTAGATTTCTGTACAGCATTTTTTTTCCTCTATAGAATTTGTGTTTTGTCGTATTTTTCCACTGGAAAAAAAAGCACAATATTCATGGACTTTTGGGAGATTAGAGAGATGGAAGTTGTCCAGAAGTTAATGATGCTTAATTTGTGTACTTAATAGAACTTCATCAGCTGTACCAGGGGTGATATGTAAAATTTGTTACTACTGGTTCTATGGGCGTGGCTTGGTGGTGGTGGTGGGTAATGTGACTGGGTGGGCGTGGCCAACTTTTTTAAAAAAAAACTTTTAAAGCATTTTTTCTCATGCTTTGAAAAGCCTCTGCCGATCAGGCAACTCAGCCAGGATCGTCAGAGAGGCTTTTTAAAAAATACCTCTCTGACGATCAGGTAACTCACTTGGGATCGTCAGAGACTTTTCAAAGCATTTTTTTACCAACTCTTCGGCCAAGAGGTTGCAGAAAAAAATGCTTTGAAAAGCCTTTGATGATCCCAGCTGAGCTACGCGATCATCAGAGGCTTTTTTTTTTACTTTTAAAAGCATTTTTTTTTGTCAGAAGAGGTTGTAGAAAAAATGCTTTTAAAAGTAAATAAAAAAAAGCTTCTGATGATCCTGCAGCTCAGCTGGATATGGGGGGAGAAGCACAAGGATTTTTCTACCAGTTCTCTGAACCACCCGCCATCATCGCTACTGGATCAAGCGATCCGGTCTAAACCGGGAACATTTCACCCCTGAGCTGTACCCTGAAAAATGACAATGTCATGCCATTTCTATAGTGTTGCTAAGAAAACTACAGGAAATTGCCATGTCAGGGCCAAGTATTAGAGATGATACAGTGAGATCTACTGAAGTCCAGTTCTTTGTTTAAAGCTAATAGACAGAATCTTGCCAGACTAAAGCTATAACCTTCTAACCTAACAAATACTGTATTTTTCAGAGTATAAGATGCAATGGAGTATAAGATGCACCTTAATTTTGGGGGAGGAAAACAGGAAAAAAAATTCTGCCTACCCGGTATTCATCTGATTAGTCCTAGCATATTAGTTTGCTCACTGGTTTTGAGGTTGGGGCTGGTTGGGGCTAAAAAACAGCTTCTAAAGCACAGCTGATTGTCGCAGGGAGCAGCAATTAGAAAAGCAGGCAAAGCACGTAAGATCACTTACCTCATGTTGGGGCTGAAAAACAGCTTCAAAAGCACAGCTGATCCTTGGAAGGAGCTCCAGTGACTAAAGCAGGCAAAGCGCTGAAGGGGTAAGAGAAGGCAGCAGCTGTTCTGGGCAGCCATTTTGTGCACCGCATGGTGTTACATTCAGAGTATAAGACACACCCAAATTTTCAGCCTCTTTTAGGAGGGAAAACAGTGTGTCTTATACTCTGAAAAATACGGTATATCCTGGAAGTTTTGAAAGTATGGCTATCCTGAACCTTTTCCTCCCCACCCTATCCAGTTTAGGACTGTGCGGTCTCTTGTCTTGGACCTCTCCAGAATGTGATGTCTCCACTGTGCAGCCCTACTTGCTGACATTCTCTCACCTCTTCTTCTCCTTCAGTTGCATATTCCATCATAGTCCATGAAGCCACTACAAGTCAAACTTGACTCTAGAGAGACCTTATTTTTAACCACTCTTGCAAAATATGGAATCAGACCCTGCAAAGTTGCCTGTGGCCATTTAATTAATATGAGTGTCACCTTCCGAATGGAAGAACCAATTCAAGAACTGGAATGGACTTGCTAATGAATTTCTATCTCTTCACAGATAGGAGTCGTATGATACTGCTATCGTGGAGTTGTCGTGTTTACCAGTTCTATCCCTCTCTAACTAAGCCAGCATACAATTCTTTTTTTTCTTTTCTTTCTTTACTCAAGGGAGAACAAGGGCCAAAAGGAGAAAAAGGTGATCGTGGAGAAAGAGGTGAACCCGTAAGCAGATTATTATACTCTTTCTTTTCAGATAAACCATTTCAAATGAGTAGAAAGTTAAAATATAGGTTGCATGATGATTTAAAAAAATAAATAAATTATAGAGATAGATGGAAGAAGATAAACAGACAATAGATCTGATCTAACTATCTATGTACAATATCTACTTATACATTTTTTATGTATCATATACCATGGACTAGCTGGACACCCATGCTTTTCTATGAAACTATGTGAGCGGGCTTGATAAATTGAAACTTAAAGCCTGAAACTTAATATAGAACATGTAACTCCGTAGCATCAAAGCGTGGTAATATAAGACAACTGACAGTTGGAACAAAGGGGGGGAGTAGAATATCCCAGCCCACAGGTCGGATGAGTCATGTGCTGGCCATGCCCAGTTTAGCAAAGGGGTGTGTTAATATAAGGCAACTGGCAGTTGGAACAGAGTTCTTTTCAGGTAGGGAGGGGAAATAGAATGTCTAACTTCTTAGCATCAGAGCATGTGAATATACTATATATGAATATACTATATATAGAATACTAATGATCTGATGGTCATTTAGAAAAATCCTTTCTTAGCGAGCACCTAGAAGCCAAGAGGAACATATGCACCAAATTTCAAGTTTGTAGGCTTTACTATTCTGGAGATTTCATGATGTGTGAGTGGTATTTGGCTTTTATATATATATATATACTATAGATCTATAGTACAAAAGTACCCTGTTTCACTGAAAATAGGACCCAACCGGAAAGTAAGTCCTTTTATGATTTTTCTGGATGCTCGTAATATAATCCCTACCCCCAAAATAAGATTGTCAGCCAGATGGATTCATTTAGTAGTGTATTCCTCCCAAAATAAAACCTAACCAGAAAATAAGTCCTAATAGGACTTTTGGAGCAAAAATGTAGATGTATCATATCTACTCTTTCTAAATATTGTTTTTGAAAAAATAATCATTTACATTAATCAACTAAGATGGATAATGTTCTGTCCCTTCCCACGAGTGGCCTTGCAGAGGCTCAAATAGCCCGGCAGTAACAAACGCAGGCTGGAGAGACTGAAGCTGGCCCTTTAATAAATAGTTCTCTTCCAAAGCATATATCAGTCCAATAGTTACCGGGCAATGTTCCAGAGGTCTGGCAGACAGCCAGCAGGCTAATGCAGGAATGCAGACTCTTGTCAAAAAATCTCCAAACTAACAGTTGTAACTCCACTGTATCCAAAATGCCAACAAATTGTTCACCACGCCTTTCCAGCCCAGTCACACCCCTTTTATACTTTGTAGGGTGTGGCCCTACGTCTCTTGACCACACCTCTTAGGACGTGGCAATAGCTGTTCTTTACATCTCCTATGTCTCTCTCTTGCATCCAATAGGGGCTCCCTCTCTTCATTACCGGCCTCTGTTTCCTCCTCAATTTGGCTGGGGTCCATAGGCACGTCAGCAACTGTCAATTCTTGCTGACTCACCAGTGAAGAAGGCCCCTCCAGCACATAGATCGTGACAGCTTCCTCCTCTTCCATATCATCCTCCAAATCAGCATGCGAAGATAAATCAGCCTCCGGGGCTGGGGTCACAACAGATAACTTTAGGAATATAAACAAAATGAATTGTTATTACTAAGCCCATCTTGTGGTCTGGAATTTTATTTATTTACATAGCTGCCCATCTCACAAAACGTGACTCTGAGTGGCATATAAGAATTGAATAATAAATATAAAAACATAAAATCCAGATGAAAATAAACATTATCCAAACAAATATACTGACCCTAGTCAAAGGGGGGATGAGAATGAATATTTAACAATGGAACCGTCTGACCATATCTCCTGTTGAACTCATGGCATGATCATATAATCAGGTCTTGAGGGATTTCCAGAATATCAAAAGGGATGGAGCTAATCTAATTTTAGGGGGAAGAATGTTCCATAAGGAATGCACCATGACAGAAAGGCCTGGAGTCACTAAATATAGATCTGTAGCCGATGGTAGTCACCGTGTGCCTTCTCTGCCAGATCTAATGGAGCAAACTGATATCACTGGGGAGAGGCATGTCCCTCAGATATTCCCTGTGTCTAGGTTTCAGAATGGTTATGGTGCAGAAGAAGGTTTTAAAAAAAACCTATTCCAATGCTTTTATTCATTTTTATTTTATTCAAGAGATTAAGATACAAAATCCAAAAGAAAAAAAGTCTAGACAAGAACATTAAAAATGTGAATTAAAAAGGATAAAAACAAAAACATGTATTATTCTCCCCTAGTTGAACACTGACAAATCTATTGCAACAATAATAGCTTCCCCCTCTTGCAGAACAGGTTCCAAATTTATAAACTTCTATATCTATTTGCAACCCGACTGACCTGTCATATATTGAATAAATGAAAAAAATAAGTTGTTAAACAATAGCAAAGTTAAAGTTCAAGACCCTCTTTTAACAAACTATTATTGCAATTTGCTTGTAAAAAAATCTACAAAATAGAATAGAATAGAATTCTTTATTGGTCAAGGGTGTTTGGACACACAAGGAATTTGTCTTCGGTGCATGAGCTCTCAGTGTACATAAAAGCTATAAATGATAAACCATAATCATAGTCATCATAAAAATACATTCATCATGAATCATAAGATACAACACTTAGTGATAGTCATAGGATATTAAATAAGCAATCAACATAAATCATACTAAGAAACTAAATAAAACAATATAAATCATATACTGTAGATACAAGCAACAAGATTATAGTCATAAGCACAAATGGAGATAGGTAATAGGAAGGATGAGAATAATGATAGGAATACAGTCTTAGTAAATAACTTGACAGTGTTGTGGGAATTAGTTGTTAAGCAGAGTGATGGCATTCAGGAAAAAACTGTCCTTCTCTCTAATTGTTCTGGTGTGCAGTGCCCTATAGCGTCCTTTTGAGGGTAGGAGTTGAAACAGTTTATATCCAGGATGTGAGGGATCTATAGATATTTTCCCAACCCTCTTTTTGACTCGTGCAGTATTCAGGTCCTCAATGGAAGGCAGGTTGGTAGCCATTGTTTTTTCTGCAGTTCTAATTATCTGTTGAAGTCTGTGTCTGTCTTGTTTCTTATCTATCACAGATCACCCCAATCATTATCTCTGCACTATTCAGGATCAAATACCCTCATTTGGCTCTTAATGATGAACTTTTTCTGCTGCTAAAAGAATATCTCTTTTTTAGATCAAGATACTCAGATTCACTACAGCGGGGGCGGGGGGGAATTACATAAAACAGAGATCATTTGTGTGTATTTCTTTTTCTTCCTCTTCCTTTCTATAGGGAGAACAAGGTGTTCCAGGAAAACAGGGTCCTATCGGACCAGCTGGGCAACAGGTATGTTTAGCTAAAATGAAACCACTAAACTAGCTCATATATTGATATATAATAATAATAACTTTATTGTCATTGTTGTGTATACACAGTATATCCATACAACAAAATTCACTTAACACCCAAAGACCAGGTCCAACACACATAACACTCCCCAAACACATTCCCACCCACCACAATTCCACAGCCCTCAACCACTCAAACATCCACACAACAGACCAAGTAATGCTGTCCAACAACTCATTGATGGCGGCCCTTTAGTTCATGATTGAGTGCAATTATAGCTCTGGGATAAAAACTATTCAGAAAACATGTAGCCCGAGTTTTAATTGTTCTGTATCTTTTGCCAGAAGGCAACAGTCCAATATATGATAGGGTGGTACAAACTATTCATAGGACCACTGCTTAAGACATTGATACAGCTAACCTAAAATCCTCTTGTACTGCCTGAATTGACAATCCCAACTGAGCTGTCTTTTCTGTATGGATTTGCATGCTTAGACCATGTGAGGAGATCGCCATCCCATTCCCAATGCTTCAAGAGGACATGCTCACTTCAGTGGGCTCCTTCAAAGTCAGAAGATAAACAACTAGAACTGATCTTTAAGAGGTTTACAAGTTAATATCCATCCATCTCACTCTTTCTCTCTATTCCTATCTTTGGAGTGAAATCACAATGGTTAGACAATATGGAATGAGCTTGGGAATGGAACTGATTCAGTGGGGATAAATATCTCTAAGACGATGTTGATTTTCAGAAATAATATAAAAACAAATCCATGGTTTATAGATAGAAGTAAAAACATCAAACACATATTCTAAGATTAAATATGTCTGTATTGTTTCCATAATCCCAAATAATTCTAATCATCAAATCAAGTTTTCATATATATTGTATAAGTCAATACAATATACATACATACATACATACATACATACATACATACATACATACATACATATATATATATATATATATATAGGTCTTTGGTTATTCGGGTCTTCTCCCGCGTAGAATTGAAAGTATCTTGGCGACGTTTCGACGAAGTCTCATTCGTCATCTTCAGGCTGGTGTTCTCGGCTTTGTGCTTCCTGGAGCTATATATATATATCATGGAAAGTCCAATATAATTGTTATGATCACTACAAACAAACATATCAGAGTAATAAAAATCTTCCATAAATATAACTTTATTTCTTCTTCATTTTTTTAAAGATCTGCTATTTGTGTTTGAAAGTATCATCTGTTTCTCCTCCTTGGTTGGCCAGATTGTTGGCCAGATTGTCTTGACCAAGGACATTATAACTTTCATTTGCTATTCATCTTATTGTTATCACATCTCCAAGTTCTTTTAAATGGATTGCTGAGTAGGAATGGATGCCCTTAATACTTCTCCTTTCCTTTTGCTTCTGTTCCTTTTGAACAAATAATATCCTTTAAAATCAGATGATAAAGACCTAAGTATCTCAGCTTGATGCTCAGGTGTTATTATCTTTTAGTGAATGAAACCAAGGAGCAGCATTATTTGCCTTCAGCCATGAAAGCTCCTTCCACAGCTATCTTGGCATGAGGTCAACTTGCTTTGTTGACTGCCTGAGCTTCTGCCTCTTTGACTCTTCTATCTACTAGACTGAACCCTTGTTTCTTTTCTTTAGGGTCTGAAAGGAGAAGAAGGAGAAGTAGGTCAACCTGGACCTCCAGGAGAAATTGTAAGTAACTGCCTTAAGAATATATATTCTTTTCTAAGTAGATCAAGGTTTAATAAACACTTGGATACTTAAGAGCCTTTCCATATCTGAACTAGTGTCATTGCAATGTTGATATTGGGAATAAATGTTAGGTATGAGCATCAATATATTCTTCAAACCTCTGGCTATGATTTATTTTAACAGGGTACCCCTGGACCTGAAGGACCATCTGGCCCACGTGGTTTGCCTGGGAATGTGGTACGTATACAATGACAAGGAAATAGCGTCTTATCTGACAGAAGAGTAGCTCTGAATTTGGTCAACAGCTAAATGCACACTGATTGTTTTGGTGGCACAAGTTTATCACCTTTGAAGGGGATAGAATTTTACCTCCGTCAACTGCTCCTACAGCCTGCATTATTTCCTCCTTGAAACCTCCCCCTCCTCCTCCTCCTCCTCCTCCTCCTCCTCCTCCTCCTCCTCCTCCTCCTCCTCCTCCTCCTCCTCCTCCTCCTCCTCCTCCTCCCTCTTTTACCACTTCAGATGTCAAGGGAGATACAAAGTTCTGATTCTTGGTCTTCTGGAAGCCTCAGCCATTGTTATTTGATGTTGTGGTAGTGTGCCTTTAACATTGTCTCTCCATCCTCTTCTGGATCTGCCTCGTGTTCTTTGACCTTCTCCTCCTCCTTTTGTATATGTCTTCTCCTTTTCTTCTCCTCCTTTTCTCCTTCTTTTGTATATGTCTTGCACAGTATAGAAACTCATCTTATTAGTTCTCAAATTACAACTGGTCACTTACAATGGACTGAAAAAAAAAGTTATTTATGTCCCATCCTCAAATTTATAACTGCTACATATCCCTTACAGTGGGGGGTATTTTGGCTGCTTGGCAACCAACTCACATTTATGACGGGTTGCAGCATCTTTCAGTCATGTAATTGTGTTTTGCAACTATTTTGCTATTTTCCAGCAAAAAAGCCCCCATTGGATAAGCTAAATTATGTGACTTTCTTAATCATCACATGACTCATTTAATAACTGTCATAAAACTGTCATAAAGTCAAGTCCAGTCACATGGTGACATGACTTATGATTGCAATGATTTACAACCAAAATTCCAGGCTCAAGTGTGGTTTGTACATTGAGGAATATTTGTGTTGCATTCAAAAATGCTCCAACAAGCTAGGATCTATCCACAGACTTTGATGGAAATGGCCAAACATTTGGAGAAATTTTACTAGATTTATTAGAATTTATAGAATCATAAAATTTTTGGATTTGAAGGGGTCACTAAGGCCATTGAATCCAGTCTCCGACTTAGTGCTGAAATGCCAATGAAAGCATCCATGATGGGTACTATGTAGTTTTTTCTTCAGAGGGATACAATCAAGGTCAAGCAAGGTACTAATACCACTCTATAAAGCTTTAGTAAGACCATACGTAGAGTACTGCATCCAGTTTTGGTCACCACACTATAAAAAAGATGTTGAGAATCTAGAAAAAGTGCAGAGAAGAGCAACCAAGATGATTAGGTGACTGGAGACTAAAACATATGAAGAACAGTTACATGAACTGGGCATGGGTAGTCTAGTGAAGACAAGGACCAGGGGTGACATGATAGCAGTGTTCCAATATTTGAGGGGCTGCCACAGAGAGGAAGGAGTCAAGCTATTTTCCAAGGCACCTGAAGGCCAGACAAGGAATAATGGATGAAAACTGATCAAGGAGAGAGATTCAACCTGGAAATAAGGAGACATTTTCTGACAGTGACGAACATCAACCAATGGCACAGAAGTTGCCTTGGGAAGTTGTGGGAGCTTCATCACTGGAGGCTTTCAAGAAGAGTTTGGACTGCCATTTGTCAGAAATGGTATAGGGTCTCCTGCTTGGGTGGGAGGTTGGACTAGATGACCTACAACCGTGATGGAGAACCTATAGCACGGGTGCCACAGGTGACACGCGGAGCCATATCGGTGGGCACGCGAGCTCTGCTCTGACACGCATGTGTGCACCAGCCAGCTGATTTTCAGGCCTTCTGGGCCCACCAGAAGTCAGGAAACACTGTTTCTGGCCTCTGGGGGTGGGGGTGGGGAAGGCTGCTTTTGCCCTCCCCAGGGTCCTAGAAAGGCTCTGGAGCCTGGGGAGAGCAAAAAACGGACCTACCGGGCACACTGTGCCATCACTTGCCAAAAGCATGGGGGAGCACGGGGGGGCAGGGCGCATAGAATTATGGATGTGGGCATGTGTGCGTGTGACCCCACCACACTCCCCCCACTTTTGGCACGCAATGACAAAAAGGTTAGCCATCACTGACGTACAAGTTCTCTTCCAACTCTGTTAATCTGTTAAACTCATCCAAGGAAAAGGAATCCAACCCCTTTCTTGTAGTCCGTTTAAACAGTTCTAATGATTCAAGATTTTTTTTTTCTCAACATGCTTGTGGAATCTACCCCCCTCCCTGTAAAGTAACTGCAAGGAGCAGATTTCCTAAAGGGGCTCTGAAGTATTTCTTCTGGCTGTTTCCATGCGGTGCCATTTTGTGGGAACAAGTCATCTTCCCAATAAAAGGAAAGGAACTTTGTGTGCCAAAATGATCCTTGCTGTTTTCTTATCCTTTTTCTCTCCGCTTCAAAAGAACGATGGGACCCGGGTCACATTCTTTGAAGAGGGATTGGAGTCTGTTGCAAACATGCAAGACACAAAGCTATATTTTACTTCAACATGCAGCTGTGAGGATCTCTTTAATTGCTCTTGGATGAAAAAGTACAGCATTTGCTGCACAATGTAGCATACAAATATTTATGATAAACAGTTTGGAGGTATTATTTTAACGGGAAATGATGTACAAATGTCACAAGGGAATAAACGTGGAACATTTAATAAAAATACCATGACATAATATTCATGGGAAGTAATTAAAGGGATGATTACAAATAATTTCCATTAGTTTGTTTATTTGTTCATTTATTTATTTGTATCTTACCTTTATTATTATTATTTTTTTACAAATAACTCACGGTAGTTAACCTATCCAACACACACCTTCCTCCTCCTATTTTCACCACAAGAACCCTGTGAGGTGAGCTGGGCTGAGATATAGTGACTGGCCCCGAGTCACCCAGCTTGCTTTCAGAGCTTAAGGCAGGGTTACAAATCACAATCTCTTGCTGATTGGTCCAAAGTCACCCAACTGGATTTCAGGCCTAAGGTGGAACTAGAATTCACAGTGCCTTGTTTTCTAGCCTGGTGCCTTAACCGTTAGACCAAACTGGCTCTTTGTGTTTATTGTTGCAAATAATCTAATTTTTCACACACCTGAATTAAGCTCATATCATTTACAATCAACTGTTCAATAGCAAAATTTGATTTGTTGCACATTATTTTCTTTACAGGGTATACCAGGAGCTGATGGTCAGCCAGGAATTGATGGACAAAAAGGAGAAAAGGTGAAAAGATGGATCCACAGCTAAAGTGTAATGGTTATTTGCAGGAGGAAAAGGGTAAACATTAAAAGAATTACAGGTAGTCCTTGACTTATGGCCACATTTGGTTATCCTCTCTAAGTCACTAAAAGAGTTGTGCCTGATTTAATGATCTTTTTGCCATTGTTCTTAAGCAAATCACCATTGTCCTTAAACAAATCGTGATATCATTAAGCACATCTGACTTCTACTATTGACTCTGCTGTTGTAAGATCCCTGGGAAGGTTGCAAATGGTGATCACATGATTTGGGGATGTTGCACAACCATTGTAAATACACAATAGCTGTCAAGTGTTCAAATTTTGACCAGGGGACACTGGGGTGGTCATTAGGGCGAGGAGTCAGTTTTTTCAGTGCTTTCATAACTATGAATGGTCATTAAATGGAGCTGAGTCTTTACTGGCCAGATGCCCTTCCTGTCGCCAATGAGGAGTTTTGTTCAGCCGATACATTCTCATTGTGCCCAGAGAGACAAACATCTGCCTCTACCTAGGATTGAACTCACAGCCTCCTGATTTTGAGGCAAGAGCTCCACCTCTAGGCCACCACACCACTCTCAAGGACTACCTGTATAATGTCATCAAATGCTATATCTTATACTTGGCATCAAACATTGTGATGCTAGTACGTAAAACGGTGGCATTTGCCTGATGAAATTACCCTGTATGGGTCATCATTTTGGCTTGCTAAAGATACTGCTTAAATAATATGCAAACCTTATTATGCATTAAATAAAGCAGTTACCTGTACACTCTTTTATCTCCTCTATCTGATGTTGTGCATGTCAAATATTGTCCTGTACTAGCTGAACAGCAGTAAGCAGGGTAGCAATTAGTACTCTTCAGACAGTTTTATTAGCTGAGCCATAACAGATAATGCTAGAGCGATCGGTTGTAAATTAGACAGAGAAAGCTCTGCAGGGAAGCTCTTCTTGTAGTTCGTAGCTGTGGTTTAAACACAGCCAAGAAGAGACTGTCTGATTGTATAAGGCCAAAGAAGTCTACAATATCCAGGCTGGGGGTTGTAATCCAAACAACTGCTTGTAGGACAAGGAATAAGGAGAAATCAAGGATGTGAAGCCAGAAAAATAGAGGTCTAACATTGCAACCAGAGCTGGTTCAGACCGGTTTGTGTGAATTGGTAGGGGCGACCTGCGGGTGGGCACAATCCCGTCCTATATCACTGTGTTTTGGATGCTGCATGCATGTGTGGACAGTGTGCGCGAACAAATTGCTACATTGTTTGATATGTGCTCACATTTCTGGAGCTGGTTGCTACAGTATCTGAAGTCCACTTCTGATTCCAACTAGAGGAAAGGATTGTATAATTAGAGCAGTGATGGTGAATCTTTTCGGCACCGAGTGCCGAAAAGGGTGTATGTGTGTGTGCCTCTGGGCCACAATCTGGTAGAGGAGCAGCCCAGGACACATGCGCGTGCCCAAAAATGAACTTCTGGTTTCAGCTACTGAAGTTCCGGGTTCAACCAGCTACTCTTCCGGGTTTCTGGCCCGCATGCCCATGTGACAATCAGCTGCTCACGAAGGAAAACGGAAGACCAGGTCTTCTAATTTCCAGCACTGCCGCATGCAAAAAGGCCAGCTGATAATCACTCATGCATGTGCGCCAGAAACCCGGAAGAGGAACAGGTGACACCACGCGTGCCAGGCAACGTGGCTCCATGTGCCACTTTGGGCATGCGTGCCATAGGTTCGCCATCACGGAATTAGAGGATTGAATGCCTTGTCCTCTAAAAGAGGTGTGCCAATGTTGGCTGCTCAGCCCTCCTTAGCTAGCAATGTGTTTTAGGGCTTCCAGGTTCCCAAGTTGAAGATTCAACTCCTTATTCTCCAAATTGGTAATCCTCATCTTCAATCAGTCATCATTCCCAGGAAGCTCATAGGGTATTTGCTACCTAACTACAGGCTGAGACTCTGCCTCTTTGGCTTCAAAATCAGAAAAAAATTATGATACATAATTTTCCTTTTGCTAGCCTTCACATGGACAATCCAAATGTCTGCAGTAAAGGAATGATTTAGCATTTCTGTTTCCAAGTCCTGAAATTGGGTGCTGTTGTGATATTGGCTCCCCCCAAAACCACAGACTTTTGCAGGGGTGTCAAAGGAGGACAAATGATGACACAAATGTCTGATGATCTCATCCTGCAAATGGTACACCCTGGATACTTGTGCCAGACATCACAATCTGATTTTATAATTGTTCCATTTGTGATGACATCATCATTACACAGGGTCTTTTTGAGATCATCATGCCAAAATCACTGGTTTTGGTCGTTCCTAAAGGTGCTTTTTTTTCAAGAGGCAACTGGGCTTTCTTATTTTTCTTTGAAGATGTTTCACTTCTCATCCAAGAAGCTTCTTCAGCTCTGACTGAAGTGGGTGGGGAAGATGGTGGGGAAGGAAGGATCCTTCCCAAACAATACGGCTCCTCATTTTACCAACCTCGGAAAGCTGAGTCAACCTTGAGGAATCGAACTGCCAGATTGCTGGCAGCCGGCAGTCAGCAGAAGTAGCCTGCAGCACTGCATCACTATGGCTCATTTTGCTAGCCTGTTCTGATCCAGCTCCCCAAACACCACAAACCTTCTGATGTGAACCCAAAAGATTCCTTTCTTAGGAGTTTCTCTCGCAGGCTAACAAGTCCATCTGGCTGGAAGATGAATAGTTGTCTGCTGCATCTATTCATCTCTGCCCCCTGCCTTTTATCCCCAGAGCTAGGGTGGGGCCTTTCTAGCAGTGGTGGTTCTTCCATCCCAAGGACCGGCCCATAGATTTCCACTGCTCTCCTCTCCTCTTCCTTCTGCACATCTGTGTGTCAGGCACTGGACCCAGATGTTCCTCCTCTTCCTCATCAGCTACCTCCAGACCTGGGGGCTGTTGACTCATCATCTGAGGGCTGATGGACCCCCCAGGCGCTCTCTCTCTCTCCCTCCCTCCCCCCTCTCTCTCTTCCAGCTCCATTCCCTCTTCCCCCTCGGAGCTCTCAGGTTGCCATGATGCTGGCCCTAACTCCCACACCTCCTCCTCTGATTTGGGTGCTGTAGCGGTTGGTGGCTGCCACGTCAAAAATTGTCTTAAGGATGCATTTTCCACATCCTATATTCATCTCATTAGTGATCAATTGGTTTCATTATTTCTTTGTCATGCAAGTGGATAACGGATGGATAAACCAAATAAATTCCATGCTTGAAGGAAAACTGGTACAATGAGGTCATTAAAAGTCCATGCTTAATAACAGCAGCAAGACTGTTAGTGGTGCAATATTGGAAGAAAGAAGATTTACCTACTAAAGAAGAATGGATATTAAAAGTATCGAACTTAGCAGAAATGGCAAAAATCTCAGCATATTTGAAAGATCAATCACAAGAAAGATATATTGTGGACTGGAGAAGATGGATTGA
The DNA here is from genome assembly GCA_030761175.1 of Masticophis lateralis. NCBI lineage: Eukaryota > Metazoa > Chordata > Lepidosauria > Squamata > Colubridae > Masticophis > Masticophis lateralis. The sequence goes on from JAUDYJ010000003.1 coordinate 8,188,807, forward strand.
TTATATTCAAAGCAAATACGGGACTAAAAAGTTTCAAATAGTATATGAATGACTATTTGGACTTAATGATGATATGTTATTACTTAGCCATGTAAAAAGGGAGTTAAAGTGAAAAAGAGATGAAAAGAGTCTATAGATAGTTAGTATATGTTAGATTAAGATTGCTAAATGAAATACCCTGTATTTCGCTCTGGGAAGTCGGGGGGGGGGGGAGAAGTGGGAGGGGAGAGTGGGGTAATGGGGAGGGAGGTAGGGCTCAAACTTGGTTAAAATATTTGCAAAAACTTTTCAATAATAATTTTTAAAAAGTCCATGCGATGTAAATAAATATTTGCAATCCAAATACTGAAGTGCTTATATTGATTTCCACCAGGTTTTTAGGAGAAAGTTCTAGAATTTTGTCTTGGCTTCTTTATTTACCAGGTGATGAGCAATCCAGAGTCCTTCCTAGTCTGAGTGAAAACCCTTGATGTTGATTAATGAAATAAGCAGAAGATAACTCCCTGCCTCATAGCCTGTCCTAATTGTCATCTATTCACATTGTCTCTTCTGCAGGGAGAACCTGGTAAGGAAGGAAAATCAGGTCCACCTGGGCCTACAGGTGAACCAGGAGCTGTTGGAGAACCTGGATTACCTGGAAAGGGTCGAGATGGAGAAAGGGTAAATTTAATTCCTAAACTTGTGCAAACAGATACTTAACATATGTTTCAGAGTATATGACGCACTGGAGTATAAGACGCACCTTAGTTTTTGGGGAGGAAAATAAGAAAAAAGCTGATTGGCAAGTGGATCAGCCTCCCAGAATACTGCCAATCAGCTGTTCCCAGAGGTGAATTTTAGCAACAGGTTCCTTGGTTGTGAGCTCTGTGCCTTGCTTTTTTTCCTGCCTCTGAAAGCCTCCGAAACAGAGCTTCTGAAAAAAAGCCTCTGAAGCTTTGTTTTGGGACTTCTTTTCTGAAGCTTCATTTCTGAGGCATTTTTCAGCCTCTGAAACCTCTGTTTGAGAAGCTGGACGGGGCTACATTCGGAGTATAAAACACACCCAGATTTTCACCCTCTTTTTTGGGGGAAAAAGATGCGTCTTATACTCCGAAAAATACGGTACTTAAGAAAACTCTTGAGACTCCCTTGGATTGCAAGGAAATCAAATCAGTCCATCCTAAGAGAAATCAACTCTGACTGTCCTTTGGAAAGACAGATGCTGAAGTTGAATTAGATTCTTTGGCCACCTAATGAGAAGACTTATTGGAAAATAACCTGATGTTGAGAAAGATGGAAAGCAAAAGAAGAAGGAGATGGCCAAGGAGGAGATGGTTAAACAGTATCATTGACATAATGAATATGAATTTGGGCAGACTCCAGGAGACAGTGGAGAATCGGGAGGGTGGGTCGGGCATGCTGTGGGCCCTGGGGTTGCAAAGAGTCAGGCACAACTTAGTAACTGATCAACGAAAGCTTGTCAGTTTTGGAATGATCTGATTGAACCAATTTACTCATTTTATGAGTTATAATTCTATTCCACGGTATTCTCTACTACTTTGTCATTGGTATAACTGAACAATTTTTTTAACTTGCTTTTTCAGCTGTCATCCCTTCTCCTATGAACTGTTGCCCAGAAACACAATATCAGGAAAAAGCATATTAAAAAGACTATGTCAGAAATGCTGCTACTATTATTCATTCCTGTCAAGTTTTAATTTGATTGGGTTGCATGCATCCTGGCAACCATCAGAGGAAAGAAACTGAAATCGGAAGAACAATAGGTTGGAACAAATTATGAAATTAAAGACGAGAGCACAAAATTTGTGAACTCCTGCAAACACAATTAGGCAAGCTTCTCTGTAATTCAATGGTTGTGTTTGCCAATGATTTAGTGATTGACATAGCTGCTTTTCTGGGTTCATGAACTACACTGAATCATCAACGAACCCAGTGGTGGGTTGCTACCAGCTCTCCCCGAATTGGGCGAACCGGTAGTAGCGGTGGCAGGAGGTCACTTCTGTGCATGCTCAGAAGCGTCATGCAAGCATGCACGCATGCACACACATGAGCAAATCAGTAGCAAACTAAATTGAAACCCACTACTGCAACGAACCCAATAAGCTGTTTGTAGAACTGTTATGCCATACCTAAACATACATATGTGCGCAAAACCCTAAATAAAGTTAAAACTAAGTGAGATATGTACGAACAGAGCCTATGTGTAAATTGGGAAGAAGAAAATTTATTAAGCACCCCATACCATTGACTCCAAAGAGAAGTTATTTATTGGAAGGCTGCAGACGAAATATTAACTAGGCTTTTAGGAAACAAACAATATTTATTCATTTATTTAATATATATGCCACCCATCTCACTCTAAAAAGAGGATAGCAGAGGAGATTACCATGATCCCATGGTAATAACCTTTTTAGAGTTTTTGATATTAATTTTAATTGAACTGTTTTTAACTATGGGCCAAATTTATATTAGTTACTTTTAATAATTTTTAACTTTTGTCAGATCTGCTTTTTATTTCTGGCTGTTCACCGCCCTGAGTCCGCAAGGAGAAGGGTGGTATATAAATCTAATAAAATAAATAAATAAATAAATAAACAAATAAATAAAGGAATAAAGGAATAAAGGAATTTGACGGACACATAGGAAATAAGTACTGTCAATCGGTCTCCCTCTAAAAGAGGATATGTAAATTACTTCCTCAAACTTAAAAGGCCCCTATTACATTCTGTTCAGTTTGAAAAAGAAAACCTGATTACTTGGTACACAAAGTATTATCATTTCACTCCAAATGTCAGAAAAGAGGAGGAAATCCCATCCCAACTGTGATCTATTCAAACATTTCCACCCTTACATTTTTTTGCTGCATGGTTTAAAGCTGAATGCTTCCTGATTGGGTTTAAAAAAAAAAAAAAGAATATCAGGTTTGCAAAAAGCTTCAAGATTGTCTGCTTGTTGTATATCATGGCTGGGATGAGACAACCCAACGTGTTGGTTGGCGAACATGGTTTGAGTAGTTTGTGGATTTGCAGGCCATTGTCTTTGTTAAATGAACTGGACCATCCAATTAAGCAGCTAAAGCGCCGATTTTCTTGGGAATTCTGTGCCGTGTTTTCTGAACGTAGAAACATGGCGAACCTCAATGAAATGGACTATTTGGGAGTGCTACATGCTACTAAATATTTGTTGCATTTTAAAAGGTTGCATTAATTTATGTAATTTTGCTACAGGCATAAAGATAACAAACTGAATATAAATATAAATGGCCCGTCAAGATTACTTGGGTTAACTTCTTTATTATTTCAAGATAGAATTTCCAAACATAAAAGTTTTCCATTCCATCCAAAGTCTATTAAATTGAGGGTTTCTTTGTAAAATATTACCCACCCAAGGTTAAGGGGTTATGATTTGTTTTTTGTAAATGGATTTGGGGTGCGCTTCAGATCCTTTAGCAATGGGTTCACTGCCCCGTTGCTGAATGGGCATGGTCATGGTGGGTATGGCCTAGTCGGCTGCCTGAACCACAGCGGGGAGGGGGATGTTTTTGCTCTCCCCAGGCTCCAGAGGCTTTCCTCGAGCCTCTGGGAGGGCGAAAACAGCTTCCCCCAGGGTCCGGAGGAGACTTCTGGAACCTCCGGTAGGCCCGTTTTTTGCCTTCCCAGACCCTCCACCGGGGGTGGGTTCTACTTACCTTTACTACTAGTTTGCAATGGGGCTGTGCTCACACACACTCTTCTGTGCAAGCACAGAAGCTTCTGCGCATGTACAGAAGCATTTTGATGACATTGGGGTCAGTGGGCAGAGGCTCCTGCCAGTTTTAATACCGGTTCTATAGAACTGGTGTGAACCAGGGGAAACCCACCACTGCCCTCCACGCGGTCCCTGTATTTACCTAGAATGATGAACGAGCCACGTGGAGACTCCTAAAAGGGGCGGGTGGATGTGGGAGTGGGCATGGGTGTGGCCAGCCAGGGGTGGCATTTGGGGGTTCACCAAACTCCGGTGATCCTTAGCTAGAGGATCGCCCGAACCCTGCCAAACCCCCAGGAGCTCACCCCTGAATGGGTTCCTCACATGCGTATTCTTGAGAGCGAGCAGATTCAGGACATGGAATTCATGTTCGTTTTCAGAGGTCTAATAAATGGATGCATTTGGCTTTCCTGTTGGGAAGATCGTGTTAACTTCTTTTATATCTGTGTGTCTTTCTAGGGTGAAAGAGGTCCACCAGGTTTACCTGGATCCTTTGGGCCTAAGGTGAGTACCTGCTTTGCCACTCTATGGTAAACTGAGAAAACTTCCAGCAGGCCCATTTTTCACCCTTCCCGAGCCTCCATGCACACTCTGCACTTACTTGCATCCAAAACAGGCTGCGTGGGGACTCCTGGCAGGGGTGGAGTGGGGTGGGACAGCTAAGCCAGGAGTGGGATTTGGGGGTTCTCCAAACTGCACAGAATCTTAGCTAGAGGTTCTCCCAAACCAGGGGTGGGTTCTAATTTTTTTTACTACCTATTCTGTGGGTGTGGCTAATTTTGTGGGCATGGCTTGATGGTCATGTGACAATTCTTTAGGATTTAGCAGAGGTACTGGTCTACCAGGCTTTTAACTGCTTGCAGAGCTGTACCGGTCTACCCATTTATGTTTGCAGGCATTGGTCTAGTCATGTATTTTTGCAGGCACTGGTCTACTCATTTATTTTTATAGGCACTGGTCTACTCATTTGTTTTTGGAGGCACCGGTCTACCACCAAACTGCCTTTTATTTTGTTTGTTTGTTTGTTTGTTTGTTTGTTTGTTTAGTTAGTTAGTTAGTTAGTTAGTTCACTTTATATGCCTCCCTTCTCCAGTGACTCAGGGCGGCTTACAATGCATTAAGCAATAGCCTTTTGTATATACCTGCTTAGTAGGGCTTTCGCCCTCCCCCCAAAGCGGTGTTCTTTTTTATACAAAGTCGGGGTCCTCATCTTACCTACCTTGAAAGAGTGGAAGGCTGAGTCAACCTTGAGCCTGGTGAGATTCAAACTTGCAGTAATTACAGGCAGCTGGTGCTACTTAACAGCACTTTAGTCTGCTGTGCCACCAAGGCTCTTTTACCACTGATCAGCTGTAGGGCGGCCCTTTGAAGTCCTTAAACAGTTTTTTTCCTTATAGCCCATCAGCTGGGATTCAGGAGGCAGCAATAGATTGGGGGTGGGGCCAAATAAAAGGTAAGAATAATGGGGGGTGGGGGCGGGGGGTGCGGGGGGGCAGAACCAGTTCAGTGACATCATATTGTCACCGCTACCGGCTCGGCAGAACTGGGCCAAACCGGGTGGAACCCACCACTGTCCCGAACCCCTGCGAATCCTCAGCAACCCACCCCTGCTTCCTTCCTTCCTTTTCCCTTTCTAATCCAAGCAATAGGAAGTGCTATGAAACTGTTGCCCTATTTTCCGCCCACCACTTTTCAGAAGACCTTCCCACAGAAGGGAAGGCAAATGGACCTTTCTTTTCTGGCACAGCTGTGTGTGTGAATGAGTAAGGCAAGGGGATCCACTAACCACAGACTTCGATCATAATGGTACAAGAGAGCTGGCCCCCATTGCAGCAAATTAGAGGAAGGGATTGAAATCTGGAAAAGGATTTTTAAAATCAGCTTCATTTTCAACCATTTACAAAGGCAAGAGATGGGATCTGATAGGTGCAACACAGAAGCTCTGATATTGTAGTAGGGGGCAGCATTAAACACAGCAGCTGTAAAACAATTGGGGGCTGATAATGAAATATCAGTTTTATCTTTTTAAAACTGGAACTCATTTTTAATTGCAAAATAGCCATTCCTAGTTTGCCAGTGCAAATATTGATTGAAAGGTGAAGGGTCCCATCATAGAGATGAAAATGAAATTTTGCACAAATTTGAATTTTTTTCTGAATGACAGGTTGGATTCCACTCTATTTCAAGCGAGTGCTTACCTCTTGAGAAGTAATAAATGCAATTTGTTTTAAAGCATTAAAAAGAATAATGTGAATCATCTTTGTGATAAATTTTCAATTATATTATATACAGCTTTAAAAAAAATTCAGCATTTTCCCAATTGTAAAATACAGGTATTACATGTTCTTAACAATCAAAGATAAGTTCATTAGGTTTACATTTCAGTGTAGTTATACCCACATACTACAACAGTTCCTCAAACCTATGCAGAACCAAGAGCAAAATTATTTTTTCTGTTAAATTCTGAGGTAGTTTAGAAATTTAAAAAAAAGAGAAAAGAAACGAGGAAATAATGCTGATGATAAATTCTATCTTTTCTGTCCAGTAAGGAACTTATTTGCAAAAATGTAAATTTAAAGAGACATTCATGTAAAATGCATGAATGTATACATCTTTATATTCTCACTTTTGTAAAAATGAAAATATAGGAACAAGATGGAATTACTTTCAAATTGGAAAGATAAAGCACTGTAAAAATCACCTTAATCATATCTAGCCATCCCTACTTCTATTTCTGTATTATTTACTTACTTGCTTACTTACTTACTTACTTATGTCAGCTCCTCAAGCTGCATTTCGTTCAGGGCTGACATAAGAAGAAGGGGGAGCATCTGGCGAGAGACTGTTTGACACTTCACCTAGTTATTCTCTAGGAGATGAGAGGGGAGGGTGGGAATTCCTGTGAGCTTAGATAGCAGAGAGCAGTAGAATGATTTGGAAGATGGCCAATCAGAATAGGAGAGCAAGCCAGGAAGGGAGGGAGTTTGGAGTGGAAGTCTGTTCCTGGCTGCGATGAGTCTTGGAACAGAATGTTGTTCTAATAAATCAATGATTTTTTTCATCAAAGATGTGGCTGAGATGCGATTTATTTTAGATGGCTTCGAACCTTGACAACCTACTTACCTACTTACTTACTTACTTATCCCCTAACATATAACAGGATGAATTTCATACCCAAAAGAATAACCTAGTAAGATTGAGAGTGGAAGGGTTATTGACTCATAATAGACTACTAGTAAGGTTTGAAACAGACTCTGTAATTTTCTTGGCAAGAATTCAGCAATGGTTTGCCATTGCCTCCTTCCTAGGGCTGAGGAAGAGTGACTGGTCTATGGTTCTTCAGCTAGCTTTGTACTTAAGGTAGGATCAGAACTCACTCTCCCAGTTTCTAGTGTGGAGCCATTTACACTACACCAAACTGGTTCTGCATTAATCATAACTTGAAAATATCTAATACATAATCTCAGTTTAATAAAGGTCTTTGGAGATTCTCAGTCATCCAGGTCATCCAACACCCAAAGGTGCTTTTTCAAGAGGCAACTAGACGTACTTGTTTTTCTTTGAAAATGTTTCACTTCTCATCCAAGAAGTGAAATGTTTTCTTCAGAGCTGAAGAAGCTTCTTGGATGAGAAGCAAAAGGTCTTCAAAGAAAAAACAAGAAAGATCAGTTGCCTCTTGAAAAAACACCTTTGGGACTCGGATTAATAAGCACTTTCGATAAGTCACATTTATCAAATCACATATTTTCTTTCATTCTCCCCATAACTCATCATCCAGTGAATAGAATAAAGTAGAGTAGAGTAGAGTAGAGTAGAGTAGAGTAGAGTAGAGTAGAGTAGAGTAGAGTAGAGTAGAGTAGAGTAGAGTAGAATTCTTTATTGACCAAGTGTGATTGGACACACAAGGAATTTGTCTTTGGTTTATATGCTCTCAGTGTACATAAAGAGGATAAAAATACATTCATCAAGAATAAAAAGATACAACACTTAATGATAGTCATAGGTTATTAATAAGCTATCAAATCGTATAGGAAACAAATAAAAACAATATAATTGAAAGATACAAGCAACATGGTTATAGTCATAAGTGGGAAGAGATAGATACTAGTAAGGAAGAGAAGAATAATAGTAATACAGTCCTAGTAAATTATTTGACAATGTTGTGGGAATTAGTTGTTAAGCAGAGTGATGGCGTTTGGGAAAAACCTGTCCTTGTGTCTAGTTGTTCTGGTGTGCAGTGCTCTATAGTGTCATTTTGAGGGTAGGAGTTGAAACAGTTTATGTCCAGGATGCAAGGGGTCTAAAGATATTTTCACAGCCCTCTTTTTGACTTGTGCAGTATACAGGTCCTCAATAGAAGGCAGGTTGGTAGCCAATGTTTTTTCCACAGTTCTAATTATATGTTGAAGTCTGTGCTTGTCTTGTTTGGTTGCAGATCATGTAGAGAAGACTGTGTTCTAACATAACATGGATATAACATAATGAATATAATAGGTCTGTAAAATAGATTTATTGAAATATACACTATGTCATGTGTCCTTGTCAGGGAGATCGAGGTGCCCCAGGTGTTCCAGGTCAACCAGGAGATAGAGGAGCCCCAGGTGTTGGACTTTCAGGGCCACTAGTAAGTATGGAATATACTACTCACTAATTTGTGATGGAGCTCAATGTGTATTTCAAGGGTGAATCATGTTTGGAATGGTAGATCCATGTCATCTACTTTTGGTGGGGCATGAATGATATCAATACACACAACATAGAGACTGAGTTACCTGCATCTCCACCAGAAGCCAAAAAAAAAAAAAAATGCTGATTATTTGACCAATAATGGATCTGTCATAACTATTCTTTTTTTTTTTAATCCTGCATCTTTAACACTTTCTGGGTAGTTTCTATTATTACAAATAGTATATTAATGTTAAAAATTAAGCAAGTGGCATAATTCATTGTAACATTAAAATTGTTCTGTAGAAAATTCACCACAGATAAAGTAAAAAAAAAAAAAAAGGCCAAACATTATCCTTTGGTGAATCAGTCATATTCTGAGTCAAATCATTGATTAGGATTTCAAAATCAATCCCATTTGATTTAGTCATTCCCATTGAAGTGTCAAATTGTTTTTTTTTTTTGGGGGGGGGGGGGGAAATCTGCCTGTCTGTGGAAACATCCAAAACAATTTGGAAATAGTCAACTTTACGATTTAAGCAGACTTCTGGATTTTATTTGGAAAGGCAATTCAGTTCTAAAATCACATTACCTTCAAATTCAATTCCATCTCCAACCTGAATGTTTGTAAAAAAAATTACCAAGGATTGTTTTGGATAACTGTATCCACTAATTAACATGTAATTTCAGAATTTGTCACAATTGTAACATTCATTTGCTATTTATGTGCCCAGCTGTGTCTAAATTGAGCGGCTACAAAAATTGAATAAATCAATATTTGTTTGTTTGTTTGTTTGTTTGTTTGTTAAAAAGGGAATTATTATTATTCATATTTTTCAGGGACCTGTGGGACCTCCTGGAGATAAAGGGCCACCGGTACAGTAGGTCTTTCTGATTATATGCAGTATGTGGTAGGAAATAGGATGGAAATATTATTGTACTATATCACCTTTTGGTTTGCCAATGATAGTAGAAAATTCAGGTACATACAGTATCAGTAATATCAATTAGTATAGAAATATTGATGACTCTATTCTGTGCATTCCCAAAAGTCCTGCCTTATGACATTGCTTATGATCCACAGATATCCAGATGGCTAATGCCTTCTACAACTTCTGAGCATTTTGAGCAGAATACTCAAGAGATGGATTATTATGGGTTTTATGAAAGGATAATTGTGCTGATCGTCTCCATTTCCATACTCTCTTCATTTGTTGCCACATGATTGTACCTCTTTTGAGAGACGGCAAAGCTGATTAACTTCTAGCTGTGTTTAAAAAGCATCAACAGCAGATTTCCTACTCACCTATCCAAACACTAACTAGATCCAGGTTCTCCTCGTACATATATGCTAGTCGTTCCCGACCCTAGGGGGTGATGCTCAACTCCATTTCAAAGCCGAAGAGCCAGCATAGCCCGAAGACGTCTCTGTGGTTATGTGGCCGGCATGACTAAATGCCAAAGGTGCACGGAGCGCTGTTCCCTTCCCACCAAAGGTGGTCCCTATTTTTCTACTTGCATTTTTTACATGCTTTCGAACTGCTACGTTGGCAGAAGCTGGGACAAGTAACGGGAGCTCACCCTATTATGTGGCACTAGGGATTTGAACCACTGAACTGCTGACCTTTCAATCGACAAGCTCAGCATCTTAGCCACTGAGCCACTGCATCCCTTCTAGCTGTGTTTAGTGTATGATCAAACGAAGCAAGTGACTGTTAATGAGTTGTGTGCTATGTGTTGACCGTTAGTTATTTTCTCCTTAAATCAAAGATATACATGAGGACGCAGAAGCACATGTGACAGAGAGCTTCAGTACTGTTAGCAAACTGCAGTTTTAACATAAGAGGAGAAATCATTAAATGCATGACCAAATATTATTGGATTAATTAGTAATTAATGCTTCTAGAAGCATACATTAGTGATTTCTTTCCTTCCTTCTCATCTCTACCACAACTATTTAGAATGAGGTTGAAGACCAAGGATAATTCTTGCCCCAAATAAGTTTCTCCATCCAGGACATAATAAAATGTGGTATGTAAACTTTGAGATAATGCATCACGTTCTTCTCCCTGTTTCACCAGGGTCCTCGCGGCTTACCAGGCATCCAAGGTCCCCCTGGACAGACTGGTCACGATGTAAGTAAAAAGTGGTGATAGTTTGTTAATTAATGAACTACAGCAGATTGTTGATTAGAAATCATTATACTAGTTTAAGTTTAGGTTTATTTATTTGTCAAGCATATATAAGAATACAGGTAAAAAGTATAAACATAATTTGAATACATGAAAAGAGTAAGTAAAAAGGAACATTAGGACAGGAACGGTAGGCATGCTGGTGCACTTATGCATGCCTCTTACAGACCTCTTAGAAATGGGGTGAGGTCAACAGTAGACAGTGTAAAGTTAAAGTTTTGGGGGTTTGGGGAAGACTACAGAGTCAGGTAGTGCATTCCAGGCATTGACCACTCTGTTACTGAAGTCCTATTTTCTGCAATCGAGTTTGGAGCGGTTTATCTTGAGTTTGTATCTATTATTTGCTCGTGTATTGTTGTGGTTGAAGCTGAAGTAGTCATTGACAGGAAGGACATTGTGGCAGGTAATTTTATGTACTATGCTTAGGTCAGACTGAAGTTGGCATAGTTCTATTTGGAGTGGTGGCATAAGGTGTTTTACTGTGGTTAAAGGAATGGAGGACTCTTCTCGTAAAATATCTCTGGACTCTCTCAATTGTATTTATGCCCGATATGCAGTGCAGGTTCCAGACAGATGAGCCATATGCATAATTTCCCCTATCCCTTCAAAACTAAAACAACAACAACACATAGGCAATGCAGTTTCTATTTACCTCCCTGCTAGGACATATAAAAGAAAATTTTCATGAAATGTTTGGGTCAAAATTCCATTGTAAAATGGGAAGCAGATAATGGCTAAAGACTAAGTGAATTGCTCATTGTGTGGTTTAGATTACCTCTTATAAAAATTCACAAATCATCTACAGTTGAACATTTGAAAACATTCCCCAATAGCTTGTTGGTGAAGTAATCCCGCAGCAGTATATAAAGTAAAGGTTAAAATATAAGATGTAATATAATCATTTCAATAATGCAATATTCATGAAGCAACCCATATAATCAATAAATAGGACGAACTCCCTGTCTTAAAGGAAAAAGGAAGTTTTGAGCAATGGGAGAAAAAAGTCTCAGGAGTCTAACGATCCTACCTAAAGATGTGTGATTAACCACTAAAAAACCCATTCTTTTAATAATATTGGATCTGCTTCCTAATGCCCAAGGTTGTGTAATTCAAATAATCACTTATTATTCATACTTCATTTTTTTTCCAGGACTTCAATCAGCAGTAATTGCTTTCTAGAAATCTTTCCTTTTTCTATTTATAAAGGAGATGGAAGCATAGAATGATGCAAACTTGCAAGAAGGAAATAATCAGTGAATTTCTTCTTGGTTACTCTTCCCGTGTGTCTTCTGTTTTGGCTGAGCTCAGCAAAGTAGAAACAGATAATTGCAGTAATCAGCCAGCAGCAAAAAAGAAAAAAGAAAAGAAAAGAAAGAAAAAGAAAAAAGAAAAGGAAAAGGAAAATGTAGACAGATAGAAGTAGTGGGTAGAATTGATTCTCCCAAACTCTACTTTTATGCAAAATAACATCGATGCATTAACTGAAGAGCTCTAAGTACGACCGCTTCTCTTTTTCAAAGACCCAGGTGGGAAGATTTCAAGTTATGATGGACTGTTTTCTCTTTAATGAGAAAAGAAATGTTCGACAGGTAGCCCCCATGTAACTTCCAAAGTCGTTTTTGTAAAAATCCTTCCCAGATTACAACAGGCTCATGTCACTGGAATTTAGCATTGGCCCTTGAACATCAGCATATCACTTAGCAACATCTAAATGAAAACACACCCAAAGACATGAACAGGACAGAAAAACAGAGTTGGAAGACACGTTGGAAGTCTTCTAGTTCAACCCCCTGCCAAGAAACCCCAAACCATTTCAGACAAATTATTGTCCAATCTCTTCTTAAAAACCTCCAGTGTTCGAGTACCCACAACTTTTGAAGCCAAGTCATTTCACTGATTAATGGTTCTCACTATCAGGAAATGCCTCCTTAGTTCTAGGTTGGTTCTCCCCTTGATGAGTTTCCATCCATTGCTTCTTGTCCGTCTCCAGGTGCTTTGGAGAATAGCTTGACTCCCTCTTCTTTGTGGCAGCCCCTGAGATATTGCAACACTGCTATTCTGTCTCCCCAAGTCCTTCTTTTCATCAAACTAGACACACCCAATTTCTGTATTGACAACAAGAAACTTTTCTTCTGAAGGCTTTATTTATTTAATTATTTTGTCACCAGGTACAAGGAAACAAGTATCAGTATAGACGTAGACATGGACAGTATAGAAGTAGACTTGGACAGTATAGAAGTAGACATGGACACATGAACAAATGGCACAATAAATGGATATAAATAGGTGAATCATAGCCATAAACACGTAAAATGAGTACATATAAATGGGGACAGTAGGACAGGGATGGTAGGCATGCTGGTGCACTTATGCATGCCCCCTTAGGGACCTCTCAAGAAATGTATAAGGTCCATGGTAGACAGTTTAAGGTAAAACATATGGGGGTTAGAGAAACTAACAACAGGATCAGGTAGAGTGTTCCCGACATTTACTACTCTATTGCTGAAGTCGTATTTTCTGCAATCAAGATAGAGCGGATTACATTTAGTTTGTATCTATTGATAGCCCTTGTGTTATTGCGGTTGAAGTTAAAGTAGTAATTGACAGGTAGGATGTTATGGTAGATAATCTTGTCTACTAAGCTTAGGTCAGAATGTAGATGGTGTAGTTCAAGGTTATCCAGGCCTAAAATTTCCAGCCTGCTGGTATAAGGAATTTTATTGCAAACTTTAGGAAGTTCTCATAATTTCCTGAATCTTGTTACTGAGATGAATATGACTACTGCGAAAATAATTTCACTAATGGAACACATTGCAGCTAAAGAGAAAAATCTTAACATCTATGTGCACCTGAGTCTAATTGCATTGTAGGGATGCACAAGCCTATTCTTTTTGAAGCGTTTGATGCCCATATGTAGTACCTATAGAAGATAAGATTTGTAGCTCAGGATTCAACTGTGGGATCCTTGCACTGATAATGTTACATAGTTTGGTAATGAAACAGCCGCAAGAAAACCATCAAGCTCAGAGATTACCAAGGACCCCACTATTCTCTTTTTACAGGGTTTACCGGGAAATCCAGGAGAAAGGGGACCACCAGGAAAAACAGTAGGACATTGCATGGTCTTTCTCTCTTTCCCTTCATTTTCGTTTCATTGGCATGTTTCTTTAAGTAATAAACAATTTTGTTCCAGACAAATATGGCAGGTCTGAAGATCCAATGCAAAAGATGGCTTCCAGGCCTGACATACTGCAGAACAAAGTATGAATACCTAAGAAGAAAACCATTCTATGTTGTACAATATCAGGGGTGGACAATTATGGCCCCTTTACAACCTGTGAACATCAACTCAGAATTCCTGAGCCAAACATGCTCAGGAATTATGGGGATTGTAGTTCACTGCTCATAAAGGAGCCATAGTTGGCCACCCATGATGTTGTAGATATCTCTACCACTCTTTCAACTTACAACAGTGGTAGTGGAGCTCCTCCTCCTTTGTGAGATGTTCTTCAACATCTCTTCAAAAAGACTTGATCCATTGTAAATTTGGTCGGGGGTAGACAATCTTTCATGTTCTACCTTTGGTACCAGACATTTTGAAATGATCTCTATAAATGATGTAGGTGGTTTTATTTTTCTTCTATTAGGGTCCCACTCCTCTCCTTAACCCTGATGACATCAGACTATTACTTAAGGTAAGGCCTTTCCCCAGGTGTCCAAAGACCTAATACTTGGGGAGCATTAATGTAAATCATCAAAGTCTATAAATGCTTGTAAAATGTGCATACAAAATATAAGAAGGAGAGTCTCAGGAGAAAATGGAAATATGCAGAGGATGTTCATGAGAGCAAAGGAAGTATAATTATTTACTTCTTTTTGTGTTCTTCTCTCCTTCAGTAATAGATAGAAACATACAGAGAGAGAGAGGGAGAGGGAGAGGGAGAGGGAGATAGAGATAGAGATAGAGATAGAGATAGAGATAGAGATAGAGATAGAGATAGAGATAGAGATAGAGATAGAGATAGAGATAGAGAGATCTGCCTCCCAACACAGAAAGTGTGTGTGTGTGTGTATCATATTTTTTGGAGTATAAGATGCACCGGAGTATAAGACGCACCTTAGTTTTTGGGGAGGAAAATAAGAAAAAAGCTGATTGGCGGGTGGATCGGCCTCCCGGAATACCCTCAATCAGCTGTTCCCAGAGATGAATTTTAGCAACAAGTTCCTTGCTTTTTTTCCAGCCTCTGAAAGCCTCCAAAACAGAGCTTCAGGAACTTTTTCTCCTGAAGCTCTGTCCGGAGGCTTTTTTTTCTGAAGCTTCCTTTCAGAGGCTTTTTTTTTTCTGAAGCTCTGTTTTGGAGGCTTTTTTTCTGAAGCTTCCTTTCAGAGGCTTTTTTCAACCTCTGAAACCTCCGTTTGAGAGGCTGGGCAGGGCTACATTCAGAGTATAAGACACACCCAGATGTTCATTTTATACTCTGAA
This sequence comes from Masticophis lateralis, assembly GCA_030761175.1. NCBI lineage: Eukaryota > Metazoa > Chordata > Lepidosauria > Squamata > Colubridae > Masticophis > Masticophis lateralis. The sequence continues at coordinate 8,203,894 of JAUDYJ010000003.1, forward strand.
AAATACAGGTTGTATGTGTATATGTATATGTGTGTGTGTGTGTGTGTGTGTCTGTGTGTGTGTATGTATGTCTTCTCAGGTTATACAGTATATATGTATACATCATGAGCACATTTCTCTATTTTTTGTGGTGGCGGGTAAATTAAATGCTTCTTTAATTTACATTCAATTCATAATTTAATACAATAGAGCCAAGATAGATTTGTATTTCAGAAGAATTGCCTGCTGTTTCAGTACTCTATGATTCTCCTCTTTAGGATGTTTGCACTGATTGTCCTCCTGGACCATCTGGTCTCCCTGGAATCCCAGGACAGAAGGGTGATAAAGGCCTTCGAGGCCCACCTGGGAATGATGGACCAGTTGGAAAAAGGGTAAGAAAGACTTGGAGCATAAGAGATAAAACAACGGAGTTGAAAAGGACCTTGGAGCCCTTTTAGTGCAACCCGTTGCTCAAGCAAGAGACCGTATACTATTTCAGACAATGGCTGTCTAATTTCTCCTTATAAAGCTCCAAATGTCAACTTGCAAAGCTTTCAAGTTGCCATGAGCAGGAGGGAGGGAGAACTGATAGAGTTGATTGACTAACTGAAGTTATATTCCATACATGCTTCCTGACCGCAATCAGAGGGAGGGTGTTGAATTTCACAGCTAGCCAAAGTGGTTAATTGGAGAATGTGATTTATGACATGGCCAGGGAGGAGGGGAGAGACAGGTTCATAGGGGAACATAAATCTAGGTGTGATTAGTTCTAACTGCATCCGAATATTGCCGGAATGGTGCTCCTAATAAATGACTGTATTTCTTTTGAAGTTTGGCTCATGGCTTATGAATTAATTAGGGCATCTTTTGGAAACTTCACACCAATGATGGAGCATCACAACTTTTGGAGGCAAGCCATTCTACAGATTAATTGTTCTAATTGCCAGAAATTTTATCCTTAGTTCTAGTTTGCTTTTTTCCTTGGTTGCTTTCTATCCATTGCTTCTTGTCTTGCCTTCAGATGCTTTAGAGAATAGCTTGACTCCCTCTTCTTTGTGGCAGCCCATCAAATTTGACTATTATGTCACCTCTACTCCTTCTTTTCATTAGAATAGATTTAATTGCAGGTTGGCTGTCCTCCCTTGTAGAGGTACTCCTACAGGCCAGAGGGAGAAAGAGGTTGCCTCTGCTAGAATAGTTGGCAGGTTGCTCTTGCATTAATAATAATTGTTCTTTGAACACTTCACATTAGTGATTTATCGGGCTGCCTCTGTGACCTGCATGCATTACTGACGTATCCAGAAGCAATGTCTAGGAGATCTTATAAATCACTTAGGCTAGAAGTCCTGCTGGATTCTGCTTAGCTAGTGTCAAGATCTATGTCAACATTGTGAAACTGGTTCTCCTATAACATTGATGGCGAACCTATGGCACATGTGCTGGAAGTGGCACGCAGAGCCAGCACTCTCGGCACGTCAGCTGTCACTAGTTGCCCTTCCAGTTTCCGGCATGCGCATTGGCCAGCTGGTTTTTGCATGCACGGGAGCACCAGAAACTGGAAAAGCAGCTCCCTGGCATGTATGCACGCACCGGGAAGCTGAGCTTCCAGTTTTTGGTGCATGCATGTGCACTGGCCAGCTGATCTTCGTGCGTGCCTGCATGCCAGAAACCAGAAGACCAGTGTGTATGCGCACAACAGAAACCGGAAGCTCAGTTTCCCGGTGCGTGCATGTGTGCCAGGGAGCTGCTCTTCCAATTTCCGGCACTCCCCCGCGCACATGTGTATGCTCCCATTTTGGCACTTGGTGCCAAAAACGTTCACCAACACTGTTCTATAAGGTATTAAAGATCAGGCTCTTTCTCCCAAACATTGGGTTGAACTATGGGATAAGCCTATATAGAGGATAAGGCTCTTGAATGAGACATGTATCAATTGGCTTTTGCTGTTTCTGTTCCGTTCGTTGTATAGTCAGCCAGATGTTCAGACTGGGTTTGGCATTTTCTTCCCCCATCTATTGAGTCCTTCCCAAAGACCTGGGATAGGCAGGTGTGGAGGTTTGGTGGCGTTACAGATATTATCCCAGGATTTAAGCTCTTTCGAGTAAAACTGCTTTCACAATTGACTGATCGATTTGTCAATGCCGATAGTGTTCAAGTGGTGCTCGAGTAATGTTGGGATTGTACCCAAGGCGCCTATTTTGATTGGTACTACTTGTTTCTGTTATTATTGTTGCTTTTGTTATTATATTAACCTGGGTTATTTTATTCAAAGATTTATGGTTGTATTTATTTTTCTTCTTTTCATCTTTCCTCAAACTGTAAGTGGTCCAAAGCCCTTCCTGGAAACTGGGCAGACCTATAAGTCTAATCAATCAATAACAAACAAACTTAGAGCCACCACTGAATTTTTTTTTGAGAAGGGATGATCATGTGGGTAGATGGTCAGTACAACAATGACTGTTACATTCAGGAACACAGAAATGAATTTAAAGAAAAAAACTGTGACTCTCATCATCTTCTCGTGCTAACCTTTATGCTTTAAAATAGAAAGAAACAGAAATTCAGCAGTGTGTTCTGCAGAGGTTCTCCAAATTTTAGGATTTGGCTAGGCATGTGCCACTGCTCAGAAGTGGAGTAAGCCGTTTGTGAAAATTAAGTGCCACAACTAATTCTGACTCATGCTAACTGTTGATTAGGCAGTCATCCTTGGCCAAGGTCTCAAATCCTCAGGCCATGTCCAACCTGTCTAAAAGGTTTGATATGTTGGTCTACTTCAAGCATCATCACATTGAGGACTAGGAAAATGAATTAATGCCTGAATCATGAATCAAAGCAGAATCAAAGCCATGTTTTTGATCCCATGAATGGGAAAGGCTCATTAGGGATCTTTTCTTCTAGTAGTAAAGTCCTCTGCATGATCTACTTCAGGTTTCCCACATCACCTGATTGCTTATTTGTACCCCATGACTATCATTAAGTGTTGTACCTTATGATTCTTGATGAACGTATCTTTTCTTTTATGTAGAGCATATGCACCAATACAAATTCCTTGTGTGTCTAATCACACTTGGCCAATAAAAAATTATATTCTATATTCTATTCCTTCTCAGAGCCAGTTTGGTCTAGTAGCTAAGGCACAAGAATGGAAATGAGTTCTAGTCCTGTCTTAGCCATGAAAGCCAGCTGGATGACTTTGGGTCCAGTCATTCTCTTTCAACCCAACCCACCTCACAGAGTTGTTGGAACAATGGGAGGAGGGAGGATTTTAAATAGCACTTAGCAATAGCTCTTAGACTTATATATCAGTTTACAGTGCTTTACAGCCCTCTCTAAGTGGTTTAGAGTGTCAGCATATTGCCCACAACAATCTGGGTCCTCATTTTACCCATCTCAGAAAGATGGAAGGCTGAGTCAACCTTGAGCCTGATGAGATTTGAACTGCCAGATTGCAGTCAACCGGCAGTCAGCAGAAGTAGCCTGTAGTACTGCACTCTAACCACTGTGCCACCATGGCTCAATATGTTACATAAAAATAATAAATAAATAAATAAATAAATAAATAAATAAATAAATAAATAAATAAATAAAATATCAAAGGGTCTCATGCAACAAACCCAAGAGGAAGAGGTATCTCATCTGCACCAGCAAATGGCATGATGAATCTGTGACAGTCCTTCCTTACCAAGCCACATTAAGTCAAATTCAAAAGTAACGTTAATTAATCAAGCTCATCATCTAATGTGACTGCCCCATTCTGTTTAAGCATTATCTCCTTCTCCTATGTTTAAAACAGCAACATACCACTTTGGTGGCAACTATAGAAAAGAAACTGGGATATGTCTAGAAAGCTATGAGTGGATCCCTATGGTATCCCAAAATGGTCTGTGCCCATGGAAGGACTGGGTGACCCCATTTATCTGTGTAAGAGGAAGAAGGCACAGGTTGAAGCAATGACATCTGCTTTCCCATTGCTTCAACCTGTGCTTTTTTCTTCTTGAGCAGATAAATGAGGTCACCCTGTCCTCCCATAGGCACAGACCATTTTAGAATACCAGATGCTGCCAAGATATTATAGGAATGAACAATCAAGCTAGAAGACATCTGTTTGTAAACTGTGTTTCTTTCAGGGAGAACCTGGGCTCAGAGGTCCCCCTGGGCCTCCAGGAGCAGAAGGTCCCAAGGTAAGATGTACATTCTGTCTTATATGACTCTTGCTTCCCTTCAAAAATACATATTTGAAAGGAACTGGCATAGGAAGGGAAGCAGAGGTGGTATTCATCAGGTTCTGACCAGTTCTGGAGAACTGGTAGTGGAAATTTTGAGTAGTTCGGAGAACTGGTAAATGCCATCTCTGACTGGCCCCGCCCCCATCTATTCTCTGACTCCTGAGTCCCAGCTGATTGGGAGGGAATGGGGATTTTGCAGTGACCTTCCCCTTGACTGAGGAGGGAATGGAGATTTTACAGTATCCTCCCAGTGCCACGCCTGCCAAGCCACGCCCCCAGAACCAGTAGTACATTTTTTTTGAATCCCACCACTGAAGGGAAGACTCTTTTTACCAATGGAAAAGAGCTATTCGAAATTGAAAAACATTCCAATTTCAAGGTCCATCAAATCCTGCTTCCTACGAAAATACCCTTATTTATTGTAGCATTTAACAGTCTGACTATGTTCATGTCTCCTATTCCTTTTTAAAGAAAGGGGATCAAGGATGTTATACACAAAACAGTTTCGGGAGTTTGACCCCATTGGCATGCTCAAGTTGGCATGAAAGAGAACTTCTTGTATATAGAGAATTGGCTTTCCAAAATACTTGTTCCTTTCAGAGCTGGAGGAAAATAAAATAAGTTGAGCTTCCATGGAACATCTGTTTCCAGTAGATCTTACAACTTTAAGAAGGAGTTTTCTGAGCCACAACGCTACTGTGTAAAACCAAGCATTGTTGGTTTTGTTGGTTAAAACCCTAACAATGCATTAGTTAGAACAGGCTCTCCTAGCCTGATGCCCTCCAATTATATTGACCCCTCACAAGTCCCAGAAGTCAGCATTTCCCCAGTCACATTGTGCAATTTGAGGATCTTAGAATAGAATAACAGAGTTGGAAGGGACCTTGGAGGTCTTCTAGTCCAACCCCCTGCTTAGGTGGGAAACCCTACACCACTTCAGAAAATGGTTGTCCAATCTCTTCTTAAAAACTTCCAGTGTTGGAGCATTCACAACTTTTGGAGGCAAGTTCTTCCACTGGTTAATTGTTCTTAACTGGCAGGAAATTTCTCCTTAGTTCTAAGTTGGCTTTTGCTCGAAGAGCAGTTGGCAGCAATGGCTAGAGGGGCTTTTTCACAGGTTCATCTTGGGCAGAAGTTCATCCATTCTGGACTGGGAGATCTTTTGCCTTAGATACCTCCCACACTACATGAGGCTACCTTTGAAGAGCATTCAGAAGTTCCAGGTGGTGCAGAAGCTGCAGTTGGTCCAGAATGCAAAAAATGTGGACAGTTTGGAGGCATCTCTCAATGTGCTCATATAACAAAACTATTCTGTGGACCATACTGGATCCTAGCAGTAGTCTACCTCAAGTTGCTGGTTACCTCCTAGTAAGCTTTAGATGGTATAAGATCAAGCTACTTGTAGAAATCCCTATCACCCACTAGGTTCAGAAGGGAGGGTATGCTCCTAATCTTTTCCATTAAATGAAGTCATCTTATTAGGTTTTTCTTTCTTATTATTATTAGGGTCCTAAAGGAGGTGATGGGGCATCTGGTGAAGCTGGACTGAAAGGTGAACAGGTGAGAGTAAATCTTTATCTTTCTTTATCTTTATCTTTTATTAGATTTATATACCGCCTTTCTCCTTTTGGACTCAGGGCGGTGAACAGCCAGAGTAAAAACATTTGTACACGAAAGTTAAAATAATTTTAAAAGTAATTGAATAAATTTGGCCCATAATTTAAAACATTTCAATTAAAATCAGTATCAAACTTTAAAATCAACATAAAATCAGGCCAGCCTAGCTAAGATGCCACCACAGAGAAGGCTGTCCCCCTGGGGGTCGCCAGCCGGCATTGTCTGGCTGACAGCACCCTGAGGAGTCCCTCTCTGTGGGAGCGAACCGGCCGGTGGGAGGCAATTGGTGGCAGAAGGCGGTCCCGTAAGTACCCCGGCCCTAAGCCATGGAGCACTTTAAAGGTGGTCACCAACACCTTGAAGCGCCCCCGGAAGTCCACCAGAAGCCAATGCAGCTTGCGCAGGAGAGATGTCGCGCCCCGTCGCTCCCATAATCCCCCGCGCAGCCGCATTTTGCACCAGTTGGAGCCTCCAGGTGCACCCAAGGAATCAGGATATAAGAAATCAGCATGATTTCTTGAAACCATTCAATAACAACATCCCTACCTTGTCTCTTCTTCACTTCCCAACAAAAGCTCTGTACCCTGCTTTTGTGTTATTATGCCAAAATATTCATATGCCTTTAGTCTTTACCATGTTTCCCTGAAAATAAAACCGGGTCTTATATTAATTTTCGCTCCAAAAGACGCATTAGGGCTTATTTTCTGGTTAGGTCTTATTTTTGGGAAAATACGGTACTAAATGCATCCACCTGGCTGACAATAGTAACTGCGGCTTATTTTATGGGTAAGGCTTATATATTACGAGCATCCTGAAAAATCACGCCAGGACTTATTTTCTGGTTGTGTTGTATTTTGGGGAAAATATGGTACTAAATGCACCCATCTGGCTGACAATCATAACTGTGGCTTATTCTGGGGGTAGGGTTTATATTATGAGCATCCTGAAAAATCATGCTAGGACTTATTTTCCGGTTGGCTCCTATTTTGGGGGGAACAGGGTAGTCATCATACATCCCTATAAGAATGAAAGTCATAGTTTGTACAATAGACATGAAGACTTGACCAGAGAGAGAGAGAGAGAAAGAGAGAGAGAGAGAGAGAGAGAGAGAGAGAGAGAGAGAAATATTATTCCATGACATGTGACTTTTTTGAATTGAGTTATTAAGCAGCACAATCTATCTGAGAAGATAAATCTTGAAGTTCATATGAAAAAAAATAGTGATGGAATAGCTGTTGATATTTCTCCTGAGAGTATTAGCAAGCCAAAAATGAAAGCAAATTTTGTTCTGTCTCTTTACTGAGCTTCTATTACCCTCAAGATCTAGACATCTGCCTTGCTTCATCTGCCGCAAGAGAGTTTTGATCCCGGCAGCTGCCATCTTATTTAAGTATGCTGTTTATCAAACTCTGCTGTGGGCTGCGATAGAGAAAACACTTAAGATGCATCACCGCAGCACATATAGCAAATACAGCTGCTGCATACAGGTTTACACAGGTTGAGTGCACAAGAGGGAGGAAGATTTAAAACTTCTCTGCAACTTAGAGTTGCTGCTTAGAAGCAGGGAGTTTGGTCTGGAGCACATTTCTCAATTTCAACAACTTTAAGATGTGTGAACCTCAACTCTGAGAGTTCTCCAGCCAGTTGAAATTAACACATCTTACACTTGGTGAGGCTGAGGATCATGGTTGTAGAATTTCAAATCACCCTTAAAGCAACTCGGTCTAATGCTATCTCACGATGAAATCATTCACTGCAAAGATCGCTTGGAGCTAGGAGGAACTTCTAATGTAATTTACCAAATTCTCTGCATGGATTGCCTCTGTGACTATGTAAAACAGATGGGGAGGAACCTCAACTACCAGATTGCAAAAACATGAGTGAGCGGTTAGATGAGGAGACCCAAACACATTGGTAGCCTCACATTGCAATGAACCAGGACACACATTAAATTTCACAGCTACTAAGATTGTTGGCTGAGCAGTACAAAAATAACCAGGAAATAACTGAAGCCTGAGAAGCAAGCCCCTTCTCAGTCAACAGGAGTGCTAATTTAACACCAGTTTATCAGATACTTAGGACCTGGTGCAGCAGCTCCTGGACACAGCAGCACTAAGGAACAATCAACGACTTAATAACCGCCCACCAACACTCCAATTAACAACTAAAAGTCAGATACAACCAGGCACCACATAAATACTATGCACAAAAGAGTCCAGTACACATGTAGAGAGAGAGAGGATGGGCTCCAGTGTGAGTGAGAAAGTCTGGAAAGACTAAATAGCAATAGCAAAAGCACTTAGACTTATATACCACTTTACAGTGCTTTTACAGCCCTCTCTAAGTGTTTTACAGAGTCAGCCTATAGCTCCCAACAATCTGGGTCTTCATTTTACCCACCTCGGAAGGATGGAAGGCCTTGAGTCAACCTTGAGCCTGGTGACATTTGAAGTGCCAAATTGCTAAATCTTTGGTCCCGGATTAACTCAGACTGGATTGTGCATGATGTCTGGTCTCCAAGATAAACTTGGAAAACTTGGAAAGCCAGCTATTAGAAATAGAATGTCATGATGCTTCAACAATACATGAAATATATTTGTCCCTCCATGGTAAAGATAAAGGCTCCCCTCGCACATATGTACTATTCATTCCCAACTCTAGGGGGTGGTGCTCATCTCTGTTTCAAAGCTGAAGAGCCAGCGCTGTCCGAAGACGTCTCTGTGGTCATGTGGCCGGCATGACTCAATGCCAAAGGCGCACAGACTGCTGTTACCTTCCCACCAAAGGGGGTCTCTATTTTTCGACTTGCATTTTTTACGTGCTTTCGAACTGCTACCATGTTTCCCCAAAAATAAGGCCCTGTCTTATATTTTTTTGAACCCTGAAATAAGGGCTTGGCCTTATTGCCATGCACTCAAAAACCGGATTGGTCTTATTATCAGGGGATCTCTTATTTTGGGGAAAACAGGGTAGGTTGGCAGAAGCTGGGACAAGTAACGGGAGCTCACCCCATTATGCGGCAGTAGGGATTCAAACTGCTGAACTGCTGACCTTTCCGTCGACAAGCTCAGCATCTTAGCCACTGAGCCACCGTGGCCCTTTGAGCCACCGCGCCCCTTCCCTCCAGGGTATCTATTTGATATTTTGTCACCTTCAAGTACTAGAAAGTGTGACAAATGATTTTTCCCCTGCTCCCCCCCACCCACCCACCCCCAAAATCTATTTTCTTCAGAAGTAGTGCCAGGAAAATTTCACTAGCGCATAAGTCACCATATTCAGCCATCAGACTCACTGCGAACAAACAGGATTGTGTTGTCAGAGTAATGGATATCCCACACGTGATGTTCATATTTAGCCATGGATTATACTCAAATAGATTCTATGAACGTTGGCTTTGTGCTATGATTAGGAGATTAGGAAAAATAGCAATGGGAGACTCTTTCTCCCTCTGGTAGCTCCCATATCCTTCTATCTCAAGTTGCTTTTCATAAAAGTGGTTTAAAATTGCAAGATTTTGGTCCTGGGGGGTTGATATGACTTCTTAAATTGAACCAGCTATGTTAGATCCCCAGGGAGTTTTCAGCACCCCTTCAGAGTGGCACTTTGTCATTCTTCCAGCTTTTGTTCTTCGCACACAACAAAAATAATAATAATACACAAAAACCCACCAGTATAATTCAGATGTATTGCAGATGCTTATTTTTATTTACATGCATTCCTGATACAGATACACACAGAGAAGAGTATTTATTTATTCAGAAACTGTTCTTGCTATGTTCTCAAGGGAAAAATAACGATATATACTGTATTATGTTGAAACCATTTTCCTGGGGGAAAATAATAGACACAACTAAGGTTGAATGTAGATGAGATACTTTGTCATTCAGATTTTTCTGAAAATAGTGATGGGGCCAAGAATGTAGTTTTATAGCCTGGAACTCAAACATTTTGGCTGGTAGATTGTGCGCATACAGAAATGTATGCAAACCCTTTATTCTGTTCCCTTTTGGCATCAGTACCGTAATGCAGAGTGCAGAAAGCATAAAAAAAAAATAGCCAAAGCAATTAAAGACATTGGATCTTGATAAGAAAGGAAAATATAGCCAAAATGAAGTCACATCAAGACTGTCAGAAAAAAACCCAATTCCAAGTAAAACCTCCGAAGCAAGCATTTTTCAAAGTTCTACCATGTTTTCCCCAAAAATAAGAACCTGTCTTATATTTTTTTGAACCCTGAAATAAGCGCTTGGCCTTATTGCCATGTGCTCAAAAGCCCAATTGGGCTTATTATCAGGCGATGCCTTATTTTGGGGACAACAGGGAATTTACCAGAATAGGTAAACTGGCACATCTGGGAAAACCCAAATCTGAGAGGTCCAGGTTTTCCCTCAGTAAATCAAAACCCCCAAAACCATCCCTTCACTCATTTGGATCACATGCTCCAATCAACCGCCGTCCCATCTCAAGACATCACTCTGACCACTCCTTCTCCAGATGCAGAATTACTCTGACCTTGACTGACAAAGAATGCTATTATATCTACAGACAACCCCTCTACTAAATCCCCCCTCCTACTTTCCCACACATGAGAAGATGGCAGCATGGAAGCTTCCGGCTTAATATGGCTTCCAAAGCTGACAAAGACTTTTCCTTATTTTTCTCTTGTTACAAACCATCTTTGCTTAAACCATGCCCAAAGACTGCTTCCTACATTGCTTTTTTTTAAAAAAAATGACACAACACTTTCATTTTATGAAGATGCTATGCATTCCCTTCAGTTACATTGTTCTTAGTCTTCTCCTCATTTTTGTCCTGTTCCCTTTGCCTTTATAGATTTGTTTTGTAACTTAATTCTCATCCATATCTCTGTATGACAAAAGAGCCATCTATTTAACATTCAATGCAAATAGCCTGAGTGTTAAACACGGAGAGTTCTCTGCATATGCAGGCATTCAGGGATCCACCAATGTACCTATTAGATAATTGCACAAGTATTCCTTACATATTTGTTCATTAATAGACTAAAATAACCAAGAGGACAACATATATTTTGACTCCTTAATTTACTCATTGCACAATGTCAAAACATCAGTTAAACATTGTATTAATTCTCATTCAAGCTTCACTTCTACCATATGCTTCTTTCATTATGTTCACCAACCAGTCTTCAACCATATTTTTACAACAGTTGCATAATTAACTGTTAATAGCATTCATTGTTATCCCATGCTTTCACCAATTTTCATGCTTTCTTCAACAACCTACTGAAGAGCAAAATCTAACCGCCATGATAGCAACAGCAATAGCACTTGTATACCGCTTTCATAGTGTTTTACAGCCCTCTCTAAGTGGTTTACAGAGTCAGCCTATTGCCCCCAACAATCTCATTTTACCGACCTTGGAAGGCTGAATCAACCTTGAGCCTGGTGAGATTCGAACTGCTAAATTGCAGGCAGCCAGCAGTCAGCAGAAGTAGCCTGCAGTACTGCATTCTAATCACTGGGTCACCACGGCTCAGTAAAGCTGCATTGCTCTCAAATTTGGCTCACCATCATCTCTTGTGTCTTGTGAATTGTAATTCTGCGAGTCCTCTTGCTTGGCCATCTAAATCAAGTGATCTTCCTATTTTTTTTTTTAACTAGACACCAGAACAACTAGACACCAGAACAGTTTTTTCCCGAACACCATCACTCTGCTAAACAAATAATTCCCTCAACACTGCCAAACTATTTGCTAAGCTTGCACTATTAATCTTCTCATCGTTCCTATCACCCATCTCCTCCCACTTATGACTGTATGACTGTAACCTTGTTGCTTGTATCTTTATGATCTATTTTGACTGTTTCCTAATATGATTTGATTGCTTATTTGTACCTTATGACTATCATCAAGTGTTGTACCTTATGATTCTTAACGAACGTATCTTTTCTTTTATGTACACTGAGAGCGTATGCACCAAGACAAATTCCTTATGTGTCCAATCACACTTGGCCAATAAAGAATTCTATTCTATTCTATTCTATTCTATTCTATTCTATTCTATTCTATTCTATTCTATTCTATTCTATTCTATTCCATTCCATTCCATTCCATTCCATTCCATTCCATTCTTTCACTTTTGCAATATTTCCCTTGGTGTAGAGGAAAAGTAGCAGGGTTTTTTATGTGCCAAGTATAGGTGCAGCCTTCACATACATATGAAAATCTCGCAATAACTACAGAAGCAAACCCCATCCATATTTTGATTTTTTTTCAGTTGCACCATCTATACATATGGTGTTGTTTGATAAAAAAAAGATCACATCATGTTTTTTTTTAGCATGCTGTAGACTTGCTAACTTTTAACATGGTGTAGAACATGGAAAACAGGATTTAGACTCGGTAATGTGCCTTACTCATACTCATGCCCCATGAAACTTTCCATCCTGATGATAAAGACAATTTCCATTAGTTTTGGCATATAAGTCATACATTTTATTTGTCAAGTATATATAAGATAACAGGTTAAAAGTATAAACATAATTTGAATACATGAAAAGAGTAAGTGAAAAAGAATATTAGGAAAGGGACAGTAGGCATGCTGGTGGACTTAAGCACACCCCTTACAGACTTCTTAGGAATGGGGTGAGGTCAACAGTAGACAGTTTAAGGTTAACGTTTTGGGGGTTTCGGGAAGAAACCACGGAGTCAGGGAGTGCGTTCCAGGCATTGACCACTCTGTTACTGAAGTCATATTTTCTGCAATCGAGTTTGGAGCGGTTTACCTTGAGTTTGTATCTATTGTGTGCTTGTTTATTGTTGTGGTTGAAGCTGAAGTAGTTATTGACAGACAGGACATTGTGGCAGATAATTTTATGTATTATGCTTAGGTCAGACTGAAGTTGGCATAGTTCTAGATTGTTTAAGCCCAAAATTTGGAGTCTGGTGGCATAAGATATTTTATTGCGGTTAGAGGAATGGAGGACTCTTCTCGTAAAATATCTCTGGACTCTCTCAATTGTACTTATGCCCGATATGCAGTGCGGGTTCCAGACAGATGAGCTGTATTCAAGAATTGGTCTAACAAATGTTTTGTATGCTCTAGTTAGTAGTACAATATTACCAGAGAAGAAGCTATGCAAGATTATGGCTATTATTATTATTATTATTATTATTATTATTATTATTATTAATCTTTAGTGAGATTCACAGCCTTTGAGGCTGGTTAATAGCTCAGCAGCTCGAGTCCTAGCCAAGGACTCGAGCTGTTAAAGTATTGTCGGAGGATGTAAGCTGTTCCAAGTAAGTTGGTTTAGTATTAGTATTAGTATTAGTATTAGTATTAGTATTAGTATTAGTATTAGTATTAGTATTAGTATTATGGCATATTATGGCTAGTAAACCAGAAGTCCAATCAAACTCTAATGTTACCCAAAGCAGGTTCAGTGCAATCTAAAATCCCTTTCCAGGGACCCACTTGGAAATCCCATTTGTGTCCCATTTGTGTCAGACACTCTCAAGTTGAAAGGATTAGCCAGTGACTTCACCATTGCCTGGGGGATGCCTGGGTGTGCTCCTTTCATGTCCCTGTTAATGTGCTTGCTGAAGTGGTACCTATCTTTCTACTCGCGTTTGCACACTTACAAACTGGGCAGGAGCTAGAACAAATGACGGGAGCTCAACCTGTTACACAGCAGCTCTTGAATCTTGAACTCAAGCTTGCAAATTGTCAACCCAGTGTTCTAAAACCATGTAAGCCACCATGCTCCCACCTTCAAATTAATGCTTGTTAGCTGTCCTCAAGAATTAGGTGGTATACGCAATGCTTGATACACATTTAGGGTGCTAAGTTGTTTGCATATAGCACTTAAGGAGAACATGTGCTATACTGTACAAATAATAACATGTGTAATAAATATTGTTCTTCTCTGTAGGGTCATCCTGGAATACCTGGCTTCATGGGTCCCCCTGGGAATCCAGGTCCAGCTGTAAGATTTTCCTTTGCATGTCAATTTTTAATCTTTATCTACTAGAATGTAAGGCAAATTGTTGTCGTAAATCTGTATGAGATTATGGTGATGTGATGATGATGATTCAATAATTTTGATTATTGTTGATCATAATTCAATAACGTTGTTGATGTCATTGAGGATGATTCAATTATTGATAATGATTTCAATAATAATTTGGATGATGTTGTTCATGATGATTCAATAATTTTGACAATGTTGTCTTTGATGATAATTCAATAATTCAATATTTTCCCCATAGTACTGGACTGTAGGAGTCATATACAATCCAGATCTCAGAGCTGTAGCAAATATTGTACCTCCATAGATGGACCGTCCTTTATAGGTGCTGCTCATCTTATTAAAGTCTGTCCATCTATCATGGTACAATATTTGCTACAGCAAATGCAGGCAGTTTCAACACTAATGGGCAAAAAATTATCTCCAAGCCATATGAGAAAGAGGATTCTTCAGAGATACGAATTCTGCATCAACTATCAGTTATCATGCGCGTGCTTTTGTAGGGTGGGATATGATGGTAAACGAAAACTTCAAGCCCATCATATGTAGAACAAATAATTGCTACATAAATATTTTTTCACATTGTTGTTTAGGGACCAGAGGGCTCCCCGGGACCTATAGGCTCTCCAGGATCTCCAGGAGAAGTGGTAAGTTGCTGTTCATTCATTCATAATATTGGAGAATCCCCACAAAAAGGAGTTTTGTTTTGTTTTTTTCCCCTCTGAATTGATCTTGGTGGTCAATTTGGAAAAAAAAATGGGAGAGAGATGGATAGGGGTGCGCCCATTTCTTACCAGAAAGCCATTGTAGTTCTTTAGATCTGGGGGAGAGACGGCACCTGGTATAATGGCAGTACAGAGCAAGGACTTCATCTCAGGTCTTCCTCATCCTAGCATCTTAAACACGCTAACACTGTATCATATTTGGGTTTCTTTCATAGGGGAAAGAAGGTCCCCCAGGACCTCAGGGACCCCCGGGATTGCCTGGATTTATGGTGAGTATGGACAATATTTGCAACTATGGATGCAAGATATCTGGAAAATAGGTTCCACTCTGAATTCCAGGGCCCTATTTCTATTGAATCCTGAAATACTTCAACTGGAATTGAGGTTCCATATGCATATCAGAACAAAGGAGAAGCGTGCACGGATGTCTACAGGTTTTGTCCCTATTATCTTTCTATCCTCACCCCATGTAGCTACACAGCATGTTAAGATAGTCGGCTATGCACATATTGCTTGGAATTTTTTTTTAAAAAAAACCTCTCCATTTGAGTTGGCATGCATGCAATCAGATTTTAATTATCCTGTTTCAAACTTTGTGATATAATATACTGAAAGAAAAATAATTCGATTTGTGGAAGGAAAATATAAGAGGAGGAAAAGGTAAAGATAAAGGTTTGTCCTGGTAAGGAGAGAGAAATCTATCAAGGTAGTCCAATACCATGGTGATAGAAAGAATACTTTGGTAGTAGACAAGTCCAAAATCTCCACTGTCAAAAGGTCTTAGGAGATCCTTTTACAGCCCGGCTTCTCATCATCTCAAAGATGTGTTCTACCCAGAATCAGGATTATTGGCCAAGATGAATCCATATTTTGACTCAAAATAGTTTAACAATTGTGCGCTGATCTTTACTGCTATGTTCAATCCTCTGCAACCCTCTCCTTCACTCAATCTTCTTTTCTGTAGGTTGCAGGAACTGGGTATGTCTAGTTCAATGAAGAGAAGGACTAGGGGAGACATGATAGCAGTGTTACAAGGGTAGAACAAGAAGCAATGGGTGGAAACTAATCAAGGAGGGAAGCAACTTAGAACTAAGGAGAAATTTCCTGACAGTGAGAACAATTGCTCAGTGGAACAACTTGCCTCCAGAAGTTGTGAATGCTCTAACACTGGAAATTTTTAAGAAGATGTTGGATAACCATTTGTCTGAAGTGATGTAGGGTTTCCTGCCTGGGCAGGGGGTTGGACTAGAAGACCTCCAAGGTCCCTTCCAACTCTGTTATTCTATTTTATTCTATTCTGATTTTGCTTTTTACAATAAAGTGGGGCAAGGTGGTTCAAGGGTCAAAACCATCCATCAGAATGAGTAGGGAGGGTGGGAATGTAGTGTCAAGGCTGCAGAAAGGAGAGAGGATTCCAGGAGTCAGGAGATAAGATGGAACAAACATTTCCACCCTTGGAAAATGGCGTTGCTAAAGAGCTCTGGAAGAACCCTACTGTTGGAAGAAATATCCAGGTCCAATTCCAATCTGGGAGAAAGGCATTGTAGACAAAATGGAGACTGGAGGCTGATTGGAAAGATAGTTTAATGCTGAAGCAGAATCACATGGGTTTGTGGCTCTAGGCAGCTGACCACATGGGGCTTAAGAGTGGGTGGCTTTTATACCTTATCTTGGGCTTTGCACTTGAACTTCCTATTTCTGTGCAAGAACATGTATTCTATTGGCTGTTTGTAGGGGTCATAGCTGGCTCTATAGGTTGTCTGAGCTGCTAGGTTTGGTTGAAGTTTGCTGAGGGTGATGCAATGTCCTTAGGAGATTGTGCAATGTAGTGAGCTCTGTGTTTTAGTGGGCTAATCCTATTTTGTCCTGAAGGGTCATGTCTTAATCCCTTCACCTTGGAGCTGAGGGACTTTAGTTTTGTAGATAGGGTGGCCCAGTCTTTCTTAATGGCCACAAGATATCTGCTGAGGACAGGGAGCTGGGGCTCTGAGTTTCTGTCTCCCTTAAAATTTTTATTTCTCTTTAAGGGAAAATATTTTATCCTGCCTTTTTTAAAATTTCCCAAAATATTTCATTCTACTAGGAGGGGGATGGGTGCTACCTTTCTATAGCCTTATGGTGCTTGTGGCCAGAAAATGAACCAAATAGTTAA
Source organism: Masticophis lateralis (assembly GCA_030761175.1). Lineage (NCBI taxonomy): Eukaryota > Metazoa > Chordata > Lepidosauria > Squamata > Colubridae > Masticophis > Masticophis lateralis. Next base: position 8,220,602 of record JAUDYJ010000003.1, read on the forward strand.
TCAATTTAGTTTTTAGCGTCTCTATCAGGAGGCACACTGATTTCAGATTAGTGGTGCCCTCCCATGTATGAAATGGCTCCAGATTACTGTATTTTTCAGAGTATAAAATGCACCAGAGTATAAGACACATTTTAGCTTTTGGGGAGGAAAATAAGAAAAAAACTGATTGGCAGGTGGATCAGCCTCCTGGAATACCCCCAATCAGCTGTTCCCAGAGGTGGATTTCAGCAACAGAGTCCTTGGTTGTGAGCTCTGTGCCTTGCTTTTTTTTTTTGCTTTTTTCTTCTGCCTCTGAAACAGCTTCAGGAAAAAAGCCTCTGAAGCTTTGTTTGGGGGCTTCTTTTTTGAAGCTCTGTTTGGGGCTTTTTTTTCTGAAGCTCTGTTTGGAGGCTTCTTTTCTGAAGCTTCGTTTCTGATGCTTTTTTCAGCCTCTGAAACCTCCTTTTGAGAAGCTGGGCAGGGCTGCATTCGGAGTATAAGACGCACCCAGATTTTCACCCTCCTTTTGGGAGGAAAAAGGTGTATCTGATACTCTGAAAAATACAGTATATCCGCCATGGAACCAGGACCTCAACTATAATATCATGTATAGACATCTAATAGAAAAAGATGTGAAATTATTTTTTTAAAAAAGACTGAAATGCATGCAATGACTTAGGCTAACCTCAATCTCCACCCCTTCTAAATGAATCCCTTCTGCACTCATGAATCTAGCGGTGGCTCTGGATCTTGACTAATAATGATGGATTTTCTAATTAACGCACCTTGCGGTGAACGATAATAGAACTATGAGGCATGGGGGTGGTTTGAATTTTAGGGATATAAGCAAAACCTCACAGGCTGAGTTAGCAAAACATAGAATCATAACTGGAAGAGTCTATACACTAAAAAGCATCCTGTCAAACAGTATATTGTTTTTTGCCAGATGTATGAATGTGTGAAGCTATGTTAGCACAGGGCAAAAAATCACAAAACTGTGTCTCACTTATTTTGGCCACATCATCTGGGGGAATTCACTGGAAAAAAGCAATTGTGTTTGGAAGGGTTAGTGGTAGAAGGAAACCAGGCTGCCAAAGAACACGGTGACTGGATACCATCAAAACTGACATCAGCCAGAGCATACAACAACTCAATGAAATATTGTAAGATGTGGAGAGACTAGTGGCCCATAGAATCACCAAGAGTTGGATACTTGGCTCAGGAATTTGACTGAGAAATTTCCTGACAGTTAGAACAATTAATCAGTGGAGCAACTTGCCTCCAGAAGTTGTGAATGCTCCAACGCTGGAGGTTTTTAAGAAGAGATTGAACAACCACTTGTCTGAAGTGGTGTAAGGTTTCCCGCCTAAACAGGAGGTTGGACTAGAAGACCTCCAAGGTCCCTTCCAACTAGGGAAGGGTTTCATAGCCTGATTTGTTTGAGGTGTTTATCTATGAAAAGAGACACATCATTTTAAATAAACGAAGTATTATTTGTGCATGTACCTTATGCATTCGATTGGCTGAAGCAATGAAGTTAGATAGATCTTAGTCTCCCAATGGGCAGCAGAGGGTCTGCTGGCTGCCAGAAAAAAAGCCTAGAAACTAGTGGATTGTGATTTCACTGAACTAGGGCTGCATAAAAACCTTGGTTTACATAGGAAGAATCTGGCTAAAGAGAAATACACACAAAGCCTACGAAAAGGAAAGAAAACATGTATGTATGTATGTATATATGTATGTATGTATGTATGTATGTATGTATACGTATACGTATACATATACGTATAGATATGGGTTTTCTATTGAAAGGGTATGGCTAGCTGATGAGAGCTAAGTATTTTGAAATAGATCTATACTAGTCTCCCTTTATTTCTTTGTAATATATATATTACAAATATATACAATATATATATATATATATATATTATATATTATAGTTAACTGTTTTGACTTCCTCCTTTACATACAACCTATTTTTTTTTCTCTGTGGATTTTCCACAGCATGGAGTTGGCAGGTTTGCTATTGGGTAGAGTCTAATTTTGTTTGATTTTCCTAAATTAATTATCTTTGGTCAGTTTTTTTCCTTTTATTCTTACAATCATATCTCTCTCTCTCTCTCTCTCTCTCTCTCTCTCTCTCTCTCTCTCTCTCTCTCTCTCTCTCTCTCTCTCTCTCTCTCTCAAAAAAAAAAAAAAAGGCAGAATGTCTTTGCATCTTTAATCTTGTTTATCTGCTTGGCTTCTGTTTTAGGGTGCACCTGGAAAGGATGGTAAAGATGGCAAGCCAGGATCACCTGGGGAACCGGTAAGAAGCTAGTTTGTTGTTAATATAAAATTGTTGTTATATAAAAAAACGTTAAAGCAACACATAGATTATAAGCAAGAAATATTTTTGTTAGTCATAGTACCAGAAAAAATATAATAAAGGGAATATATATTTACAAATGTTGACAGCAGCAAGAATTGTATGTGCGCAGCATTGGAAAAATGAGGAACCACCTATAGAAGAAAATATAATTTTTAAAAAAATACTGAATTGTGCAGAAATGGATAGGTTGACATTGAAGTTAAAAGATAAAGAAGATACAGAATATCTTCAAACATGGGATTTATTTTATCAATGGTTAGATAATAGAAATAGAAATTAGAAATTGGAAAAATACTATTATGTATGTATGGTTTATGTTTAATATATTATTATATTATATATTATTATGTTAAGCAAATGCACCCAGACAATACGCTGTTCACAAAGTATTAATGTATACTAAGGAAAATAGATAAATAAATTGTTTAAAAAAAAAATAAAGGCAGGATATTAATAAGTAAATAAAAAACGTACTACATTATTGCTGGTGAAAAAGGTTCTAGAGCTCTCTCAGAATGTGTTTGTTTTTGTGTGGCATTCTGCATTGTGTAAATTATGCCAATCAGTGTTGGGTTCATCCCGGTTCGATATGACGTCACCGAACTGGTTCAGTTTGTTCGGGAGCTGGGTCCTCCCGCCCCTCCCCTGCGTTATTCTTACCTTTTATTTGGCCCCACCCCCAATTTATTCATTGCCTCCCAAGTCCCAGCTGATGGGCTAGAAGGAAAAAAAACTTTAAACTCTTGCCACGGGGCTTCAAAGGGCTGCCCTACAGCTGATCAGTGTTAAAAGGCAGTGTGGTTGTAGACTGGTGCCTCCAAAAACAAATGAGTAGACTGGTGCCTCCAAAAATAAATGGGTAGATTGATGCCTCCAAAAACAAATGCGTAGACCGATGCTTCCAAAAATAAATGGGTAAATTGATACAGCTCTGCAAGCAGTTAAAAGCCTGGTAGACCAGTACCTCTGCTAAATCCTAAAGAATTGTCACATGACCATAAAACTACACCCACAAAACAAGCCACGCCCACAGAACCGGTAGTAAAAAAATTTAGAATCCACCCCTGATGCCAGTGCAGTGTGGAAATTTGATTTATGGCTTAGCAGTGCAAGAATCTATTCTAAATGTGCTTTGTCTGTTTCAGGGTAAGCCTGGAGAACCGGGGCTACCAGGCCAAGAGGGTGCCAGAGGACCACCGGTAAGTCCCGTTACAGGCTGTTCCAGGACAGAATAAATAAACATTTTTATTTATTTAACATTTGGCATGAAATAAATGGATAGCAGCAGTAACGATGTATGAAAAAAACACAGCAGAGAAGAGCAAGAAAGATGATGAGGGGACTAGAGGCTAAAACATGAATAACGGTTGCAGGAACTGGATATGTCTAGTTTAATGAAGAGAAGGACTAGGGGAGACATGATAGCAGTGTTCCAATAACTCAGGGGCTGCCCCAAAGAAGAGAGAGTCAAGGTATTCTCCAAAGCACCTGAGGGCAGGACAATGGGTGGAAACTAATCAAGGAGAGAAGCAATTTAGAACTAAGAAGAAATTTCCTGACCGTTAGAACAATTAATCAGTGGAACAACTTGCCTGCAGAAGTGGTGAATGCTCCAACACTGGAAGTTTTTAAGAAGAGGTTGGATAAGCATTTGTCTGAAGTGGTGTAGGGTTTCCTGCCTAAATTGGACAGGTTGGACTAGAAGACCTCCAAGGTCCCTTTCAACTCTGTTATTCTATTCTATACATAGTGATATGATACACATAAGAGGAAGATGTAAAAAAAAATCAAGGAGTTCTACATCAAGTTATACTTTGCATTTCGAAATACATTAGTTCATAAAGTAAAATAAGTGTTTTATATGTGTCCCAAAGGTGCTTTTTTCAAGAGGCAACTGGACTTTCTGGGTTTTCTTTGAAGGCGTTTTGCTTCTCATCCAAGAAGCTTCTTCAGATCTGAGAGAGCTTCAGAACTGAAGAAGCTTCTTGGATGAGAAGCGAAACGTCTTCAAAGAAAACCCAGAAAGTCCAGTGGCCTCTTGAAAAAAGCACCTTTGGGACAACCATGACCTGGATGACTGAGAATCTCCCTAGACATTTATTTGATATATGAATATCTAGGCTACTTAGCCAATTAAGCACAGTATTTGTTAGTTGGACAAAAATCTCCTCCTACATAAACTATAGCAAATGGCTATAGCTCAGGGGTGTCAAAATTCGATTTCATTGAGGGCCACATTAGGCTTGTGTTTGACCTCAGGGAGAGTGAGTGGGCATGGCCAGGGTGGGCGTAGCCAGCTTGACATCACTCATGTCGGGCGGACCTGGGGGGCCTGGGCGGAGCTGGGAGAATCCACTGTCTCAGTGGAGGAAGGCAAGACCAGGGAGAACATCAAACCCTTGTCCTCCAGAGGAGCTTCCCTGCCCCTCCCAGGCCATGTGGAGGACCCCAGACAGTGGCACAGGCTGTCCAAAGCCCTAGGCAGAAGAGAGCTTCCAGCCTGGCCCTCAAGTTCCCAGGCCACTGGGACCCCACAGTCCTGAGCTCCATTTTTGGCTGTGATGGCCTCCTGCAGCAGTCTGTCATTGAGAACAAAACTTGGGAGGCCCTCCTGAACTCCATTTTCACTGGCAGACCACTGCAGAAGGCCGTCACAGCCAAAAATGGAGCTCCCAAGCTCCACTCTTGTTGTGGAGTGCCTGATGTATAGTCAGTGACTCTGGGCAGCCTAGAAAGATAAAATCACAACACAAAAACACAAAACTTCTCTCCTCCTCTTCTCCGGCCACAACAATCAAATGAATGACTCGATGGGCTCCATTCCACCCTGGGGCCTGTGACCTCCTTGGCAAAACCAGGTGTTTAGGGCCTTCAGAAAAATTGTCAAAGTGGAGACCAATCTCATCCCCATGGGGATGAGATTCCACAGGGAAGGAGCCACCACGAAGAAGGTCCTTTTTCTTGGTCCCACCAAATGGAGTTCTTTAAGAGTGGGGACCTGTAACATTTCCTGCCTCCTCTCTTAGAATAGAATAGAATTCTTTATTGGCCATGTGTGATTGGACACACAAGGAATTTGTCTTGGTGCATATGCTCTCAGTGTACATAAAAAGACAAGATACATTTGTCAAAAATCATAAAGTACAACACTTATTGATAGTCATAGGATACAAATAAGCAATAAAATCATACTAGGAAACAGTCAACATAAATCTTAAAGATACCAGCAAGGTTACAGTCATACAGTCATAAATGGGAGGAGATAGATGGTAGGAACGATGAGAAGATTAATAGTAGTGCAGACTTAGTGAATAGTTCGACAGTGTTGAGGGAATTATTTGTTTAGCAGAGTGATGGCGTTCAGGAAAAAACTGTTCTTGGGTCTAGTTGTTCTGATGTGCAGTGCTCTATAGCATTTTTTTGAGGGTAGGAGTTGAAACAGTTTATGTCCAGGATGTGAGGGGTCTGTAAATATTAGGTCAGATTGGGTAGAAGTGACTGGGAAAAGACAGTCCTTCAAATAACGTGGTACCAAGCCATGTAGAGGTTTGAAGGTGGCAACCAACACCTTATATTGGATCCATTATTGCCGAATAATATTGCCCAAATATTGTCTCACCATGGAGCTCACTGCTATATGTGTGTGTGTGTGTGTGTGTCTGTTGTATTCCATGAGTGTCAGGCTCTGTCTTTAAACTTAACAGCAAAATAGGCACCATCTCAAGGAAATGAGATAGTGAGATATAGAGATAAAAGGAATATGGGAACGGAGCTTAAGACAAAGGTTGGGAGGAGGTTAAGGAATCATTTTCAGGGGTCAGTTTTGCAGGGGGAACCTTTACTGATTTACATTTCATTTCTTTGTTTCAGGGTTTCAAGGGTCCAATAGGAGATGCAGGAAGTCCTGGGATGAGAGTAAGTCATATGGATATGCACAAGTATAATTGGGGTGCAAAAAATGCCTTTTGGGGAGGTCACTATTGCCCGTTATATTTTTGTGATGGAGAAAATGGGATCCACTGGATTTCTGAAGAAGAAAATGTAGAGTTTGAAACCATGTAAAGAATAATAAATCATGTTCCTTGTTGAAAGTTGATATGCAATTTTTCTGGGGAAAAGGATGTAGTCTGAGCATCTCAAGAAGCATCTCAACCCACAGCTTATGTTACCAGTGCCAAACAATAAATCATAAACAAAAGTTAGTTTTTGGTTCAGTTCCAAGTGGGGAGAAAGACACTGGAAACATGGAGGCTGATTAGAAAGATGGTTTATTGATGGACAGGAGTCCATGGGTTTGAGGTCCTGGGCATCTGACCACATGGAATGGAGAGTAAGGGTTATTTATACTCTCTCTTGGGCCTTGCCCTTGAGCTTCCTGTTCCTGTGCAAGAAATGTATTCTATTGGCTGTAGACAGACTCCTATGGGGCCATGTGGGGTCAGTTTGTCTAAATCAAGTTTGGTTGAAGCCTGGAGGGTGATGCAATGTCCCTCAGATGATTTTCTAATGCAGTGAGCCCTGCTGCTAGATAATCCCATAATGTCCTGGAGGGTCATGTCTTAATCCCATCACCCTGGAGCTGAAGATCTTATGTTTTGTAGATAGGCTGGCTCAGTCCTTCTCAATGGGCACCAAATATCTGATGGGGGCAGGGAGCTGAGGCTCTGAGTTTCTGTCTCCCTTAAGATTTCTATTTCTCCTTTAGGGGAAATATAATATTCTGCCTTTTTACTGTTTCCTAAAATATTTCATTCTTCTGGGAGTGGGGGAGTGGCTTTCCACACCATGGAAATGAGATGTTTGATGGAAGCGGCTGGAGTGACTAGAAGAGATAAAATCAGAAATGAGATCATAAAAGAAAGAACTGGCAAAGAACCAATCTTGAACTACATATAAAAACAGAAAATAAAGTGGTTTGCTCACCTGGATAGGATGTTTTGGGATTCCATACCATGCAGATAAAGGTAAAGGTTCCCCTCGCACATATGTGCTAATCATTCCTGACTTTAGGAGGTGGTACTCATCTCTGTTTCAAAGCCGAAGAGCCAGCGCTGTCTGAAAACATCTCCGTGGTCATGTGGCCGGCATGACTAAACACCAAAGGTGCACGGAACACTGTTCCCTTCCCACCAAAGGTGGTCCCTATTTTTCTGCTTGCATTTTTACATGCTTTCAAACTGCTAAGTTGGCAGAAGCTGGGACAAGTAACGGGAGCTCACCCCATTACGCGGTACTAGGGATTCGAACCGCTGAACTGCCAACCTTTCGTTCGACAAGCTCAGCGTCTTAGCCACTGAGCCAGCGTGTCCTTCTCCATACCAAAGAACATGAGGCAGACCCAGAAGAAGATGGAGAGACAACATCAAAAATACACTACAACGGACTTCCGGTGGCGCCTTCCTCGTTGGCGGCGGGCTTTTCATGCCCGCCGGTCTCCCGGCGCGTTAGAGCCGCCTCACAGCTGGCAGGCGGCTCGAAAAACCTGTTCCTCGACGGGAGGAACAGGCAGAGCTTCTGGGGGTGAGGTAGAACCTCTTTGAGCCCCCCAGGAATTTTCCATGTCCTGGGGAGGGCTCAGAGGGATGGTTCCCTCCATACCCCCAGGGTATGCTCCGCGCGAGAGGATCCTCCGCTAATTATTTAATTAGCAGAGCCAGATGTGGGAGCAACACCACAATTGAAATCACATTTGGAGCAGGCTGGAAAAGAGAAAAGAAAATTTCAAGCAAGTATGGATTTTTTCTTTAACGGAGTTTTTCTTTCGGAAGAGGAGGGGGGGAAGGGGGAAGGAGAGGAAGAAATTTGAAAGTCTTTAAGATGGCGACAGGCTCTGCCTGAAACAAAAGTGACAGCGGAAATGGAGTGCAGAGCTTAATCTTGAAAGGAATATCCTGTTACAGACAAAGAACCTAAAGGAATAGAGGCTGATTTAAACAGATTTTTTCTACCCCTTTTTGTTTTTTTCTTTTTTCTATTGAAGCAAGGAAGATTCTTGGGTTTTGTTTTTTTTAAAAAAAAAAAAAAAGTAAAGATGCCTAAACCTAAAGGAAGGGGGGGCTCCCCTTTGAATCAGATGAATAAAGTTGAAATGTCTCATGTGCAGAGACTTACAGAACAGGAGTTAAAAGAGTTAATTACAAGGTCCTTAGAGAGTGTGGTAGATAAGATAAAAGGTTCACAGAAGGATCTTGAGGAACTGGTTTCTGGGAAATATGACCAATTAAATCAAATCATTGCTCAAGTAGCCTCAGATTTTTCAACAGCGCTGGCTGCAATGGGGAAGAAAATGATTGAGATGAGTAGTAAATTTGAATCTCAAATACAAGAGTTACAAATGAAACTCCTGGAAGCAGAGGCCAATAACCATAATATTCAGAATGATGTTATTATGCTTCAAATTAAGTCTATGGAATCTGCAATTAGATTGAGAGGGATAAAAGAAGATAACAGAGAAAACCTAAGGACAACTTGTGCAAAGGCCTTTGCAGAATTATTAAAGTTACAAGATGAACTAATTTTGGGTTCTATTGTGAAAGTTTACAGAGTTAACTCACGTTTGGCTAAACAAAGGAATTTGCCTAGAGATGTTGTTGTCTACTTCACTGATAAAAGACTGAGAGATGATATTCTACAAAAGTCTTATTCTGATAGACTGCAGGTAGCTGGCACACGAATCAGGGTCTTCAAAGAGTTACCTTCGAAGGTTTTAAAAGACAGGAAAGATTTTGATTTTTTGGTCAAGGAATTGAAGAGAAGTAATATCCTATTTAGATGGGACTTTCCAATTGGTATAATTTTTAGATATCAAGGTGTGAGACATTGTTTGAATACTATTGAAAAAGCAGAATATTTTTATCAAAATATTTTTAAGGGAGCACCGAAACATCTCAAGAATAAAAAGTCAAAAACAGAGTTTGCAAAATGTGAAAAGAAAGAAGAAAATCAAAGTGTGTTAAAAGTAAAAGGAGATTTTGGTGGTTGTCCAGAGGATTCTATTATGGATTTTTTGGATGAGAAAACTGAATGCCCCAGTGTTTCTGGGGGATTACAAGACCTTGAACTGCTGGAGGAAGATTCAAAAAACAAAGTTTTATATCGAGATGACCAGCAGCAGAGGTCCAATACTCTCCAAGACATGGGGGTTGATGCTAATCGACAGGAATTAGAATTTAACGAAGAAATCCGACTGGAAACCACAGGTGATAAATTCAAAGAGCATCGTGAATTGCTTGATACTGAATCTGAAAGCATTGAAAGATTTGGAAAAAATGGATTAAGCACAATAACTGGTTAAAAGTTTATTCGAAATTGGATTAATTTTAAACTCACATATTAAAATGGATTATAAAAACTTTTACTATGAAGTTTATCCTGGATTGGACATGATATCCTGAGTTTTGATAGATTGCTGCAAAACTAGCAGCGATCATTGGTTACCCAATTATATATTTTGGTGGAACATATCGTCTAGAAGAAGACTAAGAACTTGAAAACATTTTATAACCCGAAGGGTTGAATTGCAAAGGGTGGCAGGATTTGAACTAATTTCAAAGGAACATCTGGGAATGCAGCTTTTGTTTGAAAGGCTGCAAAAGCCTATTTTTAGGTATAGTATAAGCTAGTTGGAATGATTTTTTCCTAGAGGAGTGAATATCTTCGTGGTTGGATTTTGCTTATATAAAGTCACTCGGGGGGTTGTGTGGAGAAATGTTTTACTTTGCTGATGGGGGCAGCGGCAAGATGAAGATTATTGAAGCGGATTTATGAGAGGAAATATATTTGACATCAATCAAGTTGAAGAGAAGATCGAAATTTGGATTATATAGACTGAGAAATGAATTAAATAAAAGATAATCTTTTTTATGATATAACTGTATGATTATAACTACATATGCATATATATTCTTTGTGTTCTATGTTTTTGGGGGTCTTTTTTTCTCTTTAGTTAAGGGTGTAGTTAGGATAGAACTATAATGGTGTTTTTAATTATAACTATTTTTTTTATTATAATATTGTTTAAATATATTAATGTTTGTTCTTGTTAGTTTGTTTTTTACTTTTTTGCCCTCTTTCTTCCTTCTCTTTCTTTTCCTCTTTCGAAATTTGTTTAATTTAGAATTTGAATATTTAATAATCTTTTTCTTTTTCCCTTGTTCTAAATTTTGTTTTTTTTAAACTTGTAGCGGAAGTCAGGGGGGGGATAGGGAGGGAAAGGGTTGGGGAGGGACAATGGGAGGGGTAGGGGAGGGGGATTGGGGGGGGGGAGAAAATGGAAAAAATTTTGTATTGTAAAACTTTTTCAATAAAAAAAAAAATACACTACAACAACAGTTAACAATAGGCGAGGCCTCCAGTAGAGCTAGAACTTTGTATCTACACCCGAAATGATAAAAGAGGAAGTAAAGAAGAAAACAAGAAAGGATGTAGTAGCACTGACATACGTTAAGTTACATGATAGATGATAATAATAATAATAATAATAATAATAATAATAATAATAATAATAATAATAATAATAATAATACCCAAAGGGTTACCATGCTATTTAGAAATTCTAAATTTACTGGACTTGAACATTTTGACTCTACATATGGTTCATTGGCATTGCAATACCTGATGATGCATGGATTGAAGATAAGTAGCAAGAAAAATATTACAAAGTATGGGGACTTGCAAATTGAAGTTCAGCAACTGTGGAAAAAGAAATTGTGTGTTGTCCCAATTGTAATTGGAGCCCTTGGAGCAATACCCAAAGGGCTACCCCGCTATTTAGAAATCCTAAATTTACCGGACTTGAACATTTTGACTCTACAAAAAACCACCTTACTCTGAACAGTTTACATCCTCCGACGATACCTTAACAGTTCCTAGGTCCTTGGTTAGGACTCGAGCTGCTGAGCTATTAACCAGCCTCAAAGACTGTGAATCTCACTACAGATTAACCAACAACAACAACAACAACAACCTTTATTGTTACTGCACAACATATGTACAATGAGATTGGTGGAGCTCCCTCCGTGCACCTCCCTCAACACAATACAACTCACAGTGGAAACAGGAAATCCCTAACCCAATAAATCATAGTAACAAAACACCCAGTCCTATTACACCAGTGTGAACATGTTACACGTTGTGCCGTCCCTGCAAGTCCATTGTACAACGTAATTATGATGTTATTTCTCATTCAGGAGTCTGACAGCCCACGGATAATATCTATTCTTCAGCCTGTTTATGCGGCTGGCTATACTTCTATATCTCCTTCCGGATGGTAGTAGGGTAAAGAAGCAGTGACCAGCATGAGAGTCATCACTCTCACCCTGGAATGTAGAATTTTTAAAGGGGGGGGGGATTTACTGTAGTCTAAATTTTGTTTTTTGCTCCTCCATTCTTCTTCTTTATTACAGGGAGAACCAGGTCAACCTGGAACTCCAGGCCGGGAGGGGCTTTCGGGAAAAGATGTAAGTGTTAAGCACAATAAAAGCTCTATGTCAATTTCAAAGGTGATTAAAAGTAATAGTAGTAATAGTAACAATATTTCTGAAATTTTCTTCCAAATGTCCATCATCTGACCGTCATCCTATTCTCTAGGCCTGATTTATTTTATTAAATTTGTATCCTGACTCCCATCCACTCCATAGCTCATCCCCCTGTTTTAACATTATAATTTAATCTCAAGTAAGCACTATTAAGGTGTCAGTTGTTCCTAAAATGGCCTCCAGAGATAAAGGCTAAGGAAGTAAAGAGAAAGATGGGAGCGGGGGGGGGGGAGACATATGATAACTGTCTTCCAGTCCTTGGGCTGTCATAGAAAAGAGGGGATTGACGTATTCTTCAAAACACCAGAGGCAGAACAAGAAGTAACGGGTGGAAACTTGTTAAAGAGACATCCAACCTAAAAGTAAGGAGGAATTTTCTGACAATCAATGGAATAGTTTGCCTCCCAGAGTTGTGGGAACTCCCATCACTGGAGGTTTTCAAAAACAGCAGGGGGGTGACCTAGAAGACCCCTGTGATCCCTTCCAGTCCCATGATTTTATGTTATAAGATGTCTGCCTCCATAACAGCTTGGATCTGTGGCCATCACAAGACAGATAGCATTCATTTGCTGTCTGAGATCAGGAATCAGTTGTGAGTTCTATGATAACTGTGGTTTCTGATTTTCTTAACCTTCAACGAGGCTACGATGTATGATATTTTTCCCTCTTCTATTCCAGGGAGATCCAGGGCCTGCGGGACCAGAAGGCCCCCGAGGAATTCGAGGAATAGCAGTGAGTTACTTCACCTAGTGAATGAGTTGTTCTGATTCTAGGAGCACCTTGCAGTATCCAAGTGTTCAGGATAATCTGAACAGATTATATGCTGTATCATGGTGAAACTGTTGTGAAACGAAACATTTCCTTTGGATAGCATTAATTAATGTTGATTGCATGGAACAGAGACTTCCTTTCCTTTTCTCTCCTCTCCTCTCCTCTCCTTCTTTCCTTTCCTTTCCTTTCCTTTCCTTTCCTTTCCTTTCCTTTCCTTTCCTTTCCTTTCCTTTCCTTTCCTTTCCTTTCCTTTCCTTTCCTCTCCTCTCCTCTCCTCTCCTCTCCTCTCCTTCTTTCCTTTCCTTTCCTTTCCTTTCCTTTCCTTTCCTTTCTTTTCCTTTCCTTTCCTTTCCTTTCCTTTCCCTTCCCTCCCCTCCCCTCCCCTCCCCTCCCCTCCCCTCCCCTCCCCTCTCCTCTCCTCTCCTCTCCTCTCCTCTCCTCTCCTCTCCTCTCCTTTCCTTTCCTTTCCTTTCCTTTCCTTTCCTTTCCTTTGGTAGACATTGAAAGTTACCAAAAATATGATGAATTTGGATGTTGCTGAACCGCATGAGTTTTAAAAGAACCAGCAAAAAGTCATTTAGTTACTTATAAACAATCAATCTTGAATGTCTTTTATAAGTTTCATGGTCACCAAATTAAACCAGATGGCTGGCAGAACAGTTTCTCTCTTAACCATTGGAGTAAGGGAAGGTGGGCCAAAACAAATTAACCAGAAGAGGAGTTGCTGGTCATACGACTTTGGTTCCATTCATTAGTTCTTCATATATTTTGAGATTGATTGTTGTCTTCCTTTCTTTAGGGCAAGACTGGACCTCCAGGTGCACCCGGGGAACCTGGTCCTGCAGGTAACCCAGTAAGTACTGTATTTACCATCTCCATCACAAGTATGAGCTCACAACAGCATAGGCAATAACACAGCATCTATATCTCTATGGAGATTCTCAGCCATTCAGGTCGTGGTTGTCCCCAAAATGCTTTTTCGAAAGGCATTTTGACTTCCTTTGTTTTTTCTTGAGGACATTTCACTTCTCAACCAAGAAGCTTCGGTCAGAACTATCAGAACTCAACAGTCAGAACTGAAGAAGCTTCTTGGATGAGAAGCAAAATATCTTCAGGAAAGCCCAGTTGTCTTTTGAAAAAGCACCTTCGGCACAGCAGTTACAGCGAGGCCATTATGCATCATGATGTCATTTTGCAATCTGCATACTGTGTTTCCCCAAAAATAAGACCCTGTCTTATATTTTTTTTAAACCCTGAAATAAGCGCTTGGCCTTATTGCCGTGTGCTAAAAAGCCCGATTGGGTTTATTATCAGGGGATGTCTTATTTTGGGGGAAACAGGCTAGTTAACCAAGTATTATTTGTGACATTTGCATGATAAAATGCAAGACATCAGTTGTCCCATCCTGGCAGGTAGTTGCATACAACAAGATTGTAGGAGTAGCTACTAACTGTAAGAATGACAGGCCTTGAATTTAGCTGCACATTGAGAAAAACTCTTGAAGTTAGTGTTCTTCAGATGACACAGAAGATAGTCCTCTTCTATTCCCTTATTCTGGAAAGCAAGCTATATACTATAATAATGGATTTTAAAATAAGAGCAGTTGAAACAGAAGCTTGACAGCCATCCTTTGAGGACATTTAATTGGGGTTCTCTGAAATGAGCAAGGGACTGGACTAAAGTATTGAGTGGATAGGAAATAGACCAGAATAATCCCAGAATTCATCCATGGCAAGAAATGTGAAAGAATGCTTCGGGGATTTATGGAAAGTTAGAGGTCAAGACACTGTGATAAAATTGGACAGATTCTTATTGGAATCAAATTGCCCTTGTCAAAACTCCAAAAAAGAGCATTCTTAAGATGTCTATAATCTTATTGATGTGTGAAGATAAGTATAGCAGTTCCTGGTTGCTTTTCAAGGCCAAATCAAAGTGCTCATTTTGATGTGCTAAGGCTAACATACATTTGGTCCAAACTATTTGCAAGGATATCTCTTCTCATATAGACAATACCATCTTGTCACAAAATCGGTGAATTTTTCATATATTATGAAAGAACTGCTATTGAAGCTCAGTCTTACCTGCTCTCCCACCCTTTCGTCCCAAAATGTATCTTTTTAAAGTCATTTTGAGATTTTAAAAAATATACTGTGGTCTGGATGGTTTTAATATCAATATCATAGCAAGCCTGCCAGAATTATTTGGGAGTCGGTGATGTATACATTTGCAATATAATCTCAAAATAACATCACTATTCTTGATTACTGCTTTTGAAACCAGTTTGAGGCTGTGGAAGCCACAGGAAGCCAGAAACTTTCAGAATATCCATCCTTTTCCTAAATTAAAATTCTTCCTAAAGGAGAAGAATGTCTGATGTATTGATTTGTCCCAGTGGTGAAATCCAGCAGGTTCTGGAGAACCGGTAGCAGAAATTTTGAGTAGTTCAGCGAACCGGCAAATACCACCTCTGGCTGGCCCCAGAGTAGGGTGGGAATGGAGGTTTTGCAGTATCCTTCCCCTGCCACACCCACCAAGCCACGCCCTACCAAGCCACGCCACGTCACCCCCACAGAACCAGTAGTAAAAAAATTTGGATTTCATCACTGATTTGCCCACATCAAGTGGTCACAAGAGCCAAGAGACTCCACATTTTTGTCTCAAAGAACGATCTAAAATTAACATTTTTCTTCAAAGTTTTGCTTAGGAGATCTCATCGGCATCTCTTAAGCAAGTAATAAAGCAAATGGACTGCCATGGACTTCCCCCGAGTATTAAATGTATTAAATGTATTCAGCAGCAGAACTTCTGATTCTGCGAGATTCCCCCCTCTCGCAGGCGTGGCCCTCCACTCTATCGAGGGCCTACCTTTATGACGGGCTTTGGAGCCCCGAGAGGTGGCATGGAGCAAAAAGGGGTCTGAGGGGTTTGTTGGGTAAACTTTTAGATAAATTTTTAAGGGGTTCTGGGAAGTGGGAGGGTTGTGTGGGTGTGGGGGTTAACCCACAGGAGGAGGGGTCGGGTCCAGCTGTTAGTGGGGCTACGGGGGGTGTAGATTCCAGGGGTAAGGGGTACATTGAAGTTCACTCTGCAGAGGGCCTTTCTATCAATACGCTGAGTGGGAGGGGCAGATATGGTGAGTGCAGGGGACCATATCATGTGAGGGGGGCGCGCACTCGCTATCTCCGAGCGATGGTGCGCCCCGGTCCCCAAAGCCCTTCTCGCTCCCCAGGTTGCGCAGACTCTCAGGGCCCGAGTCTCCGGCTGTTGTTGTGCAATGCCAGGTCCGTGGTAAATAAAGCCCCCCTCATCTGTGATCTTGTCCAGGAGGGGGGAGCGGACCTGGCAGGTATTACGGAGACCTGGTTGGGCCAGGAGGGGGGAGTCCCCCTCGTGGATATGTGCCCTCCAGGCTTCCATGCATTCCATCAGCCGAGAGCTCAAGGCAGGGGCGGGGGGGTGGCGGTTGTTATAAAAGAGAGTCTTGATCCGAGGGAGTCCACTGTACCTCAGATAACCGGGTGTGAATCCCTCCTTGTGAAGTGGGGTCGCGGAGTTCAGATGGGTCTGCTGCTTACGTACCTGGCTCCCTGCCACGTAGCAACAGCCCTGCCTGAGCTACTCAACGTGATAGCCGAGGTGGCGGTTGATACCCCCAGACTTTTGGTCTTGGGGGATTTCAACCTGCCATCTGCTGGTGAAAGGTCTGAGGTGGCTCGGGAGTTCATGGCTTCCATGACGGCCATGGACCTGACTCAGTTAATTCACGCCCCCACTCACACGGGCAGACACACCCTGGACTTAGTTTTTGTCTCTGGTCAGTGGTTGAGTGGTTTTGATATAGGGGATATAGTCATCGAACCCTTGTCATGGTCGGACCACTCTCTCCTTCGACTAGATTTCTAACCGCTACACCCCGCCGCAGGGAGGCGGAACCGATTAGGTGGTTCCGCCCCAGGCGCCTGATGGAACCTGATAGGTTCCAGATGGAGCTTGGGCCATTTCCTGAGGCTCTGGCTCATGATTCGGCTGAAGACCTGGTGGCCGCCTGGGATAGAGCGGCCGCCGGGGCTTTGGACCGCATCGTGCCTTTGCGGCCTCTGACCCGGCGCCGAACTCAGCCAGCTCCTTGGTTTACTGAGGAGCTGAGGGAGATGAAGCGCCGGAAAAGACGCCTGGAGAGCGGTTGGAGGGCCAGCCGTTCCGAATCTGACCGAACACTGGTGAGGTCTCATATTAAGACCTACCTAGTGGCGATAAAAGCGGCAAAGTCTAGCTACTTTTCCGCTCTTATCGCGTCATCAGATAATCGCCCAGCTGCCCTGTTTAGGGTGACCCGCTCCCTCCTTCAACCGGGAGCTTGGGATGACCCCTTGCAGGGTCGAGCTGAGGACTTTGTCCAGTATCTGCATGACAAAATCACTCAGATCCGGGAAGGTCTGGCCTCTGACTGGGTAGATCCGGACGGGATAATCGAGGCAGGTCTTGGGGGTGTGGTTTGGGAGGAGTTCGACTCTGTGGCTCCCGAGGACATGGACAGGATCCTGGGACGGCTGAATGCGACCACATGTTTATTGGACCCGTGTCCCTCCTGGTTGGTGCTGGCCTCCCGGGAGGTTACACGAGGCTGGCTCCAGAAGATTGTTAACGCTTCTTTGAGTGAGGGTGTTCTGCCGGCCGCTTTGAAAGAAGCGGTGGTGAGACCCCTCCTCAAAAAGCCCTCTCTGGACCCGGCTGTTTTGGCTAATTACCGTCCAGTCTCCAACCTTCGCTTTGTTGCGAAGGTTGTTGAGAGTGTGGTTGCACGGCAGCTTCCCCGGTTCCTGGATGAAGCTGTCTATCTAGATCCGCTCCAGTCCGGCTTCCGGCCTGGGCACAGCACGGAAACGGCATTGGTCGCGTTGGTGGATGATCTCTGGAGGGCACGGGATAGGGGTTGTTCCTCTATCCTGGTCCTATTAGATCTCTCAGCGGCTTTTGATACCATCGACCATGGTATCATGTTGCACCGGTTGGAGGGGTTGGGGGTGTGGGGCACCGTTCTACGGTGGTTCTCCTCCTATCTCTCTGACCGGTCGCAATCTGTGTTGACAGGGGGGCAGCGGTCGACTCCGAGGCGCCTTGTTTGTGGGGTGCCGCAGGGGTCGGTCCTCTCGCCCCTTCTGTTCAACATTTATGTAAAGCCGCTGGGTGAGATCATCCGTGGCTTTGGGGTGGAATTCCATCAGTACGCTGACGACACCCAGCTGTACATCTCCACCCCAGGCCACCCCAACGATGCCGTTGAAGTGATGTCCCGGTGTCTGGAAGCTGTGCGGGTCTGGATGGGGAGAAACAGGCTCCGACTAAACCCCTCCAAGACTGAGTGGCTGTGGCTGCCGGCGTCCCGATATAGCCAGCTGACGCCATCGCTGACTATTGGGGGCGAGACATTGGCCCCCACGGAGAGGGCTCGCAACTTGGGCGTCCTCCTGGACGCACGGCTGTCTTTAGAAGAACACATGACGGCCGTGGCCAGGGGGGCTTTTTATCAGGTTCGCCTGATACGCCAGTTGCGTCCCTTTCTAGATCGGGACTCCCTACGCACAGTCACCCATGCTCTCGTGACTTCCCGCCTGGACTACTGCAACGCTCTCTACATGGGGCTCCCCTTGGGGTGCACCCGGAGGCTCCAACTGGTCCAGAATGCGGCCGCGCGGGGAATTATGGGAGCGACGTGGCGCTCCCACGTGACACCTCTCCTGCGCGAGCTGCACTGGCTCCCGGTGGTCTTCCGGGTGCGCTTCAAAGTGTTGGTGACTATCTTTAAAGCGCTCCATGGCTTAGGACCTGGGTACTTGCGGGACCGCCTTCTGCCGCCAATAGCCTCCCACCAGCCAGTACG
This sequence comes from Masticophis lateralis, assembly GCA_030761175.1. Lineage (NCBI taxonomy): Eukaryota > Metazoa > Chordata > Lepidosauria > Squamata > Colubridae > Masticophis > Masticophis lateralis. The sequence continues at coordinate 8,239,140 of JAUDYJ010000003.1, forward strand.
CTCGCACAGAGAGGGCCTCCTCTGGGTGCCGTCGGCCAGACAGTGTCGGCTGGCGACCCCCAGGGGGAGAGCCTTCTCTGTGGCAGCGCCCGCCCTCTGGAATGACCTACCCCCGGAGATACGCAGGATTCCAGATCTCCGGACCTTTCGTCGGGCCCTTAAAACCCATTTGTTCCATCTAGCTGGGCTAGCTTGATCCCATCCTCCGTTTTTAAATTTGGCATTGATTTTAAATTGGGTTGTTTTAAATCTCGGCCGAATAATATTTAATAATTTTTAATTGTTTTTAACTTTTGTATACCATGTTTTATTCTGGCTGTTCACCGCCCTGAGTCCGCAAGGAGAAGGGCGGTTTATAAATTGAAATAATAAATAAATAAATAAATAAATAAATACATAGGTTTGTAGCATGCTGCAGCACAGTCACTGAGGTAATAGGCAAACTTTGCTACTTGATTGCTTCTGGCAAGTCAGTTAGGGAAGAAGATGGCTCTTGACTCTAAACATCATCTTCTTTTGGAACGAGAGTGATCAGAGTTTCTTTTAGAGTTTCGCTTCCACAGAGAGGGCCTCCTCAGGGTGCCGTCAGCCAGACAATGCCGGCTGGCGACCCCCAGGGGGAGAGCCTTCTCGGTGGCAGCACCCACCCTTTGGAATGATCTGCCTCCAGAGTTAAGAACAATCTCTGACCTCCCAACCTTTCAGCGGGCTTTAAAAACCCATCTCTTTCAGCTCGCCGGCCTAGCCTGATTCCTATAACATTTTATCATTTTAGAGTTGTATTTTAAATATGAAGTTAGTTTTTAATTCTATGGCCACTTATATTATTATTTTATAGAATTTTAACTTTTGTATGTTTGTTTTTTAATTGGCTGTACACCGCCCTGAGTCCGCAAGGAGAAGGGCGGTATATAAATTCAAATAAAGTTAAAGTTAAAGTTAAAGTTAGCCCTGGTGTCTTCTCTTTTTCACCCCTAGGGCTCCAAGGGAAGCAAAGGTGAAACTGGCAGCCCAGGCATTCCTGGTTTCATTGGGCCACGAGGTCTTCCTGTAAGTAGCAAAACTGATGATGAGGCTCCTGCTTAGTGTTAAAATACAAAATATAGAGTGTTAGGATATGGTTTGAGCCTAACAGGTTGTCCAGGCAACATACGTGTTCTGTGACTTTAAGTTTCAATGCTGCATCATTGTAAGGCTGAGTCATGCTGTAATTAGCTGTAAATGTTTTTAAGAAAGGTACTGTAATGTATTCAGTTGATGATATGCTACCGTTGTGTGAGGAGTTGCTACCATTTTGCTATCATCGTGGGGTGGATCTGCTACCATCGTGGTTTGTGAACCAGAGTGAGTTTGTTATTCTAACCAGCTACTGTTTGTGTGGTAAGAAGATTTACTGGACTGATTTAACTGGCAAAAGACTTGGATTTATTAAATGACTAGGAGACTGTTTTTTCACTATAAAGTAAACTTTTGATAAACCAGTTTGCACGTATCTCTTATTTCATTGCTTTCAGCAACGTTACTCTGTGCACTATACTCTGCTGGTTGCTAACACAACAACAATATCCTTAACATAGAGTAATTAGGAAGTCGTCATTAAGGTAAGGCAAAGAGGAATCTGAGAGAAGGTCGACTCTGCTGGTATGGACATATCTAGAGAGCAGCACCTTCCACCGTGGCCAAGACAGCCTACTAACTAGAAGTCCATGGCCGGTAACCTCGCAGGCATCCAAAGTAGAGATGGCAAGGCACCGTCAACAAAGATATGCATGCTGTGGGCTTGCGCCCTGGAGATGCAGCTGACCATGCAAAGTAGTGTTCAATGATCCAAAAAGCAGACCCTGCACCTGCGGGAATACTCTAGGAAGTAGAAGAAAGAGGAATCTGAGTTGGGTTTAACTCCAGATACCTCTGCAAGAATATTTTTATAGCTTCCTTCACAATAGTGCTGAGGGAGTTAACTATTGCTATCTTCCAGGATATTCCTTTGATTTTTCATCTACCTTGGGATACCTCCTAAACAGTTCTAGCCCTACTTAGTTCCCAACCCAAGACAAAATTGGTCTTCCCTTTCTGTTGGAAAGGGGAATATATTTATATTTATTTGCTATGCAATAAAAGTTCAGTCTGAAGCTAAATTTCCAAGAGAGATAGGTGGTTAAAAATGTGAAATACAAATGAGTAGAGTAGAGTAGAGTAGAGTAGAGTAGAGTAGAGTAGAGTAGAGTAGAATAGAATAGAATAGAATAGAATAGAATAGAATAGAATAGAATAGAATAGAATAGAATAGAATAGAATAACAGAGTTGGAAGGGACCTTGGAGGTCTTCTAGTCCAACCCTTTGCCCAGGAGGAAATCCTACACCACTTCAGACAAATGGTTATCCCACATCTTCTTAAAAATTTCCTGTGTTGGGGCATTCACAACTTCTGCAGGCAAGTTGTTCCACTTATTAATTGTTCTAACAGTCAGAATAATTGACAGTTGAACAGAATGAATTGACACAACAGAATGAATCACTTAACATTAAAATCTCCATTGTACACACTATTATACATTTTTTTAAAATTTGATTTATATGCCACCCTTCTTCAAAGACTCAGGGCGGCTTACAATGCGTTAAGCAATAGCCTTCATACTTTTGTATATTTATATTTATACAAAGTCAGCTTATTGCCCCCAACAAACTGGGTCCTCAATTGTGTGTGTATTTACAAATACATGCCAATGAAAGAAAAAAAAAGATGAACAAAGCAAATTAAAAAGTATATACCAAAAATTAAAAAAAGAGAAAAACTGATTTAAAAGAAAAACTATCTGACTGCCCACTTTTCATGCAGTTGGACATTTGCAATATTTGTACATATTTTTCAGCCTTGGCCACTATGAGATGTGTGTATTTTGGGCGTTGAAGCCAACACATTAAACTTAAAAAGGTTGAGAAATACTGTTGTAGATTATCTGCCATGTTACATAATCTGGTTTATCTTTTTTTTTCATAGGGAGAACCAGGTGAAAAGGGGATCCCAGGGAAAGAGGTATGTATTTCATTACCTTCCTCCTACCTACCTTCCTTCCTCAAGTGGTGAATTTCATATATTCTTACCACCAGATTTCTGTGTGTGCACGCTCGCTTCTCTCTTGCGTGTGCCTTCCACATATGCGCCAAGCCTTCCACACATGTGCCTGGCCTCAAAAACATGGCTAAATAGGATGGCATTATGCCAGGGCCCACCTGCAGTTGCTGCTACTGCCCTTGAAGACCACTCGGAGGCTTCAATTGGTGCAGAATGCGGCCACACGGGTTGTGATGGGAGTGTCCCAACACTCTCATGTTACACCCCTCCTGCGCGACCTGCATTGGCTACCAGTTGCCCTCTGGGTGAGATTCAAGGTGTTGGTTATCACCTATAAATCCCTACATGGCTTAGGCCCGGGGTACCTGACCAACCATCTGTGGCCAGCGACAGCTCCCCATTGCCCGGTGTGTTCCCACAGAGAGAGTCTTCTTGGAGTGCCGTCAGCCAGGCAGTGTCGACTGGGGACTCCTAGAGAATGGGCTTTCTCTGTGGGTGCACCTACTTTATGGAATCAACTCCCCCTGGAGCTCCGGGTGGCCCCTGACCTGCGCTCCTTCCGCCATGATCTTAAGACATGGTTATTTCACCAAGCCGGATGGGACTGAAGGGGTTTTTAAGGGGAATTTTAATAGTTTTTAACACTTAAATATTGATTTATTGCTTGTTTTTTTTCCTGTGAGCCACCCTGACTCCTTGTCAGAGAGAGGGCGGCATACAAGCTTAATTAATAAATAATAAATAAATAATACTGGTTCACTTGAATCAGTCTGGACCGGTTGAATATCACTTCTGCCTTCTTCACACAAAAAGGTTGATTTATTAGTGCTGCTAAGAGTGATTGCAAACGCCAAACAGCTTTGTTTCTTTTTTTTAAAAAAAAAAATCTGCTTGGTATTACAAATGCTATTATAATTCACGCAATATAATTAATTTTCCCTTTCACATTAATATGTTAAAGAGAGATGACACACACACACACACACACACACATACACACAAAGAATTAGCTTTATCACTGGTCTTTAGACCCCCTCCTCTCTTTTCAGGGCACCTCAGGGAGTCCAGGACAACACGGCCAAAAAGGCGACAGGGTAAGTATGACAGCTTCATTCATATCCCAAAATTTTAAACTCAAGCTGTCAAATGTCAGCGTCAGCTCTCTGTGACACCTCAGTAGCAGATACCATGTAATCTCATTGTATTCACTCATAGGTAAACAAATTCTTGCTATTTAACGTATTTCTGAATCAATTTCATTCAGTTCATCATTACCCCAGCTACAATTTCATAATTTCTAGGATTCTCATATATTGTTGTGGCCCACCGGCAGCCTGAAGAGCTGGAAGCAGAGTTGGACAGTGAGGAGGTTGGGAAGGAACATGGGCCAGTCCTGGGGTCTGGGAAAAGCTTGGACGAAGGCTCTGCATCAGAGGCCGAGAGGGAGATAGACAGCAGTGAGGCAGAGGAACAGCTGGAGCCTGTTCCCAGTGGGCACATGCGCAGAGCTGCCAGAAGACAAGAACAACTAAGAAAGCAGGGTCGACTCAGGAGTAAAGCCACACCTTGGAGATGATTGGCCCCTCCCATAGGAAACAAAAGAGGAGCAAATGGGAAGGAGGCTTTTGCAGGAAACAATTCATTCAGTCGGTCATCGCCAAAGTGGAAAGTTCTGTTTGTGACTTTAAAAGACTCTGTGCCAAGTTTCGCCTTGTCTATGGTTGGAAACTAGTTATCTGGCAGCTTGCCAAATGTGATAAGGTGTGCTGAGAAATATTCCTCTGAAAAACTGTTTAGACAAACCTTGCTGACTGTGAATGAACGTAATTCACAGTCGTGTAAATAAAAGGGGTTTTACCGGGACTAAGACTCTGGTTCTTGCTACTTAAGGAAGCCTAAGTCAGAACGTATATCTGATTTTCAGTTGATAGCCTCATCTCCTGTTTGCAATAGATGAAGCACTCTCTGTTCATCCAGAGAGGGCATTTAAAGAAACTTAGAGTTCTGTGGGAGATGAGTGACTCTGTTACCTGATTTTCCCTTCCCCTCCACACCTCCCCACCCCCCCGCAAAGTAGTAGGATCTGGTCTGTCCATTCAGCATTTTTAATGGGTCTCTGCCAGTGGTGAAATGTAAAATTTGTTACTACCAGTTCTGTGGGTGTGACTTGGTGGTGGTGGTATAATGTGACTGGGTGGGCGTGGCCAACTTTTTTTTTTTTTTACTTTTTTAGAGCATTTTTTTAACAACCTATTTGGGCAAATAGATTGTAAAAAAATGCTTTTAAAAGTAAAAAAAAAAGACTCTGACGATCACAGCTGTGGTGCATCATCATCAGAGCCTTTTTTTACCTTTCAAAAGCAGGAAGTAACGACATCCAGGCGGGTGAGCAGAGCCTTGTGCTGCCATCGCTACCGGTTCTCTGAACCACCTGCCACAATAGTTACTGGATCATTCAATCCGGTCCGAACCGGGAGCATTTCACCCCTGGTCTCTGCTGAAGAGTTATCACATTAATTTTTTTGCTTAATTTGAGAGCCAGTTTGGTCTAGTCATTAAGGCATTAGGCTAGGAACTAGGAGACTGTGAGTTCTAGTCCCATCTAAGGCATGAAAGCAAACTGGTAACTTTGGGTCGGTTTCTGTCTCAGCCCATGATGTTAGGCTCAGATAAGAAGCCAGTCAATAAATTCCCTAGCAACCAATGGATAAACACTCAGTTGATTTGGGGAGGGGGGGAAGGACCCTGAACATGCAGGAAAATGGAAGGAGAAGTGGAAGGTAAGAAGGAGGTAGACCATTTTGAAGCAAGATGGGTGGCAATCAATCAATCATTCAATCAAATCAATAAATAAAGCAGATTTTTTGTTTGTTTATCAATGACATTGGCTACTCATTCTAATGCAAAAGTCCCCAACCTTCTTAGGCCAATAGTCCTATTTGCATTTAGAATAGAATAACAGAGTTGGAGGGGACCTTGGAGGTTTTCTAGTCCAATCCCCTGCCCAGGCAGGAAACCCTACCACACTTCAGACAAATGGTTATCCAACATCTTCTTTAAAACTTCCAGTGTTGGAGCATTCACAAATTCTGGAGGCAAGTTGTTCCACTTAATAATTGTTCTAACTGTCAGGAAATTTCTCCTTAGTTCTAAGTTGCTTCTCTCCTTGATTAGTTTCCATCCATTGCTTCTTGTTCTACCCTTGGGTGCTTTGAAGAATAGTTTGACTCCCTCTTCTTTGTGGCATCCCCTGAGATATCGGAAGACTGCTATCATGTCTCCCCTGGTTCTTCTTTTCATTAAACTAGACATACTCAGTTCCTGCAACCATTCTTCATATGTTTCAGCCTCAAGTCCCTTCATCATCTTTGTTGCTCTTCTCTGCACTCTTTCTAGAGTCTCCACATCTTTTTTTTGTAATCCAATCTATCTTTTTTTCTTCATCAGGGGGATCCTGGAACTAAAGGTGAAAAAGGGCCAGCAGGAGTGAAGGGACCACCAGGTGATCCAGGAGTTCCTGGCCGCAAAGGACACACAGGATTAATGGGTCCCTCCGGACCATCAGGAGAGTCAGGACAAGTTGGGCCTCCTGGCCCTCCAGGCCAACCTGGATTTCCTGGGCCTAGAGTGAGTTTAAGGGAAAATGTACTTTGGGTTGGCTTGGCTACCCCAAAATGTCTGCCACAGGGAGGCCCAAGGAAACCAAATAACAGAATGGTGGTGAAGTTATGATGCAAACTCTGACCTGATTATATTTTTGTTGAATTCTTGTCTGGCTGCAAATGCTTCTATATGCATCTTAACAGCTGTATTTTATTTTTTTAACTCATCACATATAAAAATGCAGCTGAGTATTGGGAAAAAAAAACACCTATTGTTGGATAATTACCCAATAGTTTATGTCCATTTCAATGTGAACCATTCATTGTTATCAAATATAGGCAACCTAGTTATTTTCATATATTGTTGAGGACGCCATGAAGAATTTGCTACGGTTGGAGTATTTGGGATTCCTGCGAAGGACCAGTTTGAAGAATAGCTTCTGGAAGAAATGAATTTTGGGTTTCAGGTTTTCTTCAGCATCCCAAAATGCCTTCAAAACCATTATTGCCATCACCCGATGGATCTATTATAGCATTTACAGTTCATGCTATTTAGAGAAATATTAAGGAATAAGGTCATGTTTCCTTCATGAATGATTCAAACTTCTTTCTGTACATGTAGCATGCCTAACCCTCTCCTGTATTAAAACTGGAACCATTTAGAATTATTACGCTATAGTTACTCTTATTCTTTCAAAGTTTTGTGACTAAAGGCCTTATGAAGTCTCTGAAAATGCTAGAATGTGCATCCTAGTCTTTTTTTGAAAATGCTACTGTAGTACACATTTTTAGCTTTAGAAAGAATGAATAAACTTTCTTATCTGCTTAAGAAAGGATTTAAACTCGTTCATAAAAACCAGTATTTTAAGCTCTGGTGTCTTAAGGCATTTTTTTTAATCTCCTAGGGGGATCCTCCATCAACAGAAACACTGCGAAGACTCATCCAAGAAGAGTTAGGAAAACAACTTGATGGTAAGGACTTATATTATGAAGTCCAAAAGTGGGCAAGTGATTTCAACATGTTAGAGGGCATCTGAAGAGGAAGGAATCAAGGAAGGAAGGAAGGAAAGAAGGAAGGAAGGAAGGAAGGAAGGAAGGAAGGAAGGAAGGAAGGAAGGAAGGAGGGAGGGAAGGGAGAGAGGGAGGGAGGGAGGGAGGAAGGAAGGAAGGAAGGAAGGAAGGAAGGAAGGACTTTTCTACTTCTCTTTTACACTGTACATCTAAATGGTGCTATGCTTTTTAATTTTTTTCTAGTTTTCTTTTTACATGTATTTTAATTTTTTAAAATTTGTAAATCACCTAATGTCACTGCAAAAGTGATCAGTACTGTATACATTAGATAAATAAATAAAATCCTTTTGATATGTGTCATATTCATGCACTGGTCACCCTCCCTCTTGACTACTGCAACACTCTCTACCTAGGGCTGCCCTTGAAAACCACTCGAAAGCTACAGCTGGTGCAGAATGCGGCCGCGCGGGTTATGATGGGAGCGTCCTGACACTCCCATGTTACACCCCTCCTGTGCGACCTGCATTGGTTACCAACTCAAGGTTCAAGGTGCTGGTTATTACCTACAAAGCCCTTCATGGCCTAGACCCAGGATATTTGTCGGACCCCCTGCAGCCAGCGACAATTCCCAACCACCCGGTGCGTTCCCACAGACAGGGCCTCCTCAGGGTGCTGTCGGCCAGACAGTGTCGGCTGGCGACCCCCAGGGGGAGAGCTTTCTCTGTGGGCGCACCACCCTCTGGAACCAACTTCCTTTGGATCTCCGGATGGCTCCTGACCTTCGCTCGTTCCGCCGCGATTTGAAGACCTGGTTGTTCCACAGTTTGGACTGACGGGGATTTTTTAAAATCAATTTTAACTGTTTTAATTTAGAATTTTAATTTTATATTGTTTTTAATGAGGAACTGTGCATCTTTATCATTGTGAGCCGCCCTGAGTCCTTGGAGATAGGATGGCATATAAATTGCATTATAAACAAATAAATAAACATTGCTTTCAACTCCTAGCAAACATATAGATAATAGATAAAATAATAAGCCCCTTTAGCACCCTTCAAATATTGTACCTCTAACAACTTTGAGCTTCTCTGGAATTTTTAAATTCTTGCCTGCCAATACTTTTCTTGTTGACTTTTCATCTCCTATATCTGTCTTTTTTTGTAGCTAAAATTTCTTAAGCTTTTTTTATTTAAAAAAAAACTGCATTGCTTAAACTTTTTGGAAACTTTCTAATTCTGTTTTTAAAGTGTCCCCCCCCCCCCCTATTTTGTTCTCTTTTTTCATGAGAAAACAAATTACATTGATACTTGTTTGGAAAACAGTTTCCAAACAAGTATCAATGTAATTAAGATTTCCCATCACTATTCTTTCATGCCTCTTTGATTTGGTTGCATGAATTAAGTTTGCATAAGGACGAGGAATGACATGATAGCAGTATTCCAGTATTTGAAGGGCTGCCACAAAGAAAAGGGGAGTAAACCTATTCTCCAAAGCACCAGAAGATAAAATAAGAACCAATGGATGGAAACTAATCAAGGAAGAGAAGCAACCTTGAACTAAGGAGAATTTTCTTAACAGTTAGAACAATTAATCAGTGGAACTGCTTGCTCTCAGAAGTTGTGGGTGCTTCATCACTGGAGGCTTTTAAGAAGATACTAGACAGCCACTTGTCAGAAATGGAATTGGGTCTTCTGCTTAAGCAGGGGGTTGGATAAAGTGGTACTTTGCTTTTGAGAAGTGTATTCTTCTCTGTTGGATTAATGATGGTAGGCACTAGCAGGAGTATTGCTTTTGTTAAGGATATTGTTGTGTTACCCAACCAGCAGAGCGTAGAGCACAGAAAAACGGTGCTGAGAGCAATGAATAAGATACATACAAACTGGTGTATCAAGGTTTTTACTTTACTTTGTAGTGAAAAACAATTGCATAGTCTTTAGTCAATCCAAGTCTTTAGCCATTCAAATCAGTTCAGAGTTACAGAAATCTTCTTACTATACAAAAACAGCAGTAAGTAATAAACAGTAAGCTCACGCTGATAACAAATCACAATGGTAGCAGATCCATCCACAATGAGAGCATCTCCATACACAATGGCAACAGTTCCAACAATGACTACAGTTCAGCTACCTTCTTATATACAGTTTAAACTAGTAATCTAATTAGAATGGGTGGAGCCAGCAGCACAATGACGCAACAGTACACTTTGGATAATTGGAGTCAGCAGTCAGTCAGCAGTTATTACAATGACTCAGCAGTACAATTACTTAGCATTACATCTTAAAGACATAGAATACATTTTCATGTGTTCATATATTGCCTGGTCTTGTTAAGCTTACACCATATCCTAATAGCTTTTAATTATGTTCGCATTAATTTTTTTTCTGAAACGTAAGTGCTGTCCACAACATTGTCAAGTTCATTAATTTGGGTTTCGGGGGGTGGGGGCAGTGAATATTTCTAACATACATACAGCCATTCCTTTTCTATAGTTTCTGAATTCAATGTTAAGTAGAAGATTTGCTTGCTGTCCCTTTCTTCAGTAGATTATAGAGTGGTAAATAATACATATAAAACAGTAAAATATGCATGAAAGAAAGAAAAAAAATTAACATTATGTGGCAGCAGCTAAAAAATATTCTGCAAGCTAAAGCATTTTTCAAAGTAATTTCCCAAGGAAAATAAAAATGTCTTCACTTGGTAGAAGAAGTACATAATATAAAGGTGCATTATTATTTATTACTTCATAGTGGTAAGCTTCTTCTTCTTCTTCTTCTTCTTCTTCTTCTTCTTCTTCTTCTTCTTCTTCTTCTTCTTCTTCTTCTTCTTCTTCTTCTTCTTCTTCTCCTCCTCCTCCTCCTCCTCCTCCTCCTCCTCCTCCTCCTCCTCTTTTGAACATTTTAAAAGGGCAGGCTGTGTGCTTCTAGCCCAGCTGTTATGTGCTCTGAAGATTACTCCTAAAGGTGTCACAACTACCCCTAAGGATATACTGTGAGTTTGTAAGCAAAACCTTTTCACATTGCTCCTTCTGCACACATCTTTGCAACTTCTTTTGTTTAAAAACTAGGGAAATAAAAACTGCCCCTATCCTCCAAAGACCAAACCTTGCTCTGATTTCAAATTAGTAGATGAAGGGAGAAACTAGTTCTGGGATAAAAAGAAAATCAGAGATGGGGGGGGGGGAGGGAGAGATAGATAGATAATATATAATGAGGGAGGAGAGAGACAGAAACAGAGAGAGAGACACACAGAGACAGTCAGAGAGACAGAGAGAGAAAGAGAGAGAAAGAAACAGAGCGAGACAGAGACAGAGAGAAACAGAGAGACACATAGAAAGAGAGACAGAGACAGAGAGAGAGACAGAGAGAGAGAGAGAAATAGAGACACAGAAAGAGAGACAGAGGGAGAGACACAGAGAGACAGAGAAAGAGACAGAGAAAGAGAAAGAGAGAGAGAGAAAGAAAGAAAGACACAGAAAGAGAGACAGAGACAGATAGAGAGAGAGAGAGAGAGAGATACAGAGAGACACAGAAAGAGAGACAGAGACAGATAGAGAGAGAGAGAGAGAAAGAGAGATACAGAGAGACACAGAAAGAGAGACAGAGACAGATAGAGAGAGAGAGAGAGAGACTGAGACAGAGAGAGAGACACAGAGAGAGAGACACAGAGACAGAGAGAGAAACAGAGAGAGAGACAGAAAGAGAGACAGAGACAGAGACAGAGACAGAGAGAGACAGAAACAGACAGAGAGAAGCAGAGAGAGACACATAGAAAGAGAGAGTCAGAAAGAGAGACAGAGACAGACAGACAGGGAGAGAGAGACAGACAGACAGAAAGAGAGGGAGAGAGAGAGAGAGAGAGAGAGAGACAGAAAGAGAGACAGAGAGAGAAATGCAGAGAAAGAAACACACAGAGAGAAAGTTTCATTCCACCACAGCTGCTGCAAAGAATTGGGGAAGAGTATAGGAGAAAAAGAATGATTAAAGAAGTTACTTGAGGAGAAAATTAAACATTTATGAAGATATTTATACCAAGGTTCTGCTGTGTTCTTTAGATGATGCACTGTTGTCACAGGTCTGGCATATGGAAGGAATGTGCATTGTTCTACAACTATGACATGTTTTGAATTGCTTGAGACTTACCTTGGGATTGGGCTTTATTTTTCTTGATATTTGGAGTATCTGAAAAGATGCATCTCTTTTCCCATGCTTCTAATTCTTAAATTGTTTTAAGATGGACTTTAAGATGTGTTTTGAGTTTTATCTTGATGTCAGGCTCAGAGATGACACTGTGAGATCCACTTGAGTCCAAATCTTTATTTATTTGATCACTAAATTTAGCCAACACTTCAACAACGCAATGGATCAAAGTATGACAGGCCCAACTGTCCTCCACTCTCTCCCAGAATTTGCCCAAATTCATATTCATCTAACTAACCATATCATCCTCTTCCATCGCTTTCTCCCTTTGCTTTCAATAAATCTTTATTAGGCTAAACAGGTTAAACTTAATAGATAGAAGGGGCATAATGGCTCAGTGGTTAAAGATGCTGAGCTTACCAAGTTCGAGTCCCAAGCGCCACACAATGGGGTGAACTCCTGTTACTTGCCCTAGCTCTTGCCAACCTAGAAGTTTGAAAGCATGCAAATGCAGGCAAATAAATGCAGGCACCACTTCAGTGGGAAGGTAACAGAGTTCCATGGATATCTTAAAATCCCTCTGGTGATGATGCTGTCTATCCCACATTTTTCTAGCTTACCAAAGAAGTAGGTTGTGGTTTACTAAATGTTGTCACTACAACAAATACTGGGACAAGTTTGCATCATAATGCAACGAGTACCAAATTCAACATGTTTTGAAGCATTCATGCTGATTCTTTGTGTATTTTCTTTCCTACAGCTAGACTGCCCTACCTCATAAGCCAGTTGCAGCCTTCCCAGATCAAAGCACCTCAAGGTAGACCAGGACCTCCTGGATCACCTGGAAAGGAAGGCCTTCCAGGTAGAGTCGGCCCTCCAGGAGAACCTGGCAGACCTGGGCAACCAGGTTCAGAAGGTCCATTGGGACCTATGGGACCAAAAGGTGAGTAGCTCCTTAGCTGGAAAGCACCTTTAGATCTAAATGTTCCTTCTGATTTAGGTCTTTCAAGGACTATGGACAACTTTTGCAATGTGGAATGTTGTGTGACAGTCTTGCTGCTGTCAAAATATAGAGTAAGAATGATGGCTATCGGTATAGATAAGAAGGGAAGGATCTTTATATTTGCACTCTGTGAAACCGTAGAAGTCTTAACACTGCATTTAAAATGTATTTTATTTTCTCCAACAGGTGACAGAGGAGAGAAAGGAGAGAAGGGAGATGCTGGCATTGGCCAGAGGGGTGAAACTGGCCCCCCAGGAGTAGCAGGTGGGTTGCTTATTCTCTATAAATTGAAGTTTATAAATTGAAACAAATAAATTGAAGTTTATAAATTGAAACAAACAAATAAATAATAATATAAATATGGATTTTACAGTAGTGGCCAAAATTGTGGAAACCTTTTGGGAAAAGTGTATTTTCTAAAACTAGCTAATAACATCACTTTTGGGGGGGAGTAGTACCATAAAATCATATACCAATAGAATGATATTTTAATCAGGAATGTAATGCAATCACTTTTATGAAGGAGTTGCTATCAGAATAGCAGTTACAGTATAAAGAAGAAAAGTGAACCATGTACAAAAAAATGAGATATACCAAAATTATCACCATGCCATGCGTGCGCTGGCCAGTTAATTTTCGGGACTTCTGGGCCCACCGGAAGTCAGGAAACAGGCCATTTCCAGCCTCTGGAGGACCTCCGGAGAGGTGGGGAAGGCCGTTTTCACCCTCCCCATGCTCCAAGAAAGCCTCTGGAGCCTGGGGAGGGTGAAAAACGGGCCTACTCGGCCCACCGGACCATCACATGCCAAAAGTGTGGGGGGCATGTGGGGTTGTGTTTGAATGAGTGGGGGGTGGGACCCTAGGGGGCATTGAATTATGGGTGTGGGCATACACGTGTGTGGCTCCCCACGCTTTGGCATGCGACAGCAAACAGGTTAGCCATCACTGGTGTAGGGTCTCCTTCTTGTTCAGGGGGTTGGACTAGATGACCTCCAAGGTCCCTTCCAACTCTGTTAATCTGTTAAACTGACTATCTGTACTCTGCAATAAGCTTCAAAGATTCCTTGCTCCCCTCTGATAATCTGACTATCTGTACTCTGCAGTAAGCTTCAAAGATTCCTTGCTCTCCTCTGCCTCGTGATCAGGGATCCTATTTTCACAGATTTCTCTCTCTCTCTCTCTCTCTCTAAGCCCTTTTCCTATAAATATTTGCGAAAGTGACCTTACATATAGACTTTGGTGTTCATCACTTGACATGAGGTCGACTTCCCTGCTCTAATGCCCCACCCAAAAGCTTCCTTTTGACGTTCCCTCTTTCCATAAGAGAAACGTTTAGAGAGGCCCACATTTTCCCTTAAGAAGTAGGAACAGCGGTTTTAGGAGGAGGATGAAAACAATTCTCTCTACCTTTTGCTTCGAACATTTTTAGCAGGTGCTGCTGCTAAAAAAAGGCACTGTCATTTGAAGTCAAGCAGGTGGCTAAAACAAAGAGAAGCTGTCACAGGTTTTTTTTTTCTTTTTAAAGAAGGTTCCTGAGAAATGGGGTGAAAATCTGCCAAGAATATTCTCTTCTCTCTTGATGGAGAAAATTCCCTGCTGGCGGAGGCACTGTTGGTTCGGTCCTTTGATTGCACTTTTCTCCCCCCTCAAAGCAGTGCTTTGTAGGTAGATTGACAGGCCGATGCTTGTAGCCGCTGTATCGTGAAATGCCAATTTTGCCATTGTGGGAAGAAATATCCATCTGGTTCGGTTCCAAGCTGGGAAAAAGACACCGGAAACATAGAGGCTGATTGATGAAGCAGAACCACATGTGGCTCTGGGCAGCTGACCACATGGAGTTGAGAGAATACATGTTCTTGTTCAGGAACAGGAAGCTCAAGAGCTTTGCAGTTGAGCTTCCTGTTCCTGAACAAGAACATGTATTCTATTGGCTGTTGTCAGACTCCCATAGGGCCATGTAGGGGTCATAGCTGGCTCTATAGGCAAAGTCCAAATCCTAGTCTGAGCTCCCAGGTTTGGTTGAAGTTCTGAGATGATGCAATGACTGAAATACCCTTAGGACCGTGATGGCGAACCTATGGCACAGGTGGCACGTGGAGCCATATTGGTGGGCACACAAGCTTTGCCGTAGCTCAGCTCCAGCACACATGCACGCGCTGGCCAGCTGATTTTTGGGCCTTCTGGGCCAACAGCAGTCAGCAAACGGGCTGTTTCCGGTCTCTGGAGGGCCTCCAGGGAGGTGGGGAAGGCTATTTTTGCTCTCCCCAAGCTCCTAGAAAGCAACGGACCTACTGGGCCACATGCCCTAGCTGCAGCCTGACTGAGTGTTAATGGCCCCGCTTTCTCTAGTTCCCTATTACTAACTGTCAACTGCAAAGAGTAATAGGGAATATAGTAATAGGGAACCAGAGGAAGCGGGGCCTTTAACACGCAGTCAGGCTGCAGCTACGATAATGAAGCAGGACCCACAACTTCTAAACTGATAGTGAAGGCCAGAAGATGACAAGGTAGAGAGTTTGTCGAAACGTTGCCAAACCTTTAAAGTGTTGGTTAGGATTTTAGACAAGAGTTTTAAAAGACCTTACAAAGTGTTTTGTTGGAATTTTGGAGGATTTTGAGTTGAGATCTCAGTCAGGATTTTAAGCATTTTAACTAACAGACTTTTAAATGATGCGGGAAAATTAGAATCATATGTAAATTGAAGTAAGGGAGTAAAATGGATATATAAGAAATGATTACTGATGTGAAAATGTTGTGAAGAAGAAAATTGTAAAAATTTCTCCTTTTTTAAAAAAACTGTTTAATAAAAATGATTTTTTAAAAATAATTCAGATGCTTGGCAACTGGTTCATATTTATGACCATTGCTATGCCCTATGGCAGGGGTGAGCCTTTTACAACCTGCGGACTTCAACTCCCAGAATTCCTGAGACTGGCTCAGGAATTCTGGGAGTTGAAGTCCACAGACCATAAAGGAGCCATATTTGCCCACTCCTGCCCTATGATCATGGGATCCCCTTTTGCGACCTTCTGATGAGGAAAGCCAGATTCACTTCACAACCGTGCCACTAACTTAACAATGTCATCGATTCCCTTAACAACTGTGGCGAGAAAGGTCGTAAAATGGGGCAAAACTGACTTAACAAACATCTCACTCAACCAAAGAAATCTCGGGCTCTAATGTGGTCGTAAGTCGAGGGCTACTGTATCCGTTGCTTTGTCTACTAAGTTTGTCCACATCACAGCAATTGTGTTTATTCCCACCACTTTGTTCTGTAGGTGTTCCAGGTGAACCTGGCTACGGTAAGGATGGCGTTCCTGGAGTTCAAGGTGCTCAAGGTGAAGCTGGCGCTCCTGGCCTTATGGGCCCCCCAGGACCTCCAGGGGCCAATGGACAATGTGACCCCTCCCAGTGTGCTTATTATGCAAGCTTAGCTGCTCGGCCCAGCAACGTCAAAGGTCCTTAAAATTGTATCCTCCATTGCTGCTTGTGGACCTCTCGTGGACCTTCTTCGGAAAACTTGGATGAAGCAAGGGAGTTGGGAGATCCTGTCTCTTTTGCTTCTGTTCTTTGACAAGGAGCACAGAGACTCTGGAAATAAAATGCTGCCGGACAGTCGGGTTTTTATGATGAAGAAATGATTAATTCACATTATTTTATGCAGTGAGAAGTGATTTTTCTAGGAAGATTTCCTTTTTTTTTAAAGAATATTTTTTATATAAAGATTGAGGTTGAAATTTTCCCCTTTTGTAGATGGTCTTCTAAAAAGTTCATGTGAAACAGAAAGGAAAGGAAAAGGGTGGGTAAGTAGATGCTAGGGACCTGAGAGACATTTGGATTTCTATCTGCTAGCTTAACCACCATTCATAGGTGAAACATCTGGAGATGCTGTGATATTGGCTATTAAGGCTTTGTCCTGCAAGTGTTCCATAGAAATTTAGATGTAGCAATCTCAATCTTTTGAGGGCAACAGGACAGAGGGAATTTGCACATGTCTTTGCACACTCCTTAGGAATCTACGTATTTTGCTCACCATGATTGAGCACTGACCTCTCTGTAAAAATTTCCTGGCAGTGAGAACAATTAATCAGTGAGATGGGTTTTCTCCAGAAGTTTTGGCTGCTCCATTACTGGAGGTTTTTAAAAAAGAGATTGGACAGCTATTTGTCCAGAATGGTATAGGGTGTCAGAGTTTCTTGCAAAAATCAAATCCAGAAGCACACACAGATAACTGATTCAGCAGGATTCATTAACTTCTCTTTATGTACATAATAACAGATGAAGTAAATCTGTTGTAAAATTTACTTTTTACAATACCAATAGCAGAGTTCTTTCAGCGTGGTTGAAATTACAGGCAAAACACATAGGCAGCAGTACAGTTAGTTTCATTTCAGCAGAGCAGACTAGTTTCAGTTTCTCGGCACAGACTCAGAAGCTGCAGACTAAGACTCCAATCTGTTTTAGCTCCCAATTGGATGACTTAGTTGCTATGCCTAGTCATTGGCTGACTTTGTTACCATGTCTCCATTCAGTCCCATTGGCTGATCTATTCCAGTCCATGATTATTCATACTCTGACATAGGGTACCCTGCTTGAGTAGGGAGTTAGACTAGAAAACCTCCAAGGTCCTTTCCAACTCTGTTGTTCTATTATTGGGAGAAAAATCAGGAGGAGGAAAATCCTGGCAACAGTGTCAGACAGCAGCATGAACAATGCTTATGTATCTTTCACGGAGACCAATTTGCAGGTCCAGAATTACTCTTTGAAAAATCTTCTTTGATCCTAAGCACATCTTTCTAATTGCAATCGGAGACTTTCACCAGATCCAGCTTCTTTTTTATCAACAGAACCGTTGATTTTGCCGTTATTTGCTTGTTCAGTAAAATGCATCTGTGAAAATTCATTTTTTATCCTTTTTTTTAAAAAAAAAAAACACCTTTGACCTAATTCCCAGTAGGATAGCCGATCCTTTAGCAGTACAACAGTGGGTTATGTCTGCTCCTAAGCATACTTTTAGTACTTGATCTCTTATAAATATGACCAGCCATGCACCTTCAAAATAAATTTCTGGGAAACTGAAAATAATAATTCTACCACCATAATCTTTTCCCAAAGATTATTTAGCTAAGCTTGTTACTGTCTTCTGTGGCTGCTTAGCAGTAACTCCCTAATGAAACTAAGCAGCCGATGCAAGAGAATAGCTCAGAGATGAATGGTGGGGTCCTTGGTGCTCTATGAGCTTTGGTTGTCCCAAAGGTTGCTTTTTCAGGAGGCAACTGGATTTTCCTGTTGTTGTTTTTTTTGAAGTTCTTTCGCTTCTCATCCAAGAAGCTTCTTCAGCTCTGACAGGATAGTGAGGAATGAAAGGATTTGGGACAACCATGACCTGGGTGACTGAGAATCTCTACAGTCTCTGAACTTGGTTGTTTTCTTGCAGATGATTCATGATCCAACTAGGTCATATCATCAGGGCACAGCACAATACAGTACCCTGACAATGTTACCGAGTTGGGTCATGAAATGTCTCCAAGGAAACAGCCCAGCTCAGAGAGCATCACAGACCCTGCAACTTAAGAAACATTATTTCTTCGGCCTCAGCATCCTTTCTTCTTACAAGGAAGATAGCAAAGTTTGAACTATGATATCAGGCATGCAAAGAAATTGTTCTCAGTTTGGGTTCTTACAGAGCATGAATTGTATCTTTGAATAGAACAGAATAGAATTCTCTATTGGCCAAGTGTGATTGGGCACCCAAGGAATTTGTCATGGTGCATACGCTCTCGGACTACATAAAAGAAAAGATACATTTGTCAAGAATCATAAGGTACAACACTTAATGATAGTCATGTTGTGACCCAGGCCCAAATTAAGTAGTAGGAAAATCAGCCAGTGGAAAAAACAAACAAACTTTATTCAAACAGCTGAGAATGACTTCATTCCCAGCGTCGTTCAACTAAATTAAAGCAAATTCCTCCCAACACAAATTCCTCAGTCCTATCGCAAACCTTGGTCCAATTAGGCAAACTGCCAAAGGCCTTTCTTGGCAAACGTTCAGAAGTCACAGAAACAAAAATAAATACAAGATGTAGATAAAGAAGAAGACGAAGCTACCAACGTTGTTTTCCGGCAAAACCCAAATGCCGTCGCTGGTCTGTTTTAAACCTTATGGGAGGGGCCAATCATCTCTTGTCCCTACTCCTGAGTTGTCTTCTTTGCTTGAGCTGCTCTTGCCTTCTGGCAGCTCTTGTCATGCATGCCTTAGGAACAGGCTCCTCCTGTTCCTCTGCCTCACTCCTATCAGTCTCTGGAGGCTCTGGAATCTGCACCTCACTCCACGATGGCCCTGGCCCCATCTCTGCCTCTGATGCAGGGCCCTCATCTGGGTCTTCCCCAGCCTCCAGGACTGGCCCACGTTCTTCCTCAGCCTGATCGCTGTCCGATTCCGTTTCCAGCTCCACAGGCTGCTGGCGGACCACAACAAGTCATAGGGAAACAGTCAATATAAATCTTAAGGAGACCAGCAACAAGGTTACAGTCATACAGTCATAAGTGGAAGGAGATGGGTGGTGGGAACAACGAGAAGATTAATAGTAGTACAGACTTAGTATCTAGTTTGACAGTGTTGAGGGAATTATTTGTTTAACAAAGTGATGGCATTTGGGAAAAAACTGTTCTTGTGTCTAGTTCTGGTGGGCAGTGCTCTATAGCGTAATTTTGGGTTGAAACAGTTTATGTCCAGGATGCGAGGGCTATTTTCACAGCCCTCTTGTTGACTCGTACAGTATACACAATGAATATACAATGCCATGAAAAAGACATGTGCTTTGTGCTCAAGATCATCATGTATGAACCAGTCTTCTGGTTCCTTCGTAAAACGGTCTAACTTTTAACTTTGTGCTCTGAAGCATGAAATGTATACAGGATCCAGCCAATTTTTCATCAGTTATTTGGAGGCATGAGGGAAATTATTGCACATAAAGAAACAAAGTTCTATTATTTCAAATCCGGTTCTTGGGCTACCCTGTTTAAAAGTGCTTCAATGAGCACTTAGTGCCCCAATCGAATGTTATTTATGCGTTTTAAAAGGTGCTATCTTTAATGTGGATTCCATGACATCAGCAAGATTTCTCTCTTTATCTTGCGTGCAAGTGCATAAAATGTGTCTAAATTATGTTTATAGCAGATGGGCTATTCTCCGAGTAATTATGATGCTTGCATTGCTTTGTTTCTAGAAGATAAAGCATAGATTTTTTTTTTCTGGCAAAGAAACATGCTTGCCAAATTATTTAAAAGGGAAATAGCTTTTTTTTGTTTCTGTTTCAAATTGGATTGAATCATTTCTCCTTTTTTTTCTGTATGGCAAGATTTGGTTGATATTGAATGAGGCTGAGATAGAAATAGAATAACAGAGTTAGAAAGGACCTTGGAGGTCTTGTAGTCCAACCCACTGCTCAGGCAGGAAACCCTACACCACTTCAGACAAATGGTTATCCAATATCTTAACAACTTCCAGTGTTGGACCACCCACAACTTCTGGAGGCAAGTTGTTTCAGTGGTTAATTGTTCTAACTGTCAGGAAATTTCTCCTTAGTTCTAAGTTGCTTCTCTCCTTGAGTAGTTTCCACCCATTGTTTCTTGTTCTACCCTCAGGTGCTTTGAAGAATAGCTTGACTCCCTCTTCTTTGCGGCAGCCCCTGAGATATTGGAACACTGCTATCATGTCTCCCCTGGTCCTTCTCTTCACTGAACTAGCATGCCCAGTTCCTGCAACCGTTCTTCATATGTTTAGCCTCCAGTCCCCTAGTCATCTTTGTTGCTGTTCTCTGCA
This sequence comes from Masticophis lateralis, assembly GCA_030761175.1. NCBI lineage: Eukaryota > Metazoa > Chordata > Lepidosauria > Squamata > Colubridae > Masticophis > Masticophis lateralis. Next base: position 8,259,796 of record JAUDYJ010000003.1, read on the forward strand.
CTCTTTCTAGAGTCTCTCTCTCTCTCTCTCTCTCTCTCTCTATGTGTATGTGTGTGTGTGTGTGTATATATATATATATATATATATAGAGAGAGAGAGAGAGAGAGAGAGAGAGAGGTATATATATATATATATATATATATATATATATATATATATATATATATATATATATATATATATATATATATAAATGTTCACTATTATTATTAATTCTTATTTTCTCTTCTATTGTGAATGGTTTATTTCCTGGAACATTACCTTAAGATGTTAGTGGTTGGAAGTGGTGTTATTTTAGTTCCTAAGAAAGTTCTTAGTCTGGAAATGTAAATGTATAACAAAAGGTCAGCGTGTAGAAAAAAAAACTCAGACCAAAGCATATATGGTGTGACCTCTTTCCAAGTCCGTTTTGACTGTTTTCTGGTTGAACGTTAAGAGTTTGGGATGCTAATCGAATGCTAATCAAAATGCATAAGACATTTGGAGTTTTAAGGTAAGAATCCCATTGAATGAAAAATTGCAAAATTAGGCAGTCCAGACTATGAGGAAGCCAGAAGTGACACAGACTAGGGATGTTAATTTAGTTTGGTTTCATTTTGTGTAACGATGTATTGTCATAGACCAAATAATACAAAGAAAATATGTGCCTTCCAGTTAGAAGGAGGGAGGGAGGGAGGGAGGGAGGAAGGAAGGAAGGAAGGAAGGATACCTACACTCAGAGACACACATAGTAGGTATGGACATTTGCATTTCTGTGTATATAAAATGAAACATATTTCCTTCTGAAAAGAGATCTTTTTTTAAGAACAAAGTGTTTATCTTGTTGAGTTATAGATCTAAGAGACCTACGGTGAATCACCTTGAGAAGTTACACAACCCATAAATGAGATGTGGATTGATACAGTCCTCACATCCAGCAATATTCGATAGTACTTGATCCAGCTCCTACATCAAACTTGACATTCCCAAACCTGACCTCTTACAAATGTGGACTTCAACTTTTAACATTTCGAAAAGTGACTGGAGAATGTTGAAAGTTAAATATTACACACAGAACAGGGAATGGAGCTATTTGTTCTTACTATAGAGGACAGGAAGAGAACCAGTGAGTTAAGGTTACAGAGAAAGAAAGTCCTGCATAGAGGAATTCATTCTACAGTACAGATGGCAGCCAGTGGAACAGGTGCATCATGACATGTTGTGTTCTCCTTCATTAAGGTATTCAAGCAGAGACCGAATGGTTCTCTGTTAGAGATGCTTGAATGGATCTTTCACTAAGGAAGGGCATTGGACTATATCAGTGATGGCTAACCTTTTTGCCATCATGTGCCAGGAAGGGGGAGGGCAGGGGAGGTACGTGCGCACACGTGCCCACACCCATAATTCTATGCAGCTCGTGCATGCGCATGTGTCCCGCCCGCCCCTCCGTGCCCCCGTGCTCTTGGCACGTGATGGCCCATTTTTCTTTCTCAACTGGCTCCAGATCCTCTCTATGCATCTGGGAAGGGCGAAAACAATCGTCCCCAGCCACTCGGTGGCCCGAACCGGCCCATTTCCCAACTTCCAATTGGACAGGAAGTGATGTTTTTTGCTGTTCCCAGCATCCAGAGACTCCCGGAGCTAAACTGGCATGCCAGGCGACACGGCTCCGTGTGCCATCTCTGTCACGCGCGCCATAGGTTTGCCGTCATGAGACTATATGATCCTTAAGATCCTTTTCAGTTCTAAAAATCCTCGAGCACCAGGGAACTACCAGAGGACTGGAAAAGACCTGATGAGGTTCCCATCTTCAAAAAAGGAGAAAAAAAAAAAAAAACCAGACCCAGGAAACTAAAGACCAATCAGCCTAACATCAATACCCGGGAAGATACTGGAAAAGATAATTAAAAAAAAAAAACAACAGATCTACCAACATCTAAAAACAAGTAAAGTAATAACTAGCACGGATTTGTTAAAAGCAGATCATGCCAAACCAATTTTATTTCATTCTTCAACACAGTGACTAAATTAGTAGACCAGTGAAATACTGTGAACATAATATACTTAGACTTCATTCGACAAAGTAGACCACAACCTATTTCTTAGTAAGCTAAAAAAAGGTGGGATAGATAGCATCACCACCAGATGGATTCGCAACTGGCTGACAAATCATACTCTTTTTTAAAAAAATGTTTTTTATTGTTTTTCCAAACATAAACATAAAATATATCTTTTAAGAATGAAGTCTTGATCCGGTCATAGATAGGTACAATCGTTTACATTCCTTTAACAAGCTCTATTCCCAATTTTCTCGTTACATCTTTTAAAATTCAAATTTTAATACAAATTCTAACATCTTATTCTAAACCAATCTATTGTATCATCAAAATCTTAATTTCCAAATAAACTCTACTGATTATTTCCAATTATCAATCAAAATTCTATCTAGCTTAATTCCCTCCCTTACATCTTTTAACATAAAAATCAAAAACACAAATTTTAAAAATATTCTAACATCTTAATCTAAGTGTTTACCTTACATTTTATCACCACAAAATTTGATTTCCAAATATGTGCAACTCTATTTTTATTAAAATGTATAAATCAAAATTTTATCTATATTCCTTAATCTCTAGACCCATTTCAACGAATCATTAAATCTTAAACTTTAACAATTACACTTAATTTTCCACATTCTCCTCTATATCTCCAACTATTTGTTTGGCTGATTTCCAGCATATTTTATTTTAGCTGATTTTCAGCATATTTTATTTTGACTGATTTCCAGCATATTCTCCTCCACCTCTCCAACTTTTGTTTGGCTGATATCCAGCATATTTTATTTTAACTGTTTTTTTCCCCAATATATTTAATCTGTTATATTAACTTTTTCCTAACATACTCTTCCAGGATAACTCCTAACATATTTCTTAATATTTCTAGCATACATTAAATTCAATCACAATTGTATATCTTGTTTTATCATCCAATAGTACATGAATCATTCAAATTTACATTCTCAACTTTGTTTACAATTTAAAATTAAAACATATTATATCAGGCATATTCTCTTCTTGTTCTCTCATAATCTAATACATTTTCTTAAATTAATCTCATATTAATATATACTCTTGTATTTTTATAAAGATCTCATTTTTACCATCTTTGCATCAATTTTCTATTTTAATTATCTTCTGTTATTCTCCATCTTTATTGTTCTATAAGCACCTCCTGTTTATATTTAAAGGTCATTTAAACATTTGAATATTTAAACATCACATTTTAATTTTATCTTATTTTATTTCTTCATGTCCCTATCTGTCCATAAGCATTCCACTTCAAAATCCGTGTTTCCATGTTTGAAACTGTATAACTCACTTTAATTCTTTTGTAACATCTGTTCCATATAAAGTCCATCAGCTTCCCTTCTTTTGTTCCTGTGCCACACCTTTTATTCCTGCTCCAGTTAGTTTCAATTTTAATAGTTTCATTATATTTCTTCTTTCTTTGTCAAATCACACATAGACAGAATAGGAATGTCCAAAAGTCCATAGTTATTTTCAAAAATCCAAACCAAATAGCAAGTCAAAATATTTATTTTTCAAACAGAAGGTGAGTCTCCACAATCCACACTTTTGCTTAGTCACAGCAATCTCCATTTTTATGCATTATGTAACCATCCATTTATCTGTCTTCTTTTAACTTTTAAAGGTGTTAAGTCCATAATTATCGCTTTTTCTTTTTTCCCTTTTTCTGTTTCCAAGGATCAAATCAATTCCAATTTAAAGAAAAACCCAATTTTCTAGTATATTAATAATCAATTCTACCAAGTCAGCCTGTACTAAAGCAAATTTCTTAATGGGTCTTTGTTTCCTCTTATTACTTTGTCAGATCTTCATGCCCCACAAATCTACAGCCGCTATTTAAAGCTGGGGGTCTTATTAATAAAAGTCCATACTCAAGTGTTGCATCCTGCCAGGGTTGGTGTCACTCACCTGGCTTCGAAGTACCTCATTCTTTCTTCTTTCCTCCTGCACAATTCTTTTCCTGGCTTGTTGCGGCTTTGTGGCAGCTACCATGGCTGCCGCCCCCTGCCGCTGACTCAGAGAGTCCCTCTAGCCTCCAAGGAACTTGCCTGTTCCTCTCAGCCATCCAAGGCACCCCTCTTCTTCCCCCATCCCTGCAGGACAGGTTCAGTCTGCAGACCCATCAGCGGCAGTTTGTCAATCAGGGTTTTCGTGGGGCTCATCAGAGCATACTATTTCCCAGACTGTATCGCCGTGACACCATACCAGAAGTCCTGACAAACCATACTCAATGAGTACTCCTTAATGGATCTAAGTCTACATGGAGGGAAGTAAGCAGTGAGGTACCACAAGGTTCTGTCTTAGGACCAGTACTCTTCAATATCTTCATAAACGACTTAGATGAGGGAATAGAAGGGGCTCTCCAAATTTGCAGATGATACTAAGATGGCAGGAATAGCTTACACCCTACAATATAGGCTCAAGATCCAGATGGATCTTGACAAACTTGAACACTGGGCTCTATTTAAGAAAATGAAATTCAGCGTAGAGAAAAGTAAAGTCTTTCACCTAGGCAAGAAAACCCAAAAGTATACATATAGACTGGGTGAAACCAGGCTTAATAGTGGTAACTGTGAGAGAGATCTTGGAGTCTTAGTGGACAACCAGCTAAATATGAGCCAGCAGTGTGCAGTGGCAGCCAAAAAAACCAACACAATCCTAAATTGCATTAACAGAGGGATACAATCAAGATCAAGTGAGGTACTAATACCACTCTATAAAGCCTTAGTAAAACCACACCTGGAATACTGCATCCAGTTTTGGTCACCACACTATAAAAAAGATGTTGAGATACTAGAAAAAATGCAGAGAAGAGCAACCAGGATGATTAGGGGATTGGAGACTAAAACATAGGAAGAATGGTTACAGGAACTGACCATAGCTAGTCTAGTGAAGAGAAGGACCAGAGGAGACAGGATAGTAGTCTTCCAGTATTTGAGGGACTGCCACAGAGAGGAGAGGGTCAAGCTATTTTCCAAGGCACCCAAAGATCAAACAAGGAATAATGGAGGAAAACTGAACAGGAGAGATTTAACCTGGAAATAAGGAGAGATTTTCTGACAGTGAGAACAATCAATCAGTGCAACAGCTTGCCTTCGGGAGTAGTCTTGACTACTGCAATGCTCTCTACCTGGGGCTGTCCTTGAAAACCACTCGAAGGCTTCAACTGGTGCAGAATGCGGCCGCGTGGGTTGTGATGGGAGCGTCCCAACATTCCCCTGTTACACCCCTCCTGCGCGACCTGCATTGGTTACCGGTTGCCCTTCAGGTGAGGTTCAAGGTGCTCATTATTATCTACAAAGCCCTTCATGGCCTAGGCCTGGGATATTTGTCAGACCCCCTGAAGCCAGCGACAATTCCCAACCACCTGGTGTGTTCCCACAGACAGGGCTTCCTCAGGGTGCCATCAGCCAGATAGTGTCGGCTGGCGACTCCCAGGGGGAGAGCTTTCTCTGTGGGTGCACCAACCCTCTGGAACCAACTTCCTTTGAAGATCCAGATGGCCCCTGACCTTCGCTCGTTCCGCCACGATTTGAAGACCTGGTTGTTCCGCAGCCTGGACTGATGGGAGGTTTCTTAATGAATTTTAAATTGTTTTAAATTGGACTTTTAATTTTATATTGTCTTTAATGAGGAACTGTGCATCTTTACCATTGTGAGCCACCCTGAATCCTTGGAGATAGGGTGGCATATAAATTGCATTATACATAAATAAAAATAAATTAATCACAGTGATGTACTAGCTACAGTGGAGGAAGGTGGGGTTAGCAGAGATATCTGTGGCAATTGCTGAGCATTATGCTATGTATGTCTTAAGAGAAAATTTCTGTGGTCACTAAGAGTTAACACCAATTTGATGACCAACTATAATTAATCAATGCTGTCTATGTAGAGAGATTAAGGACTTTCCACCTTTCATACTACTAGCTTGTAGCCTGTTTACTCTTCCTATCAGCCTTCTAATATTCCGACAAGACTTGGGAAGTTCTCCTCGAAGCAGATTTACTGGTCTTTCGTGGTCAGTAAACCCAAAGCCCTCTAAATGTTCAACTTTTGGTTCCCAATCATTGGTCCCTGGTCTACTGTCTGAGACTGATCAGAGTTAGAGACCAAAATGTCTGCAAGAAATTACCTTATTTTCCCAAAGATAAGAACCAACCAGAAAATAAGTCCTAGCATGATTTTTCAGGATGCTCATAATGTAAGCCCTACCCCCAAAATTGTCAGCTAGATGGATGCATTTAGTACGGTATTTCCCCCCAAAATAAAACCTAACCAGAAAATAAGCTCTAATGCGTCTTTGGGAGCAAAAATTAATATGACACCCTGTCTTATTTTTGGAGAAACACAGTAGTTGATATTCTCTATGATTTCATGTGCCTCGCATACTTCTCTCTGGAGATACTGCAGAACTGAAACCTGATTTCTTGATTGAAGAAAACATATATTTTTCCCCACTATATTACTTAATGCACATTTTTTTTAAAAAAGTCATCTATATAGACTTTCACTTTACTGCACACATGAATATAGTTGTAGTGGAAGAATTAGCAAGAAAATGACAAAATCCATTTCCTGATTTAATCCCAATTTAGTTAATACCTTAGTGGTCCACTATCCCAAATAAATTTAGTAAGTACTATTTTCATAGTTTTCCCAAGGAAACTATATGGAATGTTCATGAATTGATAAACAGTCTAACTCAATTTGAAAGAAATTTCACTTTTTTTTTTAAATAGTAGAGCTCCAAAACATGAATGAAAATGGAGAGACACAATGAGATGAAAAGCAATACAAAGAACTTGATATTGAGATTTACATCTACATTAAAAAAATCAGTAAAATGTTTGACACAAAAATATTTTATGATTTGACAAAGGGAGTAATATTATCTGTTCAGGAGACGGATAATGAGATTTTCAAAAGCATAAAAGAAAATATTGTTTATATTACTACTTTGCCTTAGTTATGTTTTGCGGTTGCTGTCATTTGTTTTGGTTTGCAATAGGTTTGTAATTTAGTAAAAAAAAAAAAGGTAAAAAAAAGTCACTTCTTACTTCGAAAAATGTTTTAAGAATAAATACTCTTTGTGACTATATTCTAACAGCCCAATGAATTGATTAGCTAAAACAGAGTCTCATTTTGAGTTTTTGAATATGGAACAATTACATATCTGGGATTTATTTTTTCCGCCCGAGCCAGTAGTAAAAAATGTTTTTAAAAAGTTTTTTGAAAGGTTCCCATGGGCGCCACAGCTGATCACCCCCCGCGCTGTCCTATTTACCTTCCCAAGCCTCCTCTTGGTGATCACTGCGCGTGCACACCAGTGCTGAGTTCCTCCCAGTTCGGCCCGGTTAGACCGAGATGGTAGTGGTGACGATATGACATCACCAAACCGATTCTGCCCCCCACGCCCCTGTTACCTTTTATTTGGTCCCACCTCCAATCTGTTGCTGCCTCTTGGGTCCCAGCTGATCAGCTAGAAGGAAAAAAAACTGTTTAAACTCTTGCCGCGGGGCTTCAAAGGGCCGCCCTACAGCTGATCAGTGTTAAAAGGCAGTGTGGTGGTAGATCGGTGCCTCCAAAAATGAATGAGTAGACCGATGCCTCCAAAAAAAAAAAATGCGTAGACCAGTGCCTGCAAAAACAAATGAGTAGACTGATGCCTCCAAAAACAAATGAGTAGACCGATGCTTCCAAAAACAAATGAGTAGACCAGTGCCTGCAAAAACAAATGAGTAGACCAGTGCTTCCAAAAACAAATGAGTAGACCAGTGCCTGCAAAAACAAATGAGTAGACCAGTGCCTGCAAAAACAAATGAGTAGACCGGTACAGCTCTGCAAGCAGTTAAAAGCCTGGTAGACCAGTACCTCTGCTAAACCCTAAAGAATTGTCACATGACTATGAAGCCACCCCACAAAATAAGCCATGCCCACAGAACCAGTAGTAAAAAAATTTAGAGCTCACCCCTGGTGCACACGCAGCTTGTGTTTGGTGCGCACTGTGCATGTGTGCGCGCAGTGGGTATTTGGCATATGGTGTGCATGCGCAACCAGCGAATCGGTAGTAAATCGGTTCAGATTTCACCGCTGATGCAAGGTCATTATGCTGCTGGAACAATAGTTACAGAACTAGATTTTACTCGTTACTGCAGAACTACAGTCCTAGAATTTTCCTATACAAACTTTCTCTCTAAGCGTTTACACTCTACTGACTTCCTACAGTCCCATTCAATCTTTAGGGCATTGTGTCTCAACCTTGGCGGCTTTAAGACGTGTCGATGTCAATTCCCAGATTTCCCCAGCCAGCAATTCTGTGAGTTAAATACCCACATCTTACAGCTGGCAGGGAGTAAGAAATGCTGCTTTAGGGGGAGGAAATATTGCAAAGTGTGGGAATTCTGCAAAGCAGTAGAGTGACAGTGAAACAGCAAAATTAACAATCACAAAATGGGTATGTAAAATGATTCAACAGCCCTTCCATTTTTTTTTATCTTAAAATAGAGGCAGATTTTTTTTTTCTCTAGAAGAATCCATGAGGGTGGATGGGGAGGGAACTCTAGCTACTAGTGAAGTCCACCAAGTGTGGTGGACTGTGGGATTAGTCTTATTTTAAATGTTGAAGGATGCCAACCAGTTTCAGGAACACTAACTTTATTGAAACCATTAAAAACCTATTCCACTTACAGTTCTGCTGAATTTTACAGTCAAATTTCTTTCTTCTTCTTCTAGTGATTCTTGGAATAAGGATGTGGTCAACTGGAAGTATGCATTCTTTCCATTCCAGGAAGTGTCAGAGTTCCTTGCAAAAAAAAATTATTGCTGCTCTGAATGTGCTGGGATTTTTTAAAGGTTAGACATCACCAGGAAGGGTGGTTTTTTTTGTTTTTATATGCCGCCCTTCTCCGGAGACTCAGGGCAGCTTACAATGCGTTAAGCAATAGCCTTCATACTTTTGTATATTTATACAAAGTCAGCTTATTGCCCCCACAAACTGGGTCCTCAATTTACCTAACTTAGAAAGGATGGAAGGCTGAGTCAACCTCGAGCTTGGTGAGATTCGAACTTACAGTAATTGCAGACAGCTGGTGTTAATCACAATGCTTTTAGTCTGCTGAGCTATCTATGTACATTTTAGAAAGGTAATTCCATTTCCTGTCCATGTTGCCTGCTGTTTGTGTGTGTATATGTATATGTATAAAGGTAAAGGTAAAGGTTCCCCTTGCACATATGTGCTAGTCGTTCCCAACTCATCTCCGTTTCAAAGCCAAAGAGGCAGCACTGTCTGAAAACATCTCCGTGGTCATGTGGCTGGTATAACTAAACACCAAAGGCACACAGAACATGATTATCTTCCCACCAAAGGTGGTCCTTATTTTTCTACTTGCATTTTTTACATGCTTTCAAACTGCTAGGTTGGCAGAAGCTGGAGCAAATAATGGGAGCTCACACCGTCACACGGCACTAGAGATTCGAACCACTGAACTGCCAACCTTTCAATCTACAAGCTCAGCATCTTAGCCACTGAGCCACCGTGTCCCTATCTATTTTATTTATTTATTTAATTACATTTTTATACCACCCTTCTCCCTCAGGACTCAGGGTGGTGTACAGCAAGAGTAAAAACACAATACACCATGAATTTAAAAAGTTTAAAAGTACTAAATAATTTGGCCCAGTTTTGTTAAAAACCCCAAAATTAAAATAAGATATGTATATCTTATATGTATATGTATATGTATATGTATATGTATATGTATATGTATATGTATATGTATATTAAAATGCTGAAGTAAAAATGCCTTGGCAACTAGATTTTTTGAAGATCAACACATAATTTGGCCCAGTTTTGTTAAAAACCCCAAAATTAAAATAAGATATGTATATCTTATATGTATATGTATACATGTATACATGTATACATGTATACATGTATATGTATATGTATATGTATATGTATATGTATATGTATATGTATATGAAAATGCTGAAGTAAAAATGCCTTGGCAACTAGATTTTTTGAAGATCAACACATGCACACACATTTTAGAACACTTGGGTAGAAATTAGTATTATAAAAGTGAATTCAAGAATTAGAGCTCTGGAAAGCATCATTCAAGACTACTGAATCCAACTTCTTGCTTCACAGAGAGATCCACATGACATTATTCCTGGTAGATGATTAACAGTTTTTCTTTGACCACATCTAATAAAGAAAAACACCCCTCAGTAACGGTTTCTGCTCAGGGTTGGTATTCACTTACTTTCCCTAACGGTTCACAAATGTGAGTGCACGAGTGCTTGCTTCGCTCACATGGGCCACTTCCACACATGCGCACAGCCTTCTGTGCATAAGCTTTGCTCATGTGCACACCTTCCGTGCATGCACACAGCAGTGGTGGATTGCCCCCTATTCACACCAGTTCTATAGAACCGATAGTAAAACCGGTGGGAGGCTCCGCCCACCAACCCTGACATCATAAAAATGCTTCTGCGCAGAAGAGCGCGTGCACGGCCCCGCTTTGAACCGGTAGTAAAGGTTAGTAGAACCCACCCCTGGCGCACAGCCACAAGAACATGCTTAAATAGGTCGGCCCAGGCCCACCCACGATTTACACTACTGGTTCGAGTGAATCGGCCTGAACCAGCTAAATATCACCTCTGATTCTATTGTTGAATCACTCTTAGTTCCTCTCCTCCATATTTTCAACCACAATGAGTCTTATATAGAATTGCATAGATTAGTCACCCGAAGACAACTGTAATGAAGACCAAATGCTTTTTCTTGCTGATTTAGAATTTTACTCCCTCCAAATTGTCAGTCTGAAATTGTCCACAACTTACAACCATTTTGTTTAGTGACAAAAGGTTACAATGGCCCTGGAAAAAAAAATGGCTTAAGAAATGCAGAAGGCAAGAAAGCCTTAGTTATTTAGAACAGAACAGAATAACAAGGTTCATTGGAGGTCATCTAGTCCAGCCCTCTGCTTAGCCAAGAGACCCTATACCATTTCAGACAAATGGTTGTCCTATCTCTTCTTAAAAACCTCCAGTGATGGAGCACCCACAACTTCTAGAAGCAAATCATTCCACAGATTAATTGTTCCTATTGTCAGGAAATTTCTTCTTAGTTGAAAGTTGGTTCTCTCCTTGATGAGGTTCCATCCATCATTTCTTGTCTTGCCTTCTGGTGCTTTGGAAAATAGGTTGATCGCTCCTCCCCTCTTCTTTGTGGCAGCCCTTCAAATATTAAAACACTGCTACTTTGGCTACGTGTTCTCCTTGAAGGTCAATTTTCCTTCCTTTTCCATGATTCTATCTCCTACGATAATTAATTCATCGAAACATAATTCTCCAAGACTAATTAAAACCTCTTAACTTCAACTGAAAAAAAAAAAACCCACACACACACTATTAATATAGCTTTGCTTCATCCCCACAGGATTTGTTTACTCTGCAGGTTAATTTCCTCTGATATATTTCTGTAATTATCTGTCTTATGCTTATTTGTTTTCTTCTCTCCAACGCGGGACATCTATGGACAGTTGTCACATCTGACACCTTTTGAGCACCGTGCAAGATTCAGAGCCCAATTGTGCACAGGTGGAGGTTGTTGAAAGGTTCCATGTCTGCTTTCTCCTTTTTGTCCTTGTAGGAACAGGGGCCTTCTTCTGTACATGAATATCAGTGGTGGGATTCAGCGAGTTCGCACCACTTTGAGAGAACCAGTTGTTAACTTTCTGAGCAGTTTGAGAGGTTGTTGGAAGAAATCATTAGGACAGAGAACCAGTTGTTAAATTACTTGAATCCCACCACTGATGCATATCTTGGAGATCTGTAGGGTATTCATAAAAGGAATGAAAGCATTGCAAGAAGACTTGTCATAGATAGATAAATAGATAGATAGATAGATAGATAGATAGATAGATAGATAGATAGATAGATAGATATAGATATAGATGATATAGATAGATATAGATATAGATAGAGATAGATATAGATATAGATATAGATATAGATATATGTATATTTGCCTTAATTCAGGAAGAATTCTATTCAAGTAAAGGTAAAGGTTCCCCTCCCACATATGTGCTAGTTGTTCCCGACTCTGGGGGGGGGGGGGGGCGGTGCTCATCTCCATTTCAAAGCCGAAGAGCCAATGCTGTCTGATGACATCTCTATGGTTGGCATGACTAAATGCCAAAGGCGCACGGAACGCTGTTACCTTCCCCTACCTATTTTTCTACTTGCATTTTTTTACGTGCTTTTGAACTGCTAGAATGGCAGAAGCTGGGACAAATAATGGGAGCTCACCCCATTACATAGCACTAGGGATTCAAACTGCTGAACTGCTGACCTTTCGATGGACAAGCTCAGCATCTTAGCTACTAAGCCACTGCATCCCTTTGAAGTTTAATAGGTACAGGTATTAACATTTAAAATTCAGTTCCTTAGGATGGATCACAGTGTGTGTGTGTGTGTGTGTGTGTGTGTGTGTGTGTATGCAGATACACATATATACATAACATACACAGAATAACAGACTTGGATAGGACCTTGGAGATTTTCTAGTCTAACCCGCTGCTCAGGCAAGAAACCCTATAACAGAGATGTTAAACTCAAGGCTGGCGGGCCAGATCTGGCCAGTGGGGCCACCCTGGAAACAGCTAATGAACAGCCTGCAGCTCCTTGGCCCAGCTCAAGCCAACGGGCACTGATCTACAACCTAGTGGTAGCCATCCAGGGTGGAACGTGGTCAGCCTTAGATCCACGGGGTTGCCCTGGAGTCAACAAGAGGCTGCCCCCACTCCGTCCCTTGGGCACACGCACAAGAGGCCACAAGTGCATGGAGCCCGGCATCCCTGGGGAACATCTTGCCCCACAGGCTGACTGCATTCTGAGTGCTTTCCTTTCACCCAGGATGCCTGCGCTCGCCGCCTCCTGAGCGCACGCCCAGGGGGTGGGGCAGGGGTGGCCCCTTTCTGGCTTCAGGCTGACCCCACAGATCTAAGACTGACAGCATTCTGGCCTGGCCATGCCCAACCCAGCCATGCTCACTCAGCCCCCCAAGGTCAACTACAACCCTAATCCAATCCTATACATATATATACATACATACAAGGACGTGGTGGCTCAGTGGTTAAGACGCTGAGCTTGTCGATTGAAAGGTGGGCAGTTCAGTGGTTCGAATCCCTAGTGCCGTGTAATGGGGTGAGCTCCCATTACTTGTCCCAGCTTCTGCCAGCCTAGCAGTTCGAAAGCACGTAAAAAATGTGACAAAGAAAGAGATTATATGTGAATTACTTTTATTTTATTTAAATTTATTATAGCCATTCAACCCCCATGAAATGTAGGGTTATGTAGAATAGGCTTCTGTATATAGAAATAGATTCCCTATGTGTTATAAATTTACTGGGGTTTTTTATTATTTTTTCATTTTTATTACCATCATAACTTCCTTGGGGACATGGTTATAGGTGTACTACCAATGTTGTGACAGGTTAATAGATAGAGAGACAAGCAGGAGTCTGAAAAGTTTTGAGTTAGACATTAAATTTGTAGAGATTAGAATCAAATCTGATCGGATTTAATTTTCAAATCTAATAAACGATTTTGAAACAAATAATGTAATTCATTAGTTGGATCTGGAGTACTAAATCTAAATCAGATCAAATCAATTTTCTGAAACAAGTAGATCTATTAAGAATGTATGAATCAGCTTAGAGGTGATTTCTACCTATCAGTTAGAGAGACAAAATCTCATAAACTCTTTGACAACCTGTCTTCTCACTCATTGTATTTTCTTAGATGTTTTCTTCTTAGTCTCCTGACAATGTATGTGTGGGAGTTATATTGAAATGTAGAGTTGCCTTTTTTGGTTATGTAAGGAATATGAATGGCCAATTGCCTCCATCCCAGGGGTGAAATGCTCCCAGTTCAGACCGGATCACCTGATCCGGTAGTGATGGAGGTGGATGGTTCGGAGAGCCGGTAGCAAAAATCCCTGACACCCCCCCCCCCCATGCCCAGCTGAGCCATATAATCATCAGAGGCTTTTTTTTTTACTTTTAAAAGTATTTTTTTTACAACCTCTTCGACCGAAAAAATGCTTTTAAAAGTAAAAAAAAAAAAAGCCTCTGATGATCATGCAGCTCAGCTTGGATCATCAGAGGCATTTAAACCCATTTAAAAGAAAAAAAAACCCTTGGCAGAGACTTTTTTTCTTTTAAATGCCCCTAACAATCAGGCAACTCAGCTTGGATCGTCAGAGGCATTTAAAAGAAAAAACCCTTTTTTTCTTTTAAATGCCTCTGACGATCCAAGCTGATTTGCCTGATTGTCAGAGTTATTTAAAAAACCTTTTTTTCTTTTAAATGCCTCTGATGATCCAAGCTGAATTGCCTGATTGTCAGAGTTATTTAAAAGGAAACACGTCTCTGCCGATCAGGCAACTCAGCTGGGATTGTCGGAGCCTTTTGAAAGCATTTTTTTACAACCTCTTCGCTGAAGTTCATTGTTGAGTGCAATTATAGCTCTGGGATAAAAACTATTCAGAAAACGTGTGGTCTGAGTTTTAATTGTTCTGTATCTTGTGCTAGAAGGCAACAGTCCAAAAAGATTGTAAGCAGAATGGGAAGAGTCTCTGAGAATGTTATGCAACTTTCTCAAACAGAGAGGTTTGAAGATGTCATCCAGGGCTGGTAGTTGGAGTCCAATGATATTTTGAGCAGTTTTAATGATTCTCTGTAGAACTTTTTTGTCCACTGCAGAGCTGCTCCCATACCATGCAAGAATGCTGTATGTCAGGACACTCTCAATGGTGCTGCGATAGAAGGACAGAAGTAGATGCTGAGATAAATTTATCTTCCTGAGCATTCTCAGGAAGTACAACCTCTTCTGTGCCTTCTTCACAAGCACGTTAGCATTCATAGTCCATGAGAGGTCCTCCGAGATATAAATTTAAAACTACCCACCCTCTCCACCTCCTCATCATGGGGCTAGTAGTGGGGCTTAAAATAAATAAGGAAAAAACTAAAATGTTAACAAAGAATTGTACAAAAAGACAACAGGAAGAATTGGAAAGGGAAATTGGGGATTCAAACTGCTAAAAAGGTGAAATAGTTAAGAATTTGGCTTACGGCGAAATGTTCTACAATAAAAGAAGACGATGATAAATTAATGCAACAAATTCTAAAAAGACTTAGATATTTGGCCAAATTACAGAACAAGTAGAATAGCCATGATAAAGATGAATGTATTACTTAAATTATTATATATTTTTCAATCAATACCAATTAGACTAGGGAAACCATTTTTTGAATATCTAAATAGAATGATAGGTAAATTAATTTGGCTTGGGAAAAAAGCCTGAATAAAATGTAAACTTCTGCAGGACTCCAGAACCAAAGGAGGATTTGGCCTATCTGATTGGGAATTATATTATCAGGCAGCTGCAATAACTTGGTTAAAAGATTGGATCCAATTAAGAAATAAGAGAATATTAATATTGGAAGGCCATGACCTCCAAATTTACAAAGATAAATTCATGGAACCATCCGTTATTTTGAATCTAATTAATTTCCTGTTAGGCATGTCTTGATAGGGTTCAATCTGATTCAAATCGTCAATTATGTTCAACTTGTTGGGACATCTGGATTCCAATCATGGACTCAATTTGGTAAACTGGTCCCACTTCATGTGATTGCCTAAATGAAATCAAATTAAACTGTGTGAATCAGGTCATTTTGGTTTAATCTGAATCAAGCTGGATGCTAAAAATGCTCATGGAAAAGTCACCTGAAAGGATTCAGTAAAATTAAATGGATTCAAAAATCTCCAATTCAAGTGAGAAGTTCAAACTGAAGTATTGCTTTGATATTTGATTGGGAGACCTGACAACATTGCCTTTTGATTCAAGTCAAACACTCATGGATATTTTTTCTTCTGATTGGTTTGACAAATCTCTTATTTTTGTAGCAGCCTAGCCAGATGAACAAAATACTGAGAGACCTCCATGGAGCATGATATCACTGCCAATTCATATTTGATCTGGACAAGATAATTTTCCTGATTCCAAAATACATTATCACACGCTAGATTCTCATATGCAGCTATCAAACTGAATTCCGGGATAATGTTTTGAACAGCAGTTTATAATTTCAGTAGACACCTGCTGATGTTGGGTGCTATTGTTTCCCCATCAATTCATTTAGTAAACAATGCAAACAAGGTCTATGCTGACAATATTATATCACTATTATTTGGGATTTACTCATCTAGTTGAAATATTAATTTATATTGACATGATTTAGATTGAGATGATTGACATGGTTATATAGACATGATAGCAGTGTTCCAATATCTCAGGGGTTGCTACAAAGAAGAGGGAATCAAGCTATTCTCCAAAGCACCTGAGGGCAGGACAAGAAGAAATGGGTGGAAACTGATAAAGGAGAGAAGCAATTTAGAACTAAGGAGAAATTTCCTGACAGTTAGAATAATTAAACAGTAGAACAACTTGCCTCCAGAAGTTGTGAATGCACAGAGAAGAGATGATTAGGGCACTAGAGGCTAAAACATATGAAGAACGGTTGCAGATATGTCTAGTTTAATGAAAAGTAGGACGAGGGGAGACATGATAGTACTGTTCCAATATCTCAGGGGCTGCCACAATGAAGAGGGAATCAAGCTATTCTCTAAAGCACCTGAGGGCAGGAAAAGAAGCAATGAGTGGAAACTGATCAAGGAGAGAAGCAATTTAGAACTAAGGAGAAATTTCCTGACAGTTAGAACAATTAAACGGTGGAACAACTTGCCTCCAGAACTTGGGAATGCTCCAACACTGGAAGTTTTTAAGAAGATGTTGGATAACTATTTCTCTGAAGTGGTGTAAGGTTTCCTGCCTAAGCAGGGGTTTGGACTAGATGACCTCCAAGGTCCCTTCCAACTCTGTTATTCTATTTCTATTTCTAATCCGTGTATGATATACCATGCACTATATCGGGTGTCAGCAATCTGTGGCTCTACAGCTGCATGCAGCTCTTTGGGCCCTCTGCTGTGGCTTCCTGTTGGGTGATTCCACCACTGGCTAGCCCCACCCCTCGCCCTCCCCTCCCAGTCATTCTCCATCTGGCCTGAGAAGGTAAGGGCGACTGTGGGGGATGGAGAAGTGGCCAGGACAGAGACAGAGAGATACAGAGAGAGGGGGAGAGAGAGAGACATAGAGAGATACAGACAGAGGGGGGTACAGGGGGGGGGAGGGAGGGAGGGAAAGAGAGAAACGTCAAAAGGGTTTTGTGGTCCCTGGTGTTTTTTAACAACTGGTTCTCCAGCTGAGTAGATGTGGCTAGGGGGGTAATGTGACTGGGTGGACATGGCCAACTCTTTTTTTTTTTTTTTAATTAAAACCATTTTTTCTACAACCTCTTCGGCTGAGGTTGTAGAAAAAAATGTTTTTAAAAGAAAAAAAAGCCTCTGGCAATCAGACAACTCAGCTGGAATCGTCAGAGGCTTTTAAAAGCCTCCTCGGCAGAAGAGATTGTAGAAAAAATGCTTTTAAAAGCCTCTGACGATCCCATCTGAGCCACATGATCATCAGAGGCTTTTAAAAAAAAAAACTTTTAAAAGCATTTTTTCAGCCGAAGAGGTTGTAGAAAAAATGCTTTTAAAAATAATAATAATAATAAAAAAAGCCTCTGATGATCGTGCAGCTCAGCTGGGGGGTGGGTGGGCAGGGATTTTTGCTACCGGTTCTCCGAACCACCAGCCTCCATCGCGACTGGATCGGGCGATTCAGTCCGAACCGGGAGCATTGTATCCCTGATTCACACATATACTACACTGATATATTAGGACATTCTAGGTCCGTGATAGAAAACCTATGGCACGTCTGCCGGAAGTGGCATGCAGAGCCATGTCACCTGGCACGCACAGCGTCACCCGTTCCTGTTCCGGGTTTCTGGCATGCATGCACACACAATGATCAGCTGGCTTTTTACTTTCATCAGTGTCAGAAACTGGAAGAGCTGGTTTTCCATTTTCCTGGTTGTACATGCACACCAGCCAGCTGATCGTTGGGCATGCATGCATGCCAGAAACCCAAAAGAGTAGCTGGCTGAAATCGGAAGTTTAGTAGCTGAAACCGGAAGTTCATTTTCGGATACGCGCAAGCACCTTGAGTAGCTTTGCTTCCTGTTTGCAGCCCAGATGCACGGTGTTGAAAAGGTTCGCCATCACTGTCCTAGATCCTTGGGAAGAACTCTTATTTATTTTTATTAATTTGTGCTTATTAATTGATTAAATTTTATGCTACCCATGTCCCTTACAAGGTGACTTTGGCAGCTTAAAAGTTATTCTATGCCTATCAAGGGCAATACCAGCTAAAGAACTGGTAATTGTCCCCATGTTGAACTAGATGACCTATAAGCTCCTTTCCAACTCTGTTAATCTATGTTGTGTATATAACAATTTCAGAGGCAGTGGTAATTAAAAATGCCCATCCTGCTTCAAATGAGTTAAAAGGAGTCTGAATCACTCTGAAGTATCCAGAATGTTTGCTGGTCTGGAACAGAGCCTCGGTTTCTATTACAAATATAACTTCAGTCTGTATCCTTCAGCTTGATTAAAAGGAAATTGGAAAAGGTTAAACTTGTTAGAGTCTGCAGCAATCTAACCAGCACACAAGAAAATAACTCAACAGGATTCATGTATAAAAGAAACTTGTTTATATACAGTAATATAAAACATGATGCATGTATACAATACCCATACAACAGAAGCCAGAACCAGAACTCAGCATCCAGAAGTACAGAATCAATATAATCGCATAAGCTATAACGCAAGGATAAACCAACTCTTTTATACATAACAGTCAAGCTAAGCCACGTCCAGGCTCCAAACTGTCTGAGTCCCCGTTGGTTGACCTGTTGCCATGTTTTTCCAATTCATGAACTCTTATACACTGACAAAACTAAAGCTCTTTTTCAAAAAGAACAAAAGAAAAATATTTTTTATCCTTACCCTTTTTTGTGTATCGAAAGCCGCTGAGAGGTCAAGTAGCACCAGAATGGAGGAAAAAACCCCATCCTGGGCCCGCCAGAGATCATTCACCAGGTCAACCAATGCTGTTTCCATGCTGTGCCCATGCCTGAAACATGATTGGTACGGGTCCAGATAATCAGTTTCCTCCAGGAATTGCGGAAGTTGGTACGCCACCACAGACTCAACAACCTTCGCTATGAAGCGGAGGTTGGAGATGGGACAAAAGTTGTTCAAGGAGGCTGGATCTAGAACAGGCTTCTTGAGGAGGGGTTGAACCACCGCCTCCTTAAGTATGGCGGGGAAGACCCCATCCCTCAAAGAAGCATTGATAATCACCTGGACCCGTTTATCTGAGGGACAGTGACATCCCTAGGTCTAAGACCTTCCCTAATAACAACCACCACCTCTCCACCCCTCCCGTGGAGTCACGGCTGGTGCAGTACATGGAAGCCTGTTGGACACAAATCAGAGAGGGGGACCCCCCCCCCTCTGGGCCCAACCAGGTCTCAGTGATACCAGCCAGGTCCACACACCCCTTGTCTATCAAGTCTCGTACAAGGGGAGCCTTATTAACAATGGACCTGGCATTAACATACACCAGCCAAAGTTCCGGGTTCTGCACTCCTAACCCCCCAGGGACACAAGCAGAACTGCGAGGGTCAGAGCACTGAACCTGCTGCAAACAGCAGGGACACGTCCCTCCAATATCCGAACGCCCTCTGTACTCTCCACCACCGTACCTCCCAACCACTGGTCTTTACCATCAACAAGTCCTGATTTTTTTTTCAAATTCTTATGCTCCTTGCCTAAAGTTTATTCCAAGAGAAGAATCTCAAAGCAGAAGCATAAATTGGATCCCAAAGCACCAGATGGCTGAAGATACAGTTTCTGTAGATAACAAGGCACTTCCTTATTATAATAATATCTTGTTGTGTAAAATTTAATTATAAGTCCCCCTGGGAGCAGATTTTTTGGATGAGAGGCAGATGTAAACAAACACAATGAAACCCGAGAAGAATTTGACAGGTGATGCTATTTCAACCTTCGTCATCTGCTGTTCTTCTTGAGTTCCTAGGAAAAAAACCCCAATTCTAATTAAATTCACATTGCGTGCTCTATTCCAACCCTTAAAGTCAAAGGAGTTCTGGATCCTTCAAATAGTAATTTAAACAGTTGGACATTCCATATCATAATTCCATCCCTGATATTGTGTCCGATTGGCCACAGTTTACTTCCTAGGAAAGAACAACCCTTGACTCTATGGATGCTACTTTTACTAGAAATGCCAAGTGCAATGTGAGTGAGGCAAGCTCTGAAGAAAAACCGCACAAAAATCATATATTGAAAGCAATCCCCAATGTCCAAAACCCTCCTTCCTGGGAGAACAATCCAATCAGATCTCAT
This sequence comes from Masticophis lateralis, assembly GCA_030761175.1. Lineage (NCBI taxonomy): Eukaryota > Metazoa > Chordata > Lepidosauria > Squamata > Colubridae > Masticophis > Masticophis lateralis. The sequence continues at coordinate 8,280,306 of JAUDYJ010000003.1, forward strand.
TCCAATGTTTTGGGAACCTCCAGTGCTGCGGTAAATTTCTTCTCCAGGACTGGTGTCCTTCAAGCGAGGCAGATGGCTCGGTTTGGCACCTCTGATTCCTGTTAGTGTCCATACTGTCTAATTTCCCATAGCGTTCTTTCATGCCTCCAGCACTCTTCCCTTCCCAAATACCCCCTCCAGCCCTGGTTATGGCAGTTGCTAGCAAGCTTGAAAGAAAGCGAAGATATGCAGTTGACACATTGGCTGTGCCGTGGCATTTTGAGCAGCAGGCCAGATTAAGAAAAGGAAGTTTCCCTCACTGGATCTCTGCCTATTTTGTAGGATCAATGAGTGCTTGGAAGAGCTTTCCCATGCCAGGAAATGAAAGGATTAGCAGAAGGCAAAGGCTATTTTGGGCCCTGTGACTCATATTCTGAAAACTCCCCCTGTGCTGTTGAGATGTTCTCCATAGCGTTCATTAGAATTTGCACAATAACTGTGAGTGAATCTGGAGCAATTTACCTTTTAATTCCCTTGCCGTTTTATCAGTTGCTAGAAGATTACTGCAATCCTGTGTAGTTACTGCATGAGATTTCTTCCTCAGCCAAATCCTTGATGCACAAATTGATCCAAAACCTTTCATGTACTCAGGGGTGGGTTTCAACATTTTTTGCAAGGGGTTCTCTGCCTGGTTGCTGGGTGGGCGTGGCTATGGTGGGTGTGGTCTAGTCGGCGTCCTGCACCACGATGGGGCGGGGGGGGGGCATTTTTGCCCTCTCTAGGCTGTGGAAGTTTTCTTCAAGCCTCCTGGAGGGCAAAAATGGCTTTCCCAGCCCCCAGAGGCCCTCTGGAGGTTGGAAACAGGCCCGTTTCCGGCCTTTCTGAATTTCCAGTAGGCCCATTTTTTGCCCTCCCTGAGCCTCCCTGAGCACCCTGCACTTACCTACATCTAAAACGGACCGCGTGGGGACTCCTGGGAGGGGCGGGGATGGGTGGGCGGGGCCAGCCAGGAGTGGGATTTGGGGGGGGTCTCTGAACTGCACAGAATCTTAGCTAGAGGTTCTCCCGAATCCGTGAATCCCCAGCAGCCCACCCCTGCATGTACTCAACATCTTATATGGTGTGAAGTTATGCTAAGAATTTACTAATAGTCAACCCCAACAGCGCAGTCACAAACCATTCTGTAAGATAAAGTTCCACTTACTTATTAGGCTAGTCTTCAAAATAAGGGGCAGAAGATAAACTAGAACTGGATTTTTATTTTTTATTTTTTTTGCCTTGCACAAACTGCACATTAAATCATTCTAACTGTTGTGCTACTCCTTTTATTGCACAAATCGATAAAGAATATCGGCAGTATAATATCTCGCACACACTTTGAAGCACGATAGAGAAGACTGGCTTTCTTCACAGGTTTATTATCAACTAATAGGTTATGACTAAGATGGACCGCCTTGGGAAATTCAGAGCTTTTGATTAGACTTGAAAGTCAAAAGATATCGTGAAAGAAAGTAATTTCAATCTGTGCCTTGAATTTGAAAATGAAATGAGATTTCAGGATCCAATCTAGATAGCTCACCGGGAACAGACACTTAGTTTTTTGAGCTTTCAGACTTGTTCCGGAGCCCATCCTCAGAGAACTTCTCTCTACCAGAATGTGTGCTTTGGACTATTTTATGCATCATATTAGTGCCTATAGTCAAGGCTATGGTTTTCCCAGTTGCAATGTATGGCTGTGAAAGTTGGACCATAAGAAAGGCTGAGCACCAAAGAATAGAGGCCTTTGAAGTCTGGTGCTGGAGAAGACACCTGTGAGTCCCTTGGACTGCAAGGCAAACAAACAAGTCGGTCCTAGAGGAGATCAACCCTGACTGCTCTTTAGAAGGTCAGATCCTGAAGATGAAACTCAAATACTTTGGCCATCTAACGAGAAGGAAGGACTCACTGGAGAAGAGCCTAATGCTGGGAAAGATTGAGGCCAAAACAAGAAGAGAACGACAGAGAATTAGGTGGCTGGATGGAGACACTGAAGCAGTAAGTGTGAGCTTAAATGGACGCCAGGGGATGGTAGAGGAAAGGAAGGCCTGGAGGAACGTTGTCCATGGGGTCGCAATGGGTCGGACACAACTTCATAACTAACAACAAATGCATCATATTTATATGGTGCCTGGTTGGGTGTGGCTTTTTATTGATTAATTGGGGAGTTGATGACCAATTACTAAATTGTTTTTTTTTGGTTTTTTTTAAATTTGATTTATATGCCGCCCTTCTCCGGAGACTCAGGGCGGCTTACAACGCGTTAAGCAATAGCCTTCATACTTTTGTATATTTATATTTATACAAAGTCAGCTTATTGCCCCCAACAAACTGGGTCCTCAATTTACCCACCTTATAAAGGATGGAAGGCTGAGTCGACCTTGAGCCTGCCTGGGATTGAACTCGCCAGTAATTGCAGCAGCTGGATCTTAAATGCTGCCTTTGTAGGAGGCATTACTCCCCTACGCTACTTTTTCTTTTTACATTGCTACAAAAGTCTCCAGTGAATTGAAAATGAAGAATATTTAAGGGCCATTTAGCCCCAAAGCAATGCTCGCTCTCGCTCATGCTGAGTAGTTTCTGCAAAATAGGGTTACTTCACCTGGCCACATAGCCAGCAGCATTTTTCATTAAATGGAACAGTAATCTTTGATTTTATGACTAGGTGGAATTGCAGTACATTTTCAAGGTCGTATCTAGTCTTGTGTTGTGAGAAACCCATCCTAGTCATTGCTGCCCAGATCCTACTTTTTTCTTTGTTCTCCTTCTTTACTGATCAAAGAATAGAATAGAATAACAGAGTTGGAAGGGACCTTGGAGGTCTTCTACTCCAACCTTCTGCCTAGGCAGGAAACCCTACACGACTTCAGACAAATGGTTATCCAAAATCTTCTTTAAAACTTCCAGTGTTGGAGCATTCACAACTTCCGGAGGCAAGTTGTTCCACTGATTAATTGTTCTAACTGTCAGGAATTTTTTTCTTAGTTCTAGGTTGCTTCTCTCCTGGATTAGTTTCCTTCCATTGCTTCTTGTCCTGCTTTCAGGTGCTTTGGAGAATAGCTTGACTCTCTCTTCTTTGTGGCAACCCTTGAGATATTGGAAGACTACTATCATGTCATCCCTAGTCCTTCTTTTCATTAAACTAGACATACACCCACTTCCAGCAACTGTTCTTCATTTGTTTTAGTCTCCAGTCCCTTAATCATCTTTGTTACTCTTCTCTGCACTCTTTCTAGAGTATCAACATCTTTTTATATATATATCATGGCAAAGATCTTTCTTAGTTTCAGAATTTTTTTCTCATTCACTTTCCTTTCCTTGTCTGGCAAAGTTATTCCGTCTTTCATTCAGCTAAGCAATTGTTCTAGCTCACTGAAGTCCTACCTGCTCCTTGTCCACGATGAGAACCATCTTCCATAGCAACAAATTGAGTCCTCCTCCTTGACTTCTTCATCCTTCTCTCTTCCTAGTCCCCCAAATGGTCTTTCCTGACCGTGCCTTGCTGCCCCATTGCCCCTGCCCCTAAGTAACCACCCACATAACACAAAGATAGGTAGGGTTTCCCAGGAGTCAGCAGGACTGGCATTTACTGACTGGGCAGCTTGGGCAACCAACTCATGCGGTTTCTAAATGACTTGATGGATTGGACCAAGATGAGTCATTAAGCCATCACTTCATTTCATTTTTTTTTTCATTTATTGGATTTATATACTGCCCTACTCCCGAAGGACTCAGGGCGGTGAACAGCCACAGAATAAAACACATAAATACAAAATTTAAAAACAGAATAAAACCAAATTAAACAATTTGGCCGAGACAAATTTAAAACACCCACTAATTTAAAAACAAATTAAAAATTTACATTTTAAAGGAGAAAGATTTATGCCAGGCTGGCTTGATGGAATAAAAAAGTCTTGAGAGCGCGACGGAAGGTGTGCAGATCCAGGATCCTCCGTATCTCCGGCGGGAGCTCATTTCAGATAGTAGGTGCCCCCACAGAGAAGGCTCTCCCCCTGGGGGCCACCAGTCAACATTGTTTGGCTGATGGCACCCAGAGGAGCCCCTCTCTATGAGAGCGTACCGGCCGGTGAGAGGCTATTGGTGGTAGCAGGCGGTCCCGTAAATAACCAGGTCCTAAGCCATGGAGCGCTATCATGATTCTCTTCTGGAATTGTTTCCATGACCTGTGCATTTATCTTTGCGCCCTCATCCTGTTGGGCAACATTGGCAGTTGGGCAATATTATTGGAGTAGGGTCCTTGATGCTCTCTGAGCTTGAATAGAGTAGAGTAGAGTAGAGTAGAGTAGAGTAGAGTAGAGTAGAGTAGAGTGTAGAGTAGAATAGAATAGAGTAGAGTAGAGTAGAGTGTAGAGTAGAATAGAATAGAGTAGAGTAGAGTAGAGTAGAGTAGAGTAGAGTAGAGTAGAGTAGAGTGGAGTAGAGTAGAGTAGAGTAGAACAGAACAGAACAGAACAGAACAGAACAGAACAGAACAGAATAGAATATGCCAACATACATTGTACGTTCAAATATAAGATCTCACTGTATGTACATAAGCTCTCAGTGTACATATAAACAACAAAGTGATAAATCATAAATCATAAAATACAAACAATAAAATAATAAATCATAAGATACCAACAGGAGAAGCTAATAGGAAATATGGGAAGGATAACAGCACTGCATGGGTAAATATCCTTAGGAATAAGGTAGTTCTTGGCTGCTTATTGAACAAACGATAGTTAAAAATATGACTCAATAAAAGCTTTACATTTTTCATTTCCCTGATTTGGTTGTTTCTTCTGAAAGTTTCCACCAGAAATTAGAACCCCTCGATGTGTTGTTATCACGACTGCCCTGCGAGGGAAAATTAATCAAGGAGCAACCTTTCCAATGAGTTCTGAGACTCAAAATGTTGCTGGAATTAAGAAGATTCTGAACGGGCAGGACTGATGATTCTCTTATTAAGTCTTTGCAAATTAGTTCATTATCAATGCCTCACTCTGTGATTGCAAGAGCAGCCCCTATAATTCAGAAACGGCAGGTCAGTGGCTTTTCAGGAAAAAAAATGCTCAAGGGAGGCCAAAATTGAATCCAGATCATTCTCCAAAGCACCGTGGTGGATGTCAAGCTGAACCACCTGTCAGTCTCCTCCTCTTCCTCTCCTTCGGCTTTGTCTACTTTGGGTTCTCCTCTCCGAGATGCAGGATATTCCCTCTAAAGCCGACAGCTGCAGCTTCGCTCCTTGTCTTCATCCCAGCAGGTTGCACCACACTAAACTGTGTCAAGGCCACACGTTCCAGCCGATAACATCCCCAAAGCAGATGGTAACAAGGTCCTGGACTGTTCACATTGTGCCAGTTGGCACAGAGCTCAGTTGCCTGCCTTCCTCTATAGATCAAGTTTATTGCTGTGGCAGCTAAATAAATAAATGTTCATGTCCAACTTGCAGGCGTGTTTCCGAGTGCCGATTGTCACCTTTGAACAGGGGTGGGCTGCTGGGGGTTCTCAAGGGTTCAGGAGAACCTCTAGCTAAGATTCTGTGCAGTTCGGAGAACCCCCAAATCCCACACCTGGCTGGCCCATCCACTCCTGCCCACCCCATCCCTCCCAGGAGTCCCCATGAGATCTGATTTGGATGCATGTAAGTGCAAGGTGCATGTAGAGGCTCTTGGAGAGCAAAAATTGTGCCTACTGGAAGTTTGGGAAGGCTGGAAATGGGCCCATTTCCAGCCTCCAAAGGGCCTCCAGAGCCTGGGGAGGCTGTTTTCGTCCTCCCGGAGGCTCGAGAAAAGCCTCCGGAGCCTGGAGAGGGCAAAAACACCCCCCACCATGGTGCAAGAAGTCGACTAGACCACGCCCACCATGGCCACGTCCACTCAGTAACCGGGTAGAGAACCCCTTGCTAAAACGTTTGAAGCCTACCCCTGCCTTTAATACCCTACATGGCTTGGGAGCAGCTTATTTGAGGGATTGTCTCTTTTCAAAAGTTTCTACCCATCCAACTTGATGTCTATGGAGATTCTCAGGCAAACAGGTCATGGTTATCCCAAAGGTGCTTTTTTTTCAAGAGGCACCTGGATTTTCTTGTTTTTCTTTTGAAGAACATTTCACTTCTCCTCCAAGAAGTTTCTTCAGCTCTGACTGGATGATGGGGAATGGAATATTCTTCCCACCAGCTGGTCATTTGTATTCTTTTAGAGAGTTGTTGAGGCCTGGGAGATCTGGAAGTCACAGGGGAGTCCAATTGGTAATCTGATGGTCAATCAAGAGCTAACAGGCTCCTAATGTCAGGGTTCCAAGTAACACTCCCAACGAAAGAAAACGTTGAGGCTTGAGTTTCCTCAAACTTACATTTTATTAGAGATGTCCTATTGGCATATCTGGGAAAACCCAAATCTGAAAGTTTCCAGGTTTTTCCCACCCAAAGAAAAGTTCAAGTCCCTGCCCAACACCCACAAGTCCATCACATGGCCCAAGCAAACATCATCCCAACTGAAGATGCCAGTCTCCAGGTGCAGGGCAAGATATTTATTTATTATTATTATTTATTAATTAGATTTCTATATTGCCCTTCTCCTGCCGGACTCAGGGCAGTGAACAGCCAATTAAAAACCAATACAAAAAAGTTAAAAACATACTAAAACCAATATAAATTAGGCTGAGAGTATAAAACAGAATAAAACTTGACTTCTTGAGAAAGGAATGTTATTATGACTATATATCCACACAATCCCTCCTCCCAGTTCCCACAGTAGTAAATGTGGCAGGTCTGAAGGCCTAACGCAAAAGATGGCTTCCAGGCCTGACACCTTCAACACCTGAAGGCTGAAGTCACAAGCCAGTTTGAAATGCCAAAAAGGTATTATAAAATGAACATTAAGAGAGAGAACAGAGAGGGAAAAAAATATCAATCACATTCTTTCAGCATGCCAGAATGGCAGGAGAGACAACACTTGAAGCCAGAAGTTTGCATGGTACCCTCCTAGGACTTAGATCTATCCTGAAATTCAAGCTGTCTGAAGTGGAGGGGATGACCATCTTCGAAAAATTGTTCTTAAGAGGACAGGGAGCAGGGGTGAAATCCAGCAGGTTCTGAAAAGTTCTGAAGAACTAGTAGCGGAAATTTTGAGTAGTTTGGAGAACTAGCAAATACCACTTCTGGCTGGCCCCAGAGTGGGGTGGGAATGGAGATTTTGCAATATCCTTCCCTGGAGTGCGGTGGAAAAGGAGATTTTGCAATATTCTCCCCCTGGAGTGGGGTGGGAATGGAGATTTTGCAGTATCCTTCCCCTGCCATGCCCACCAAGCCACACCCACTGAGCCACACCATGCCCACCAAGCCACGCCCGCAGAACTGATAGTAAAAAAAAATGAATTTCACCACTGACATATCTGGGGATGGATTAGGAGAACATAATTATTGAGGACTTAGTCCATCACTTTAAATAATGGAACTCCTGCCAAGAATATTTTAAGGGAGGAAGGTCTCTAGCAGAGGGCATCTGAGGATGCTGAGGTGACATAACATTGATTGTCTCTCCTCTCCTTGACAGGTGATCAGTGATTGTCTCCTCCTTCTCCCCACAATTCCTTTGATTAGGATGCTGTCCTCTTTCTCTTAATGGTTGCAAGCAGCAATTCAGATAAGAAGCCAGCATTAAGAATACAATGGTGCAATCTGCAAAGCTCTGATAAGTAATTTCTTTTAAGCAGGCCTTTTATTTGAGTGCACGGGTAGAGAAATAACGAAAATGCTTCAGCCAATCTATATAGCCTTTTTTTGGGGGGGGGGACAGATATTTCTTGCATGTGCGAGGAAAAAAAGGAGTCCACTTCACTGAACTTCTTGGGTGTCAATAAAGGAACAGTGCTAGAAAGAAGAGTGGGCCCTCCAAGTGAAATGGCTTGATTAAAAAGATAAGAAGAAGCAAAGATGTTTCGTCTTCAAGCCCAGGGTTTTCTGCATTTCTCATGGAGTTGAGATCCATGGCTCTGAGTTCATGAACACATGGCAAGACCTCAGATTTGGAGCCAGACCAAAGCCCGGGATGTGGCATCACAGCCATTTCCTCAGGACATTACATCAAAAAACTCAGGATATCACAACACTAGAACTCAGGATGTTAACACACAGCCCATTACCCAGGTTGTTAAAACACAAAAGACTAATGGGCACACATCAAGGACCTCACCCACACAGGATGTTATGAAACATCTAACTAATCTGCAAATATTAACTCCATCAACTAATCAAGATGTAACAATACAGGCAACCAACCTGCTCACAGCAACAAAGCCAGCGCCCCACACCTCCCCACCAGTATTTATAGAGAGACGGCAGCTCTGATCACGCTTTCCTCGCACAAGCACGAAGCTGAAGACACCAGCCTGAAGATGACGAGTGGGACCTCGCTGAAATGTTGCCAAGATACTCTCAATCTTACATGGGAAAAGACCCAAATACACCAAAACTTGCATATATATATATATATAATATTTTTGCTGATAATTCTATAAATAAAGGGATAAATATAGAATTATCAGCAAAAATATTAAAAACATAGAAAAAATAGCTTGTCGGCTATATGATACTGTCTGGATGGCCCATGAGATTGGGCTGAAAGGCAAAAATTGGAGATTTGTGATATCTCCTCCATTCGTGGTAATCCAGGATGACTCAATACAACAAACATACACACACACACACACACATATATATATATATATATATATACACACACACATATATTACATACTGTACATACATACATACATACATACATATGCATGCATGTATGTATGTATGTACATATCATGTATATATATATATATCACAGTGGTGAAATCTAAAATTTGTTACTACTGGTTCTGTGGGCATGGCCTATTCTATTCTATTCTATTCTATTCTATTCTATTCTATTCTATTCTATTCTATTCTATTCTATTCTATTCTATTCTATTCTATTCTAAGCAGTTGTGTTTTAAGTTCTAATCATTTCCAAACTCTCTTTCCTGCCTTTCTCCTCCCCTTAATGTATTTTATTCATGGAGCCTTCTCTGAACGTTCCCCATGGCATCATTTCTATTTTGATGTTCCTATTTTCACCGTTTGTGGGTTTTTATACACTTCCTGGCATCAAAGTCTCAGTCAGAGAGAAGCGTTTCCATTAATTATATTTTTCCCTTTGGAGTCCTGCCTGATTGCACAACGATTTCACACACACTCACACTCACGCCTACATAATCCTTTTTTTTTTCTTCTAGTTTGGTTCTCAGTCAAATTGAAACTGTACGGATATAAAAAGAGATGTAATAAACCATACATTTCTAAGAGAAACAGCAAATGTTGAGTCAGGAGGTCATTAGATGACTTCAGGAACCTGCTAGCATATAATTTTTAAGCGAAGGAAGTGATCTGGCTGTTATCCTGTTGATTGCCAGGGTTGATTCATTTATGGGTGTCGTTGCTTTATATGGGTGCTCGGTGGAAGTTATAGTATGCACTTTTGAAAGTGGACATTACCATCATTTACTGTATGGTGGTAATGTTCTCAGGTGACTAGAATAGAATAATACTGCTGTTCTCCTTCCAATAAACTGAAAAATCATAATATATAAAAACACGTCAACCACACAGTGATTAGGAATGAATTTAAATGAATGGCCAATAGAAATACAAACAATATAGGTAAAGGTACCCCTCACACATATGTGCTAGTTGTTCCTGACTCTAGGGGGCGATGCTCATCTCTGTTTCAAAGCCAAAGAGCCAGCGCTGTCTGAAGACGTCTTCATGGTCATGTGGCTGGCGTGATTCAACGCCAAAAGCGCACGGAACGCTGTTACTTTCCCACCAAAGTGGTCCCTATTTTTCTACTTGCATTTTTTATGTGCTTTCGAACTGCTAGGTTGGCAGAAGCTGGGACAAGTCACGGGAGCTCACCCCTTTATGCAGCACTAGGGATTCGAACCGCTGAACTGCCGACCTTTCGATTGACAAGCTCAGCATCTTAGCCACTGAGCCACCACATCCCTCCATACAAACAATAATACAGTACAAAATAGCACAGAGTGTCCTGTAACATAAGAACAGTTGGCATTTAAATATTATAATGGGCGAGAGAGATGGATTGTCCATTTTGTCGCTTTTCCCTCATTCTTGTGGCAGTTAAGGTTAGGGTTAGTGCCGTACCCAGCATTGCCACATTCTTGGTAGTAGTAGTAGTAGTAGTAGTAGTAGTAGTAGTAGTAGTGTGTCTTTATTCTAAATGTAAATGAACAAGACGAAATTCATTTGGGTGACCTTGCAAGCTCACTAAGAAGGCATAGGAAGTCTGCATTTCTGATCCCTGTCATATTTGCATTGCAACAGCTCCTGTTCATCTTTGTCGACATCTGCTGAGCAGCAAAGAAACGATAATTAAAAGAAAATTTATTTAGCCAGGCCTGTCACTGGGCAGAGATAGATAAATATCCTTGGTCAGAGATGCATACACCCAATGGTGGCAGATCTAGGTCAGGGGTGAAATCTACTTACCTTCCCTACCAGTTCGGAAGTGCACATGCGACACATGGAAGTGCATGTAAAAAACAGGTTACTTCCTGGTTAAAACCAGGAAGTAATGACGACCAGGCAGGTGGGCAGAGCCTCATGCTGCCATCACTACCAGTTCTCTGAACCACCCACTGCCATGGTTACGAGATTGACCAAACTGATCCGAACTGGTAGCATTTCACCTGTACTCTAGGTTGTTTTTCTTGAGCTACTAGGTCCTTCCTTCTTCTCTCCTTCCTCCCATCTTCTTTCCTTCCCTCCAACCTTTCTTTTCTTCTCCCTCCCTCTCTCCTCCCTCCTTCCCTCCTTCCTTTCTTCCTTCCAAAACTAACAAACAACTAAACACACACACACACACACACACACATATAAAGGGGGAGAATCATAATATGGAAGGAGCCTTAGTAACTTTCTAAATTGGCTCAATCCAGTAATATAGATATAAATATCTTCATCTACTTAAAGAAATTGAAAAAAAGAGGTGATGGAAAAGGATGCTATGGTGACCGAAATCTTCTCCAATAGATAGCACAGATGCTACCATCAACTGTGACCTGATGTTCCTTGTATGGACATTTGAGGACATCTTGGCTGTAGATCTAATTCCCATGCTTTCCCTGATTTATTTATTTATTTGCTCCCTGATCTTTTCTCCCTGATCTTTTCTCTGAGTGGCAAACATTGGATTCTCCTTTAATTTTGTTGCCACAAATACAATATCCCTAATGAGGTAAATTGAGTTGGAATAGAATAGAATAGAATAGAATAGAATAGAATAGAATAGAATAGAATAGAATAGAATAGAATAGAATAGAATAGAATAGAATAGAATAGAATAGAATTTTTTATTGGCCAAGTGTAATTGGATACAGAAGGAATTTGCCTTGGTGCATATGCTCTCAGTGTGCATAAAAGAAAAGATACATTCATCAGGAATCATAAGGTACAACACTTAATGATAAGAAAGGAGACGTGATGCAGAGATTGGACCCAAGTCATGTGTGAATACGTACCAGGTGCAAGGAACCAGAATGACTCTGAACAGGCTAAAGCTGTCAACTCGCAAAGCATTCCTGGCCTGCTCTCAAGTTGCCATAGGCAAGGGGAATGGGAAACCGATGAAACAGCATGGCAGCCAAAGACAGATGCACATTCCAGATTTATCTCTCTCAAGGTTGTCTCCCAAGGTTACCCACAGCGGCTGGAGGGGAGTGGTCTCTACAACCGACGAAATTGCTCCATTGGTGAATGTGATTGATGATACACCGGGGGGGGGGGGGGGGGCAGGGTCATGATTTGGGCATAAATTATGTGGAGTTAGATTTGGCTTCACTTGGGAATGTGCCAATATGAAGCTCCTAATAAATAACTGGATTTCTTTTGAAGCTTGGCTCAAGGCTCATGATTTAATTAGGGCATCCATTGGAACCCTGACAAAAGCAATTTCTTTACTGTTGGTTGACTATTTTACAGGAATCTCACCAGACTGACAGCATTCCCTTGGGAACCAGCGACAAAGGCTTCAATAGTTTAGCCTCTGCCGTTTCCTCCCATGGAACAGCTCCATGCTGCAACCCGATTTTTTATTTCCACCTCTCTTTTAGATGATGATTGCACCACAATTCCCCAGTTGAGTGGAAAATTGAATATAGCTTCCCCTTGTTGCTGTCCAACCTTCAGTGACTACTCTACATCAATTCCTCCCCGTATTTTAAACATTTGATTGGATTATAGAATAAAATACAAAAAAGACAACTAGAAAAGCAAATAGTAAGACACAATGGGGGGAAAAGGAGAAAGACAAATGAAGAGGGGAGGAAGAACAAAAAAGATTCTTGATTACAGGAGATTTTTTTCTCTCTCATCGCCTGCCAGATTGAGGTAGCCAACTATGTAAGGATTCTACAAAAGACAGCTTTAAATCAGGATTTCCAATGCCAGCAGGGGAAAAAAAAACCCTTCATTGAGATTAAAAATATTGCTCCCCATGTAAACATTGTCCCATTCAACTACCATAGGGAGTAACTCAATTGAAATTGATCTCAGTTGCCTGCCAAGGCAGATGCAGAATTCTGTTTACTGGTTTATTTGTGCAGGATTGTGCTGACGGATGGGTTATTATTTTTTTTTCCCCTTCCTCTTCAACACCAAGACCGAAAGAGTCTCTTTGCTGTCTGCCAGAAATTTGGCTTTTGCAAAACTGTATTTTGTCGGTTTCAAAAAATTTTTACTACTGGTTCTGTGGGCGTGGCTTGGGTGTGGCATGGGAAGGATACTGCAAAACCTCCATTCCCTCCCGATCAGCTGGGACTTGGAAGGCAGAGAATAGATGGAGGCGGGACCAGTCAGTTTGGTTCTCAGACCTACTCAAAATTTCCGCTACCAGTTCTCTAGAATTGGTCCGAACCTGCTAAAACTCACCTCTGACCAGTTCTCTATATGCACGCATCCTCGCTTCATACACAGTTGCACCCGGTTTGCACATGTGCCTGCCTTCTGCACATGCTCCCGACCTTAAAAATGTACCTATGAGATAGAGCCAGGGTAGATGGGCAGGCTCACCCCCGATTTCCGCTACTGGTTCGGGCAAACCAGTCCAAACTGGCTGAATACCACCTCTGGACTAATGGTTGTTAAGCGAATCTGGCTTCCCATTGACTTCGCCTGTCAAGGTTGCAAAAGGCAATCACATGACCCCAGGACACTGCAACCATCATAAATATGAGTCAGCGGCCAAGTGTCTGAATTTTTTTTTTTTAAAAAAAATATTTTTTATTGAATATTTTACATTTTTAAAACCAAAAGCATAATAGAAACATACCAAAAACGAAAAAATGAAAAAGAAGAAAAAGAGAAAAGAACATACACATACACCAAACGGTAAAATACAAAACATAAATAACAACAATATATAATATTTTACAACTTTCTGCATCGACAGTTATCTATACTTTTTAAATTCAATCTTCATAATCATTCACTTATTCTTGTATAATCATATTAAACATTCTTTTAAACTAAATTATTATATATACTTTTACATTATATTTATTGATATAGTCAATATTTTATCCTTAATTCAATAATTCAGAGCCTGGTGGCGCAGTGGACTAAGTGCTGTTAAAGTAGCACTTAGTTGCCAGCTGCCTGCAATTATTGCAAGTTTGAATCTCACCAGACTCAAGGTTGACTCAGCCTTCCATCATTCCGAGGTAGGTAAAATGAGGACCCGGATTGTGGGGGTAATAAGCTGATTTTGTATAAAAAAGAACTGCTTGAGGGGCCCTAAAGCTCTACTAGGCAGGTATATACAAAAGTATGAAGGCTACTGCTTAACTCATTGTAAGATGCCCTGAGTCTCCAGAGAAGGGTGGCATATAAATCTAACCAATAAATAAATAAATAAATAAATACTCTTAAATTCCAATTAGTCAAATTTCAGCTTACATTCTTATTTCTTATTTTGATTTCTATTTTCTAGCCATGTATAAAATCTATTCCACACTTTATAGTAATCCAAATCACCCCTTTCTTTAATCTCTGTTATCCATTTCAGGACATTCGAGGATTTTTTTAATTACTATTTCTTCAGGTGGTATATTGATCTGTTTCCACATTTGTGCCAGAGCAATTCTGTCCACCATTAGTATATGCAGTGTTATACAGTACAAATGTTTCTCCATTTTCTTATCAATTGTTCCTAGAAGAAAGTGTGAATTCTTATCATATGACCATGCAAATGTTGGAATGAAAAGAACAGTCATAAACCACTCTTCTCAATGCTTTTGTAACTTTGAATGGGCACTAAGCAAACTGTTATATGTCAGGGACTATGTATATGTGGTACATATGGCAATACATTTTAAAAATACTATAGATAGTGATGTATAAGCAGTGATAAGCAGACTCTCAAATTTTTAACCAAAATAGCATGAAAATATGCCATCCACAGCTAAGACAATTGGGGAAAGGGGTTTTGGCCACTGAAGCCAAGAGAAATCTGAAGGGTTGTTGTATTGTTTGCATTAAAACTGAATGGTTATTAGGAAAAGTGAAAGCCTGGAGATTCACTTCGATGCCCCCTAGCAATCTTATTAGTAGATCAGTGGAAAAAAACATTGCGTTCTGATGTCCAGTGATTCTAAATTATAGGAAAACACTTGTTGAGAGACCTTATAAATGATCTGACAGGGTTTATAAATGATGCAGAGTTAAGGTTGAACAGAGAAGTGGCCAGATCTATTGGCGATAATGAATCTATTCGGGGAGGAAAGTAATTGTTGTGGAGCCTTCAAAGGAATTTCTCGGGGACGTGATGAATGGGTCTTGAAATGGAAAGTGGAGATCAGTGTATGCAAGGAGGGCATGGCGCTTGTTGGTTTTAAAATTCAGACTCAGCGATATGTTACATTATATTAATGGAGTCTGAGCTTGTGCTGGCTAATCAGGAAATGTATTTCAAAGTCCGGCTGGATGGCTCAATGAATGTCGATCAAACTGCTGGGAGAAGACAAAATGCAAATTCCATGTGAGGGACCCTTGGAAAAGAAATCAACAACGAAACTGCCAATAAATTAATATTCTGATGTGATTTGCCCTTGAAATGCTGAACAGCATACACAGAGTTACTCTCATGCGCAGCATAAGCTGGAGAAGGTGCAGAAAAAGAAAATCAAAATTGAGAATGGAATAGAGCAGTGAAGCTCTTTAGCTTAGTGGGTGGGTAATAAGAGTCTGCCTTAAACTGTGTAGCATGTATGGAGAAGGTTTATCTCCCCATCTTAACATCCCAGGACAGAAGTTGTCAAACAAAAGAGAAGCAATGTAGGAGATAATGAGGCTGAGCTCGCAGGAGGGGTCAAACGCATCATCAGTCACGAGTCCCGGCGTGCCCACAAGAGATTTAAGTCCAGCCCACCTTGAATCCCATTCTATTTTACACCTGCTAATTCATTAATTAATGGACAGGGTGGCTCAGTGGCTAGGACGCTGAGCTTGTCAATTGAAAGGTCGGCAGTTCAGCGGTTCGAATCCCCGGTGCCGCATAATGGGGTGAGCTCCCATTACTTGCTCCAGCTTCTGCCAACCTAGCAGTTCAAAAGCACATAAAAATGCAAGTAGAAAAATAGGGACCACCTTTGGTGGGAAGGAAACAGTGCTCCGTGCACCTTCGGTATTTAGTCATGCCGGCCAGATGACCATAGAGATGTCTTCGGACAGTGCTGGCTTTTTGGTTTTGAAACGGAGATGAGCACCGCCCCCTAGAGTCAGGAACGACTAGCATATATGTGCGAGGGAACCTTTACCTTAATTTCCTTTGACTGTTTTTATTTCAGATTCTTGTAGAAAGCATAAGCTGCAATAAATCTTTATACTCATTTGAACTGCACTGAATCTCTTGATTTCTCCAGCACTTGACAGGCAGAGTTATGAGAAAATGTAAACACACACACACACACACACACACACACACACACACACCCCTTTACAGAGTGTGGAACCACATCCCAGAATTTAATGACACTAGATGTATTGACAGAACAATTAATCAATGGAACAACTTGCATCCAGAAGTTGTGAATGCTACAGCAATGGAGGTTTTTAAGAAGATGCTGGATACCCATTTGTCTCAAGTGGTGTAGGGTTTCTTGCCTAAGCAGGGGGTTGGACTAGAAGACCTCCAAGGTCCCTTCCAACTCTGATATTCTAAATTTTATTGATGGCCTCCCACACAGACAGTCTTAACAGAGCGCTAGAGAAATTCAACGAAGATATTATCACTGATTATGCAACCTCACTTTTTTAAAAAATTTGATTTATATGCCGCCCTTCTCCGGAGACTCAGGGCGGCTTACAATGCGTTAAGCAATAGCCTTCATACTTTTGTATATTTATACAAAGTCAGTTTATTGCCCCCACAATCTGGGTCCTCATTTTACCTACCTTAGAAAGGATGGAAGGCTGAGTCAACCTTGAGCCTGGTAAGATTTGAACTTGCAGTAATTGCAGGCAGCTGATGTTAATAACTGTTAATAACGGTGCTTTAGTCTGCTGCGCCACCAGGGCTCCTGGAGAAGCATTCAATGGTTTTGGACAGAGTTCTTGCTGGCTAAGAGAGGTGGCGTTTTAGTAAATGTGTCACAACTGGCTCTGGCAGCAACACTGATGTTTCACTAGCTGCCAAACATCTGATTGACATATTAAGCTCTGCTCTCATCCATCTAGCAAAAGGCCAAAGCATGTAACACTTAGTTCTCACGAGCTGGATCCAGCTTATTACTGATAAAGAAGATTCTTCTTCTTTTAGAAAATTGTTGTCTTTCTCCTTGCAACCTTCATGAGAAGGAACCTGAATTAGTAATTTCATCTGAGGAGAGCAAACTGGACCAACTAATCCAATGATATGGTCTATTATAGTTGTTTACTCACTAAGTTGTGTCTGACCCCATTTGGATAACACTCCAAAGACCTCACTGTCCTCCACTGTCTCTCAGAGTTTGCCCAAATCCATGTTCATTGTGTTGTTGACACTATTAGACCATCTCATTCCCTGCCATCTCCTTCTCCTTTTGTCTTCCATCTTTCCCAATATCAGGATGTTTTCCCATGACTCCCCTTCATGGATCACAACCTTCTTGTGGTAAAAGACCTTGCATAGCCCAAAGTAACTATGAACTAAGCTGTGGAGGGCCACTCAAACAGACAAGTCATAGCGGAGAGTTCTGACAAATTGTGCTCTACCGGAGTAGGAAATTGTAACTCAATCCAGTATCCATGTCAAGAAACCCCACCCTTGAAAAAATCCATAGCATATACCAAAATATATACAGTATTTTAAGGGTCATAGGATTGATTGGGTGTTGAAGAAGACCCATCAATTCTCCCACTACTCTCCATTTCTACACTATCAGCAGCAACAGGGAGAAACCACGGCAGAGGTGGGTTCTAAATTTTTTTACTACTGGTTCTGTGGGTGTGGCTTATTTTGTGGGTGTGGCTTGATGGTCATGTGACAATTATTTAGAATTTAGCAGAGGTACTGGTCAACCAGGCTTTTAACTGCTTGCAGAGCTGTACCGATCTGCCTATTTATTTTTTGCAGGCACTGGTCTATCCATTTATTTCTGCAGGCACTGATCTACTCTTATATTTTTGCAGGCACTGGTCTACTCATTTGTTTTCTTTTAACACTGATCAGCTGTAGGGCGGCCCTTTGAAGCAAGAGTTTAAACAATTTTTTTCCCTGTAGCCATCAGGAGACTCAGGAGGCAGCAATAGATTTGGGGTGGGGCCAAATAAAAGGTAAGAATAACACGAGGGTGGGGGGGTGGGGGTGGGGAGGCAGAACCGGTTTGGTAACATATATCGTCACCGCTACCAGCTTGGGAAAACTGGGCCGAACCGGGAGGAACCCACCACTGAACCACAACATCAAAAGAGCCTATCAAGAAGATGGGTTTGACAAACCTGAGATTCCTTGCTTCCCAAGTTATCTCAATTCTTTACTATAGTCCCTGAAATGCCAAGGGTAATCTATTCTATTATCTTACTATAAATTGGGCCAATAGCTAGGATTTCATTTCAGGGGTGTCAGAACTCAGAAAAAAAAACCCCACATCTATGTCTTCCTACTTTTACCATGATGATACATAGCCACAAAGGGTTTAGTGAGGTTGAAGAATTGGTGCTTCCCAGTTCCAGGGTGCCCCAATAAGACTTTTTGACTGCTCTTCTACGTTGACCACTGATGACACTTGTGGCATTATTCTCTCAGTCTACAGCTGCTGGTTGGCGTCTATAGAAGAACTTCTGTCTTTTTCAGAGGCTGAAGCAGGGGTGAAATCTGAAATTTGTTACTACCGGTTCTGTGGGTGTGGTTTGATGGAGGGTGGGTAATGTGACTGGGTGGGCATGGTCAATTTTTCTTTTTACTTTTAAAACCATTTTTTACATGTAAAACCACGTAAAAAAAATGCTTTCAAAAGGCTCTGACGATCCCAGCTGAGTTGCCTGCCGATCAGGCAACTCAGCTGGGATCGTCAGAGCTTGGCTCGTCAGAGCCATTTAAAAGAAAAAAAAAGGCTCTGGTGATCGCGCGGCTCAGCTGTGCATGGGGGACGGAGGCAGGGATTTTTGCTACCAATTCTCCGAACTGCCCGCCACCATCACTACCTACTCACCTGAGCCGGTCCGAACCAGGAGCATTTCACCCCTGGGCTGAAGGTCGGTTCATCTCTTCAAGCTCAGAAATCACAAAGAATTCCATGGTTGTGATGAGTTCCGTTTGCACGGTGGTTAAAGTATTGTAGGTAAATTCTGCCCACAGACTAGAATTTGATCCTGGCGGGCCTCAAGGTTGACCTTGAGCCTTCCATTCTTCCGAGGTCGGTAAAATGAGGAGACCCAGATTGTTGGGGAAAATATGCAAATAATGTTTACCTTGTAAACTGCCCAAAGAGTACTGTAAAGTGATATGGGGCAGTATATAAGCCTAAATGCTATTATTGTTGCTGTTACATTTCTGTATCTTTTCTGTCAGGGTAATGATTTAAGAGCTGACCAGCTGCTATGATGATGTAATGCTGGGATTGAGTCAGCAAGGTTTTTGGGCTGATATCACTTTAAGAGCCTGTAATAAGAAGAGGCCCTGTTGGGGCATTTCTCTCTCTGTATGTGTGCTTCCATGCTGTAATTGCTGATTACTGTTATTTGAGGTCTGACTAAAGTACGTGTATGTATATATTCTTTGTTGATAAAACCATTATTTAAATACAAACCTCTGTTTACTGTATTTGCTTCTGGGTTGTCTCACATAGTCATATTGTGCGCACTCTGACATTTTCTGTCTCTTATTGTTTTACCTCTTAGCTCCTCTCCCTTCTTGCCTCTACTTTTTATTTCTCCATGATTAACTCAAGGATTACTCCCTTCCCGCACTTCCTACGTCACTTCACCCTTTTGTAAACCATTCATCTTGAAAGAAAAATCTGTGCTCTCAGGGTGAATTCTAAGAAGAAAAAGATTTTACTAAGAGAACGGCCATCAGGAAGATATGAGAGCCTTGAAATCTGGAATGACAGGACTTTTGTGTGCTTCTTTTTTAAAAATTATTATTATCATTGTTATTATTCGACCCAAGGTTTTTCCAGTCTATACTTAACATAATACTGAGGTAAGAGAAGCATAAAAATCAATACCTACTAAAACTGATCTATAACCACTCCATCCCCTTTGGCTTATATAAAAGAGCTGAAGAGAACATCAGATTTTATTTGATGATTACTTTTATGGTTTTGGCTCTCCGTGCCCACAATTTAACAATAGGGAAGAGGCAAAGTCTTTGAATAAAACACTAAAGGAAAAATATTAAGTCTCCTTTGAGTAGAATTGGCTCCTGGTAACTTAGATACGTCCATATAATGTTTCCTAGCAGCTGTTCAAAAGCTGTTAATCATTGCCTTCTCTCATAATGTTTACCCACTTCAGCTATGAGTCTAGTCATGCGGTTTTCATGCGGGGGGTTTTTTTTTGCACCTAATACTAACCAGATTGAAATCTGCTTCACTGTTTATTACATTCCACCTTTGAGTCAATCTTGACTCCGGGTGACTACTCTGATACATGCCTGTAGGTTTCTTGGCAACACTTTTAGAAATTGTTTTCTCTTGCTTTCTCCATTCTAGGGCCAAGAAAGAGGGCTTGGCTTCATGCCTAGAAGTAGGACTAGAACTCAAGACTCCATGTTTCAAGCCTAAAGCCTAGAACCACTGCACCATATTATTGGGTTTTTTTTTTTTTTTGCTTAGCTTTTGAAGACCAACCGAATCTTCTCCAGTGTCCCAAGTGAAGCTCAACTCCTTTATATCTTTTTTCTTAGAAACAGGTTATGTTCTTCAAAAAAACGATAAAACACGTCAGAACTTCGTAACTCTAAAGCCAAGCGTTTTGCAAATTGGAAACCGGGAACAGCGTTCTGGATATTCTACCCGCCAGTTAAATGGTGCTATTCATTCTCTGGCTCCAACCTCATAACATCACACTAGGTCCGGGGTGGCGAATCTATGGCACATGTGTCAGAGGTGGCATGCAGTGCCCTCTCTGTGGGCACGCGAGCCGTTGCCCCAGTTCAACTCTGCCGCGCATGTGAACGCGCCTCCCACCGGCCAGCTGATCTTCTGGTCTCTGCTTCACATGTGCAGTGGATGGGGCGCGTGCTTGGGGGCCACATATGCATGCGTGGGGGCCCATGCACAGGGGCGGGGTGCTTGCAGGGTGCATGCACACATTACATTTTGGGGGTTTGCACTCACATACCCGCATTCGCGTGGGCACACACGAGCTTTGGGCACTCAGTCCCGAAAAGGTTAGCCATCACTGCACTAGGTGTTCTTTCAGGCAAATTGAGAAAATTCCAGGTTAATCTGAATCAACCTACATGTAAATGGAGTGTGCGTGTGAATAGTGAATTGTGAAATGTGCTGTATGTTTACCCTAGGATCACAGCATCGTAGGGCTCGAAGCAGTGGTGGGATTCAAATAATTTAACAACCGCTTCTCTGCCTTAATGACCAGCTGGGTGGGCATGGCCATGAGGGGGCAGGGCCAGGGGGTGTGACAGGCAGCACTCAGCCTCCTGCACCTCCCTGGGAGCAAAAATGGGCCATGGGGGGGGGGGGAACATGCCGCCCCCTGCTCCCCATTTTGGGCCTAGGAAGCCTCCCTGCAGCCTCCTGGGAGCGAAAATGGGCCATGAGGAGGGGGGCACGCCACACCTATCACACCCCATTTTGGGCCTAGTAGGACTCCCTGCAGCCTCCTGGGAGCAAAAACGGGCTGTGGGGTGGAGCGCACCTCAATCCCCTGCACCCCATTTTGAGCCTTGCAGGCATCCCTGAAGCCTCCTGGGAGCGAAAATGGGCCATGAGGGGGTGCTGCACCCATCACACCCCATTTTGGGCCTAGTTGGCCTCCCTGCATTTACCTGGGAGCCAAAATGGGGCACGTGGGGACTCCTGGAAGGAGTGGGGAGGAGAGGAGCCAGCCAGCGATTTAACTACCGGTTTTCCTGAAGTGACCCGAACTGTCTGAATCCCACCACTGAAGAGACCTTAGAGGACTTTTAGCCCAATCTCTTGCCAAAGGCAGGAGTTCTTATACCATCCCAGAGAAATAAAATAATGTTTCTAGTCATTTGTGAATCCTGATAATGGTTTTCCAAGCCAAACCTCTCTTTCCTTTCTGCCATTAATATATATATTAATATATACCAATGGGCATCAGAGTGTTGCCCAGAAACTAGTGGATTATGATTTCACTGAACTAGGGCTGCATAAAAATCTTGGTTTACGTAGGAAGAACCTGGCTAAAGAGAAATACGCACACACACACACACACACACACACACACACAAAGTTTTTACCTATGGTAGCTTACTATTAGATGTCTTATCACAGGTCCTTCTGTGGTATGAAGAGTTTTTTTATTTGTTTAGGTTTATATGCAATCTACTGTTCTTCTGGGATAAACCTGTTTAGTTATCTTCCACTTAGATTAAAATGAAGTGCAACATAAATTGACTTTATAAGCTAAGATGTTCCCATTTTAGTTCATATAAACACTTTGATGGTTTGAGCACTATCTCAACTTCTGATCGTATTTGGTTGGGATTATATGTATTTTCTCACCTTGTTTCCAGGCCCTGATAAGGTTAATCTATAAATGCTATCACAGCCCAGGATGCATTTTCTTTCATAATCTTTAGTGAGATTTGTAAATATCATCAGAAGCCTTGTACCACGTGCTTACTTCAATAGTAGCATGGTTGAGGTGAACTTTTTTTCCCCAGTACACTAAAATATGCAACACTATCAAGTGCTTAGTATATTATTCCTTCTATGTCAGATTAAGCCTGTTTTAATCTCTCAATTCATCTAGACTTCCCCCTCCCATCTCCCTTTCTCTTTCTAAGCCTTATCTATTAATCTTCCTCTTGTTTCAGCTTCAGCTGCTTTCAATGGTTTCATTGATATTGCTGATTTTACTTGATTGATACGGCTTTGTGATTTTCCTTTTGGGATTGTAGTGGCAGCTGCTTCAAGAGCTATTAACACTGGGTTTATTTACTTGATGTAAGGGAAGGAGTGGCAGGACCTGGGGGTGGGGTGAAAAGAGGGATCGGTCTAGAACCATGATGGCGAACCTATGGCACTCCTTGCCTTAGCTTAGCTCCAGCGTGCATGCGTGCTCCAGCCAGCTGATTTTCGGGCCTTCCGGGCCCACCAGAAGTTGGGAAATGGGCCATTTCTGGCCTCCGGAGGGTCACAGGGGGGTGGGAAAGACTGTTTTTGCCCTCCCCGGGCTCCAAGAAAGCCTCTGGAGCCTGGGGAGGGTGAAAAACGGGCCTTCTGGGCCAATCGGTAACCTTTTTGCCAATGCGTGCCAAAAGCGGAGGGAGCCTGGGCAGGGGATCGTGCGGGCATGCGTGGTGGGGTGGGGCATGGGGGGCATTGAATTATGGATGTGGGCACACACAGGCATGAAACCCCCCTGCACTCCCCCCACTTTTGGCGTGCAACGGCAAAAAGGTTAGTCATCACTGCTCTAGAATCTTCACATAACCACAAAAGAACTAAATCTAACGTCCCTTGAATTCTGTTCACCTTCATCTAACTCCCAGCATGTGCTGACTATTAGCTGAGAATTCTCCTTCACATAGGCATGAGTAGCAATAAATCAGTTTAATCAGATCTTCATGTGCCTGACAATTACTTACTTATTGATGTATAAGAGTGACCTACAGTTTAAAGCATAGAGGGCTTAGAAATTGAATTAGATAGGAAAGGCAGGTCTGCCTGATTCGGATCTGTTGTCATTGTAGGAACTTAGCATCCACCCACCGTCCTAGAAGAATGGAATATTCTAGGAAATATTAAAGAGGCAGAATATTATATTTCCCTGGATG
Organism: Masticophis lateralis; assembly: GCA_030761175.1. Taxonomy (NCBI): domain Eukaryota; kingdom Metazoa; phylum Chordata; class Lepidosauria; order Squamata; family Colubridae; genus Masticophis; species Masticophis lateralis. Next base: position 8,303,840 of record JAUDYJ010000003.1, read on the forward strand.
AGAAAAGGAGAAACATGTTTTTAAAGACAAAGCAGCTTCCTGCCCCCTACTTCAGCTCCAGGGTGATGGGATTAAGACATGGACCTCAAGACATGATAGGATTAGCCCTCCACCCATCTCACCACATGGCACCTGGGAAGATTACATCACCCAGCAAGGCTCAACCAAGCCTGGGACACAGACAGCCTACAAAGTTAGTTAAGACCCCTGCCCCCTGGGAGCTTGACAGCCAATGGGATACATTTCTTGTAACAGGAACAGGAAACTCTAAGGAAGCGCCCAAGAGAGTGTATAAATATATCCCTCTCTCAACTCCCTGTGCCTTTTTGCCCAGGACCTCAAACCATGTGGTCCTGTCCACCATTAAAAACCTTTCTTTCCAGTGTCTTTCTTCACACTTGGAACTGAACCCAGATGGACGTTTCTTCCAATGTCATGTCTCTTCTGAAAGCAATCAAGGCTGAACTTGCAAATGAGAAGAAGGCACGGGAAAAGCTGACTTTAGCAGATGAAGCTTGCAAGCAACCTCGCTGGAGTTATGCTTCTCCACGGGCATCAGTTGTCTCCAACTGCTGAGTTACAGTACCATTTAGCCGTTCTGTAATAACTGCACCTATGAAGAGTCCTTTCATCTAATGATAATTGAGTGTGTGTATGCCAATGTGCCAATCGCTTGGATATCCAACATTACAAAATAGAAGGCTAGGAGGTCATGGCATGACATACATTATTAACGTCACAAGAATTCTCTGCAGGTTTCAAATCGCAAGTCTGTTTAAAACCTGCTGTACCATATGTTTCTGAAAAGTAGGGGTTTGTTCCCATTTCTGAGTTTTCCTTGCATCCTTGATTGTTTCAGCTAAGTTCCCTTCAGCGCATCATAGGATTTACTCAAACAAGCAAACATTAGGAATTTATAATGTTCACCTTACATTTTTATTCTGCATTCCAGAGACAATGCACTGCACCGCACTGCACACCGGAACAACTGGACACAAGAACAGTTTTTTCCCGAATGCCATCACTCTGCTAAACAAATAATTCCCTCAACACTGTCAAACTGTTTACTAAGTCTGCACTACTATCAATCTTCTCATTGTTCCCATCACCCATCTCCTCCCACTTATGACTGTAATTTTGTTGCTTGTATCCTTACAATTTATACTGATATTGTTCCTGATTGCTTATTTGTACCCTATGACTATCATTAAGTGTTGTACCTTATGATTCTTGACGAATGTATCTTTTCTTTTTATGTATACTGAGAGCATATGCACCAAGACCAATTCCTTGTGTGTCCAATCACACTTGGCCAATAAAAAAATTCTCTTCTGTTCTGTTCCGTTCCGTTCCGTTCCGTTCCGTTCCGTTCCGCTCCGTTCCGTTCCGTTCCGTTCCGCTCCATTCCATTCCATTCCATTCCATTCCATTCCATTCCATTCCATTCCATTCCATTCCATTCTATTCTATTCTATTCTATTCTATTCTATTCTATTCTATTCTATTCTATTCTATTCTAATAATGTGTGGTTTCCATTTCCAATCTTCCAGTGACTTTTTGAATTTATAGATCAATCAACCACTTTTCCCCACCCAAGAAGAATTCCCCTATGTTCAGAAAGTTTCTTGGAATTTTGAGTATATTTTTATTCTGTCCCACTCTCAGAGGTGATGTGAACTGCATACTATAAATGGGATTACGTCTAATAGATGTTTGTGATGTGCAGGAGATAGTACAGTGTTGTTTTTTTTAAAGGCAACATCGTGTTCAGGATAGTGACATTAATTTGCAGATACGTTCTGTTCTCACAGAATGTTTTGAACTCCCCATGAAGGATTATGAAACAGAGAACTGTATTTTCTTAAAAATAAGATTGGGGATAGAAAGAAAACACACGTTTAAAATCCTAAAATCTCACACAAAGAATGCATGATAGCCCAAAGTCTTCAGGTTAAAGCAGTGGTGAAATTCAATTTTTTTTTACTACTGGTTCTGTGGGTGTGACTTGATGGGCATTGTGTGGCTTGGTGGGCATGGCAGGGGTTGGGTTTTTTTCTGGAATGCTGACATTAAGATTCGGGTTAGCTAAAGCACTCCGAGGAGGCTTCTCCGCTGGGATTTTGTGATGGGGGTGAATTTCTCTGTCCAGAGCTAAGGACAGGAAGACTATTGCAAAATCCCATTCCCACTCTACTCCAGGGGAAGGATACTGCAAAATCCCATTCCCACCCCACTCTAGGGGAAGAATACTGCAAAATCCCTATTCCCTCCCCACTCCTGGGGGAAGAATATTGCAAAATCTCCATTCCCATCAGTGGTGGGTTGCTCCCGATTTGCACTGGTTCTATAGAACCAGTAGTAAAACTGGTGGGAGGCTCTACCCACCGACCCCAACATCACCAAAACGCTTCTGCGCATATGCAGAAGAGTGTGTGCACACAGCCCCGCTGCGAACCGGTAGTAAAGGTAAGTAGAACCCACCCCTGATTCCTACCCCACTCCGGAGGAAGGCTAGTGCAAACTCTCCATTCCCACTCTACTCCAGGGGAAGGATACTGCAAAATCCCCATTCCCTCCCCACTCCTGGGGTCAGCCAGAGGTGGCATTTGCCGGTTCTCCGAACTACTCAAAATTTCTTCTCCAGAACTTGTCAGAACCTGCTGGATTTCACCTGTGGGATAGAGCCATTTTTTAAATACAAATCGAAAGGGATGGAGTGGGGAATTGAGTTCCAGAAAACAAGTTCCTTGACAGAGGAGGTCAACTTCCTAGTTGCCACCAAGTAACATTGTTTGACCAAAGGCTCTTGAGCAGGGGTGGGTTTCAATTACCTTTACCACCAGTTCATCCCGCACATGCTGTCTACACAGGCACTGTTGTGGCTCCGTTGCCTGAGCCTGTGTCAGTGTCAGGAGAGGACTCTGAGAGTGAAAGGGAGGAATTGGCAAGACCTCCTTCTCCAGGACCCTCCTCTCTGGCAATGCCCCTGGAGGACACCGAAGGGCAAGAGATAGGCCAGAGCCAAGCACATCCACGCAGCCACAGGTGAACAGTGATGAGGGAGATAAGTGCTGGCTGGATCCTCGCCAGTGACGCAGGGAGAAACGTGCCCAACAGAAGGCAAGGCGTGCTCGTGATTAGCTGACTAACTGGACCACACCCCACAGGCTATAAAAGAGAATGAGTTCAGCCTGCACCTTTGTGACGGACAAAAACAGATATACTTGCATCTCAGCTTCAGATCTTTCTGCATCTCAGCTTCTTATTTCTGGACATTTAGTGGTGTGTATTTTCCTGTTACGTTAATAAAGGTTTTGGCACGCAGCTGCTGGGATTGCTGCCAAGCTTCTTATCAGACTACTTGGTTGCCTGCCAGATTATTTAATCTCCGACTGTCCAAGTGGGTGTATTCCTGGGAGCAGGGACAGAACAGGCACCTGGTCTTCTGTGCATGCGCTTTGCTCACTTTGCGCCTTCCACACATGCACTCAGCCTCAAAAACATGCCTAAATAGCATGACTTGGAGCCATGGCATCCCCCACCACCACCACCACCCACAATCACTGCTACTGGCTCACCTTAACTGGTGCAAACCAGCTGAATACCACCCCTAGTTTTGAGATATGATGCCCTTGTCTAAACATGTGAGATTGGCAAAAAGACAAGTCATCTCTCAAACAACCAGGTCCTATGCCATGAAGATCTTTGCAGATGACAATCAGCATCTTTAATTACACTCAGAAGGTCACTGATAGCCAAGGCAGTTCATAAAGTAAAAATGTTGCATAGACCTGCCAACGCACGCTCATATCGGTCCATGTGGCTACACCACCTGCACCTTCTAAGTGGTCTTCTAGAATAGCAGTCACCAACCGGTGGTCTGTGGACCACTGGTGGTCTCTGAGAAAATTTTGGAGGTCCACAGAAAAATTATTTGCATTTTTTATATTGCACTAAATCAGGAGTCCTCAAACTACAGCCCCTGGGCTGGATACATGCAATGAACGTTTGTGTTGCTGCAGAGAGTCTCCCCTTTCGGGGTCTTTTTGTGCGGATCGGAGGGGGGCAGAAATTCTGGAATTTCTTCATCCTCCTAGTGTGGGGCTTTGGGCAAAGGCTGGAGGGAAGCACCACTGGAGGCAAAGAGCCAGAGGACTTTGTTCCAGAGGGACTGCATCGTGGACTGGAACTGGCTGACCATCTTAGCTCGCTGAGCCTCCAGACACTGGTACCTGGCCTTGCACTCCCACAGGTCTTCCCTCTGCTTGGAAAGCCTATGCTCATAGTTCTCAGTGAGGTGCTTCTGCTGAGCCTACTTGGTCACATCCAATTTGAACTGAGCAACTGTTTTGCCAACTCTTTTTCATAGTGGCTGCTTAGCTCCAGCAACTGCTTCCTGTTGGGGCCCTAAGGAGTGTGGGTAGGCAGGAGAGGAGTGGTGGGAGGGGAGGGGTGAGTAGTGGCCAGTGAGGCACCCCTCGACGGGCCTGGTGACTAAAGCATTGTGATTAACACCAGCTGTCTGCAATTACTGTAAGTTCGAATCTCACCAGACTCAAGGTTGACTCAGCCTTCCATCCTTTCTAAGGTAGGTAAAATAAACCCAGTTTGTGTGAGCAATAAGCTGACTTTGTATAAAAATACAAAATATGAAGGCTATTGCTTAACGCATTGTAAGCCGCCCTAAGTCTCCAGAGAAGGGCGGCATATAAATCAATTTTTTTTAAAAAAGTGACATCGAGTTGGCCATGCCCACTCAGTCACATGACCACCTAGCCACGCCCACCCAGCCAGTCATTAGGCAGATAATATTAGTGGTCCATGGGATTTAAAATTATGAATTTAGTTGTCCCTGAGGTCCAAAAGGTTGGTGACTCCTGTTCTAGAATATCACAATAATCCAGTCATAGGGAAAACAAAACAGGAATGACTGTTTTAAGGACCTTCTGATCTAGGTTTGGCCACAAATAACCTACTAGGTAAATTTGTGGAAAGACCATTCTAAGAACAACTGCACTTATTGCTCAAGCAGGAGTTGGCTGTCCAAAAACATTCCACAAATTGTGTTCTATTCTTGAAAAGGGAAATGCACTCCTCCATTCAGGACCAAAGATTGAGCCAAAAATTCATGATCACTCAGTTTTGCTAAGATTGAACCCCTACCTGTTCTTCCCCATCCAAGCCCATCCAGGCACTGGAATATGATCCGGACAACATCACTGGCTGGCCCAAGGCTGAGATACGCTGTATAAGTTTGTCAATTTTTTTTCTTATTTTAATGTCTTTTACATTGTTTTAAAATTTTAGACTTGTAAGTCTTTAGACTTGTAAGTTGGTTGAGTAGGGCAGCCATAGAAATCGAATGGAGAGAGAGAGAGTTTTAATTTTAATTAAGCATTAAGAGTTGTTAACCTAATCTTGTGTACCTTCTTCTCCGGTAATATTGGACTGCTAACTAAGGCATACAAAACTTTTGCTAGACCAATTTTTGAATGCAGGTCATCTGTCTGGAACCTCCACTGCATAATGGACATTAATATAATTGAACGAATCCAGAGATATTTCACGAGAAGAGTCCTCCATTCCTCTGCTCGCAACAGAATACCTTATTTATTTATTTATTTATTTATTTAATTTCTATACCACCCTTCTCCCGAAGGACTCAGGGCAGTGAACAGATTAAGATTTCATATACATATAATAATTTTTTTTAAATAAACAGTAAATAATAAATTGAGTCAACTTGGTGTATCTACTAAGACCTTGGCATAGAATTTAGATGTTTATGCTAGCCCTGCTTGTTGAAACAGAAAGGTCTTCAGGGCATGTCAGAAAATGCGAAGATTATGCCACCAGACTTGAAATTTTGGGCTTAGACAATTTAGAACTTCTCTGCCTTCAGTCCGACCTAAGCGTAGTACACAAAATCAGCTGCTACAATGTCCTACCTGTCAGTGACTGCTTCAGCTTCAACCAAAACAATACAAGAGCACAAACAGATACAAACTCAATGTAAACCGCTCCAAATTCAATTGCAGAAAATTCAACTTCAGTAACAGAGTGGTCAATGCCTGGAATGCACTATCTGACTCTGTGGTTTCTTCCCCAAACCCCCAAAACTTTAACCTTAGACTGTCTAGTGTAGACCTCACCCCATTCCTAAGAGGTCTTTAAGAGGCGTGCATAAGAGCATAAGTGTGCCTACCGTCCCTGTCCTATTGTCCCTTTTTATTTGTATCCATTTCATGTATTCATAATCATGTTTATACATGTATCTGTTATCTGTATGCTTGATGGAAAGAAAGAAAGAAAGAAAGAAAGAAAGAAAGAAAGAAAGAAAGAAAGAAAGAAAGAAAGAAAGAAAGAAAGAAAGAAAGAAAGAAAGAGAGAGAGAGAGAGAGAGAGAGAAAGAAAGAAAGAAAGAAAGAAAGAAAGAAAGAAAGAAAGAAAGAAAGAAAGAAAGAAAGAAAGAAAGAAAGAAAAGGGTGGGGGAGGGAGGGAGGGAGAGAGATGAGAGAGAGAGAGACAAAGATAGATAGACAGATACAGTAGAGAGAAAGACAGACGGACAGACAGACATTCTTAGTGTACTGATGATATTGGACCCCAAACTGGTGAATGAGCTCACCCAGGGACATCATAGTTATGTTAAACAGGAAAGATGAGATTGCTGAGTCTTAAAGCATCTAATATAAAAGGGAAACTCTGGCTTGATTTCTCCTTTGTCAACCTCAACTGACCTTAAGGAAAGGAGGAGAGCCAGCAAAACGCCTTGTTCCCCTCCTAATCCCTTCAAATGGCCCAGAATGATACTCTAATTGATGACATCAAAACTTGCCAAGAACTCAAGTAAAACCAGGACAGTTGCATCGCCTCTGTCCCAGATCTATGAAAGGACATCAATATGTGCCATCAATGGAAGCTCAGCATTTTTATTTCAACCTGAAGCCTGAAAAATGTAAAAATCCAGAGTCACTAAATACCTCAACCGATTTTTCTTTTAATCCCTATTGAAAATCATCCTCTTGTTTTTCGGTGTTTTGATCTTGGCCTAAATCCTGACAGCCCAACATCATCTTGGCTTGTTATCCTAAGAACAAGGAGTGTAAATAGATAAAAGTTGCAAAACCTTGTGTGGAGTTCCAGAGCTCTTGTCCAGAATAATCTAAGAGCTAAATAGCTGCAACAGAGTGTTTGTTTATAAAGTTATTTAAAGTGTCCCCACCAGTGGTGAGTTTCAAAATATTTTACCACCAGTTCTGTGGGTGTGGCTTGGTGGGCGTGGCATAGCTTGGTGGGTGTGGCTTGATGGGCGTGGCATGGGAAGGATACTGTAAAATCTCCATTCCCTCCCCAGTGCAGGGGAAATGGGGAAAATCCCCATTTCCTCCTAATCAGCTGGGACTCAGGAGGCAGAGAATAGATGGGGGTGGGGCAGGTCAGAATTTTTACTACTGGTTCTCTGAACTACTCAAAATTTCCGCTACTAGTTCTCCAGAACTGGTCAGAACCTGCTGAAACCCACCTCTGATCCCCACCCTATCTCCTAGTCCAGGGGTGTCAAACTCAAGCCTTAGATCTGTCCCACAGGGCTGCCCTGGAAATAGTGAAGGATCGGCCCATGGTGCCAGCAAAAATGGAGCTTGGGGAGGCCATGCACGGCCCACCCGGGCTCCATTTTTTGGCCACAACAGCCTCCTGCAGCCTTCTGACATTGAAAACACATGCAGACCCCTAAGCTCCATTTTCGCTGGCAGAGGGCTGCAGAAGCAATCACAGCCTCACCAAATGATGTTGAGTTGGCCACATCCACCCTGGCCGCACCTCCTGGCCACCACCTCAACCCTCCTTCTGAGGTCAAACCAGGGATGAAATCCAGCAGGTTCTGACAGGTTCTAGAGAACCGGTAGTGGAAATTTTGAGCAGTTCGGAGAACTGGTAGCAGGAATTTTGAGCAGTTTGGAGAATCGGGAAATACCACCTCTGGCTGGCCCCAGAGTGGGGAGGAAATGGGGATTTTGCAGTATCTTTCCCCTGCCACCCCACAAAGCCACGCCCACAAAACCACACCATGCCCACAAAGCCACGCCCACAGAAACAGTAGTAAAAGGGGCCTGGTGGCTCAGCAGACTAATGCAGACTAATGCATTGTGATTAACACCAGCTGTCCGCAATTACTGAAAGTTTGAATCTCACCAGGCTCAAGGTTGACTCAGCCTTCCATCCTTTCTAAGGTAGGTAAATTGAGGACCCAGTTTGTGGGGGACTATGTATAAATATACAAAAGTATGGAGGCTATTGCTTAACGCCTTGTAAGCCACCCTGAGTCTCCGGAGAAGGGCAGAATATAAATCATTTTTTTAAATTTTTTTTTTATTGAAAAAGTTTTACATTACAGTTTATTTTTAAAACCCCTTCCCCATCCCACAATCAATTTTTTTTTTTTAAAAAAATTGGATTTCACCACTGGGTCCAACACAACCCTCATGTGGCCCTCAATGAAATTCATTATGACACCCCTGTCCTAGTCCATTCTGCTCCCACTCCTCTCCTTTTCTTAATGTGATCAGTTTTGTTTGAAGTTTAGAAATGTTCTCTTTCTTTGTAGTATCTCAGAATTCCTTCAAGGATGCTCGCAGGACTGCATAAGGCTGTGGTTTGGGTAACATTCAGCCCCCTAGCAACTGAATTGAAATTAATTAATTAATTAATTGAAGGGAAGGTGATGGATCCTCTGATCTAATATTTATGCAGAAGAAGAAGCTCATGGACTGCAATCTCGAAGAAGAAATGGGTGCCGAGATCGGTGAAGCAAATTGTGTCGAAGTGCATTGTCTGCAAACTTCTAGCCAGAAACATCTCATACTTACAATGCCAAAAAGCACTTTTGCATTGTCAACTCAAAAAGCTATTAAAAAGCACCAGGGAAAACAAACCCTTAAACAAACAGCCTATCTATCAGCTCAGTCGATTTATGCATCTCTTGTAGAAGCTTGGCAAATCATAATTTAGACACACATGTGTGAATGTTTCCCTGCAGGATCGTCAGTCAAAAGGTTCATAGAGAAAGAGAGATCTTGAGATTCCCTTGCAGTTCTAAGAACTGCAGAAATCAGTCTGCAAATAGTAGATACGTTACTGAGTTGGGCCAGAAACAGAGTTGGTATTCAATAGGTTCTGACAGGTTCTGGAGAACCTGTAGCGGAAATGTGAGTAATTTGGAGAACTGGTAAATACCACCTCTGACTGGCCCCGCCCCAGTCTATTCTCTGCCTCCTGAGACCCAGCTGATTGGGAAGAAATGGGGATTTTCCCCATTTCCCTTGGATTGAGGAGGGAATGGAGATTTTACAGTATCCTTCCCCTGCCACACCCACCAAGCCATGCCATGCTCACCAAACCACGCCCACAGAACCGGTAGTAAAAAATTTTGAATCCCACCACTGGCCAGAAAGTGGGTTTTTCTACAAAGTTCATTAGTTCCTGGGACATATTGGTACTTCTTGTTTTTTTTCTGCCATACCATCATCTATAAGTAGCATACAGATAATTTCCTGCTTCTCAAAATTTGAATTGCAAGTATGCACCACAAATTCCTATCAGTCTTCAAAGGTGCATGTACTTTTCCTAAGTAGAAACATTTTTCCCCCTAAGTAGAAACAAAGAAAGAGTACAGAGAAGAGCAAGAAAGATGATTAGGGGACTGGAGGCTAAAACATATGAAGAACAGTTGCAGAAACTGGGCATGGCTAGTCTAGTGAAGAGAAGGACCAGGGGAAACATGATAGCAGTCTTCCAATATTTGAGGGGCTGTCACAGAAAGGAAGGGGTCAAGTTATTTTCCAAAGCACCTGAAGGCCAGACAAGAAACAATGGATGGAAACAGATCAAGGAGAGATTCAACCTAGAAATAAGGAGAATATTTCTGACAGTTTGAACAATGAATCAATGGAACGCCTTGCCTTCAGAAGTTGAGAGAAAGGTGAAGTATTTAGGGGTTATGTTGACAAATACAAATCTAAAACCATTTCAAAATAATTATGTCCCCCTTTGGGGGCGGGATATTAAACAGGATTTACAGAGATGGGATCAATTGCATTTATCGTTATGGGGTAGAATTTCTGTAATTAAGATGAATATTTTACCAAAGATGCTTTTTTAAAAAATCTCAGACGTTACCAATACTTATAACTGATAACCCATTTAAACAATGGCAGAAGGATATTTCTAAGTTCATATGGCAAGGAATAAAACCCCAAGAATTAGATATAAGCTATTGTAAAATGCTAAGGAGAGCGGGGTGGGTGGGTCTGCCAAATATGAAATTGTATGCATGCTGTTTGACTTGGGCAAAATAATGGGTGAGCCTCCAGAATAAGAGGTTACTTGAATTAGACTCACTCTTTCTCTCTCTTCTCTCTCTATCTCTTTTCCACTTCCCTCTCTCCCTCCAACTCAGTGGTGAAATCCAAATTTTTTTACTACTGGTTCTGTGGGCACAGCTTGTTGGGCATGTTGTGGCTTGGTGGGCATGGCTTGGTGGGGTGGCAGGAGAAGGATATTGCAAAATCTCCATTCCCACTCCACTCTGGGGCCAGCCATAGGTGGTATTTGCCAGTTCTCCGAACTACTCAAAATTTCCGCTATCAATTCTCCAGAAGTTGTCAGAACCTGCTGGATTTCACCCCTGCTCCAACCCCCAAGAGTGTTGGCTGGGGATCCCTGTGCACAGCATCCCACTATGAAATGTAACTCAATAATAAATAATGGTTAATCTGGTAAGGAGCAACACATGATGGAACAATGGAAGTCCATTTTGCAGTGTTCATTCTTGCTCCTGAAGAGTTCTTTGGAACTGAATGTTTGACTTTTACTGCACATTTATAATATCAATCAGAACAGAGCCAGAAGGGACCTTGGAGGTCTTCTAGTCCAACCCCTGCTCAAGTAGAAGACCCTATGCTGTTCCAGACTAATGCTTGTCCAGTCTCTTCTTAAAAACCTCCAGTGATGGAGCACCTACAATTCTGAAGGCCAGCTTGTCCTCACTGTTAGGAAGCTTCTCCTTAATTCCAAGATGCTTCTTTCCTTGGTTAGTTTCCATCCTTTGTTTCTTAATCTGCCTTCAGGTGTTTTGGAAAATTAGTTGATCCCCTTGAATTGAATTAAAATCAAAGATCTGTTCCCAGACTTCAGAAAATCCTAATTAGCAGCTTAATGTCCTCTCAACTGTATAATGCCCTCTCAACAGCTGTTTTACAGGAGCAAATATAAAAATGTCCATATGAGTTAAGGCTGTGTCTTCATGGACAAGAATATATTAAACCCATAGCCCGTAGTTCTCTTAAATTGTATTCTCTGTAAAAATGCCAACACCCACTTCATAACTCCCTATTTGGGGAACTACCTATACAATTCTGACTTATGGTAAGACCAGTACGATTGTACTACCCTAAAAGTGGCACAATGTTGACATGTCACCTGTGAGTTGCTTTGATTCAGTGTTAACTCCTCACAACTGTGTGGACAAATTCTTGATGAGATTTCAGAACTTCCCTTGAGTGACTGGCCCAAGATCAGCCAGTTGGCTTCATGCCTAAGATGGAACTAGAACTCACAGTCTCCTGATTTCTAGTCTGGTGTCTTAATTGCTACACTAAATTGGCTGTCCGTGTTGACATGCTACTTGTAAAATTCAGCATATCTCAATTATCTTTCAGTTTTAGTTACAATTTCATCCTTGTATTTGTTTTACTCAGAAAATAAATTGGACATTTATTATGGTAAATTTCAGAATTCTGGTCAGCCACCACAAGAAAGAATTACTTGTAAAATCAGTGAAGAACTAAGTAAAAGATCTCACTTCAACTCTAATTGAATACCCCACCCATCAACTATCTTGGCAATTTCTTGTTAATTTTAATGTACTTCTTGTTTTATTGCTTTGCTTTTTGAATCTTTTATGCTATAATTTTATTGGATTGCAAGATGCTCAGAGTCGTGCGACGACAAGGTGGATGGCAAATAAATTTAATGAAGAATTAAATAATATTAATTTGGACTGAGTTGTGGGTTGGACTTTACTGATTGCCTAAAATTGTATCCTTAATTCCTCTCTCTCCTTTCCTCCTTTCCTAAAATTCTCTAACAGGCTTTAAAATATTTCTGCTGTTCATGGATTCCCATTTTCTTAAATAAAGGAACATATCTGTCAAAATAAATAAAGGAACATTAAAAAAACTGTAAGCAATCTAGTCAGTTATTTTTAACATGAAAATTTATCTCCAACATACAGTATATAAAGGGTGGGGGAGTTTGTAAAAGCTGTATCCAGCTGTATCTGAAGAGGGAAGGAGGAAGATACTTTAACAAAATTTTGTCAGTTCCATTGATACTGTAGATAGAGAGAAAGATGGATGGATGGATAGATGGATGGATGGATGGAAGGAAGAAGGAAGGAAGGAAGGAAGGAAGGAAGGAAGGAAGGAAGGAAGGAAGGAAGGAAGGAAGGAAGGAAGGAAGGAAGGAAGGAATCATAAAATCTTATCAGTTCCATTGATACTGTGGATAGGATGATGAGTTAGATGATAGATAGATAGATAGATAGATAGATAGATAGATAGATAGATAGATAGATAGATAGATAGATAGGCAGGCAGGCAGGCAGGCAGGCAGGCAGGCAGGCAGACAGACAGACAGACAGACAGACAGACAGCTGAAGGGAGGGAGGGAGGAAGGAAGGAAGGGCAGGAAGGAAGACATTTTAACAAAATTTTGGCCAGTTACATTGATATTGTAGATCAGGGGTGTCAAACTCACAGCCCACAGGCCGGATGCATTACATACTGGCCACACCACCCCCATTTTAATGAAAGGGGGGAAAAGTCTCAATATGTCATGTGACAACAACTTGGCAATGCGAGTTTGACACCTCTATTGTAGATAGAACTAAGCCTCAGCACTTTCCCATAAAACTAAATACAATTTCAATAAGTGTGCAACACTGTTGTGAGTTGTGAATAATCAAATACAACCATTACAGGCTTTTGGAACAAATTATCACACTTTCACCTGTTGAATGCTTGACCTGCTTTCTAGTTTTCCCTCTTTCCTCTCTGTCTTATTTAAATCTCCACAATAAGTCATAAAAGTCGTGTTTGCTATAACAGCTAATTCAATTCTTAAGGTGCCCCTTTCACAGACACAAGTATTACACAGCAGCTTTTCAAGGTCCAATATGATAACTTTTAATGGAAGCAGCCATGTGGTAAATGTTTAAACTGATGCAACCGAGGTCAATATAATCTATCTCAGGCTGGAAAGAACAGGAAAGCTAGACAAAAGCTGAATTCTTGAGATATATTGGATAGCGGATTGCTTTATGAACGTCTTTTCATTATTAGGCAAATGTATGCAGGATCAAGTGGGACACGGCGGCTCAGTGGCTAAGACGCTGAACTCATCAATAGAAAGGTCAGCAGTTCAGTGGTTCAAATCCCTGGTGCCGCATAATGGGGTGAGCTCCTGTTACTTGTTCCAGCTTCTGCCAACCTAGCAATTAGAAAGCACATAAAACATACAAGTAGAAAAAATAGAGACCACCTTTGGTGGGAAGGTAACAGGGCTCTGTGCACCTTTGGCATTGAGTCATGCCGGCCACATGACCCCGGAGATGTCTTCGGACAACACTGGCTCTTCGGTTTTGAAACGGAGATGAGCAACGCCTCCTAGAGTTGGGAACAACTAGCACAAATGTGTGAGGGGAACCTTTACCTTTACCTTTATGCAGGATCAAGTTTGTTTCTGAGAAAGGGTGATTGGAGGGTAACTGAAAAGAAAACCTCCTTATCACCTTGGGTTGTTCTTTCATCAGGGGAATCAATCGATACATAGATCTGAAAGTTGTTTAAAAAGAAAGTTGGGAATTAGAAGAAAGGTTGATCCAATTCCAATCAACCATTACATTTTGAAGTGTGTGTGTGGGGAGGGGGGGGTCCTTGGTGCTCTCTGAGCTTGCTGTTTTTCCTGCAGACATTTCATTACCCTAACTAGGTAACATCATCATTGCTGTTGGCTGAAGGAGTGATGTTTGCTGTTGGCTGTAAGGAGTGATGTTTGCTGTTGGCTGTAAGGAGTGATGTTTGCTGTTGGCTGTAAGGAGTGATGTTTGCTGTTGGCTGTAAGGAGTGATGTTTGCTGTTGGCTGTAAGGAGTGATGTTTGCTGTTGGCTGAAGGAGTGATGTTTGCTGTTGGCTGTAAGGAGTGATGTTTGCTGTTGGCTGTAAGGAGTGATGTTTGCTGTTGGCTGTAAGGAGTGATGTTTGCTGTTGGCTGTAAGGAGTGTTGTTTGCTGTCAGTTTATATTCTGGTGAGTTGCCTGTCTGTGTGGCTGGGGGCAGTCTTAGATATTCTATTCTGATGATGATGATATTATATAGTTAGGGTAATGAAACATCTGCAAGAAAACAAGTAAGCTTAGAGAACACCAAGGATCCCTCATTTCAACCCTGAGCTACAAATATTCTCAAGCCAATCACCTCCTAGAGGCCAATATTTGGAAGATAAAATATTTGGAAGATGAATTTAACAACAATTGTTCACCTGCATTCCTAAAAAGAAGGGGGAAAAAAGGAAAGGAAAGGAAATCAAGTGTCGCCGAGACACTTCCAATTTTATGCAGGAGAAAACCCGAATAACCAAAGATCTACATATATATCTATAATGCACATAAAAGCCTACGAAAATAAAATAAAATAAATATTTGACCGTTACAGGGCGGAGTCATAAAAAGGGGACGTGGCTGGCTGACGAAGGCAAATAAGCCAGAAATAGCTCTATCTCAGTCTCTCCCAAATCTCCAAACAGACAGCAAAATGCTGCTTTGAGAAAGCCTAGAAACTAGTGAATGAGATTTCACTGTACTATGGCTGTGAAACATCTTGATTTATGTAGGAAAAGCCTGGCATAAAGAATGTTGCACATAAAAGTCTATGAAAATAAAATTATATATATATATATATATATATATATATATATATATATATATATATATATATATATATATATATATATATATTCGTAGATTTTCACAGGTAGAGGTATGCAAATTTTTGATGTATTCGGGTCTTTTTCTGTGTAAGATTGAGAGTATGTTGGCAACATTTCGACGAGGTCTCACTCATCATCTTCAGGCTGATGTCTTTGGCTTTGTGATGATACCTCCCGCCTACTGGACATCTGGAAACTAGCCCTAGTCAACAGAAGAGTCCCAGCCACAAAGATTAACACTGGACCCAAGATAACACATGACACCACCACCAATCATCCTCACCAGATTCAAATCCAAACCCATCCCATAGAACCACCATCCAGAAGCCAGACCATGGTGGCATCTCCAGCTGCTGCACCCCCCTCCGATCCCCACACAAAGCAAACTGACACACGCCATGAACACATGGCAAGAATTCAAGCTCGGAGTGAAACCAAAGCCCAGGATGTGGCATCACAGCCATCTCCTCAGGACATTACATCAAAAAACTCAGGATATCACAACACTAGAACTCAGGATGTTAACACACAGCTCATTACCCAGGTTGTTAAAACACAAAAGACTAATGGGCACACATCAAGGACATCACCCACCCAGGATGTTACGAAACAGCTGACTAATCTGCAAACATTAACTCCATCAACTAATCAAGATGTAACAATACAGGCACCAACCCGCTCACAGCAACAAAGCCAACAACCCACACCTCCCCACCAGTATTTATAGAGAGACGGCAGCTCCGATCAAGCTTTCCTTGCACAAGCACGAAGCCAAAGACACCAGCCTGAAGATGACGAGTGAGACGTTGTCGAAACATCACCAAGATACTCTCAGTCTTACATGGGAAAAGACCCGAATGCATCAAATCATATATATATATGATTTATATTTCACTGATATAAAATGGTATAAAAATTGGTATAAAATGGTTTGTCATGAATGCGACTGCTTGAGGGCTCCTGGATTGGAGCTGAAAGGCAAAAGGGATGCAATATGATCCCTCCCACATGCTGGGGTAGACCAGGTGTCTCGATAGAGAAACACTTTATATATAAAGTATAAATACACAGTATATATTTTACTATCAAGCAAACTGAATGTTTTTATAGTTTTCAGAGAATTCAAATTATCTTCTTTTGATTCTGCCTACAACAGGTTGAGTCATTGCCTTATTCTTTATTTGTTAAATGTTCTAATCGTTTCTATTTTGCTTCGGGAAATTTTTCTAATTTTTATAAATCTTTATGCAAAAAAAAAAAATAATAATAAAATGACATTTTTGATCCAGATTCATTCAGAGTAAATGATTTCTCCATTGAGAAAGCTATTCATTCTATCATCTATCTCTACCTATCATCCATCCATCCGTCTGTCTGTCTGCCTGCCTGTCTGCCCGTCCGTCCGTCCATCCGTCCGTCCGTCCATCGGTCTGTCTGTCTGTCTGTCTATCTTTTATTATCTATCCATCTTATACAGCTAGTAAAACTGAAAAACGCTGGCCCCCAAAATGAGATGACAAGCCTAATTCAGCCTCTCATCCTAAGGTTAAAAAAACCATTGTGGTTGGGTTGTTTTTTTTCTTCTGTTTCACTGATGAAAAAATTCATCTATTTTGATCATTTCTCATTTTTAAAAAACAAAACAAAACAACAACAACAACAAAACAACATAGCCGAGAAAACATTTGACTGTCTGCCCCATAATTCTTAACTCCTTTTGAATGAAATAAAAAGACAGCTGGAAGATTTGTCTCTGCATTGTCCGCTGTACACTTTCTAAGCCGCTTAGATTCCATTAAAATAGCAATTTGCAAACTTATTTTAGGATAAACATTTTGTACGAAGTCCCATGGGAAATGTTAGTTGGTTTCTCTATTCCTCCTTAAGTTTCCTGGACGACTTCCTCCATTTTCCCTTCTGTTTTTATGAGAATATAATTTGGCCTTGTAGATCTCAGGTACGCCATGAAATTGTTCACTGTTGCTTTTCATTGCTGAGTTGTTGTTGTTGTTGTTGTTGTTGTTGTTGTTGTTGTTGTTGTTGTTTAGCCTCAGTTCTGTTTGTCATCCTCTTGGGTCTGGCTGCATGATTCCTGGTTTTAACATGGATATTCTTTTTAGGAGACTAAATAAGCAATATATCACTTTGGCAGTTCCTAAGGTTCTTTCTGTTCCATGTTCTTCCTGTTCTTCTTGAAGATACTTTCTGTCTCCATCTTCTGAGAAAGAGATGGTTTCAAAAGCTTGGCCCCTGACCAAGAACTGCTGTATGGCACCTCAACTATACCTGGCAATTACATTTGGATTGTACTGCAACTAACTTTGGGTCCTGCCTGGAAAAGAAAGAACCAGGAGTTCTAGCAGCTGTTGCACTGTGGAGTACTGCCAAGTTCCGTCACCATAGCAACAGCATCAGCACCATCCACATCCTCCTCCTCCTTCTCCTCCTCCTCTTTAGCATCATCAGTATCAGGAAAAGCAGCAGCAGTCCTGGTAGGAGCCAGAGGCTGCATTGGCTGCATTTTTACAAACTGGCTTTGTCGGACTGCTCAGCCGCTACAACTGAGAGATGCAGCAGTCACTACTCCGTCGTTTTCTGGGAGATGGACAGATAGAAAAGGAGGGAGAAAGAAAGAGATGAGAAGAGTGCACTGCAGAGGAACCAAAGGATACCCAGGTAAATATCCCAACCTCCTCATTTCTCTTCACCAATCTCTAGCCCTTGGTTGCATTGGAATTATTGATGTATCTTTTTGATTGCTAATATCTTTAAAACAAATAATATTTTTTCCCTATCAGCAATGCCTGCTTCCTCCTCCTTTCTTTCTTTCTTTTTTAAAAGAAAAGCTTCTGTTTTTCCTCCTTTATCAGCAACTGAGGGGGGAGAAAATTCACATATGTTCAAAAAGCAAAAAGAAAAAAAGCTTCATCAAATGTTGCTATCGGTTATCGAAGGGAGATGCTTCGGAAGAGATACAGTAATTGTACACCGAGAAGGTGAAAAAGATGCTGGCAGAGTTTATTCGGAATAAAAAGTGAGCAGTTGCTTAGATAAGAGGCTGACATAGCAGCAGATAATCTTCTTAAACACACACACACATACACACAGAGAGAGGGATATTGCTACACTTTGGCAGAACATCTGTTAGAGTTATTTAATTGACATTGACTCAGATCTGTTTGTGTCTCCCTGACTGTGTGTTGGTGTGTATGTAAGTCCTGTATACTGTGTGCAATGCCAAAAGGTTACATATTGGGAAAATAAGGGGGGGGGGGGAAAGCTAAAATGGAATTGTATGTGTGTGTGGTGGTGGGTGAGCTCATGAAAGCCCGTGTTATCAAAACATTGGCTTACATACTTGATGTCTTATCATGCGTCAGAGTATTGGATCACCTAACATAGTATTAGATACACAGAGAGGCAGCCTCTTTCTCCAAGGTTCACGGATTCTCTTCAGCTTTTCCAGCTTTGATGTTTCAGCAACAGAAATCGATAGCAAGAGAGATCGCTTTGCAAGCTTCTCTCTAACAAAACATGTGCAACCTGACTTGAGCCGAAGATATTGTTCTGTCTAGTGTATTTCAGAGAGTGGGCACTCTTGCGTGCCCACTGCCCAGAATCTTCAGGTCAGGGATGAATTCAGTTCAGATTTTTTGGGGGGAACGGGGGACTAAAGCAGACCACAATATTATACACCTTTAAATTGGGAGTAGATCAGTGGTGGGATTCAAGTAATTTAACAACCAGTTCTCTGCCCTAATGATTACTTCCAACAACCAGTTTTCCAAATTGCTCAGAAAGTTAACAACCGGTTCTCCTGAAGTGGTGCTGAATCCCACCACTGGAGTAGATCCTGGTTACAACACTGGGACTTAGTTGGGGTGAGCAAGTCCATGATTCTGCAGCAAATCCAGTTGCACGTCCAATCTAACATTTACATTTTTCCTAAATGTAAGTTGTGCATTAAGATCCACAATCACACCATCTCTTGTCTGTGCTCCTATGATCCAATCAATCAATCAATCAATTCTATCAGAATAGAGATGGAAGAGACTTTGGAGGTTTTCTAGTTCAACCTCCCACTCAAGCAGCAGACCCAATATAATTCCAGTCAAGTGGCTGTCCTGGCTCTTCAGTTCAGGGATGAATTCAGTTCATATTTTTGGGAACAGGTGACTAAAGTGGACCACAATATTATATCACTTTAAATTGGGAGAACACTCAGATTTATTTGGAGTGAGGAAATCCATGATTCTGCAGCAAATCCAGTGCGTCCAATACAGTATAAGTTGGAAGAAGTACTATTAGTTGCATTTTTTCCTAAATATTACTTATGCATTAAGATCCACAATCACACCATCTCTTGTCTGTGCTCCTATGATCTAATCAACCAACCAACCAACCAACCAACCAATCAGAATAGAGCTGGAAGGAACCTTGGAGGTCTTCTAATTCCACCCTGCTTAAGTGGGAAACCCTATACCATTTGAGACAAGTGGTTGTCCGGTCTCTTCTTAAAAGCCTCCAGTGGTGAAGCACCCATGACTTCTGAAGGCATATTGTTCCATTTGTTAATTGTCCTCATTGTTAGGAAATTTCTCCTTCAATTCCAGGTTGTTTCTCTCCTTAATTAGTTCCCATCCGTTGTTTCTTGTCTTGTCTTCTGGTGCTTTGGGAAATAAGTTGACTTCCCTCTTCTTTGTGGCAGCCTCTCAAAAACCCACCAGCCACAATTCTAGGACTTCTACCCTTCTAATTTTGCTCCTGACTTGAATGGCTTCTTCTTTTCTTACGTGTAAACTGCTTGATCATTTGTATTAACAAGCCTAGAATTGAAAAAGTTGAAAGGGGAATTTAGGTCACCAAATTGTGCTATCAGTTAATGCAAGTATTTCAATCCGATCTCAGTTTGAGTTGAGTTGAGTTGAGTTCATTACATTTCTATACCGCCCTTCTCCCGAAGGACTCAGGATGGTTTACAGCCATATTAAAACAGTTTGAACATACTCAGGACAGAGAACCCGTAACCGGTAGCTTTTGACTAACAACCATTCATTTAATAACTGTTCAGAATTACTACAGGACTGAAGAAAGAGACTTATGACTGATCCTTTCACTTACAACGGTTGCAATATCTCTAGCCATGAAATCAAAATTCAGCCATTGGCATGTATTTATGATGGTTGCAGCATCCTGAGATCACATGATTGCTATTTGAAAACTTACCAGTGGACTTCCAACAAGCAAAGTCAATAGAGGAGGCCAAATTCGTTTAACGACCATAGCAAAATAGAAGTCATAAAACTGGGCACGATCCAATGAACCACTGCCTTCCTTAGCAAAATAAATTCTGGGCCCAGTCATAAATTGATGACTACTTGTGTCAATGGTGAAAAAAGTAAGGTTCTACTTTTAGGCAAGAAAAACAAAATGCACAGGTACAGTATAGGTGGTACCTTTTTCAATACTAGTAGTTGTGAGAGGGATCTTAGAGTCCTACTGGACAACCATTTAAATATGAGCCAGCAGTGGGCAGCAGCTGCCAAAAAAGCCAACACAGTTTTAGGCTGCATAAACAGAGGGATAGAATCAAGATCACGTGAAGTGTTAATACTACTTTATAATGCCTTGGTAAGGCCACACTTGGAATACTGCATCCAGTTTTGGTCACAACGGTGTAAAAAAGATGTTGGGACTCTAGAAAGAGTGCAGAGAAGAGTAAGAAAGATGATTAGGGGACTGGAGACTAAAACGTATGAAGAACGGTTGCTTGTATTGGGTATCTCTAGTCTATGAAGAGAAGGACCAGGGGTGACATGATAGCAGTCTTCCAATAGCTCAGGGCTGCCACAAAGAAGAGGGAGTCAAGCTATTCTCTAAAGCACCTGAAGGCAGGACAAGAAGCAATGGGTGGAAACTAATCAAGGAGAGAAGCAACTTTTAATCAGCAGAACAACTTGCCTCCAGAAGTTGAAAGTGCTCCAACACTAGAAGTTTTTAAGATGAGATTGGATAACCATTTGTCTGAAAAGGTGCAGGGTTTCCTGCCTAAGCAGGGGGTTGGACTAGAAGACCTCCAAGGTCCTTTCCAACTTCTATTCTATTCTATTCTATTCTATTCTATTCTATTCTATTCTATTCTATTCTATTCTATTCTATTCTATTCTATTCTATTCCATTCCATTCCATTCCATTCCATATTTTCTATTCTATTCTATTCTATTCTATTCTATTCTATTCTATTCTATTCTATTCTATTCTATTCTATTCTATTCTATTCTATTCTATTCTATTCTATTCTATTCTATTCCATTCCATTCCATTCCATTCCATATTTTCTATTCTATTCTATTCTATTCTATTCTATTCTATTCTATTCTATTCTATTCTATTCTATTCTATTCTATTCTATTCTATTCTATTCTATTCTATTCTATTCTTCCATTCCATTCCATTCCATTCCATTCCATTCCATTCCATTCCATATTTTCTATTCTATTCTATTCTATTCTATTCTATTCTATTCTATTCTATTCTATTCTATTCTATTCTATTCTATTCTATTCTATTCTATTCTATTCTATTCACCTGTATTTCAGGTAATCTGAGTTATTTCACAATAAATTATTATTTATACTTAAGGAGTCAAAGTTGAAAAACTCCCAGAGAAGTTGGATACTACTTTTAAATTGTACCTAAAAACACAGAACTTACTGGGCCTTAAAAATCAATCAAATTTAGAGAAAAATAAGATGGAGAATATTCTGGTGTGTTTAGGAATGCACTCCAATTTTTGCTGCCTCCATGTGTGCAACTGCCACATATAGTCCTACCTTCATGATACCTACCAACAAATGGCAAGAGATTGTTCTTTTTTTCCCCAAATTTAGGATTATATAGCAGGTAAAAATAATGTAAAATAGTAAAAGCATACGATCTGTTGGAGATTACGAGGATGAGCCCGAGGGTGGGGTCAAAGATGTTATCAGTCTCGAGTCCTTTCATGCTTACAAGAGATCTAAATCCAGTCCTTTGGATTTGACTTTGACTTTTATCTACCGCCAATTTTTGTTCACCGTTAGTAGGTCAGATTCTTGTAAAGAGCTTAAACTTGCAATACATTTTTATTCCCATTTGAACTATTTGGATCTTCTGATTTTCCCGGCACTTGACTGAACTTGTGTTAGTGTGTGTGTGCATCAGGGGTGGGTTCTACTTACCTTTACTACTGGTTTGCAAATGGATTGCGCATGCACGCTGGCTTCGCTCGTGCGCGAGCCTTGCTTCTGTGCATGCACAGAAGTTTTTGTGCTTGCACAGATTGGTGATGATGACATCTGGGACAGTGGGCGGGGCCTCCCGCCAGTTTTACTACTGGTTCTTATGAAAACCGGGGGCAACCCACCACTGGTGTGCATGTGTGTTTGTAGATAACGTTCTTGCCTACAGTACATGTGACTTTTAGAGAATGGAATAAATTGATAATGTTATATTGATAATGATATATTTATGATAATGACAATTTATATTGATATACATTTAGGACAAAAGAGACAGTCATTATGAGTTAACACTCTCCTCTTTTTCTCTCGGTGTATAAGTTGGAGGGGCCAGTGGTCTTCTCTAGGTCATATACATAGATAAAATCAAAGGCTTCACAGGAACCAGGATGCTATCTAGTGGTGTGATTCAACTAATTTAATAATCGGTTCTCTGCCCTAATGATTTCTTCCAACAACCAGTTCATCAAACTGCTCAGAAAGTTAACAACTGGTTCTTCCAAAGTGATGCGAACTGGCTGAATCCCACCACTGATGCTATCTTTTGCTGTGAGCATTGGGAAAATTATCATTTAAATTGTGGTGGTAGCTCCTAGCTTCTGAAAACCAAAGACAGACTAATCTTGACCTACTAAACTGGATTTCATGACAATGCTGATAAGGAAAGATGAATCTCTTTCTGAGTTGATCAAAACTGTTCTTGAAAATAGCAGCCATGGTTGCATCTATTGTGAAAAATCCTTGCGCTGTTTTAGATCAGGCAGCTCTATATGCCCAACATTAAAACTTAGAACGTAGAACATAGAATAACAGCATTGAAAGGAACCTTGGAGATCTTCTGGTCCAACCCACTGTTCAAGCTGGAGACCTACACCATTTCAGACAAAAATCTGTCCAATCTCTTTTTGAAATCCTCCAGTGTTGGGACACCCACAACTTCTGAAGGCAAGCCATTCCAGTGATAAATTGTTCTGTCATTCATTAATGAATGATTAATTGTTCTAAATTTCTAGGTTTAGTTTCCATTTTTAAGAGCTAATTATGCAGAAGGGATCTCCTCCTCCTCCTTCCTTCTACATGGTTTACCAAGAAATTAGCAGTTTTCAACAACTTTTAATTTTAAAAAATCAGGAACTGAACTAAAGGCTAAAACATACAAAGAACAGTTGCAAGAATTGTGCATGTCTATTTTAATGAAAAGAAGGAGACATGATAGCAGCATTCCAATATTTTAGGGGCTGCCACAAAGAAAAGGAGGAGAACCTATTCTCCAAAGCAACTGAAGGCAGGACAAGAAGCAAGGGATGAAAGCTAATCAAGGACAGAAGCAACCTAGAACGAAGGAGAAATTTCCTGACAGTTAGAACAATTAATCAGTGGAACAACTTGAACCAGACATTGTAGGCGCTCCAAAACTGAAGGTTTTTAAGAAGAGGTTGGACAACCATTTGTAGGGCAAGGGTCTGCAACCTTAAAGACTCAAATTGCCATTTGAACCTGTTTCCCACAGAAAAGAAAACACTGGGAGCCACAAAACCCTTCCTGTGCCTGACTATTTCTTGAGCGGCTACAAAACTAGCATATTTAGTTGAATTAAATGTTCTGTTTTCTTCTGAAACTTTTCTTTTTTTGGATTTATCCATGGTTGACCTACTGGGGGTCAACCTTACATGGGGGTCCCCTTGAGGAGCACCCAGAGGCTGCAGCTGGTCCAGAATGTGGCCACGCAGATGGTTATGGGAGTGACGTGGTGCTCCCATGTGACCCCCCTCCTGTGCGAGCTGCACTGGCTCCCGGTGGTCTTCCGGGTGTGCTTCAAGCTCTTGTTTACCACCTTCGGAGCGCTCCATGGCTTAGGACCTGGGTACTTAAGAGACCGCCTTCTGCCACCAGTAGCCTCTCATCGACCAGTACGCTCCTATAAAGGGGCTCCTCAGGGTGCCGTCGACCAAACAGTGTCGACTAGCGGTCCTTAGGGGGAGACCCTTCTCTGTGGGGGCACCTGCCATTTGGAATGAGCTCCCCCCGCAGATACGGAGGATCCAGATTTACGTACTTTCCGCCGCACCCTCAAAACATTTTTATTCAGAGTCAGGCTGGTCTGGCCTGACTATCCCTTTTAAATTGGCTTTTAAGTTTTATATATATTGGGTGTTTTAATTTTGACTTAAGCCTAAATTATTTAATGTATTTTTAATAGTCTTTTAACTTTTGTATGATGTAGTTTATCTAAGGCTGTTCACCGGCCTGAGTCCTTCGGGAGTAGGGCGTATATAAAATATAATAATAATAATAATAATAATAATAATAATAATAATAATAATAATAATAATAATAATAATGGTTGAAAAGCTTAATAAATCGTGTGTCAGTGGGTGTCGCACATTAGTGGTCGTGACATATATTTTGAGTGACAGGGTGCCAGAGCAGAGGGGTGAAAGAGCCACAGGTTGCTGATCCCTGGTGTAGGGTTTCCTGCTTGAGTGGGAAGTTGGACTAAAAGATCTCCAAGGTCCCTTCCCACTTTCTTATTCTGTTATTCTGATAGGCCTATAAGGAGAGGTGCTAGAATAAACAGAATACATTCAGAAACCCTATACTGTCATTGGAATTATTAGATAAGGCCTTGCAGCATCAGTTACCTGTTTTCCCCAAAATAAGACATCCTATGATAATAAGCCCAATCGGGCTTTTGAGGCACACGGCCATAAAGCCAAGCACTTATTTCAGGGTTCAAAAAATATATAAGACAAGATCTTATTTTTGGGAAAACACGGTAATCCTTTGTTGTGTTGCCTGGGATAAAAAAACAAAAACAAAACAAAATGGCTGCTTCAGAAAGCCTATACTGTCACTGGAATTATTAGATAAGGCCTTGCAACATCCGTTACCAGGTTTTCCCCAAAATAAGACATCTCCTGATAATAAGCCCAATCGGGCTTTTGAGGCGCGTGGCCATAAGGCCAAGTGCTTATTTCAAGGTTCAAAAAATATATAAGACAGGATCTTACTTTTGGGGAAACATGGTAATCCCGTGTTGTGTTGCCTGGGATAAAAAAAAAAAAAACAATATGGCTGCTTCAATTTGAGAAACACAAAACCCCACATTCACAATACATTTTTGAAGGGGTTCATTACTCTAAGCCAAAGAGCTATTTGAAGATTCATCATTCTACTTCATCTACATTTTTTTCCAAACTCTTTTCAACAGAGATGAGTTTGCTTCTAAATATAGATACCCCAAAACCACAATGGAACAAAAGGCAGCTATTAGGAAGGGCGACTTCCTTGTTCATGCTGTTGCTTGTCTGGGTGTTTTTCTTTGGTTGATTAGTTTAGCATAATGAAATAACAAGGTGAATAGTTTCTATTGAAGGAAAGAGAATGAATGGGATTGTGTTGTAGACCTTTGGATCTGGACCTCTGGAAGTTGGGCCCATGGACATTCTCAGGAAGGGAAGGAGGGAGGGAGGGAGGGAGGGAGGAAGGAAGGAAGGGAAGGAGATGGAAAGAAGGAAGGAACGAAAGAAGCAAGGATGAAGGAAGGAGATGGAAAGAAAGAAGGAAGGAGATGGAAGGAAGGAAGGAAGGAGGGAGGGAGGGAAGGAAGGAAGGAAGGAGGAGGGAAGGAGGGAGGGAGGGAGGGAGAGAGGGAGGGGAGGAAGGAAGGAAGGAAGGAAGGAAGGAAGGAAGGAAGGAAGGAAGGAAGGAAGGAAGGAAGGAAGGCTATATTCATGCATTTCCCTTTGATTGAGTTTAGGCAGAAATGCTAGGGGGAGGAAGGATTATTTCTCCCTAAGAAACTAGCTAAAATGCCAGTGTTAAACATTCCTCTATACGTTCATGTTTCATTTGAATGGGAAGTTTTAAGGGCTTTATTGCAGAACGAGAAATATGAACTTCAGAAGGGGCTGTTGTAAGAAGCTTGCCTTGAATTAAAAAGATCAAATCTGGGCCTGAGAAGAATATTTGATGCAGCCTTCCCCAAAATGTGGCTTCTTACTGTCTCTAAAATTTTCCTACAATTAGGGAGAGGTAAAAAGCAACCCTATGATTTCAGTGTCTTAGGAAAACACTTGGAGCAACTATGCCAGGAACAGCTATCACTTCTTCCTTCCCTTCCTCCCTCCCTCCTTCCTTCCTTCCTTCCTTCCTTCCTTCCTTCCTTCCTTCCTTCCCCTTCCTCTCTCTTTTTCCTCTCCATTTTCTCAGTTGCACTAATGTGCAGACTGAAAGTTTCCTACTCAGTTCCCATCATGTCTTTAACTTCATCTAAGGGCCTGGTGGCTCTGCAGACTAAAAGCATTGTGATTAACACCAGCTGTCTGCAATTACTGTAAGTTCGAATCTCACCAGGCTCAAGGTTGACTCAGCCTTCCATCCTTTCAAGGTAGGTAAATTGAGGACCCAGTTTGTGGGGGCAATAAGCTAACTTTGTATAAAAATACAAAAGTATGAAGGCTATTGCTTAACACATTGTAAGCCGCCCTGAGTCTCCGGAGAAGGGAGGCATATAAATCAAATTAAAAAACAAACAAACCAAAAAGAGCAACTGAATAAATCTGTAAGGAAAAAGAAAAGCTACCTTATTTGCAAATGTTCAAAATATTTAATGTATTGGCAACAGTCTAATGTATTAGACTGAGGAACAGACATTTCCCTAAGGCCGCTTAGTGATGTTCCATGTCTGAGTTATCACATCCTGGACATAAACTGTTTCAACTCCTACCCTCAAAACGACTAGACACAAGAACACTTTTTTCCCGAATGTCATCACTCTGCTAAACAAATAATTCCCTCAACACTGTCAAACTATTCACTAAGTCTGCACTACTATTAATCTTCTCATCGTTCCTGTCGCCCATCTCCTCAAATTTACGTCTGCATGACTGTAACTGTGTTGCTTATATCCTTAGGGTTTTTATTGTTATTGTTTCCTGATTGTTTAATTGTACTCTATGACTATCATTAAGTGTTGTATCCAGTGGTGGGATTCAGCTGGTTCGCACCACTTCGGGAGAACCAGTTGTTAACTTTCTGGTCAGTTTGGCAAAGTGGTTGTTGGAAGAAATCATTAGGGCAGAGAACCGGTTGTTAAATTACTTAAATCCCACCACTGGTTGTACTTTATGATTCTTGACGAATATATCTTGTCTTTTTATGTATACTGAGACCTTATGCACCAAAGACAAATTCCTTGTGTGTCCTATTCTCTTCTCTTCTCTTCTCTTCTCTTCTCTTCTCTTCTCTTCTCTTCTCTTCTCTTCTCTTCTCTTCTCTTCTCTTCTCTTCTCTTCTCTTCTATTCCATTCCATTCCATTCCATTCCATTCCATTCCATTCCATTCCATTCCATTCCATTCCATTCTGTATTTGCTTTCTGGTGTGCAGGAATTTCATTTCAAAAAGCAGGTAGGCTGGGACAAAGAAAAGAATGAATTCAGAATAATTTTTTTAAAATGAATATCATCTGTCTTTATTTTACTTACATTGCATTAACCGCAACTCATTTGATTTCTCCTCGTGTATCTAGTCTTTTTTTTTTATTTTAACCCTGTCAAATTCAGAATTCAAATTCATCAGTGAGTTCTAGAGAAATTCAAGAGCTTTCTGGTCCTTTATAGTTAGGGTCCCCAGTTGTGCCGTATCCAGTTGATTCCAGATAGGTGTAGAGAATTTAAGAGGTGGAAACTCTTTTGAACAGAACAGAACAATGGCTCTGAAAGACCAGAGTTGGGCTATTTAAGCAAACACATTACAGATATTTTTAATAGATCAGAATACAAGATATTTGGGGGATGGGGAGACAAGGAGAACAACTGGCTTTTGAGAAGCATACCATTTTTTAAATAAATTTATTTATTTATTTATTTATTTATTTATTTATTTATTTATTTATTTATTTATTTATGTATTTATTTATTTATCAAACATATTACAAGATAGCAGGCACAGATATAAACATAAACAAAAGAAATGAATATGAATAAATGGGGACATTAGGATAGGGACGGAAGGCACGCTGGTGCGCTTATGCATGCCCCCTTTATGGACCTCTTAGGAATGGGGTGAAGACCACGGTAGACAGTTTGAGGTTGAAGCTGTGAGGGTTTGAGGCTGTAACAATGGAGTTGAGTAGAGCATTCCAGGCATTGACCACTCGGTTGCTGAAGTTGTATTTTCAGCAGTCGAGTTTGGAGCGGTTTACCTTGAGCTTGTATCAATTGTTTATTGTGATTGAAGCTGAAGAAGTCATTGACAGGTAAGACGTTGTAGTGGATAATTTTGTGTACTATGCTTAGATCTGACCGCAGGCAGCCCAGTTCCAGATTGTCCAAGCCCAGAATTTCAAGTCTGGTGGCATAAGGGATTCTGTGGCATAAGGGATTCAGTAAGGTGAGCCATGGCTCACCTTACTGAAATACAACCAGGTCATTGGCTTAGCAGTAATTAATAGATTAGCACCTACTTTGGGAAATGAAATATCTGAAAGAAAACAACCAAGGCCATCTCATTTCAACTCTGAGCTACAAATATTCTCATTTATTGAGTCTTGTTAAAGCTTTGAAGAATTTTATGAGAAGAGACGAAACAAAAAAAAAAACAAAAATGAAATTAGAGGATCTCATGATCTAAGACATTATTTGAAGGGACTATATATTAAGGTTGTCAAACATAAAAAGAAGGAATATAAAGTTTGCTTAGCTGGTCAAGGTTAAAATAGATATATTATCTCCCAGTAACCTTTAACGGAGTTTCGCTGATCACAGCTGAAATGACTAGGTTTTAAGGATTTGTTTATAAATATGAAATAGAA
This sequence comes from Masticophis lateralis, assembly GCA_030761175.1. Taxonomy (NCBI): domain Eukaryota; kingdom Metazoa; phylum Chordata; class Lepidosauria; order Squamata; family Colubridae; genus Masticophis; species Masticophis lateralis. The sequence continues at coordinate 8,332,986 of JAUDYJ010000003.1, forward strand.
TATGGGATGGAGTTCCTTTATTTTACAAGATGGTAATAAGTTATTAAAATTGTTCATACTTATACTGAAGGGGATAAATCATTTGTTTATATATTTATCTTCTTTTTCTCCATTTTTTCTTTTGTTTTGACTTTTTTTTTTTAGCACAATAGATGATAATAACATTGCAGCCTCAACTTTTTATTTTTACATAGTACAGGTGGTCCTCAATTTACAACAGGTTATTCAGTGATTGCTCAAAGTTGCAACAGTATTGAAAAAAGTGATTTATAATCTTTTTTAACACTTACAACTGTCATAGCATCCTCATGGTTACGTGATCAAAATTCAGAGGCTTGGCAACTGACTCATATTTATGATGGTTGCAGTGCCCCTGGGGTTATGCGATCATCATTTGCAACCTTCTGACAAGCAAAATCAATGGGGAAATCAGATTCACTTCATGTTGTGGCCCGTCAACGGCCTGTGCAGCTAGTAGCTGATTCCAACAGCAAGGAGGCTGGTATGGTGCTGCGCCAACATCCTGTGCAGCTGGCATTCGAGTCAGACAATGAGGAGGCTGGAGAAGATGTGGTGCCAGAGGCAGGGATTCAGCCAGGGCCTTCAGAACCTCCAGAAGCTTCCATGGGTGAAGAGGAAGAAGAAGAGGAGCCTCTTCTCAATGCAGGGGCACCCAGAGCTGCCAAAAGGCGGAAGTGGCTCCTCAGGAGGAGGTCTCCTCGAGAGTAAGGCTTGGGCTAATTGGCCATTCCCTTAGCCTATTTAAGGAAGGACGACGACTGAGGTGATTTGCAGGGAACAACTTCGTTCACTCTCCTTCGCGTCTTGATCTTAGTTCTCTTATCAGTTTCCTACAAATTGCTAATGGGCTTTCTGTCAACCAGTAAGATTACGATTATTTATTCTTTGGATTCTTGTAGATTGTTCAGAAAGTTAATTAACAGCCTTTGTTTGAAAAAGACTGGTTTAATTTAATACAAATTTTGTGTGTGCTGCATTCTTTGGGGTCTGTAGCTGAGGCAGAACACTTAATAACCACATTGCTAACTTAACAATTGCAGTGATTCATTTAACAACTGTGGCAGGAAAGGTCATAAATGGGGCAAAATTGAATAACTGCTTTGCTTAGCAACAGAATTTTTGAACTCAATTGTGGTCATACGTCTAGTATACTCTAGCCATTAGTATATTAGCATTATATTGTGTTTTAAGTATATTGAAGAGCAACAAAGATGATTAGGGGACTGGAGGCTAAAACATATGAAGAACGGTCACTGGAATTGGGTATGTTTAGTTTAATGAAGAGAAGGACTAGGGGAGACATGATAGCAGTCTTCCAATATCTCAGGGGCTGCCCCAAAGAAGTGGGAGTCAAGCTATTCTCCAAAGCACCTGAGGGCAGGACAAGAAGCAATGGGTGGAAACTAATCAAGGAGAGAAGCAACTAGAATTAAGGAGAAATTTCCTGACAGAACAATTAACCAGTGGAACAACTTGCCTCCAGAAGTTGTGAATGCTCCAACACTGGAAGTTCTTAAGAAGAGATTGAATAACCATTTGCCGGAAGCAGTGTAGAGTTTCCTGCCTAAGCAGGGGGTTGGACTAGAAGACCTCCAAGGTCCCTTCCAACTCTGTTATTTTATTTTATTTTATTCTATCCTATCCTTTTATTCTATTCTAGTCCATATTTTATTATTCTATTCTATTCTATTCTATTCTATTCTATTCTATTCTATTCTATTCTATTCTATTCTATTCTATTCTATTCTATTCTATTCTATTCTATTCTATTCTATATACTATAGTATATACTAGCCATTTCTATAACTACAAACCTACCTTATTCTAATCAGCAAAACCAAAACCAAAGTTTCATATTTTTCCATTACAAGCACAAAATCCAGAAGCTGTTTCCAAACAGAAACAAAATTAGATACGTTCTTTTAATAGAATAAAGCAATCAATTTAACCAAGTCTGCTTTTTTCCTTGCCATGGGAAGTAATATGTATTCCTGTTTGCACTTATTTAATCTTTGTAGACTATCATCATTTATATTAATAAAATTCACCATATTCTTTCAGATTCTTTACCCTTAAAGGGGAAAACACTTTGTGCTCTGAGTGCACATATTTATATTAAGTGTGTATGTATGTTTGTAACCATGACTGGTTGATGCAATTAGTGTATGTATGGCAAATCTTAAAGGGAAGTTTCTAATGCAAAAGTATTTATATTCAGGATTTAAGCAACAATAGCTATTGGATTGCTCTGTTAGACTTAAAGCAATCCTTGAGTTATGACACTTCCTCCCCTTTCTCAGGCAGCTTGTTCTCTAAGTAAATTTTGAACTGTTATGATCTTCAACGTGTTACTTTCATTTCATGCATCAGCCTTGCTGCAATCGTGCAGAAAGCTGATTTTAAACATTGCCCTTAGATGCAATTTTAAGAGAATAAAATAATTCAGTAGTTGGATTCCATAACCTTGCCAACTGCAGCTTTTCAATGGGATTTGGTTTTATTTCATGCGACCCGGGCTTATGAAAAGCTATGTTGGCAAACGTATCTCAGAGAACGTATCTGTGGCTGAATACGGAGAGAAAAGAACAGGAACAAAAATGTAACCATGAATAAACTAAGTTATTAAGGGAAAACATGAGCTACCTTCTCTTCTTTACAGTCCTGTATTATGTGTCCACAGTGAGACACAGTGGCTCAGTGGCTAAGATGCTGAGCTTGTCAATCGAAAGGTCGGCAGTTCAGCGGTTCGAATCCCTAGTGCTGCCTAACGGGGTGAGCTCCTGTTACTTGTCCCAGCTTCTGCCAACCTAATAGTTCGAAAGCATGTAAAAAATGCAAGTAGAAAAATAGGGACCACCTTTGGTGGGAAGGTCACAGTATTCTGTGCCCCTTTGGTGTTGAGTCATGCCGGCCACATAACCACGGAGACGTCTTCGGACAGCGCTGGCTCTTCGGCTTTGAAACAGAGATGAACACTGCCCCTAGAGTCGGGAATGACTAGCAGGTATGTGTGAGAGGAACTTTTACCTTTACCTATTATGTGTCCAGCATAAGTGTGCCTTTAAAAAGATCTGAGATCATTTAAACTTGCAGTCATCTTGTTTATAATCTGGAGCCAGATCTTTTGGAAACACATTTTCCATGACAGGTATGCTTGGTGCTCCCTTAATCAAGTATGCTTGGTGCTCCCTGAGCTTAGTTGTTTCCTTGAAGATACTTTGTTACCCAAACTAGACTAGCACTGATGTTGTTATCTAGTTTGGTTAATCTGCAAGAAAACAACCCAGTTCAGAGAGCACCAAGGACCCTTTGTTTCAACCTTGAGATAAATATATTCCCTTAAACAAGAAACAATGGCTGGAAACTAACCAAGGATAGAAGCTATATAGAACTAAAGAAAAAAAAATCTTTAATGGTGAGAGCAATCAAATAATGTAATAGCTTGCCTCAGAAGTTGTGGGCGGTCCATCACCGGATGCTTTCAAAAAGAGACCGGACAACCATTTGTCTGAAATTTATAGGGCTATGATGGCAAACTCAGGGCACATGTGCCAGAGGTGGCACGCAGAGATCTCTCTGTAGGCATGTGTGTCATCGCCAGCTGCTCTTCTGGTTTCTGAAAAACAGCTGGAAAACAGCCTGAAAATGGCTCAAAACTGGCCTGAAAATGGCTCAAAAACCAGCCTGAAAAAGGCCTGAAAAACGGCCTAAAAATGCCTTAAAAACAGATATGCGCACTGTGTTCCGGTTTGGGCACTTGGTGCCAAAAAGATTCACCATCACCGGTATAGGGTCTCTTACTCAAGCAGGAGGTTGGACTAGAAGACCTCCAAGGGCCCTTCCAGCTCTGTTTTCTATGTCCTATGTTTCTTTATCGGTACAATATCAATCAATCAGCTTGGCTTCCTATGTAGAGAAATGGTTACACCACAGCTGTTTTTGCTGGGTGTAGTCACGGACTGTATGGTTACAGAGACTAATTTGATTTTGAACCTAATAACTGCAGCAAGACTGTTGGTGGCGCAATATTGGAAGAAACAAGACTTACCTACAATTCAAGAATGGGCATTAAAAGTAACAGATTTAGCAGAGATGGCAAAAATTTCGGCATATCTGAAGGTTCACTCAAATGAAAAAATATTTGAGGGAGTGGAGAAGATGGATAGACTATATTCAAAGTAAATATCGGAATAAGAAGTTGCAGATAGGTTATGAATGTCTAGTAAAATGTTATTAGGTAATCAATTTAGTAGGATGATTGGGGAATTAAAGTATTAGGAGATGTTAGATGCTATAGTTAATTAGATTAGGATGGGTTATGACTGTTGAATATTATACCCTGTAATTTGTTCTGGGAAGTAGGGAGGGGGGAGGTGGGTGGGTGGGAAGGGGAAGGGGTGGAGGGAGGGGAGGGGGGATGGGTTGAGGAGGAAGGAGGGGGGAAGGGTGGGGGTGGGGGTAGGGATAGGGAGGGGGATATATATGTAAACTCCTTTTTAAAACTTTTCAATAATAATAATAATAATAATAATAAAAAGAAATGGTTGGGGTCGTGATTTAAGCAAACACAAATAGTTTTAACCACAGACTCTGTCCAGATAGACAAAGCTGTGCTTGACTCATCTACAGTTTCTTGACCTTTTGACTAAGATCGGATATGCAGAATAAGCTCATGAGCTCATCTAAACTAGTCTTGACTATAGTAGAAGGAACCTTTTAGAGTCTGAAACCCAGTTTTTCTTGACTTCTTAAACTCCTACTAACTAAACCAAACCATGGATGGGTTGAGTGAAAATACATCCTTATTTCCGAATTCTCCTCCCGTTGACATATGTGGCTTAATGTTGTAACCTAGGCCTCCCATGATCATGAAGCAGACTTCTTGTCCTGATAAAGCCTCTTTTATTTAGCTTAGGAGAGGAAATTCCTCTCCAGCAAAGTCCTGGCAAATGGTCTTTCATGAGATTTCACAACAATAGACCTTTATCAGGCTTGGAGAGTGGCCAGGCCGATATCTTCCAACCACCAAGCTATAGCAGCAATTACTTGGTAAGAAGTCAGGAATAAATCTTCACCCTAATGAATTGAACTAATTGACTCCTGCAAGCTCCCCTCCCCTTCGCTCCTCTTTATTCCCTCTGGGAGAGGGCCATTCACAGTCCACATGTGCCTTTACTCTTGAGTTGGTTCTTATTTCTTAGCTGTTCCCTTCTCCTGGCAGTTCTGCGCATGCACACATTGGGAACAGGCTCCAGCTATTCTTCAGCCTCACTGATATCCAACTCCGCAGGCAGCTGATAAGTGTCAGATGGCCCTGGCCCCATCTCTGCCTCTGATGCAGAGCACTCATCAGAACATTCCCCAGACTCCAGGACTGGTCCATGTTCCTCCCCAATCTCCTCACTGTCCGAGTCTGCCACCAGCTCTGCTGGCTGCTGGTGGGCCACAACACTTAGCATAGAGGGTTTTTTTTTTTTTAATTTAATTTATATGCCGCCCTTCTCCGGAGACTCAGGGCGGCTTACAATGCGTTAAGCAACAGCCTTCATACTTTTGTATATACCTGCTTAGTAGGGCTTTCCCCCCCCCCCAAGTGGTGTTCTTTTTTATACAAAGTCAGCTTATTGCCCCCACAATCTGGGTCCTCATTTTACCTACCTTGAAAGGATGGAAGGCTGAGTTAACCTTGAGCCTGGTGAGATTCGAACTTGCAATAATTGCAGGCAGCTGGAGTTAAATTACAATGCATTAGTCTGCTGAGCTATCCAGTCTGCTGAGCTATCCAGTTATATAAATCTTAAGTGCAACAGTTTTTTGAATGTATGTAAAGTTTTGGGAAGGTTGCAAAGTTCTAGCTACCATCTTCATTTTTTTAAAAAGGGTGTATCTGAAATAAGGCTAGAAAAGAACAGTAATAAATTAATATGAGAATCATGGCTACAGTATTTGATGTTCAGAACAAAGGTAAACAAAGTAAAGAGGTGACAGAGGTCTATGAATCATGGGTAACATGGCCAGAGCAGTTTCTGTTGACATCTCACAAATGTTAGACATTTGAGTCACCCCACTGATAAAAAAAATAAGATGCAGAAGGATTCAGAACAGTCTATTTACCTATGTCATTACCGAGGTACATTTCATTACCAAACTACGTTAACATCGTTGGTGCTTTGGTAAGAGAGTTTGCTCTAACCTCCTGTATGTCTCTTTTTGCTGCTTAGATATGTAAGTTGAAATACATGTCTGTCTATCTATCTATCTATCTATCTATCTATCTATCTATCTATCTATCTATCTATCTATCTATCTATCATCTATCTATCTATGGAGTGGAGTGGAGTGGAGTGGAGTGGAGTGGAGTGGAGTAGAGTAGAGTAGAGTAGAATAGAATAGAATAGAATAGAATAGAATAGAATAGAATAGAATAGAATAGAATAGAATAGAATAGAATAGAATAGAATTCTCTATTGGCCAAGTGAGATTGGACAGACAAGGAATTTGTCTTCGTGCATATGCTCACAGTGTACATAAAAGAAAAGATACGTTCGTTAAGAATCATAAGGGACAACACTTAATGATAGTCATAGGGTACAAATAAGCAATCAAATCATATTGGGAAACAGTCAATATAAATCATAAGGATACCAGCAACAAGGTTATAGTCATACAGTCATAAGTGGGAGGAGATGGGTGATAGGAAAATGAGAAGATTAATAGTAGTTCAGACTTAGTAAATAGTTTGACAGTGTTGAGGGAATTATTTGTTTAGCAGAATGATGGCATCTGTCTGTCTGTCTATCTATCTATCTATCTATCTATCTATCTATCTATCTATCTATCTATCTATCTATCTATCTACCTATCTATCTATCCAACTTGGACGAATAATGTAAAATCAAACTATTTCAATGATATTGCTAAGAAACCTACATGATAGTCCCCAGAAGTTCAGGCTTGACTTAAGGCAACCTTTACCTTGAACAGATGGCAACTCTTACCTGCCCTACAAAAACTAAGCAAGATCACACCTGAATGAGAAATCAGGCAATCTCTGGATGAAATTCGTAGTACATTATGCCTGTGGGGTTGCCTAGAGAACTACACAATCATGTGCAAAAAAAGTAACTATGTTTTGAGCTTGGGTGGATGCTTGCAGACATTCGAGTATCTGACCAAAAATATTTCCAACCAAATAATCATGCTTAAACAGCATTGATTGGACTCTGTAGTTCAGTCTTGAGCCACATAAACTGTAGTATCATCTATTGACGTTCATCTTGAAACAAAGATTTAACGTTTTAGTTAGAGATCGTTGAGTCTCTAATGGATACAAGTGTCAAGTGCAACAGTGAACAGTAGACAAGGGCAGCAATCAGAAAAGTGCAAGTGAGTTTCAGGCTTGGGATCATAAGGAAAGGGTCTTAGCTTGTATATATCCGAATTTACAACCCGAATGTTGGAGATGTGATTATGTTGATGCTATTTATTTTCATGTTTGGTGGACTTGTAAAAAAGTTAAAGCATTTTGGATAAAAATATGGTGGATTATTCAAAATATTCTTTAAAAAATGATAAAATTTACTTCACAGCTGTTTTTGTTAGGTATTATAAAAGATTGTATGGTTATAGAGACTAATTTGATTTTGAACTTAATAACTGCAGCAAGACTTTTGGTGGCTCAGTACTGGAAGAAGGGAGATTTACCATCTATTGAAGAATGGACATTAAAAGTAGTAAATTTAATTAGCAGAGATGGCAAAAATTTCAGCATATTTAAAAGACCATTCAAATGAGAAATTTATATTGGAGTGGAGAAGATGGATAGATTATATTCAAGGCAAATATCGGACTAAAAAATTGCAAATAGCTTATGAATAAAGAATGAATAAAGAGAGGTCATAAAGTACTTAAAAGGTTAGTTTAGTAAAAGGGGAGTTAAAGGTTCAAGAGGGGGATAGGAGACTATAGATTGTTAGCTTATGTTAGTTTATGATTGTTAAATGTTATACCCTGTATTTTGCTCTGGGAAGTGTGGGGAGGGGGAGGGTTGGGGAGGGAAAGGTGGGAGAGGGCAGAGGGAGTGGGAAGGGGAAATATTAAAAAGATTGTAAAATCTTTTAAAATTTTTCAATAAAAAAAAAGGAAGGGACTGAAAATAATTTTGCCTACACTTTCATCAGAAATCAGAAAAAAATGCATATATATACAGTGTGGGTGTGTTTCTCTGTGTGTGTATGTGTGTCTGTCTGTCTGTGTGTCTATGTGTCTGTGTCTGCGTATTCAAAAGCAAAGTTGAAGATTTTCTTCAACTCAATGAATCCAACTTCCCAGAAACTGCATATTTCTATTTGTTTGTCTGGATAGTCCCCTTCTAGGAGAGGGGTGGGTGCTAAGGTCCTACTGAACTAATTTCCTGAAGCTTAACCCAAACAAAAGAACTTCAGATTTGTGAACTAGATTATATCATTCTTGTACTCTTTTCCCCCCTTGACAACTGGGCTCCTGGCTTGGCTCCAAGACTCAATTTCTCCTCAACGTCCATCATGAAAATGTAGAATCCGAACACTGGATGAGATTTTAAAAATACTTTCTCCCACCAGTTCTACTTATGAAAGTGCTTACCTTAGTCTCAGAGGGTTTAAGAATTCCCTTCCAAATGTTCTTGGCAGCAAAGCTTTTAAGATTATTTGATTTTTTGGAAGCGGTCAAGGGGTGACTGCTATTTTATCTCATTCGTATTTCCATCCCTCGGACACCTCACTGCTGACCTTACCAATTTTAGAAAGCTCAGTGGAAGGACTTCCACCATAATATCTTTAACTGAGGCACTGTGGAGGCGATAAAGCAATGAAAGATGATTGTACTGTAATTTTCTTTTCCTGCGAAAAAAAAGTTTAAAAGCCATTTATCTCAGCAAACTGAACAAAAGCTGGCAAAATCAAAAGAACTTTGTATTTTTTTTTTATTTTTATTTTTTTTTGCTGCAAGGTATCAACAGAAATTATAACAGAATAATAGAATAACAGAGTTGGAAGGGATTTTGGAAGTCTTCTAGTCCCTGCTTAGGCAGGAAACCCTATAGCTGTGATGGCGAACCTATGGCACATGTGCCACAGGTGGCACATGGAGCCATATTGGTGGACACACGAGTGTTGCCCTAGCTCAGCTCCAGTGAGCATTCGCGCACCAGCCAACTGATTTTCAGGCCTTCCGGTCCCACCGGAAGTCTGGAAACTAGCTGTTTCTGGCCTCCCAGGCTCCTAGAAAACCTCTGGAGCCTGGGGAGGGGAAAAACAGGCCTACTGGGCCCACCAAGCCATTGCATGCCAAAAGCAGGGGGAAGTGTGTGGGGGGTCACATGTGCATGAGCGGGAGGTCAGGGTGCATTGAATTATGAATGTGGGCACATGAATCTGCGACCCCCTCCTGCTCCACCCGCTTTTGGCACAGAACAGCAAAAAGATTAGCCATCACTGCCCTACACCCCTTCAGACAAATGGTTATCCAACATCTTCTTAAAAACTTCCAGTGTTGGAGCACCCACAACTTCTGGAGGCAAGTCAACCCATTGATTAATTGTTCTAATTGTCAGGAAGTTTCTCCTTAGTTCTAAGTTGCTTCTCTCCTTAATTAGTTTCCATCCGTTGCCTCTTGTTCTGCCTTCAGGGGCTTTGGAGACTAGATTGTCTCCAGGGATGGGATTCAGCCAGTTTGGACCAATTCAGGTGAACTGGTAGCTCCGACGATCAGCTGACAGTGAACCGGTTTGCTCCGATGATCAGCTCGGCCCCAACTGCCTGCCCCTGCCTTACACCGACCTGTATTTCCTTTGTTTGAAGCCCAGCGAGTAGGCGCGGCAGAATGGATTGCCGCACCTCCGCTGTTTTACTCATCAGGGCTGCAGTAGAAGATAAATTTTAGAGCTGTTTTCTTTTCTTTTTTAATATATATTTTTATTGATTTTTTAAACATAGATATAGACATAAACAATACATACGTAACAATTCACCCACCACCACCTCACCCAACCCTCCACCAACAATGATATTAACATATCATATTTTTACTGTCAACAGGTTGTATAATTCTTTATTTATTTATTTATTTATTTATTTATTTATTAAATTTCTATACCGCCCTTCTCCTGGCGGACCCAGGGCGGTGTACAGCCAATTAAAAACCAGTACATAAACAATTAAAAACATCCTAAAATCAATATAAGGTAAGGCCGAAGGTATAAGAACCGACTAAAAACTCTAAAAAGTTTAAATTTAAAAATGTGTAAAAATATTTAAAAATAGAAGGGATCAGGCAAGTCCGGCGAGTTGGAAAAGGTGCGTCTTTAGAGCCCGACGAAAAGTCCGGAGGTCAGCAATAGTTCTCAGTTCTGGAGGCAGATCGTTCCAGAGGGTGGGGGCTACCACAGAGAACGCTCTCCCCCTGGGGGTCGCCAGCCGGCATTGTCTGGCTGACGGCACCCTGAGGAGGCCCTCTCTGTGGGAGCGAACCGGTCGGTGGGAGGCAATTGGTGGCAGAAGGCGGTCCCGTAAGTACCCTGGTCCTAAGCCATGGAGCGCTTTAAAGGTGATTACCAACACCTTGAAACGCACCCGGAAGTCGACCGGCAACCAATGCAGCTCACGCAGGAGAGGTGTCATGTGGGAGCGCCCTGTCGCTCCCATAATCCCCCGCGCGGCCGCATTCTGCACCAGCTGAAGCCTCCGGGTGCATCCCAAGGGGAGCCCCATGTAGAGAGCATTACAGTAGTCCAGGCGAGACATGACGAGCGCCTGAGTGACTGTGCGTAGGGAGTCCCGATCTAGAAAGGGCCGCAACTGGCGTATCAGGCGAACCTGATAGAAAGCCCCCCTGGCCACGGCTGTCGTATGATCCTCTAAAGACAGCCGTGGATCCAGGAGGACGCCCAAGTTGCGCACCCTTTCCGTGGGGGCCAATGATTCGCCCCCAATAACCAACGATGGAGTCAGTTGGCTATATCAGGACGCCGGTAGCCACAGCCACTCGGTCTTGGAGGGGTTGAGTCGAAGCCTGTTTCTCCCCATCCAGACCCGCACAGCTTCAAGGCACTGGGACATCACCTCCACGGCATCGTTGGGGTGGTCTGGGGTGGAAATGTACAGCTGAGTGTCATCAGCGTACTGATGGAATTCCACCCCAAAACCACGGATGATCTCACCCAGCGGCTTTACATAAATGTTGAACAGAAGGGGCGAGAGGACCGACCCTTGTGGCACCCCACACACTAGGCGCCTCGGGGTCGACCGCTGCCCCCCTGTCAACACCGATTGCGACCGGTCGGAGAGGTAGGAGGAGAACCACCGAAGAACGGTGCCCCCCACCCCCAATCCCTCCAACCGGCGCAACATGATATCATGGTCGATGGTATCAAAAGCCGCTGAGAGGTCTAACAGCACCAGGATAGAGGAGTACCCCCTACCCCGGGCCCTCCAGAGATCATCCACCAACGCGACCAATGCCGTTTCGGTGCCGTAACCAGACCTGAAGCCGGACTGGAGCGGGTCTAAATAGACAGCTTCATCCAGGTACCGGGGGAGCTGCCATGCCACCACATTCTCAACAACCTTCGCTAAAAAGGGAAGGTTGGAGACTGGATGATAATTTGCCAAAACAGCTGGGTCCAGGGAGGGCTTCTTGAGGAGGGGCCTCACCACCGCCTCCTTCAAGGCGGTCGGTAGGGCACCCTCACTCAGAGAAGCATTTATAATCTCCTGGAGCCAGCCTCGTGTAACCTCCCGGGAGGCCAGCACCAACCAGGAGGGACACGGGTCAAATAAACATGTGGTAGCGTTCAATCTCCCCAGGATCCTGTCCACGTCCTTGGGAGCCACAGGATCGAACTCAGCCCAGATAACACTCTCAAGACCGGGCTCAGTCACCTCGCCCGAACCAACCCAGTCGGCGGCCAACTCATCCCGAATCTGAGTTATTTTATCATCCAGATATTGAACAAAATCCTCAGCACGTCCCTGCAAGGGATCCTCCCGCGCTCCCAGATGAAGGAGGGAGCGGGTCACCCTAAACAGGGCGGCTGGGCGATTATCTGATGACGCAATAAGGGCGGCGAAATAATTAGATTTCGCCACTTTTATTGCCACTAAGTAAGTCTTAATATAAGCTCTTACTAGTGTCAAGTCAGAATCGGAGCGACTGGCCCTCCAACCGCTCTCTAGGCGTCTTTTCCGGCGCTTCATCTCCCTCAGCTCCTCGGTAAACCAAGGAGATAAGTGAGTTCAGCGCCGGGTCAGAGGCCGCAAAGGCACGACACGGTCCAAGGCCCCACCGGCCGCCCTATCCCAGGCAGCCACCAGGTCCTCAGCCGAGTCGCGTGTCAGTGTCTCAGGAAATGGCCCAAGCTCCGTCTGGAACCTATCAGGATCCATCAGGCGCCTGGGGCGGAACCACCTAATTGGTTCCGCCTCCCTGCGGTGGGGTGCAGCGGTCAGAAAGTCGAGTCGGAGGAGCGAGTGGTCAGTCCATGACAAGGGTTCCACGCCTATATCCCCAGTATCAAGACCACCCAACCACTGACCAGAGACAAAAACTAGGTCCAGGGTGTGTCCACCAACGTGAGTCGGGCCCTGAATTACCTGGGTCAGGTCCATGGCCGTCATGGAAGCCATGAACTCCCGAGCCATCTCAGATGTTTCACCGATGGATGGCAGGTTGAAATCCCCCATGACTATAAGCCTGGGAGTAGCAACCGCCACCTTGGCTATAACATTGAGAAGCTCGGGCAGGGTTGTTGCCACGTGGCAGGGAGCCAGGTACGTGACTAACAGACCCATCTGCCCACCAGGGCCCCACCTCACATGGATGGACTCACACCCGGCTATCTGAGGTACAGTGGCCTCCCTCGGACCCAGACCTTCCTTAATAATGACCGCTACTCCCCCACCCCTGCCCTGGGCTCTCGGCTGGTGAAATGCAAGGAAACCCGGTGGGCACATCTCCACGAGGGGGACCCCCCCCTCGTGGCCCAACCAGGTCTCGGTAATACCAGCCAGGTCCGCACCCCCCTCTTGAAGAAGATCACATATGAGGGGGGCCTTATTTACAGCGGACCTCGCGTTGCATAACAGCAGCCGGAGCCTCGGGTCCTGAGACTCTAGACAACCCGGGGAACGGGAATAGCTCAGGGGACCGGGGCAAGCAATCGCTCGAAGACAGCGAGTGCGTGCCCCCACCACATGATATGGTCCCCTGCTCTCGCCATATCTGCCCCTCCCACATAACGTAGGAATCACACCACCCTCAACAGAGGGCTCAATCAGAGCCCTCTTGCCTCCAGCAACTACACCTCCCGTGGCATCACAAACTGCCAGGCCTGTCCCTTTCCCCTCCGGGTTTCCCCCCAAACCCACACCCTCCCCCACCCCAGAACCCCCTAAAACACCCCTTAAAAAAGCAGTTAAAAAACCCCTCAATCCCCGTTTCGCAGCATGCCACCTCTCGGGGTCCCAAGACCCGTCATTAAGGTAGGCCCTCGATAACGTGGAGGGCCAAACCCGCGAGAGGGGGGAATCTCGCAGGGCAAGAAGCGTGGACCTAGAGAGCATCCAACAGATAGGGCAGGAAAATGGGGCATGGCATAGGTCCATAAACATAGTCATAATTCCAGATGTCCTAATGCAGGACCAGGACAATCAGGAGAGAAACGCCGCTACCCTCTCACGGTAGCGACCCAGAGTCTCTATATTCTGTCCCTGAGGGGGAATGTCCAAGCCACCCTCTCACGGTGGTTCAGCCGACAACAGGTACGTTGGAAAGTCCAAGGCCACTCTCTCACTGTGGCCCGGCAGATTTGTCCTGTGAATGTGGCACCCCCTCAGATAGATGGTAATAACCGGCTCCACAATCCTCCCGTGAGCTGGCCTGTCTTCTCATAGCCAGCCAGCGGAGTAATGAAATGCAGATGGAAACGCCAAATGCTGGTAAAGACGCCAAAAAGGTCCGAAGCACCACTCTGGAAGTGGCGGCCTGATAATAAAGGGGCGGGCAGGTTTGAGGGCCAGCAGAGGACAAGCGGGATGGAGGGAGAGGAGACCCTCACCAGCCTCCAATGGGGCCATAAGCCCGCTGGCTGCTGGGGGCCCGCTGGAATCATTGGCCCCCCAATCTCATCACTGCCACCATTCGCTGGCCGCCATCTCCTTGCCACCCATCGCCATCTCTCGCAGCATTATTATTTCCTCAGCGGGGGCTTCGCGGGGGTTTCGCAACGGCTGCCCTCTCACTGCAGCCGCCGCTCGCCGCTCGCCGCTTGTCTTCGCCGCCCCCCCCACTGCGCCGCCATCTTCCACGGCGCCTCTCAGCTGTCCAAAAGGGGGGGGAAGCGGCGGGGATCTTCAAAATGCGGTGGCGGACTCGCAGCGTCGCCCAGCTGTTTAAGGGCGGCAGGAGCCTCCGGAAATATTCCAAGGGCTTCGCCACGGCTGCCCTCTCACTGCAGCCGCCGCTCGCCGCTCGCCGCTCGCCGCTCGCCGCTCGCCGCTTGTCTTCGCCCCCCCCACCGCGCCGCCATCTTCCGCGGCGCCTCTCAGCTGTTCTGGGCGGTGGAGGCGGCGGGGGTCTTCGGCATCTTCTGGTGCACGCTGGCGGGCGACAACCCCACCAGCGTGATGGCTGCATATTCCGCTGGCTGGGCAGGGGGCTGCCGATGGACTGCAGCCCCCACGGACCTGCTAAGAGCCAGCCAAAAAGCCCATCTTCCTAGGACGCCCAAGATACGATTGCCATCTTGGGCATGCGCAATAAGGAATTTATATATGCTTTATAGGAATATATAACATTATTAGAAATAATAATGCACTTCACGTGTTTTATATATATATTAATTCTTTTATACCCTAATTCTTATCCTCTGTTTTTGTTTCAGTTCTTCTTTCAAGCCATTTATGCCATTTGTGCCATACTATGTAAAATTGGCTATCCTCCTTATCTCAGAGTTCTAGAATTAAATTGTCCATTTCGGCACATTCATTTACTTTTGTGATAATTTTATCTTCAGTTTAGAGCTGTTTTCAAATGCACTGCATGCGCACAAAGAGCATGCTTGGCACATGTGCACTCAGCAAACCGGTTGTTACACCAGCTGAATCCCACCACTGGTTGTCCTCCTCTTCTTTGTGGCAGTCCTTTAGATATTGGAACACTGCTATCATGTCTTTTCATTAAGCAAGGCATATCCAATTCATGCATCCATTCTTTGTATGTTTTAGCCTCCAGCCCTCTCATCATCTTTGGTGCTCTTCTCTACACTCTTTCTAGAATGTAAACCTCTTTTTTATACTGTAGTATCCAAAAGTGGAAGTAGTAGTCCAAGTGTAAACTTACTAAGACATTATAAAGTGGTATTAATGCTGTATGTGATCTAGGGTGAAATGCAAAATTTGTTACTACCAGTTCTGTGGTTGTGGGTAATGTGGTGGTGGTGGTGGTGTAATGTGACTGGGTGGGTGGTGGTGGGTAATGTGACTGGGTGGGAGTGGCCAACTTTTTTTTTAACTTTTCAAAGCATTGTTTCTAATGCTTTGAAAAGCCTCTGCCATCAGGCAACTCAGCTGGGATCGTCAGAGACTTTTCAAAGCATTTTTTTTACCATCTCTTCAGCCAAAAGGTTGCAGAAAAAAATGCTTTAAAAAGCCTCTGACGATCCCAGCTGAGCCACGCGATCATCAGAGGCTTTTTTTAAAACTTTTCAAAGCATTTTTTCATCGGAAGAGATTGAAGAAAAAATGCTTTTAAAAGTAAAAAAAAAAAGCCTCTGATGATTGTGCGGCTCAGCTGGGCATGGTGGGGGAAGTGGGGGTGCAGGGATTTTTGCTACCAGTTCTCCAAGACACCTACTGCCATCGCTACCGGATCGGGTGATCCGGTCCGAACTGGGAGCATTTCACCCTGATGTGATCTTGATTCTATCCCCCTATTAATGCAGCCTAGGACCGTGATGATTTAGTTCAGAATTGTTGCCGAAGCCCTAGAATTTAAATCCATCTATCTTAGTCAGCTGTGAATCATGAAATATCCTGCTGAGATCCTGGTCAGTTTAGGATCATTATAGTGATAATTATAAATTATGGTTTATAATTATAAATTTCATTGGGTGTTGATTTCATGCAATGTGACAAACCAAACCAAGAAAATCACAGGAACGCTTGATGAATTAAAAGATAATTTCATAGAATTATGGATAACTGGATAACTCTCATTTTCCCATTGCCAGGAAAACACTGTCCTAGCAATGGGAATAATGTGAAGTGGAAGATTCCAGCTACATTATTAAAACAAGCAAACAATTCTTTTGGGTTTAGTTGATTTAATACTTGGGCAAATAACACGGAAGTCAAAAATGATCATTTTCAGTGAGGACCGTGCTTTTAAAATGTCTTATAGCTTGGATGTCCTATTTTAACCGAATCAAGTTTTATAAATGAAAAGAAGAGGCTTTGTTTATTAATGCTTGTCGTCAGCTAATGTCTAATCATATATATAAAGAGGGTTCCAATAAAGGACAATAATTTATAGTTCAGGATTGAGATGATGGATTTTTGGTGCTCTCCAAATTGTGTTATTTTCTTACAGATATTTCATTACCCAAACTAAGTAACATGATCTACTTAGTTTGGGTAATAAAACAAGAAAACAAATCAGGCTCACAGAACAAAAGGCACCAGAAGGCAAGACAAGGAACAATGGGTGGAAGCTAATCAAGGAGAGAAGCAACCTGGAATTAAGGAGAAACTTCCTAACAGGGAGGACAATTAACCAGTGGAACAGTTTGCCACCAGAAATTGTGGGTGCTTCAACACTGAAGGTTTTTAAGAAGAGATTGGACAGCCATTTGTCTGAAATGGTATAGGGGGTTGGACTAGAAGACCCCCAAGTTCCTTTCTAGCCCTATTCTGATTGATTGATAAGGCACCAAAAATCCCGCATAAATAGGGTTATTAAGAGACTAAGATATCTTTATTGTATTATTTTTATTTATTTTTTACCTAGAGCACACTGGCCCACATTAAAAATGAATTTCTATTGCCTGATCTCAAGTATATATATATATATTAACATTCAGCTGTCTGCAATTATTGCAAGTTTGAATCTCACCAGGCTCAAGGTTGACTCAGCCTTCCATCCTTTCTAAGGTAGGTAAATTGAGGACCCAGTTTGTGGGGGCAATAAGCTGACTTTGTATAAAATATACAAAAGTATGAAGGCTATTGCTTAATGCCTTGGAAGCCGCCCTGAGTCTCCGGAGAAGGGTGGCATATAAATCTAATTAAAAATTTAAAAAAAATAAATATATACCCAAACACATGCATAACACATTTACTTATTTATTGGTTCAATTTATATGCCGCCCTTCTCCGGAGACTCAGGGCAGCTTACAATGCCTTAATCAATAGCCTTCATACTTTTGTATATACCTGCTTAGTAGGGCTTTCGGCCCCTCCTAAGCGGTGTTCTTTTTTATACAAAGTCAGCTTATTGCCCCCATGATCCAGGTCCTCATTTTACTTACCTTGAAAGGATGGAAGGCTGAGTCAACCTTGAGCCTGGTGAGATTCAAACTTGCAGTAATTGCAGGCAGCTGGTGTCACTTAACACCACTTTAATCTGCTGCGCTACCATGGCTCTTATATGCTCTCTCCCTCCCTCTCTCTCTCCCTCCCTCTCAGGGGTGGGTTCTACTTACCTTTACTACCGGTTTGAAACGGGAGCTCATCTGCACCTGCATAGATAGTCCATTATGATGGAGCCTCCCACCGTTTGTCCATTATGCCCGGGTGGGTGGGTGGGTGGAGCCTCCCACCACTTTTACTATTGGTTTGCAAGAACCAGACAGAACCGGGAGCAACCCACCACTACTCCTTCTCTCTCCCTCCCTCCTCCCCCTCTCTGTCTTTGAATACATAGCGGAAAGAGAAAACTTGAGAGTTCATGAGATTGATCAAATGAGTACTTTCTCCATGTTTCTAAAAGAAAGATAATTGTAATTAATTTGGCAGACCACCTGCAGCCAGCAACGACATCCCATTGCCCGGTTTGCGCCATTGAGAGGGCCTGGTCAGGGTGCCATCAGCTAGACAGTGTTGGCTGGCAGCCCCCAGGGGTAGAGTCTTCTCTGTGGGTGCACCCACCGTCTGGAATCAACTCCCCTTGGAGCTCCGGTTGGCTCCTGATCTTCACACCTTCCTCCATGAATTAAAAACTTGGTTATTCAAGTTCCCCGACCTGAACTGAAGGGGTTTTAAGGGTTTTTAAATTTTAGTGGGTCTAATCAGATTTTAACTTTGTATTATAGCTTTGTGAATTTTATTGTTGTGAGCCGCCCTGAGTCCATGGGAGATAGGGCGGCATATAAGCCAAATAAAATAAATAAAAAATTGCTAGTAAAATTCTCACAAAAATCTTTTTTTTTTTTTTTTTGAGCTCACCCTGAAATTTAAAAGGAGCTAAGGAAGCTTCAGACCATTGAAGAAATTGTTGATGCAAAGAATGAAAAATTTCATCAACCTCCTCCCGCTCCCACCGTAGTCATCTCAGGGGACAGTAAAGACACAAACATCACATTCCACCATGAAAATTAATAGAATAACAGGATTGGAAGAGAGCTTGGGGTTTTCTAATCCAATCCCTTACTCAATAGCAATAGCACTTAGACTTATATACCGCTTCACAGTGCTTTACAGCCCTCTCTAAGCAGTTTACAGAGTCAGCCTATTGCCTCCAGCAAGAGCCTTGATGGCGCAGCAGACTTGGTGACATGAGCCTTGGTGGCGCAGCAGACTAAAGCACTATTAAGTAACACCAGCTGCCTACAATTACTGCAAGTTCGAATCTCACCAGGCTCAAGGTTGACTCAGCCTTCCATCCTTCCGAGGTAGGTAAAATGAGGACCCGGTTTGTGGGGACAATAAGATGACTTTGTATAAAATAGAACACCACTCAGGTGGGGGGGGGGGGAAAGCCCTACTAAGTAGGTATATACAAAAGTATGAAGGCTATTGCTTAATGCATTGTAAGCCACCCTGAGTCTCCGGAGAAGGGCGGCATATATAAAGCGAACTAATAATAAATAAATAAACAATCTGGATCCTCATTTTACCCACCTCAGAAGGATGGAAGGATGAGTCAATTGTGAGCCTGGTGAGATGAGAACTGCCAAATTGCAGGCAGCCGGCAGTCAGTAGAAGTAGCCTGCAGTATTGCATTCTAACCACTGCACCACTGCAGCTGATCTTGTCAGCTGGATCCAAGGGCTGTGCCATGGGGTGAGCTCCTGTCCTTGCCCCAGCTCCTGCCTACCTAGCAATTTGAAAGCTTGCAAATGCAAGTATATAAATAGGTACCACTTTGGTGGGAAACTAACCACCGTGGGGTCAAGCACCACCGTGGCTCAAGCAGGAGACCCTGTACCATTTCAGACAAATTACTGTCCAAGGTCTTCTTAAGACATTTCATTTTCTGAAATGAAGTTTGAACATATTGACTATACATAGATATACAGGAGCATCTAAACAGAATACAGCCTAGATGGGAGATTCCACAGAAGGTCATGGAGAATATGAAAGCTAATGATCCTCTGGGATTTCCAGATCTAGACAGACAAGCAGGCACTAGCTGATCAACCAGACATCGTTGTAGTTGGCAAGGATCAAAAGATCCTTGGTGTGGATAGATGCAGCAACATCAGGAAGAAGGAACATAAGAAGCTGGAAAAGTATCAGGGTCTGAAGGAAGAACTGGAGAGGAGTGGAAAGAACATGGCAAAGTGGTCCCACTGATAGTAGGAGACTCAAGGCTGAAACTTTTAAGTTGGAATACTGGCTTCAACAGATCCCAAGAATAATATCAGATCTCTAGTCCAGAAAAGTGCAGTGCTAGTTTTGTGATCCACCAGAGCCTGTGGACCTGGCAGTGGAGTCAGACCATGAGGAGGCTAGAGAGGACAATGGGCCAGTCCTGGAGTCAGGGGAAGGCCCGGATGAGGGCTCTGCATTGGAGGCAAAGATGGGGCCAAAGCCATCTGGGAGCGATTCACGGACTACGGAGCCTCCAGAGGCAGACATCAGAGAGGCAGAGGAACAGGAGGAGCCTGTTCCTAGTGCATGCATGTGAAGAGCTGTCAAAAGGCAAGAGCAGTTAAAGCAAAAAGGACGATTCAGGAGTAAGGCCAGGAGAGGATTGGCCAGTCCCATAAGGCTTAAAAGAGCAGCAAAAAGCCGTTGGGTTCTTTGTAAAAAAAAAAAAAAAAGCAATGTTGATTCCAGTGCTTCTTGTCAACATCTCTTGAACTTTGTGGGGTTTTTGCCAAGAAAAGCCTTTGGCAGGTTGCCAAAGACATCAACGATGGGTAATAAGGCCGGATGGACTGGTTATGAAAAATTTGTTTTGGACTAAGCTGAGAATGAATTAATTCTCAGCTGTTTTAAAGAATAAGTTTGTTGAGGATTGAATTGTATTTGGCAATCACTACTTGGGCCTTGGTCACAACAGCTAGGAAGAGACAGTGTAAAACCTTCAAATCCCAGGGACTCCAGTAAAAGAACCAAGATTGAGGAAGACACAGACTTTCCCTATTGGTGAGAAAGGGATTTTATTTAATCAGGTCAAATAAGTACTATGGGGGTGGGGGAGGGAATGCAGACCAATCAATTCCTTTGGCTGGGACTTGTTTCAATAATATACTAATAACCTAAGACATGGACTTAATTGCACTGGGATTGTTGTGATGTGATTCTTCCTTCCTTCAACATGCATGGTTCACCTAAATGGTGAATTTGGGAAACTGTGACCCACTTCTGAATAAGACAATTTTAATGGTACGGAGTATATGAACCAGGTCTTTGCTTTTAAAAATAGGACTCACAACACTTGGGATTCAAGGGGAAATTAATAACTGTGTAGGACAGGCACTGAGAATGCACTTTCAATTCCTTCCAGTCCTTGGAAATGTTAGAGTTACTTTAAGTAATTGTGGGCATTTGTTAGAATAGAATAGAATTCTTTATTGGCCAAGTGTGATTGGACACACAAGGAATTTGTCTTTGGTGCATATGCTCTCAGTGTAGAAGGAGAATAAAATACATTCATCAAGAATAAAAAGATACAACACTTAGTGATAGTCAAGGTTACTAAAAAGCTATTGAATTGTACTAGGAAACAAATAAAAACAATATAATTAAAAGCTACAAGCAACATGGTTATAGCAATAAGTGGGAAGAGATAGACACTAGAAAGGAAGAGAAGAAGAACAGTAATACAGTCTTAGTAAATTATTTGATATTGTTGTGGGAATTAGAATAGAATAGAATAGAATAGAATAGAATAGAATAGAATAGAATAGAATAGAATAGAATAGAATAGAATAGAATAGAATTTTTATTGGCCAAATGTGATTGGACACACAAGGAATTTGTCTTGGTGCATATGCTCTCAGTGTACATAAAATAAAAGATACGTTCATCAAGAATCATAAGGTACAACACAATAATAGTCATAGGGTACAAATAAGCAATCAGGAAACAATATCAATATAAATCATAAGGATACCAGCAACAAGATTACAGTCATACAGTCATAAGTGGGAGGAGATGGGTGATGGGAATGATGAGAAGATGAGAAGATTAATAGTACTGCAGACTTAGTAAATAGTTTGGCAATGTTGAGGGAATTAGTTGTTAAGCAGAGTGATGGCATTCAGGAAAAAAACTGCCTTTGTGTCTAGTTGTTCTGGTGTTCAGTGCCCTATAGCATCGTTTTGAGGGTAGGAGTTGAAACAGTTAATGTCCAGGATGTGAGGGGTCTGTAGATATTTTCACAGCCCTCTTTTTGATTTGTGTAGTACACAGATCCTCAGTGGAAGGCAGGTTGGTAGCCATTGTTTTTTCTGCAGTTCTAATTATCCATTGAAGTCTGTGTTTGTCCTGTTTGGTTACAGAAGGTTTTCAATCAACCTTCTCCCTTGAAATCAAACGCATTGCCCCACCCCTTTAAAAGCATTGCAAGATCTTCAACTTTAAACGCTGAAAAGTATGTTCATTAGATTAAGAAGAAAATGCTTCTAAACTCAATCCATCAACAGAGAACTGAGGTTCATCTGTAAATACATAGCCATTCTAAGTTAGTCAAAACCTCAGTAGGATAGATAAGTTCTCCATTTTCAACTATTGTGCAGTATGTAGTACGTATCTTGTGCAGCATGTATGTTTAAATTCCTTGTGTGTCCACCCACACATGGCCAATAAAGAATTCTATTGTAAACTCAAGTCTTTAGCCTTCAACCAACTAAATAATCCCATCACGTTCTAAAACGGCTATGAACATGGATATGTGGAAAAACAGGCAGTGTAGTAACATTATTGTAAAACACAGGAGTCCTCCCTGCGGTAGTGAAGAAGCAGAAAACATTAAAGATGCACCAAGAAATGCTGATCATTTGGGGAGATTAAGGAATGTCTAGTAGGAATCAGAGAGAGTGCTTTTTCTCTTGTAACACCTATTTTGGAACCCTGACCTGAGATTAGATGGCTCCAACCTTGGGGAAATCTCTTCAGATGTGGATGTTCTCCCAGGCATAAGTGCTATGATTTGTTGCACCTGGGTTAATTGATGGTTGATGGGTTTATCCCCAATTGCTATTTTCTGCTTTATATTTTCTGCTTTATATTTTTTTGTAGTAACTTTGGTTCTGATATGTGAGATTCCCAGAGTTGTTTGTGAGAAGGGAAGCTATACAGAAGGAAGGAAGGAAGGAAGGAAGGAAGGAAGGAAGGAAGGAAGGAAGGAAGGAAGGAAGGAAGGAAGGAAGGAAGGAAGGAAGGAAGGAAGGCAAAATGGAGAGAGATGGAAGAAAATCTTTCTCTATTTTCTATTTATTTAGAGAGAAGAAGGAAGGGAAGGAGGGAGGGACGGAAGGACAGAGGAAGAAAGGGAGAAAGGGAGGAAGGGAGGGAGGGATGGTGGGACAGAAGGAGGGAGAGAGGGTGGGAGGGAGGGAGGGAAGGAAGGAAAGAAGGAAGGAAGGAAGGAAGGAAGGAAGGAAGGAAGGAAGGAAGGAAGGAAGGAAGGAAGGAAGGAAGGAAGGAAGGAAGGAGAGAGGGCGGAAACAGCCACTGTGCTATCACCCCAGCCTCAGCCTGGATTTCAGATTGTGCAACTCATTTTTGCCAACATTAGTGCTTTTCAATGTAGTTTTGTTTGTTTCATGCCTTCAATTCAGCCTTGATTTATGAGTAATGGCCAGGACCTGTCCCTACAGTTTTCTTTGTTTGTTTTAGGAGATACTTTCCATAGTCTTCTCCCTATGGTTGAGACTTGTCTATGGTTGAGACAGGGCAGCCAGATGACTTTTATATGTAAGAAAGGACTACAACTCCACTTTTCCTGCTCCTAGTCCAGTGTCTTTAAACAACCACAATTTCTGGAAGCAAGTTGTTCCGCTAATTAATTGTTGTAACTGTCAGGAAATTTCTCCAAGAAGAGAACTAGGTTAGTTCTCTTCTTGGTTAGCTTCCAACCTTTGTTTCTTGTTCTACCTTCAATGCTTTGGAGAATAGGTTGACCCACTTCTTCTTTGTGGTAGCCCCTTAGTTATTGGAACACAGCTATCATGTCGTCCCTCATCCTTAGCAAGCTCCCCCTGCCCACATTAAGGCAAAATCAACTAATTTCCACTCAGTGTTTTATTCTAAGGAACCAGAAAGAACAATTCTGCTGTAGTTTCTCCATGGCAGCTTTTCAATTATCTAAAATCTATAACATCCTGAGGTCCGGACCATCCCCACCCTATTGGCCTTCCGAAAAGCAGTGAAGACCTGGCTTTTCCGGCAGGCCTGGGGCCGTTGATCTCGCTCTTGCGACCTGGAGAGATCCAGCCATGAATGGTATGAATGAGTTTTAATGTTTTTAATAATTTTAAAATGTTTTTTATTAGGATTTTAAATGTATTGTGAGCCGCCCTGAGTCTTCGGAGAGGGGCAGCATATAAATTGAATTAAATTGAAAAACTGAAATAATTTCCCAGCTACATCATTTCTTATCTTCCATCATAAAGAAGCTAAAAAAAGAAAGAAAACTTCTCCGTTTGCTACTTTTCCATGTGCCCAATATTCCCCCACCCACAAAGTTGGCTTTCTTCTCCAGAAAAAGGAAACAAAGAATTATCTTATTTAGTTCCGTGGAGTTCAATTGCTGGTGGTTATCCATGCATCCCAGCTCTGAATTCTGATTTGCAGCTGCATTGAAGGCAGAAAAGAGAAACAATGAAGAAAGGGAAAGAAAACAGACGATAACAGAGGGATGTGGACAAAAGAAATGTTTGAAGCTTACAGTTTAGCCAAAGACAAAGAGATGATAAACACAACACTGTGTTTTCATTTCAACAGCCATAAAAATAGATCCCCTGCTACTCACAATCTTCTACTCTGGCTTCTTCTCTGCATTTTTAACCATTTCCTTTAAATTTGATTTAAAAAAAGTAAATTGGCTTCGATTTTTCCTCCCAAAGGAGGAGGAGGAAAAAAGAAAAAAGAAACCGGTGAAATATGCATAACTGAATTGCAAAATTTGGATTTTTACTTTTAGTTGTAAGACAATTAATTATGTGTATAGTTAAATAAACATTTTAATTATCTGCATTTCATTTCAATCCCAAGGGAAGAGAAAAACCTGATTTTATATATATACATATACATATACATATACATACATACATACATACATACATACATACATACATACATATATATATATGTTTTATAAGACTCCACAATCACAACATCAGGACAACCTTCTGCCCTGACCAAAAAATAGCCAACATCTTAAGAAACCCCAAAGACAAGATCCAGCTAGAAAACCAAGGAGTCTATGAAAAACCATGCAAAATCTCCTCAGCCACATACACAAACCAATAGGAGAATGAATGCACACATCGCAGAACACAAGAACGCAGTCAAAAAAGAAGAAAAAACTTTCTCCCTTTTCCAGCACCTTAAAACAACAGGACATGAAATTGATTTTGAAGGAACCAAATTAATCTCCGAAACTGAACACTTCAACAAGAGAATAATTATGGAAGCCATCGAAATAGAGAAATACCCACATAACAGGAATAAATGTGATGATACCTCCTACCTACCAGACATCGGGAAATTAACCCTAGTCAACAAACGAGCCCCAGCCACAAACATTGACACCAGATCCAGGATAACGCATGATACCACCACCAATCATCCTCACCAGATTCAAACCCAATCCCATCCCATAGACAAAATGCAACCACTGTCCAGGGGCCAGACTACATCGGCATTGCCAGCTGCTGCACCCTCCTCTGATCCCCACACAAAGCAAACTAACACACCCATGAACACATGACAAGACCTCAGATTCAGAGCCAAACCAAAGCCCAGGATGTTGCATCACAGCCATCTGCTCAAGACAATACATCACAGAACTCAGGATGTTACAACGCTAAAGCTCAGGATATTACAACACAGGATGTTGCAGCACAGGACTCAGGATGTCACAACACTAGAGCTCAGGATGCTACCACACAACCTATTACTCAGGTCATTATAACACAAAAGGCTAATGGGCACACAGCTAGGACCTCGCCCACACAGGATGTTACAAAACGGCCGACTAATCTGCAAACATCAATTCCATCTACTAATCAAGATGTAAAAACACAGCCAACCAACCCGCTTACAACAACAAAACCAGCACTCCACACCTTCTCACCAGTGTTTATAGAGAGACGGCATCTCCGATCACAAAAATATAAAATATTCTCAGACATATAGTAGTGGTCAAAACTGTGGAAACCCTTTGGGGAAAGTGTATTTTCTAAAACCAGCTAATAACACCACTTTTTTTTTTTTATTATTGGAGTAGTACCATAAAATTATATATCAATGGAAAGTTAATTTAATCAAGAATGTTATGCAATAACGTTTACGAAGGATTTGCTATTAGAATAGCAGTTACAGTATAAAGAAGAAAAATGAAACACATAGAAAAAAAGAGATATGCAAAAATGATCACCATGGAAAAAATGAGATATACAAAAATGATCACCCTGTCAGTTAATACTTCATTGGGTAACTTTTAGCATGAATTATGATCTTACAACATCTTCCCATGGAGTGAACCAAGTCTTTTAGTTCTGCAGCTGTTATAATGTGAAACCAAGATTGAATGATTGCTTCTATTAACTGGGTTTTACTGCTGGGTGGCTTCTGACTAACAAGTTTCTTTAGTCGGCTCCCTAGATTTTCAATTGGGTTAAGGTCTGAGCTGTTCCCAGGCCATTCCAGCAGCGGAATAAGATTATCCTGAAAGTCCCCCCAAAAGAGTGGTGTTATTAGCCATCAAACCTCAAAAATACACTTTCCCCAAAAGGTTTCCACAATTTTGGCTGCTATTGCATTGCAATAATTGTGGACAATTAATTGCTGGAACAACCTGCCTTCAAAAGTTGTGGGTGTTTCATCACTGAAAAAACTGGACAGCTGCTTATCCACAATGGTATAGGATCTCCTGCTTAGCAGTGGGTTGGATTAGATCCCTTCCAACTCTGTTATTCCATTACAAGCTTTAAGGATACTGATTTTGGATAGATTTTGGAAAGTAGAAGAAAACAATAGAAAATTGGAGGAAAGATTTCAACAGAGGCTTCTAATGTTTTCACTGAGTAGAAGGAAACTCACAATTAATTAAGCGTACCCAAAGTGTTTTTTTTTTATAAAAATGCACCTCCTCTAAAAGAGAAATTGTATGATTACAGAGCCAAAAAGGTCCCATTTCTCTACATAATTTTAATTTCAGCCAGGCTGTTGTGGAAGTTAAGACTCTACAGGGTAGATAAAGGGTCTAGGTCACCACTTCCATGGAAGTTCGCAAAATGACTTTAAGTCAGCCACTATCTTCCTCTGTTCAACCTAGATCGTAAGATTGGGTGGGATGGGAAAATGGGTCTTTCTCTGCACTTATATATAAATAAAAAGATCAAAAAAAATTGCTGCTAAATATGAAAGGTCTATAAAACAACATTGTCTCATTTGCAATGATGCTAATTTAAAGAGGCAAACATATTCATCCCTTTTGTACTCCTCATTTAGAATAGAATAGAATAGAATAGAATAGAATAGAATAGAATAGAATAGAATAGAATAGAATAGAATAGAAGTTGGAAGGGACCTTGGAGGTCTTCTACTCCAACCCACTGCTTAGGCAGGAAACCCTACACCATTTCAAACAAATGGTTATCCAATCTCGCCTTAAAAACTTCCAGTGTTGGAGCATTCACAACTTCTGGAAGCAAGTTGTTCCGCTGATTAAAAGTTGCTTCTCTCCTTGATTAGTTTCCACCCATTGCTTCTTGTCCTGCCTTCAGGTGCTTTGGAGAATAGCTTGACTCCCTCTTCTTTGTGGCAGCCCCTGAGCTATTGGAAGACTGCTATCATGTCACCCCTGGTCCTTCTCTTCATAGACTAGAGATACCCAATACAAGCAACCGTTCTTCATACGTTTTAGTCTCCAGTCCCCTAATCATCTTTCTTACTCTTCTCTGCACTCTTTCTAAAGTCCCAACATCTTTTTTACACCGTTGTGACCAAAACTGGATGCAGTATTCCAAGTGTGTCCTTACCAAGGCATTATAAAGTAGTATTAACACTTCACGTGATCTTGATTCTATCCCTCTGTTTATGCAGCCTAAAACTGTGTTGGCTTTTTTGGCACCTGCTGCCCACTGCTGGCTCATATTTTAATGGTTCTCCAGTAGGACTCTAAGATCCCTCTCACAACTGCTAGTATT
Source organism: Masticophis lateralis (assembly GCA_030761175.1). Lineage (NCBI taxonomy): Eukaryota > Metazoa > Chordata > Lepidosauria > Squamata > Colubridae > Masticophis > Masticophis lateralis. Next base: position 8,360,866 of record JAUDYJ010000003.1, read on the forward strand.
GAAAAAGGTACCACCTATACTGTACCTGTGCATTTTGTTTTTCTTGCCTAAAAGTAGAACCTTACTTTTTTCACCATTGACACAAGTAGTCATCAATTTATGACTGGGCCCAGAATTTCCTTTGCTAAGGAAGGCAGTGGTTCATTGGATCGTGCCCAGTTTTATGACTTCTATTTTGCTATGGTCGTTAAATAAATTTGGCCTCCTCCATTGACTTTGCTTGTTGGAAGTCCGCTGGTAAGTTTTCAAATAGCAATCATGTGATCTCAGGATGCTGCAACCATCATAAATACATGCCAATGGCTGAATTTTGATTTCATGGCTAGAGATATTGCAACGGTTGTAAGTGAAAGGATCAGTCATAAGTCTCTTCAGTCCTGTAGTAATTCTGAACAGTCATTAAATGAATGGTTGTTAGTCAAATGCTACCGATTATGGGTTCTTGGAAGGGACCTTGGAGGTCTTCTAGTCCAACCGTCTGCTTAGGCAGGAATCCCTATACCACTTCAGACAAACAGTTGCCCAATCTCTTCTTATAAACTTCCATTGTTGGAGAATTCACAACTTGTGGAGGCAAGTCATTCCACTGATTAATTGTTCTAAATATTAGGAAATTTCTCCTTAGTTCTAGGTTGCTTCTCTCCTTGATTAGTTTCCATCCATGGGTTCTTGTCCTGCCTTCTTCTGCTTTGGAGAATAGTTTGACTTCCTCTTCTTTGTGGCTGCCCCTGAGATATCAGAACATTGTTATCATGTCACCTCAGTCCTTTCTTTTCTTCTTCTTCTTCTTCTTCTTCTTCTTCTTCTTCTTCTTCTTCTTCTTCTTCTTCTTCTTCTCCATCATCATCTAATTGTATTGTCTAGTCAACTTGCATGATCCCACTTATCTTCTGTGTATTTTCCAAATCACCCAATTTCCCCACAGGAAAGTTTCTTTCAAAATGGTGATATGTTCTTTTGTAAACTTTTAAGCAGCCCACAGGAAATATTCTTTGAAGTCTATCAAACCCCTTCCACAATCAACATTCTCCTTTCATTGTTAAAGTTTTTCCCCTTATTCCTTAAACTTACTTAGAAGTTCTTTTATTCAGGATAGAAGGAGATTCTCCTAGTGTATTATAGGTTTGCCTTTTGGAAGCCTCTTGATAACTCAAAACTCATTAATGAACTACCTAATGTAGATAAGACAGAGAGTTGATGAAACCATCCTTCTGTTAGAAGGCACCAAAGATGAGCAGTCATGGCTATACAATTGACTGCAGTGAGTTGGCCACAGCGAGTTGTCCTAGACCCCTCTGTCATCTTCATTTAATGATTCCATAATCCTTTGCGGGGTGGAGTCTGGGAAACTGAATGGAGCTAGCTGAGTGTTTACTGGCCGGATGCCTTTCGTGTCACCAATGTGGAGTTTTGTTCAGCAGATAATATTCTCATTGTGCCCAGCGAGAGAAACTTCTTCCTCTACCAAGGATCGAGCTCACAGCCTCCTGGTTACCAGGCGAGAGCTCCACCTCTAGGCCACTGGACCACTCTGTCCTAGACCCCTGCGTGAACCTCTCAAATCTGTTTTCAAATGAGATGAAAGGGAGAAGTAAAGGGAAGTGAAATAGACAGGAAAAAAACCACCAATAAGCGGTACGGTCAGAATCTTGATATTTTAGAAAGAACTTTAGCCTGACCTGAAATATTTATAGCCTCGCTCAATCAGGAAATGCTTCTTGATTGAATCATCTTTTGAAAGAAAATAAGAGTGGGATGTAAGTACTCTGATGATAATGAAGATATTATTCAAGGGTAGCATGTTGTAAAAAAAAAAAAAAAGCAGTAATCAAAAGACATGACCAAGTAACTGAATAACAAATCTGTAATGCATTAAAAATCCGCTAAAGAGAGAGATAATAAAACCTTTCGCATTTTCTCTCTATACAAGTGTTGCTAATAGAAGATCATTTCAATTAAAATTATGCATAAAATGTATCAGATATGGTGGAATCTCGCCTCTGATGTTTCATCATTTTATCTTTATTTTGAATTTTTTTTTAGATTTTTTTAAAACCTTGCCTTTATTATTATTGTTATTTTTATAAATAACTAAAAAAAGCGAACATATCTTCATAGCAACAACCCGGTGAGGCTGATGAGGACTGAGGCAGTGTGATTGACTGAAAGTCACCCAGCTGGCTTTCATGCCTAAAATCAGGATTAGAATTCAGCACCTCCTTGTTTCTAGCTTGATTCTAGCCTGAACCACTATACCAAACTGACTCAAAGCTAGTTTTAATTTTATTATTATTATTATTATTATTATTATTATTATTATTATTATTATTATTATTATTATTATTATTATTATGGTCTCAAATCACAATTAAAGAGACCTGGCCCACATCTATCTATCTATCTCTCTCTCTCTCTCTCTCTCTCTCTCTCTCTCTCTCTCTCTCTCTCTCTCTTTTTAGCACTGAGCAATTCTGATTTCAGTTGCTAAAATTAAGTATTTAAAAACTTTTCGATTTTTAAGCTTCAGATTTAGACTTAGCAACCACTGAAGCTCACTTCCTAAAATTCTTGTACTGAGAGTGTTACTTCCTGGGGCTAACCTTTGATAGTGATGGCTAACCTTTTCAGCACCAAGTGTCCAAAGCATATGTGTGCACGTACTTTACACCTGCGTGCCCACGCCCACCCATAATGCAATGTGCATGCAGCTCCCCCCCCGAGCGCCCTGTCCCCTGCACATGCACGTGTGGCCCAGGGGTGGGTTCTACTTACCTTTACTACCGGTTCACAATGGGACTGTGTGTGCTTTTGCACATGCACAGAAGCTTCCTGATGACATCCAGATCAGTGGGTGGAGCCTTTTACTATCGATTCTTGCAAATCGATCCGAACCGGGGGCAACCCGCTGCTGGTGAGACCCCAGCATGCACTCCCTGCCCCATGCGGGCGAGAACCGCGCATGCATGCATGATCCCCATTTATGCACTGCGTCTCCCACATGTATCCCATCTCCCACATGAGTCCTTCCCTCCACGCATGTGTGGCAGAGACCCAAAAACCAGCTGGTCGGCAGGAGGCACATATGCATGCATGGCGGAGTCGAGCTGGGGTGACGGCTCATGTGCCCGCAGGAAGGGCCATAGGTTCACCATCATGGTCCTAGGGGTAATTAAAGGTGTACAATCCAGAAAACCAGGCTTATAGCCAGGCATCCACAAGTCAACATATAATACGGTCAAAGCAACTTAATTTTATATATATATGTGTGTGTGTGTGTGTGTGTGTGTGTGTGTGTGTTTTCTGAGGTTTTCGCGGGTGTTTGTATGTAGGTCTTTGGTTATTCGGGTCTTCTCCCGCGTAGAATTGGAAGTATCTTGGCGACGTTTCGACGAAGTTTCATTCGTCATCTTCAGGCTGGTGTTCTCGGCTTCGTACTTCCAGGAGCAATGTGAGATATCTACAATTGAAATAGTATAAAATGTACTGCATGTCATTTAAGATTTGAATGTTATCTTAAATATAGGACTTCCCTGAGGATGTGGGGGAGGTCATTTTGCTTTTTGTTTATTTATTTGTTTGTTTGTTTGTTTCAATTTTTATACCGCCCTTCTTCCAGAGGACCCAGGGCCGTGTACAGCCAACAATAAAACATACCCATATACAAAATTTAAAAACAGTTTTAAAACATATTAAATAATTTGGCCAGGTGTATTAAAAATAATCCGAAAGTTAAAATTCGTGTTTAGGCCATCCCGGCTTGTTGGAATAAAAACGTCTTGAGGGCATGGTGAAAGGTGCGTAAGTCAGGGAACATCCGTATCTCCGGGGGCAAATCGTTCCAGAGGGCAGGTGCCCCCACCAAGAAGGCTATTCTCCAAAGCACCTGAGGGTAGGACAAGAAGCAATGGGTGCAAATTAATCAAGGAGAGAAGCAACTTAGAACTAAGGAGAAATTTCCTGACAGTTAGAACAATTTATCAGTGGAACTGCTTGCCTCCAGAAGTTGTGAATGCTCCAACACTGGAAGTTTTTAAGAAGATGTTGGATAACTCTTTGTCTGAAGTGGTGTAGAATTTCCTGCCGAAGCAGGGGGTTGGACTAGAAGACCTCCAACAGAACAGAACAGAACAGAACAGAACAGAACAGAACGGAATAACTGTTCTGTTCTCTTCTGTTCTGTCTTACTTAACAACCGTGTCACTAAGTTAACAACTGCAACGATTTACTTAACTACCACAAGAAAAGTCGTAAAATGGGGCAAAACTGACTTAACGAATGCCTCATTTAGCAACAGAAATTCTGGGCTCAGTTATGGTTGTAAGCTGAGGACTATCTATATTACACTCTTTGTATTGATGACATTAGCTTTTTTTTTAGTATGAAATCTCTCTGACAGAAATATTTCCTTCTTATATTTCTCTGACAGAAATATTTCCCTCCCTCCTTCTTCCCTCTTCCCCCTTTCTTCTTCTCTCTTCTCTCGTCTCTCTTTTCTGTATGAAGTCTAATATTGTACTGAGAATTGATCGTAGCCTGGTTAATAAAGTTGCAACCCAACTAATACATCAGAGAGACCCTACAGATTTTTAACAGATTCCCTGTGAACAAAATGATTGTCTTAAGTTCAAATTTGAGGCGAGATTGGATGCTTTGCCTCTTAATTAAAAACAAGACTCTTTTTATCAAACAGCCACCACGAGTATCTGCTGATATCTGCCTGCCAGCAGAATCCCTTATTCCCATTTTGATTAGGAAATGGGATTACATTAAAATTGATTCTCCTTCCGTGCTCCATTTGTACACTCTTCCCTTTGATTCAATTAGATTGTTGGCCCAGTGCCTCGCCCCGACTTCGGGATAGGAGGATCGCTTCTGTTCTGTCGGTGACTTGCGTCATATTGTTGATTGATCACTGGCAGCTCGGGAAGCTTAACCCAAGGATGAACTGTAATTTGTAAATGCATAGCTTTATCCACCGGTCCTTCTGGCCATCTGAGCTGGCTTAATATAGGATCCCCATTAGTGATTTATGGTATCTTCCAGCATCAGCCAGCTGTCCTTGAGGTCATAAAAAAACTCATGCTGATTATTGTTATTTCAGCACAACTGTTGGTTGGTGACTTTTAGAAGATGCTAAAGGTTTCCTGTGAGACTCTGAGTAATGTCTTCAGATAGAACAAGGAAACAATTGCTCTGCTCTACGGTGTATCCTTAGTTCTCCCACTTTGAATACTGAGACTAGTTTTGGACACCGTGGTTCAAAATAGGCAGTGACAAATTGGAGAACTACTGCCAAGTGGTGAATGACCTGGAAAGTATTTCCTCTACCAGGAATGATTAAAGAAACTGTTTAGTGCTCGGGCCAGCAACCGTAAACACTCAAAGAGCCACAAAGGTCCTAACCGGAAGCTCTCCGTTCAATTCTGGAGCCAACCGGAAGTCCGGTTCCCCCACCATAGAGTCTCCTCCTAGTGCGGCATCCTTTTTCCTCTGCCGACTGGAAGTCCAGTTCCCCCACCATAGAGTCTCTTCCTAGCATGGCATCCTTCTTCCTCTACCTGTCCTAACCGAAAGCCCTATCATTTTATTTTATTTTATTTTATTTTATTTTATTTTATTTTATTTTATTTTATTTTATTTTATTTTATTTTATTTTATTTTATTTTATTTTATTTTATTTTATTTTATTTTATTTTATTTTATTTTATTTATTATTAGTTTGTCTAACATGTACAAGATAGCAGGTATGAATATGAACAAATAAATACAAATAAATGGGGACAGTAGGACAGGGATGGTAGGTGCGCTGGTTGGAAAACCTGCCCCTTGCCATAGAGCAGCGATGGGTAACCTTTTCCAGACTGAGTGCCCAAAGCCTGCATGTGTGTGTAAATGTGTGCATGCGTGCCCAAACCCCCAAAATGCAATGTGAGTGTGGGCCCTGCACATGCATACTGCCCCCAAACATGCACATGTGCCATACGCATGCACCCCACCCCCATGCATGTTCACACGGGCCCCCCACATGCATCCCATCCCCACACATGTACTCACAGGCCCCCGCACGTGCCCTGCCCACCACATGTGTGCAGACAGCCCCCACACATATGCGGCAGAGGTCTGAAGACTAGCTGGCTGGTGGGAGACATGTGCTCATGTGCGGCAGAGCTGAATTGGGGCAATGGCTCATGTGCCCAGAGAGGGCGCTGCATGCCACCTCTGGCCTGCATGCCATAGGTTCACCATCATGGCCATAGAATCTTCCCCTGGTGCACTGTGCTTTTCCCTCCCTAACTAGAAGCTCTTCAAAATTGTGATGCCAACCGGTGACTGAGCCACAGCAGAGGGATGGAAGAGCCACAAGCGGCTCCAGAGCTGTGGGTTGCTGACCTTTGGTTTAGTGCACAGAAGAGATAACTGAGGAGACATGTCATAGCAGTCTTCAACTGATGGATGCGTTATCACACAAAAGGAATGGGTTAAACCACAAGGAAGCTCAGCATAGATGTTAGGAACAACTTCCTGATCTTACAAACTGCCAGCCAGAAGAATAAGCGTAGGTTCTCTTTCACTGGGTGTCTTCAAACAGAGGGTGGATGATCATTGGTTAGATATAATGGACCCTGCACTCAGCAGTGAGTTGGACTAAGTGACTTTTAAGACTGTTACAGCTTTTTACAGATTAACAGAGTTGGAAGGAACCTTGTATTCTTCTAGTCCAGTGATGGCTAACCTTTTTGCCATTGCGTGCCAAAAGTGGGTGGAGTGAGGTGGGGTCACATGCACGCATGCCCACATCCATAATTCTATGTGCCCCACCCCCCTGTGCTCCCCCCGCTTTTGGCACGTGATGGCACAGTGGGCCTGGTAAGCCTGTTTTTTGCTCTCCCCAGGCTCCAGAGCCTTTCTAGGAGCCTGGGGAGGGCAAAAACAGCCTTCCCCACCCCCACCCCAGAGGCCCTCTGGAGGCTGGAAACAGTGTGTTTCCTGACTTCTGGTGGGCCCAGAAGGCCCTAAAATCAGCTGGCTGGTGCACGCATGCGTGCTGGAGCTGAGCTCGAGTGCCCACCGATATGGCTCGGTGTGCCACCTGTGGTACCCGTTCCATAGGTTCGCCATCATGGTTTTAGTCCAACACCCTGATCAAGCAAGAGACCATACACCATTTCTGACAAATGGCAGTCCAGTCTCTTCTTGAAAGCTTCCAGTGATGAAGTTCCCACAATTTCTGAAGGCATTTTTGATTCAGCGATTTAAAAGGCTTCCTCTTTGGATAACTAAGTCTAAGATAGTTCCCCAATAAGCTAATATAGCTAGCAGTTGAGACTCTAGAAAGAGTGCAGAGAAGAGCAACAAAGATGATTATGGGGACTCGAGGCTTAAACATATGAAGAAAGTTGGGTATGTCTAGTTTAATGAAAAGAAGGACTAGGGGTGACATGATAGCAGTGTTCTGATATCTCAGGGGTTGCCACAAAGAAGAGGGGTTCTAAATCTATTCTCCAAAGCACCTGAGGGCAGGACAAGAAGCAATGGGTGGCAACTAATCAAGGAGGGAAGCAACCTAGAACTAAGGAGAAATTTCCCGATAGTGAGAACAATTAATCAGTGAAATGACTTTCCTCCAGAAGTTGTGGATTTATATATATTTATGTCAGTTGCAATGCTCATAGTCCTCTCAAAAGATTAAAAGACTCTTGATGAGTCTGTTTGGGTTAAATCAATTAATGAGTTAATTAATTAATGAATGGAACTTTTCTCCAGAAGTTGAGGATGCTCCAACACTGGAAGTTTTTAAGAAGAGAATGGACAATGATTTGTCTGAAATGTTATAGTGCTTCCTGCTTGAGCAGAGGGTTGGACTAAAACAGGAGTCTCCACCTTGGCAACTTTACAACTTGTAGACTTCAACTCCCAGAATTCCTCAGCCGACGCATGAAGTCCACAAGTTGTAAAGTTGCCAAGGTTGGAGACCCCTGGACTAAAAGACCTCCAAGGTTCTTTCCAACTCTGTTATTCTGTGATGTTCAAATCAACTCTTATTTTGTCCAACCAGCTGTTGATCAGGACAAAAATATTTAATTCTTGCTTGAACGGCTGCAAATCCATTCTCTAACACACGGGGTTTCCAAGCTTGGCAATTTTAAGACATGTGGATTTCAACTCCCAGAATTTCTCAGTCTCCAGGTCTGGAGATCCTTGCTCCAACATCTTTCCCACTACACCACTTCAGTCCTGTTTCATGATAGCTGGACGTTGCTTGGGACAAGCAAAATCCACGGCACCATTTCCAGGAAGGACCGAAGGTCCTCTGAGCTTGTACTATCTATCCGTTGACAATCCTGAGAATGAGCCAGAGAGTGTTGTTAAGTGACACCTATTCTCCTTTGCTTTGTTTTCATATGAGATATTAAGCTGTCATGATTAAGAAAAAGTGGTATTTGCTTCATTGAGCAATCCAATCAGTCACTGGGCATAGAAGGGACTTCAGCATGGAATTCATTTTATGTTATTTATTTATTTTATTTGTTTGTCAAACATGTACAAGATAACAAATATAGGTATGAACATAAACAGGAACAAAGGAAGTAAATACAGATAAATGGGGACAGTAAGACGGGGACAATACACATGCTGGTGCACTTATGCACGCCCCCTTTACGAACCTCTTAGGAATGGGGTGAGGTCCACAGTGGACAGTTTAAGGTTGAAGCTGTGAGGGTTTGAGGTTGTAACAACGGCATTAGGTAGAGCATTCCAAGCATTGGCCACTCGGTTGCTGAAGTCGTATTTTCTGCAATAGAGTTTGGAGTGGTTTACCTTGAGTTTGTATCAATTGTGTGCTCGTGTATTATTGAGGTTGAAGCTGAAGAAGTCGTTGACAGGTAAGATGTTGTAGCAGACAATTTTGCATACTATATTTAGATCAGATCAGAGTGCAGGTGGCACAGTTCCAGATTGTCCAAGCCCAAAATTTAGAATAGAATAGAATAGATTTTTTTATTGGCCAAGTGTGATTAGACACACAAGAAATTTGTCTTCGTGCATATGCGCTCAGTGTACATAAAAGAAAAGATACGTTCATCAAGAATCATAAGGTACAACACTTAATGATAGTCATAGGGTACTAATGAACAATCAGGAAACAATATCAATATAAATCATAAGGACACAAGCAACAAAATTACAGTCTTACAGTCATAAGTGGAAGGAGATGGGTGATGGGAACAATGAGAAGATGAGAAGATTAATAGTAGTGCAGACTTAGTAAATAGTTTGACAGTGTTGGTGGACTTATTTGTTTAGCACAGTGATGGCGTTCAGGCAAAAAACTGTTCTTGTGTCTAGTTGTTTCTGGTGTGCAGTGCTCTATAGCATCATTTTGAGGGTAGGAGTTGAAACAGTTTATGTCCAGGATGTGAGAGGTCTGTAAATATTTTCACAGCCTCTTTTTGACTCGTGCAGTATACAGGTCCTCAATGGAAGGCAGGTTGGCAGCCATCATTTTTTCTGCAGTTCTAATTATCCTCTGAAGTCTGTGTCTGTCTTGTTGGGTTGCAGAACCAAACCATACAGTTATAGAGGTGAAGATGACAGACTCAATCATTCCTCTGTAGAACTGGATCAGCAGCTTTTTGGGCAGTTTGAGCTTTCTGAGTTGGCACAGAAAGAACATTCTTTGTTGTGCTTTTTGATGACATTTTTGATGTTAGCTGTCCATTTTAGGTCTTGTGATATGGTAGAACCTAGGACTTTGAAGGTCTCTACGGTTAATACTGTGTTGTATAGTATTGTAAGAGGTGGAAGTATGGAAGGGTTTCTCCTGAAGTCTACCACCATTTTTTCAGTTTTGAGTGTATTTAGTTCAGGATTGTTCAGGTCGCACCACAAGGCTAGTTGTTCAACCTCCTGTCTGTATGCGGATTCATCATTGTCTCGAATGAGACCGATCACTCTTGTGCCATCTGCAAACTTCAGTAGTTTAACAGATGGATCGTTGGAGATGCAGTCATTGATATACAGAGAGAAGAGAAGTGGGGAGAGCATGTTTTGTTTACTTCAAATAGAAGATTTTGCAAGGCATCATATAATCAACAGATCTAGGTTTACACCCAACTGTGATCAGGCAGGTTTGAGAAAAAAAAAATTATATATATATATATATATATATATATATATATATATATGTATGTATGTATGTATGTATGTATGTATGTATGTATGTATATGTATGTATATGTATATGTATATGTATATGTATGTATATATATATATGTATGTGTATGTATGTGTGTGTGTGTGTGTGTGTGTATATATATATATATACATATATATATATATACATATATATATATATATATATATATATATATATATATATATATATATATATATATTTGTTTTCTGAGGTTTTCACGGGTGTTTGTATGTAGGTCTGTGGTTATTCGGGTCGTCTCCCGCGTAAAATTGGAAGTATCTTGGTGACATTTTTGCCCTCCTGGAGGCTCGAGAAAGGCCTCCGGAGCCTGGGGAGGGCAAAAATACCCCTTCACCTTGGTGCAGGAGGCCAAGTAGGCGACACCCACTATGGTCATGCCCACCCAGCAGCCAGGCAGAAAACAGGTTGCTAAAACTTTTCAATGCCACCCCTGATTCCATCCAGCTCTGGGTTCTGCAGGCCACTGGCAGAACCTGGTCTTCAACGCCTTCCAGAAGAGTGTTAGAGAGGGATGATGTTCCATTCTGATCTCTGGAGGGATGATGTTCCAGAGAGAGGGAGCCACTTTTCTTCTGTAGATAGCTGGTCATTTGCATCCTTTTTAGAGAGTCGTTGAGGCCTTCTTGTGGAGCTTTCTTGGCTGCAGGATGTTTTTACTCTCCCTGTGTCCCTTCCCTGTTGAACACATTTGCAGGCTGTTGGGGTTGAGCCTGTATTGTCTGCATCTGAAACTGAAGTGCAAATGGTTCCTAGGTGAACAGTGAATGATCTTTTCCAGTCTTGACTGACAGCATCCAGATGAACTAAGGAGATGTAGCTAACTCATCTTATGGGCGTAAATATCTTGCTTGATCTCATTTTGCTCCAACGTTTCTGTGGGATCCTGAGTGCTCTTGGAGCTTGGTTGTTTCATTACCGAATTGGATAACGTCATCAGTGCTAGAAAGGAGTGAAGTTTGCTCTCTATTTATATACTAGTGAAAGTGTGCAAGAAAACAATTACACTGAGAGCAGCAAGGATTCCCAGTTCAACCCTGAACTACAAATATCCCCTTCTGTCAGTTCAAGACTTCTTTTGAAAACTGATCTATTACCTTCCATGCACAACTGAATTAGATTTTATTTTATTTTTATTTCTTTTATTTGTCAAGAACATATTAGGTAATATATATATAAGTATAAGCATGAATTGAATACATAAAATAGATACGGGTAGAAGAAACATTAGGACAGGGACGGTAGGCACGCTGGTGCTCTTATGCACCCCCCTTACAGACCTCTTAGGAATGGGGTGAGGTCAACAGTAGACAGTCTTAGGTTAAAATTTTGGGGGTTTTGGGATGAAACCACAGAGTCAGGTAGTGTATTCCAGGCATTGACCATTCTGTTGCTGAAGTCATATTTTCTGCAATCGAGTTTGGAGCGATTCACTTTAGGTTTGTATCTGTTGTATGCTCGTGTATAGTTGTGGTTGAAACTGAAGTAGTCACTGACAGGTAGGACATTGTAGCAGATGATTTTATGAGTTATGCTTAGGTCATACCGAAGGCAGTGTAGATCCAAACTTTCAAGGCTGGTGGCATAAGGTATTTTCTTGTGAGCAGAGGAGTGGAGGACTCTTCTTGTGAAATATTTTTGGACACATTCAATTGTATTAATGTCCAATACGTAGTGCGGGTTACAGACAGATGAGCTGTATTCATAAATTGGTCTAGCAAATGTTTTCTATGCTCTGGTTAGTAGTGTGATATTACCGGAGAAGAAGCTACACAAGATTAAGTTTACAACTCTTTGATTAGACTCGGATGAAATCAGAGATATGAGCCAGATTTTAACTGCTTTGCACATTTCTCATTTGATCCAGATTCAAGTCAGAATTCTACCCCTATTATTAGGTCAATCATTGGCCAGAGTTCTTTTGAAGTTAGTTAGAAGGAGAAAAGCACCATCAAAGAGGAGGAAAAAAAATGATGCATTGATGTCTTCTGAAGTCTTGTTGTTGTTGTTGTTGTTGTTTGTCTTAACCAATAAATAAATAAATTACTACCACTTCTCTGTGTTGACTAACACATAAAACTACACATTTGAAAGGACAAGAATGTTAATTGCACTACTAAACGTCAAGCTAGAGATGACTCTTTCATTAGACAAAAGCGGCAAGCATCCAACACAATTTGGACAATTCAGTGGTATTTTTCCCTCTTCGGTGTCAGCAGAGTGGAAGCCAGCTTTGGACTGAACGTTTTCTTCTTGCTGAATCAGACAGGCAGGATCCACAGGCGATGCCAGGTCAGTTGGAAATCAAGCCATAAATCTGTCAGCGGCATATAAATAAGCATCTCTCGGCAAATTATTCTCTAGATAAATCAAGTTGTGATTCCAGGAATTGCAAATTATAGCTTGAGCTCTTTGGTGGAAAATTATGGAATGGGTAATCCATGGTATATCTGGAGGGTGATCAGTAGGCCAATTGTGCAAACTTGATAATATTTTAGAGTTACAGAATAACAGAGTTGGAAGGAGATCTTCTAAGTCCCTGCTCAAGAGGAGACCATATACCATTTCAGACAAATGGCTGTCTACTCTCTTCTTAAAAACTTCTAGTGATGGAGCACATACAACTTCTGAAGGCAAGCCCTTCCACTGATTAGTAATTGTTACCATCAGGAAATTTCTACATAGTTCTAAGTTGGATCTCTCCTTGATAAGTTTCCATCTGCTACGTCTTGTCCTGCCCTCAGGTCAGGGGTGAAATGCTCCTGGTTCGGACCAGTTCAGCCAAACCGGTAGCGATGGCGGCCGCTGATTCGGAGAACTGGTAGCGATGGTGGCATGAGGCTCCGCCCACCTATCTGGTCATTGTTACTTCCTGGTTTTAACCAGGAAGTAACCTGTTTTTTACTCTCTGCTCATGAACAGAAGGGTTTGTGCAAATGCAGGGAGCACCTAAGGCAGGGGATTTCACTCCTGCCTCAGGTGCTTCTCTTTGTTAGAGTAGACATACCTGGTTCTTGCAATTATTCTTCATATGTTTTAGCCTCCAGCCCCCTAATCACTTGGTTATTCTTCTCTGAGCTCTTTCTAGAGTTTCAACATCGGTTTTGTGTTTGTGGTTACCAAAATGTCAAACAATAGTTGCTCAATGAGAACTCCATCTTCAATAAGCTCTGTTATTGAAGAACTCCTTCTTCAACAAGCTCTGTTGTTAAAACATTATAAAGTGTCATACCACTTTATAATGTCTTAGTAAGGCTACACTTGGAATATTGCATTCAGTTTTGGTTGCCACGATGTAAAAAAGATGTTGAGACTCTAGAAAGAGTGCAGAGAAGAGCAACAAAGATGATTAGGGACTGGAGGCTAAAACATATGAAGAACGGTTGCAGGAACTGGTATGTCTAATTTAATGAACAGAAGGACTAGGGAGGACATGATAGCAGTCTTCCAATATCTCAGGGATTCCCCCAAAGAAGAAGGAGTCAAACTATTTTTCAAAGCACCTGAGGGTAGAACAAGAAGCAATGGGTGGAAACTAATCAAGGAGAGAAGCAATTTAGAACTAAGGAGAAATTGTCTGACAGTTAGAACAATTAATCAGTGGAACAACTTGCCTGCAGAAGTTGTGAATGCCCCAACACTGGAAATTTTTAAGAAGAGGTTGGATAACCACTTGTCTGAAGTGGTGTAGGGTTTCCTGCCTGGGCAGGGGGTTGGACTAGAAGACCTCCAAGGTCCATTCTATTCTATTCTATTCTATTCTATTCTATTCTATTCTATTCTATTCTATTCTATTCTATTCTATTCTGAAAAGCCCAAGTGTGATAAAGCATTTTTGTCCAATTGAGATGACCCACAAGTGTGTGTCTAGTTTTACTTTCTAGTCAATATTTCCCAGTCAATATTGTCCTTCCAAAAGGGATACAAATTTGAAGAATATGAACAAAAGCTGAACAAGAAACCTTGCCTACTTCCTCATCGAATAAACCAGTAAAAGGTATACTAAAGTGAAGCATTTCTATAATTCTGTAGAACTGCTTTTCTTTACATTCCCACACAACTATGCTCCACAGCTACACCTTTTATCCTGTTAATCTTGGTAGGGATCAAATGATACCACCACCATAGGTCCACTACTTCCGTACTACTTCTTGTTGTTATTATCTGACAAAGACAGAACCTCGTGAAAATGAACAGCTATGGGGCAACCAGAGGTGGTATTCAGCTGGTTAAAACCGATTCGCCCGAACTGGTAGCGGAAATCACGGGTGAGCCTGCCCACCCACCCACCCACCCGCCTGCCCTGGCTCTATGCCATCCTATTTAGGCATGTTTTTGAGGCCAGGTGCATCCACAGAAGGTGCACGTGCCAGCAAAGTGAATGCCCAGAAGGCTGGGTGCATGCGTGGACATGCGCACATTTGCAAACTGGTAAGGAAAGTAAGTGAATACCATCCCTGGGGGCAGCCCTTAGTGCTGCATGACCTATGGTAATCTGCATTTATTTATTTTTTTATTTTTTTGCATTCTGGTCTATCCATTAAAAAATAGCAAAGCAACCAAAGAGGACCACTAATGTTTAAGGACCAGCGATGAAAGGCAACGAGCTTGGAATCATCTAAAACATGAGATCAGGTTTTCTTCTGCTTATTACTTCCTTGGTTTTGTATTCTTTTTATTTATTTTTTTAAAAAAAATATTCACTTGTAATGAAAGAGAAACGAAAGAGACGCAGTGGCTCAGTGGCTGAGCTTGTCGATCAAAGGTTGGCAGTTCAGCGGTTCGAATCCCTAGTGTGTCGTGTAATGGGGTGAGCTCCCGTTACTTGTCTCAGCTTCTGCCAACCTAGCAGTTCGAAAGCATGTAAAAAATGCAAGTAGAAAAATAGGGACCACCTTTGCGTTCTGTGTGCCTTTGATGTTTAGTCATGCCGGCCACATGACCACGGAGGCATCTTTGGACAGAGTTGGCTCTTCAGCTTTGCAATGGAGATGAACACCACCCCCTAGAGTCGGGAACGCCTAGCACATATATGCGAGGGGAACCTTTACCTTTTATGAAAGAATAATCAAAACAGCAATGATGGCACTGACCAGTTCTACACTGAAGTAGGTACAGGGTTAAATTATTTGCAAACACTAGGAAACTCATGAAGGCACTCTTAGGCTAATTAACTAATTAACTGTGACCTGGGTCTCCAACATAGCTTTTAGAGTGATTCATTTACCCGTTGACTCTTTTATTAATATATCCATGCCCTCCCTGCTATTTTCATTTATTAAAATATATCTACAGAGCTAACATGCTGTAAAGTAAAATACTGGCTCCTGTGGTCCTAGAGTTCCCACAAACTCTTCTAAACTTGTAAGAAAAGACCAGCAACTAGAAGTAGAATAACTGTTTTAAAAGAAGGCAAAGATTATACTAACAGTAATAGGTGTCGGTTGCAGAATCCCCATGATCATTTCATCAAAATTCGAACCCCTGGCAACTGGTTTATATTTGTGACAGTTGCAGTGTCCTGGGGGGGGGGTCACCCTTTGTGACCTTCTGACAAGCATCTGTGAAGCCAGATTCACTTTACAATTGTGTTACTAACCCAAGAGTCAGCAACCCGTGGCTCTGGAGCCACATGCGGCTCTTTAATCCCTCTGCTGTGGCTCCCTGTCACTAGTCAGCTCCACAATTGATAGAGCTTTCAGTTAGGACAGGTAGAGGAAAAAAGGATGATGTGCTAGGAGCAGACTCTATGGTGGGGGAACTGGACTTCCGGTCGGCTTGAGAATCGAATGGGAGGCTTCCAGTTAGGACCTTTATGGCTCTTAGAGTGTTTAAGGTTGCCGACCCCTGTACTAACCGAACAACTACAGTGATTCATTTAACAACTGTCTCACTTAGCAATGGATATTTTGAGCTTAATTGTGGTTGTATGTTATTTATCAAGCTGTAAACTGTACACCCAGATGAAATTAGGATAGGAGTCAGTTTTTGCCTGATTGCATGTTTGTACCAGATTCAAGGGCGAAAAGATGATTTTGAGTAAACATGGGAGCTGTATGCTGGAATTATCAGCAACTCCTTAAAGAAGCTACTTCTTTTCCTGGGTGCAATTCCAGGAAAAGATAAAATTGATTTAAGGAGATGCCAACACGTGCAACATGCATGCTCTCTGCTTGGACTCTCGGGTGAGAATATTGGAATTTCTGATTTATGGGTAGTGCCGTATTTAATGCCTTGTTGATCCTAGGATGCATCAAATGTTCAGCGCCAGATTGTACTGGTGCATATGTGGAAACTATAATTAGATGGTTTCTATGTGCGATATCACCTGATTAATTGGAAATCTTGTTCTGTTCAAGTAACAGTTTGCATAACAGAATATAATTTATGTTCATTTCCTTAAAAAAAATAATAACAAGCCTTCAGAATAATAGGAAACATCGTTCCAAAACTAATTGTGCATGTAGATGTTTGCATGTCATTATTAAATGACGAAGGAAATACAACATCTCTGAAAACGTGTATATTTGGTGCAGGTTTCATCTCCCTTTCTAGTTGAGGAAGTGAATCATGCTAGGACACTGTAGCCTCAAAATTATGTGCCAATGTTGTTTAAATCAGTGTTCCCTGATTTCTGTTAGCTGCAACAGACCTCTCTTGATTTAAAAAAATTCCAAAATGATGCACTATAAAAGAAAATCCACTCAAATGATTCCAGAACTTCCCTCCTATCCTTTTGTGGTTGCCCCCTTGAGCTATGGGTTTATGAGCAGTTATGTTGCCTCAACCATTCTCTACATCTGCGCTCATAAAATTTTAGGATCACTGGGCCGGAAGGGATTGTGATGACCCAGGGCATGGCACAGAGATAACACAAAAAGCTGGCAGTTCAAACAGCCCCTTTATTGCTCCAAATCTCCCCAAATTCTCCCACATTACTGGCCGGTCCTAACACAGAGTGAGAACAAACCCTTACACAAACTTCAAACAGCCTCTGGCTGCAATTAGTCCAGCCCGGCTTTGTCTGCACGGCAATAAATCCCAAATGTATTTGGCCAAACAAGAGCCAAGCAAGGAGTTCAGGGAGCAGAAGATCCAGATAATTAGGCCAGAACGCCAACAAGAAAGGCAAGGACTCTTGGCAAGTTCAAATGTCATCACACAACACTTCAGGAACTCAGCATTTGTTCCAGGGGTGAAATCTACTTACCTTCCTTACCAGTTCAGAAGTGCGCACATGTTAAAACCAGGAAGTAATGACACCCAGGCGGGTGGGTGGAACTTCACTCTGCCATCACTACTGGATCGCCAAACCACCCGCCACGATCACTACCGCATTGTCCGATCCAGTCCGAACCGGGAGCATTTCACCCCTGGTTTGTTCCCGACAAATGCCCCTCCCTATAATGTCTCCTTAAGTCTCATTCCCCAAGTGTTCCTGGTGAAGCTGGGTGGGGCAGTCTCCTCGCAAGTGGCCTTTTCTGCCTGCAGTGATCCCGCCTTCTCTGCACTTTCCTAGCCCTTGCATCAGGAGGGGATGGTTCTTGCGCCTTGTCTGAGCTCTGTCTCTCTTCCCTGACTGCAGGCTTTGCTGATTCCAAACAGCCTTGCCGGGACTGACTCAGCTCTTCCCCAGTTTCCTCCAAGGCCAATGGAGCCGCCCTCTCACTCGCTGTCAGTTCTTGTTCCAGTTCATCTTCCGCCTCAGATTCAGACTCTGACAGGGGGCCTATCTGGGATCTTGCAGGTCTTCTATTCCAAGCCTGTTCTGCCCCAGCTACGGACCCCAAAGAATGCAGCACACACAAAGTCTGTACAAACCTTAGTTTACTAAATTAAATCAAACAAAGGCTGTTAATTAACTTTCTTAACAGCCTATAAGAATCCAAAGAATAAATAATCATAATCTTACTATGTTTGGCAGAAAGCCCAGAAGCAATTTGCAGAGAACTAAGATCAAGGCACGAAGGTATGTCAACTAAGTTGTTCCCTGCAAATTGCTTCAGTCAGTGTTGCTCCTTAAATAGGCTAATGGAGTGGCCAATTAGCCCCAAGCCTTACTCTCGAGGAGACCTCCTCCTGAAGAGCCACTCCTGCCTTTTGGCAGCTCTGTGCACCTATGCATCGAGAGGAGGCTCCTTCTCTTCATCCTCTTCACTTAAGGGAGTTTCTGGAGGTTCTGAAGACCCTGGCTGAATTCCCACCTCTGGCACCACATCTTTTCCAGCCTCCTCATTGCCTGACTCGAGTGCCAGCTGCACAGGCTGCTGGTGCAGCATCACACCAATCACACCAGCCTCCTCGCTGTCCGAATCAGCCACCAGCCGCACAGGCCGCATACGGGCCAGAACAAAGCCCAAGTCCAAGGCAGGAGTCCTTATACCATCCAGGACAAATGATTGTCTAATCTTTTCTTGAAAATTTCCAGCAATGGAACATCCATTCGTGTAAGAGGCAAGTCATTCCACTGATTCATCATTCACACTGTCTCAATTCTGTCTACAGCTAAAAGAACCTTGGTTCTATTTTTAGCCCTGTTTTGCCCTGCTGACCAAAATCTTTGAACTATTTATGTGAACTAAGAAGAATTGTGTAACAAAAATCTGAGACTAGAAAGTCTACTGGCATCCACATGTTTAAACTCCCAGCATTGGTTTATTTAGCAACCAGATAAGAACTTTTTATGAATCCACCCGTTATTTAAAATAAAGGGATTAACAGAAATCTAGAGTGGTTTTGAGTGGACTTGGTGGCTCAGTGGCTAAGATGTTGAGCTTGTCGATCAGAAAGGTTGGCGGTTCAGAGGTTCAAATCCCTAGCGCCGCGTGATGGGGTGAGTTCCTGTTACTTGTCCCAGCCATCCTAGCAGTTTGAAATCATGGAAAAAATGCAAGTAGAAAAATAGGGACCACTTTGGTGGGAAGGTAACAGCATTCCATGCGCCTTTGGCATTTAGTCATGCTGGCCACATGACCACAGAGACATCTTCGGACAGCGCTGGCTTTTCGGCTTTGAAACGGAGATGAGCACTGCCCCCTAGAGTTGGAAACGACTAGCACACATGTGCGAGGAAACCTTTCTCTTTATCTTTAGAGTGGTTTTGAGCACCCTATCATTTTATAGGATCATGCAGCAGCTGCTGGGATAAACCACATGATCCTGGGAGAAGATATGGGGCAGATGAGTTATAGGCAGTACTTTATGGAGTTCTTATACCAAGGTTGCATCCTGCATTATTGGTTTATTTCCTCAAATTATTATATTTTAGGCAAGAATAGTGTCAGGCCTGGAAGCCATCTTTTGCATTGGATCTTCAGGCCTGCCACATTTAGTGCTGTGGGAAACTAGAAGGAGGGATTGTATGGAGCAGGGGAAATATGTAGTTATAATAACATTCCATTCTCTGAGAGTCAAGGACATCTTGCCCTGCACCTGGAATGGTGTGACTGAGAGGCATCTCCAGTTGGGACAGTGCAGTGATTGGCCCATGTGATGGACATGTGGGTCCTGGGCAGGGACTTGGACTTTCCTATGGATGGGGAAAAACTGGAAGCTTTCAGATTCGGGTTTTCCCCAGATGTGCCAATATGACATCTGTAATAAAATGGAACTTTGAGGAATCTCTAGCCTTGGAGTCTTCTTTCATTGGGGGTGTTACATGGAACCTTGACAAATAGAGGTATCTGTTGGAAGTCACAATGATGTCAACATGAAGGCAATTCTGGGCTTACATCATAACATCTGACCAAATATAAGATATGCCATTGGCATGAATATACAATAAGAGATGAGTCATAAATTGCTCACTGAATCCCTCTATCGATGCCTATGGACCCAAGAGATACTATATTCTGATTTTCATAATAGTTGCCAACAGCATCACTCGTCTCTCTTTCCTTATTTTTATATATTCTGAATTTTTTGTTCTGCCCTCTCTTTCTCTGTCTTCAAGTTCATTTTGCATTCTGCCTTCTAAGGCTCAGTTAACACTTTACAGAGTATACAGAGGATATAGATTAACCGAGCTGGAAGGGACCTTAAGGTCATCTAGTCCAGGGGTGAAATCTACTTACCTTCCCTACCGGTTGGGAAGTGCATGTCCGTGCTTGGTTACTTCCTGTAACCTGTTTAACAATGACTGGGCAGGTGTTGTGGCTCCGTTGCCTGAGCCTGTGTCATCAGCAGGAGAGGACTCTGAGAGTGAGGGAGAGGAGTTGGCAAGGCCTCCTTTTCCAGGACCCTCCTCTCTGGCAATGCCTCCGGAGGACACCGAAGGGCAAGAGATAGGCCCAGAGCCAAGCTCGTCCCTGCAGCCACAGGTGGACAGTGATGAGGGTAATGAGTTTTGGCTGGACCCTCGCCAGCATCACAGAGACAGGCGTGCGCAGCAGAAGAAAAGGCGTGCCCGTGATTAGCTGACTCACTGGACTACACCCCACAGGCTATAAAAGGGAGTGAGTTAAGCCTTCAACTCTGTGACGGACAAAACTAGTAAATCCTTTGGAGTCTTCAGATTTATTCCTGCATTTCAGCTTCAGCTATTATTTCTGGACAATTGTGGTGTGTATTTTCTGCTAAGTTGATAAAGGTCTTGGCAAGCAGCTGCTGGGATTGCTGCCAAGCGTCTTATTGGACTAATTGGTTGCCTGCCATTTATTTAACCGCTGACTGTCTGAGTGTGTGTCTGTTTGTGTGGCGTGGACAGCAGGTGGGTGGAGCCTCACGCCGCTGCCGCTACCAGGTCTCCAAACCACCTGCTGCCGCCGCTACTGGTTTTCCTGAACTGGTGCGAACCGGTAGCATTTCACCCCTGAAGTAGTCCAACCACCCGTCCAAGCAAACCCTACACCATTTTTGACAGATGGCAGTCCAGTCTCTTCTTGACAGCTTCTAATGATGAAGCTCCCACAACTTCCGAAGGCAACTTCTGTTCCATTGGTTGATTGTTCTCACTGTCAGAAAAAAATTCCTTATTTCCAGGCTGAATCTCTCCTTATTCAGCTTCCATCCGGTATTCCTTGTCTGGCTTTCAGGTTCTTTGGAAAATATCTTGGCCCCCCTCCTCTCTGTGGCAGCCCTTCAAATACTGGAACTAGACTAGCCAGGCCCAGTTCCTGCAACCATTCATCGTATGTTTTATCCTCTGGTCCCTTAATCATGCTGGTTGCTCTTCTCTGTACTCTTTCTAGAGTCCCAACATCTTTTTTATAGTATGGTGATCAGAATTGGATGCAGTATTCTAGGTGTGGTCTTACTAAGGTTTTACAGAGTAGTATTAGTACTTCCCTTGTTCTTGATTGTATCCCTCTGTTAACGCAATTTAGGATTGCATTGGCTTTTTCTGGCTGTTGCTGCACACTGTTGTCTCATATTTAATTGGTTGTCCACTAAAACTCCAACTTTGCTTTAGCAGAATGGAAATAATGGAAATAATCCACCATTTCCATCACATGGACATCAAAGCAGAAGAGCTGCCTGAAGATTCAAAACTTCCTCTTTGCAAAAGCCTTCTGTTGGGCCACGTTCCAACCCTTTGTTGCTTCAAATGTTTGATGCAGCTAAGTCATTAATTCAGTTAATTACTATAGAATGGGGGGGTCAGCTGAGGTCCTGATGAAAGCAGACACATATTTAGCATAATAAGCCGTGGGCTTTATCTCTCCATTTTCTCTTGTGTTATCTGCAACAATACCCAGCACAGAAACATAGGGAAAGCATGAACAATTTAAGGCATCAAGTTCTGAAGCTTTAAAAGCTTCAAAGATCCTTGATGTTTGATGGAAAGCATCAGCTTTTTAAGTTTTCTGAAAAACTGGCCCACACGTTCCTTTGGCATCCTAATAAGATCCAAAAAGGCTGAGATGTAGCAGGCTGAGAAGAACCTGGATGTGTTTCTGCTCTCTTCTCTCTTTAAAGAGTTCTGCATCCTTCACCATGGATAATTTCAGCCAAGATTCAATTCCACAGAGTCTCTCTTAGCTCAGTTTTGCAATGCCCAGATTATGAAAATCCTTCTATATGCCTATTTTGATCACTGAGAGGTGTTGAAAGGAACTGAATACAAACATGCCAAGCTGGTGTCAAGAGTTGAAAACAGACCCTATGCTGTCAAAACTGTTTTGTTACTCAGCAACAAGATTCTAGCAATTTGCCATCACAACCTCACATCTTCCAAGTGTCCTATTTACCAGGAATAGTCACTACGTATAAGAGAGAAAGTGAGCAAGAGAGATAAAGATTAGAAAGGTCCATCTGTAGCAAATGGTTTGACTTCGTAGTTGCTTTTAGAGAAGATACTACCGTGTTTTCCTGAAAATAAAACCCTGTCTTTTTTTTTTTTTTTTTTTTTTGAACCCTGAAATAAGCGCTTGTAGATCCAGGTGCACAATGGCTTAAAGCAGGAACTATTAATAGATTGGGGATGTTGGTTAGATATAAATAACAAAAAGACAGAGCTCTTGGGGAAATCCATGAGAGATTTCTTGCTAAGCTGACCAATACTTTAGAACACCAATACCATTAGAGTAGAATAGAATAGAATAGAATAGAATAGAATAGAATAGAATAGAATGGAATGGAATGGAATGGAATGGAATGGAATGGAATGGAATGGAGTGGAGTGGAGTGGAGTGGGGTGGGGTGGGGTGGGGTGGGGTGGGGTGGGGTGGGGTGGGGTGGGGTGGGGTGGGGTGGGGTGGGGTGGAATGCAGTGGAATGGAGTGGAGTGCAGTGGAGTGGAATGGAGTGGAATGGAATGGAATGGAATAAGAGCCTGGTGGCGCAGTGAACTAAGTGCTGTTAAAGTAGCACTTAGTTGCCACTTGCCTTCAATTACTGCAGTTATAGCCTTCCATCCTTCCGAGGTTGGTAAAATGAGGACCCAGATTGTGGGGGCAATAAGCTGACTTTGTATAAAAAAGAACACCTCTTGGGGGGAGGGGGCAAAAGCCCTACTAAGCAGGTATACACAAAAGTATGAAGGCTATTGCTTAATGCATTGTAAGCTGCCCTGAGTCTCCAGAGAAGGGCTGCATATAAATCAAACTAATAAATAAATAAATAAATAAATAAATAAATAAATAAATAAATAAATAAATAAATAAATAAATAAATAAATAGGAATGGAATGGAATGGAATGGAATGGAATGGAATGGAATGGAATGGAATGGAATGGAAGTAGAGTAGAGTAGAGTAGAGTAGAGTAGAGTAGAGTAGAGTAGAGTAGAGTAGAGTAAACAGAGTTGGAAGCTTGGTAGCATGGCAGGGGAAGGATACTGAAAAATCTCCATTCCTTCCTCACTCCTGAGGGAAGGATACTGCAAAATCTCCATTCCCACCCCACTCTGCGACCATCCAGAGGTGGTATTTGCCGGTTCTCAGAACTACTCAAAATTTCCGCTACCGGTTCTCCGAACTGCTCAAACTTTCCGCTACTGATTCTCCAGAACCTGTCGGAACCTGCTGGATTTCACCCCTGGTGTGCATAGAGGGGAAAGATGGCTACAAACGTAACATGTTAAGGAAAGCTAGCATATTGAAATACATATTACACTTAAAAAATCCCATCAAAATGTGGAATTTTGATGGATCAAAGCCCCAGATTAAATAATAAGAGACGTATATAAATCAAGCTGTACATCTTGACAGGAAAAAAGGTGTTAAATAGGTATTGTGAACAATTCACAGATTTTATCTTCATTTAAATTTTACATAGCTTGGAGAAGCTTTGCAAATCAAAAGTGGAATAGAGTATTTCATTAGTGAGTCTCGTCATAGCTCCTGAAATACAACCCACAAATGAACAGTTGCTTTCTTTATTAGGGAACAAGATAATGAATCTCTCTCTTTTAACATAGTAGTTGCACTTTCATTGCTATAGTTACTGCAGACAAAGCATGCAACTTGGAACTGCAATTCAGCTTTTGTAACCGGGTATTTCCATCTACAGTTAAACCCAATCTGCACGTGATGTATTACAAGGATGCATTGAAGACATTCATTAACTTAAACAAAAGAAATAATAGAAGAAATACCTTCTGCTGCTACTTATTCTTCCTAATGTGTCTTTTGTGTTCTTCCTAAAGGAAGAGAAATAGAGACTCTAGAAAAAGTGCAGAGGAGAGCAACCAGGATGATTAAGGGGCTGGAGACTAAAACTAAAGCATAGGAAGAACGATTACAGGAATTGGGCATGGCTAGTCTAGTGAAGAGAAGGACCAGGGGAGACATGATCCCCATCTTCCAATACTTGAGGGGCTGCCACAGAGAGGAGGGAGTCAAGCTGTTTTCCAAAGCACCCAAAGGCACCAGATAAGGAATAATGCATGGAAACTGACCAAGGGAAGATTCAACCTAGAAATGAGGAGGAACTTTCTGACAGTGAGACTAATCAACCCATGGAACAGAAGTTGCCTTTGGAAGTTGTGGGAGCTTCATCACTTGAGACTTTCAAGAAAAGATTGGACTGCCATTTGTCAGAAATCTTATAGGATCTCCCGCTTGAGCGGGGGTTGGACTAGATGACCTATAAGATCCCTTCCAACTCTGTTAATCTGTTAAAGGTTGTGTTGTGACTCCGACCCCCGAGCCTGTCTTATCAGAGGGAGAGGACTCCGAAAGTGAAGGAGAGGAGTTGGCAAGGCCTCTCTCTCCAGGACCCTCCTCTCTGGCAATGCCTCAGGTGTCCTCTGAAGGCCAAGAGATAGGCCAGGAACAAGGCACTTCGGAGTAGCCGCAGTTGGACAGCGATGGAGATGAGTCTTGGCTGGATCCCTGACAACGTCAGAAGGACAAGCGCATGCAGCAGAGGAAGAGGCGTGCCAGAGATTAAGCTGAGTCACTGGACCACACCCCACTGGGAATAAAAGGGGGTGTGGTGGCTATTCAGGCCTTGTGATGGACAAAACTGAAAAGCTAGCAAGCCATACTGCATTTCTGGAACTTTGTTATATGCCCTCCTTGGATTTATTTTGGACTGGACTTGACAATTCTTTGGCTTTGTGGACTTATTTCAATGTATCGGATGGAGGAGAAAAACCTCCCTTTGTGAGTAAAGATTTTTGGCAGGCAGCTACTGGGTTGCTGCCAATTCTGTTATCTCAAAGGAATTCCTGACTGCTGGTTTTATTAACTCCTGGCTGACTGTTTGTGTGCATGTGTGAGTCAGGGACAGAACAGGTTGCTACAACTGTACTCAAGTTGTACTCAGCTACGGATTTCTGATATTTTGTCTACTGTATGAAAAAGAGGTAGAAGCACTGAAAATTGTTCACAGTGCTATAGGATTGAGTCACAATATTGGGGCACAGATCTTGTCCCCTTTTCTACATCTGTGCTGACATTACACTACTGCTCCAAAAGAGCCATGGCATCAGGACAATCATATTCATCAGAAGGCTGAAAGTAGTAAAGTCCTTTAGATGTTGTATACCAGAGATGGGTTTCAGCAGATTCTGACCGGTTCTGGAGAACCGGTGGTGGAAATTTTGAGTAGTTCGGAGAACCGGTAAATACCACTTCTGACTGCCCCTGCCCCCATCTATTCTCTGCCTCCCAAGTCTCACCTGATCAGGAGGGAATGGAGATTTTACAGTATCCTTCCCCTGCCACACCCACCAAGCCACACCACACTCACCAAGCCATGCCCACAGAACCGGTAGTTAAAAAAAATAATAATCCCACCACTGGTGTCTACCGTGGTTTGTTTGCTTGAAATCTAAATGTATACATCACCCCAATTCCCAGTTTGTGGGGGCAATAAGCTGACTTTGTATAAAATATACAAAAGTATGAAGGCTGTTGCTTAACGCATTGTAAGCCGCCCTGAGTCTCCAGAGAAGGGTGGCATATCAATCAAATTAAAAAAGAAAATTCTGAAAGACCTTAGGTGGTTTACAACATAACAGATATGTTCCACACCCCTCGATCTATAAAATCCAGATCAATAAAAATGATTAATCCCACTCCCTTCCAGCACTGATGACATTACCAAGTCTGGTAATGAAAGTCTGTAGAGATTCTCAGTCATCCAGCTCATGGTTGTCCCAAAGGTGCTTTTTTCAGGAGGCAACTGGACTTTCTTGTTGTTTTTTTCTTTTGAAGATGTTTTGCTTCTCATCCAAGAAGCTTCTTCATCTCTGACAGGATAGTGGGGAATGGGAATGAAAACATTAGCAAGAAAACAACCAAACTCAGTAAGTGCTAAGGACTCCCCAGTTCAACCCTGAACTACAAATATTGCCTTCTATCAATGTACAATCAACCCAATTAAAGTACACCAAAAACAAATCAGTCAATACCACTACAGGGGCCAATGGCTCTGCTAGAAGAAGACTGTTTCACCCAGTGGTGGGTTTCAGAAATGCTTACCACTAGTTTGCCACGGGCCTGCGCCTTACACACATCCGCCCGGCCTCTGCATACAGACGGGAGGTTGAACAACTAGCCTTGTGGTGCGACCACAACAATTTGGAACTGAACACACTCAAAACCGTAGAAATGGTGGTGGACTTTAGGAGAAATGCTCCCATACTTTCACCTCTCACAATACTAAACAACACAGTATCAACAGTAGAGACTTTCAAATTTCTAGGTTCTACCACATTGCAGCTAACATCAAAAACGTCATCAAAAAAAGCACAACAAAGAATGTTCTTTCTGCGCCAACTCAGAAAGCTCAAACTGCCCAAGGAGCTGCTGATCCAGTTCTACAGAGGAATGATTGAGTCTGTCATCTGCACCTCCATAACTGTTTGGTTTGGTTCTGCAACCCAACAAGACAGACACAGACTTCAGAGGGTAATTAGAACTGCAGAAAAAAACAATGGCTGCCAATCTGCCTTCCATGGAGGACCTGTATACTGCATTAGTCAAAAAGAGGACTGTGGAAATATTTACAGACCCCTTGCATCCTGGACATAAACTGTTTCCACTCCTATCCTCAAAATGACGCTATAGATCACTGCACACCAGAACAACTAGACACAAGAACATTTTTTCCCTGAATACCATCACTCTGCTAAACAAATAATTTCCTCAACACTGTCAAACTAGTTACTAAGACTGCATTACTATTAGTCTTCTTATTGTTCCTGTTACCCATCTCCTCCCACTTATGACTATATTGCTGTAACTTGTTGCTTGTATCCTTAAGATTTATGTTGACTGTTTCCTAGTATGATTTGATTGCTTATTTGTTCCCTATGACTATCATTAAATAGTCATCTTAATGACTATCTTAGTCATTAAGATACTATCATCTTACTATCATCTTAATGATAGTAAGACTATCATTGTACCTTATGATTCTTGATGAATGTATCTTTTTTTAATGTACACCGAGAGCGTATGCATCAAGACAAATTCCTTGTGTGTCCAATCACACTTGGCCAATAAAGAATTCTATTCTATCCTATTGAGGCTGCAACTGAGAAGGACCAGCTCTGGACCCTGATCCTTGAACCTCATGAAATGGGAATCCTAAACATCTCCACATAGGATGGGCTGAATGTGGCCAGTGAGATAGAGCTGCATGTCCAAAAACACCAAGCCACCCAGGGCTTCGTGAATTGAAATCAATGTCTTGAATTTGTGATGTGGAACAGGAGCAGTCAGGCTATGCCCCTGGTATTGCTGAATGGTGAATAATAAAAAATACAAATAAACAGAGTAGGCTGTAAAATGCTGGAACCAGTGGTGAAATCCAATTTTTTTTTTACTACCGGTTCTGTGGGCATGGTTTGGTGGGTGTGGTGTGGCTTGGTGAGTGCAGCTTGGTGAGTGTGGCAGGGGGAGGATACTGCAAAATCTCCTTTCCCACCCCATTCCAGGGGAAGGATAATTTAAAATCTCCATTCCCTCCCCAATCCAGGGGAAAGATACTGCAAAATCCCCATTCTTGCCCCACTCCTGGGGGAAGAATATTGCAAAATCTCTATTTCCACCCCACTCCAGGGGTGGAAGGATAATTGAACTGTTCAAAAATTTCCGCTAACGGTTCTCCAGAACCTGTCAGAACCTGCTGGATTTCACCCCTGGGTGGAACCATTTAACAAACCATGCAAGATACTGGTTGCTCTTATAAGTGCATTCAAGATACAAAATGCCTTACAGTATTTATGGTGCAACCAAGTGCTTTATAATATTTATGACGCTGCCTCGGTACATATAATTCACTGTGTTCAAATGTTTTGACAAGACTGAAGAGGACAGAATCTGTGAGTAATTTCCACAGTGTAACCTGATCAACAGGTGTTGTAAGTATGATGCAAAACATGTCCCACATCGCAATACCACATCCCACTGATGGCTAACCTTTTTGCCATTGCGTGCTAAAAATGGGGGTCATGTGTACATGTGCCCACACCCATAATTCAATGCCTCCCTGCTCATGCACATGTGACCCCGTCGTGTTCCCCCCGCTTTTGGCACATGAAATGGGTGTGTTTCAAGGTGTTGGTTACCACCTTTAAAGCACTCTATGGCTTAGGACCTGGATATTTGCAAGATCACCTTCTACCACCGATTGCCTCCCACTGACCAATACGATCTCACAGAGAGAGTCTCCTCAGGGTGCCGTCAACCAAACAGTGTCATCTGGCGACCCCCAGGGGGAGAGCCTTCTCTGTGGAGGCCCCTGCCCTATGGAATGAACTGCCCCCGGATATTTGAAAGATCCCTGACCTCCACACCTTCCGTCATGCTCTGAAGACCCTTTTGTCCTATCAGGCCAGTCTGACGGATCAATAATTTTAAAGAGGTTTTTAAATGTTTTTTTAGCTAGGGTTTTAATTGCAGCCAGACATTGAATCTTTTTAAATGGTTTTTAATTTTTGTCTTTTTATTGTTTTAGTATAGCTTTATACTAAATTAAATTAATTAAATTAATTTAATTTAATTATTAACACCATTCATAGCCCAAAGGAGCTCAGCTCTTCCTCAGTAGCATTTTGAATGCCAATCCAAAGTGGGAGAGACCACTATATAACCCTTCACTTTATATTATCTATCCAGGTGGGGTTCCCGCCCCCCCAGTGGTTTAACGTTGCCTTTTCCCACACAATACAAAATGATGCTCTTGTCATTGTTGTAATCTGCCTCCAGCAGTTTCCTAACTCACCAGTGCCAGATAAAGGTCCCTGCTTGATTCAGCTGGACAGCTGGGATGGGTTTCATGTGGTAGATGATTCTGCTGGAAGTCTGTACTCTTGGCATATACACAGACATAAACACCCACTGCCACAATGAAGTATCAAGCAAGACTTGAGAAGGAATGGCTGGAAGGCTAGATAGAGATAGCTAGGTAGCTATAGACATAGACATAGAGAGATATAGACATAGATAGCTATAGAGAAAGATATAGCTAGCTAGCTAGATAGATAGATAGACAGACAGATAGACAGATGACAGACAGACATAGATAAGAGAGATGAGATAGATAGATAGATAGATAGATAGATAGATAGATAGATAGATAGATAGATAGAGATAAATAGATAGATATAGGTATAGCTAGATAGATGACAATACAGATAGACATAGATGAGATAGATAGATGATAGATAGATAGATAGACAGATAGATAGATAGATACATGAATGATAGTGAGAAAAGAGAGAGGAGAGAGAGAGCTATAAAATATTTAGCTACAGAGATAGATAACTAGGTAGCTAGACAGCTAAATAGCTACCCTGTTTTCCCCAAAATAAGATCCTGTCTTATATTTTTTGAACCCTGAAATAAGTGCTTGACCTTATTTTCAGGGAGGTCTTATTATTTGGGGGGCACGTGGAACAAGATGGGGTCCTCTTGCCATTTTACCTGATTTCCAGCTCTGCATTTAAATATTTTCGGGGAGGAGCTTATTTTCAGGGGGAAGCTTATTTTAGCACATGCGCTCAAAAGTCTGATTGGGCTTATTATCAGGAGATGTCTTATTTTCAGGGAAACAGGGTATAGAGATGTAGAGATAGCTATAGAGATAGATAACTAGACAGCTAGACAGACAGCTGGACAGACAGACAGACAGACAGACAGACAGTTACTGAAGTATCCTGCCTTAACTTTCTCATCATAGCATTATAGGAATACTATTCTTGGTATACTTAATCAAAGGACACCCTTGTCTTAGTAGTTGGGATCTATCCAGCTCAGGTAATTTCATTTTCTCTTTATCCAAGCACTGTCATCATTTCTCTCTCTCCCTCTCCCTCTCCCCCCCCCCTCTCTCTTCCTCCAAACAGATGGCACAGTTGATGAAATGCCAACAAGGGTTTTGTGACCTGCTGTAGATAGGCAGACAAAACTGCAGAATTGAATGAAAGGAAGGAGGATGTTGAGCAGTGTGGAACCATTGTTTTCTCCCTTCTCTGTAGTTAACTATTAATCACATACCCCCTACCCCCTCCTCCTATTCTCCTCCTCCTCCTCCCATTCTTACTTGCCCAAAGTCTTTTGGAGTGGGCAATCATATTAAAGTGAATATTTCCTCCTCCTCCTCCTCCTCCTCCTCCTCCTCCTCCTCCTCCTCCTCCTCCTCCTCCTCCTTCTCCTCCTCCTCCTCCTTCTTCTCCTCCTTCTTTTTCTCCTCCTCCTCCTCCTCCTCCTCCTCCTCCTCCTCCTCCTCCTTCTTTTCCTCCTCCTCCTCCTCCTTTTGGAACATTGAATTCTTATCTTTCTTGAAACAATTTTGAACATTCCTGCTATTTTATGAATGTGAAGATTTTCAGATGTCACTTAGGTGCCAACTTTACCATTTATTCATGGCTTGTGGGTTACTTATTAAGACATTTACAACAGCATATCAACCTTACACAGCTAATGGCTAAGTACAGATACATAGCACTGCCTCTTTGAGTATTTGTTATCTCCATGTTCTTTCCCGTGGGCATCAAGTGGCACCTTGCATCTGAGTCATCTGAACAATCACAATGTTTTTACCAATAGAAAATAAAAAGTTTCTTTTTTCTCCTTCTGAAAAATGGAAGAAAAGTTTTTTGCCACAGTGGATAAAACCTTTAGCAATAAAAGGCTATTTCTGTCATATAAGGACAGTATTATTATGGGTAGTTGTACAATCAGTCAGATATTGAGACTAGTTTTGACATTTTTATCCATCTATCAAGCCCTTCCCAGGGAATAATGGGTTAGACAGCTGGTGTTTGACAGGCATTAAAGGTATTGTTGCACTTTTCCAAAATCATCTTATCAATTGAGAGCTGATCTTTTGTTCCTCTGCTATTTAAATGTATTGGCCACCCAACTGCAGTGGCCTCAGTAATCTGCTCCAGGAAATATGGAATGGAATGGAATGGAATGGAATAGAATAGAATAGAATAGAATAGAATAGAATAGAATAGAATAGAATAGAATAGAATAGAATAGAATAGAATAGAATAGCGCCTAGGATCCACTTTGATAGCAGGGGGTGCAAGGATGAAATCTAGCAGGTTCTGATAGGTTCTGGAGAACTGGTAGCAGAAATTTTGAGACGTTCGGAGGACCGGTAGTGGAAATTTTGAGTAGTTAAGAGAACCGGCAAATACCACCTCTGGCTGGCCCCAGAGTAGGGTGGGAATGAAGATTTTGCAGTATCCTTCCCCTGCCACACCCACCAAGCCACACCACACCCACCAAGCCATGCCCACAGAACCGGTAGTAAAAAAAAAATGGATTTCACCACTGAGGGGGTAGGTAATTTAGCAGCCAGTTCGCTTGAACTGGTGAGAACTGGCTGAATCCCACCATTGCAAAGATGACTTTATTATTGTTTATGCAAACTCCCTTCTGCAGGCTGCTCTGCCAAAGCTGGTTATTGCTATTATTATTGCTATTGTCCTTGCTCTTACCACTCCAGTTGTCATTCTTATTATTCCACCTTAAGTTTTTCTACATCCCACCTTGGATACCTTGTTATAAATGAACGCAGCTTATGAGTCATCATTGCCCTTTTACTTCAGTGTCAGCTCATTTTAGTCTTAAATCTGACTTCATTGATTTCAGAACTACCAGAGCACATTATGAGAAAGAGAGAGAATAATTTCTCCAGGATAGTATTCATAAGCATAACAGAGGAAGGGGTTGACTTTTCTTTTTAAAGAAAGGCAGGGAATTCTATTTCTTAGTGAGACCCCGACCTTCTCAAAAATACTGAAATGGCATTGTTTGAAGGCTACGTTTGTCTTATGGAAAAATGATTTGAAGACTACGTCTGTCTTATGGAAACAGATATTTAGTTCTCCCTTCTCCTGTCAGCCATTATTTCAATCATGGATGTTTTGTTTTGCTTCATTTTTGTTCTTTACCCCCCCCCCCCTCCTTTTGGGGTGATGAATGGTTTGAATGAAACAGATCATTACAGCTGAAATTGGGAGGATGTTTTAATTTGCTCCAGAGTTACACTGCAATTCTGGAATAAAAGTGCCTTGCAGTCAGATTGCTAAGAAGAGTATGCCATGTTTGCTGTGTGGTAGTTTTATGAATAGGGGGTGCAATGGCTCAGTCACTAAAGATAGCAATAGCACTTAGGTTTATATACCGCTTTACAGTGCTTTACAGCCTTCTCTAAGAGGTTTATAGAATCAGCATATTGCCCCCAACAATTTGGGTCCTCATTTTACCTACCTTGGAAGGATGGAAGGCTGAGTCAACCATGAGCCTGGTGAGATTTGAACTGCCAAATTGCAGGCAGCCTGAAGTCAGCAGAATTAGTCTGCAGTACTGCATTATAACCACTGCACCACTGCGGCTGATCTTGTCAGCTGGAAAGCTGATAACCTGGACTCAAAATCCAAGTGACTGTGCCATGGGGTGAGCTCCTCTCCTTGCCCCACCTCCTGCCCATCTAGCAATTTGAAAGCATGCAAATGCAAGTAGATAAATAGGTACCACTTCGATGGGAAGATAACAGCATTCCATGCCCCTCATCGTGAAGTCATGCTGGCCACTTGACCACAGAAGTGTTTTTGGGCAATGCTGGCTCCCTCAGCTAAGAAACAGAGATGAGCACTGCCCCCTAGAGTCAGACACAACTGGACAGGAAAAACCTTTAACCTTAGTTTAACTTTGTGGATTAAATTTTGTGACACAGTGGGTTTCCTATTTCTACTTCTCTTTTTGTATGGAGATGTGGTGAATTTAGACTTAGAAACAGATAATTGAACTTGTAAGTTGAAGTCATCACAAAGTCTTATATCTGATCCTGGATGAATAGACCACCTTTGGATAAGCCAAGAAAGCAAAACACTGGAGCAATCATACACTAGTTAGCTGGCACTTCATCTCCAATTCATGAGCGCAATTCAAAGTGGGTGAATCAGTCACTTACGGGTCGGTAAAACTGATAGGAATTTTAAATGTTCACATTTGATATTCCCCAGGGAGGGAGCCCCCACAGAAAAGGCTTATTAAACTATTATTTAGTATAACCTGATATTTAGTATTCTGATATTATAGTATGGTCCTAATATTCCTTTTTTCTTATTCTTTTCATGTATTTAAATTATGTTTATACTTTTACCTGTTATCTTATATATGCTTGGCAAATAAATTTATGATTATGATTCAACAACCAGCACTTTATAGATTTTCAGGGAAGTCCATCTTGCAAACCTTACATTTTCCCATCTGTTTGACACCATATCTTTTCCTTTACTACTTATTTTTCAGGTGATGATCTACAAACATCATGTCGGAGGTCCAGGGAACTGTCAACTTTTCTGTGGAGCTGCACAAATTCCATAATGTTGATCTCTTCCAAAGAGGGTGAGTCAATTTCTCCATGCAAAGGTCATGAATGCAAAATGCAGAAAGTCTTCCCAAAAAAATCAAACCTACCGTACTTTTCAGAGTACCCCCTAAAAGAGGGTGGAAATGTTGGTGCATCTTATACACCAAATACAGCCATTTTTGGCTTTCCGAAACCCTACTCTGCGCATCCCATTTTCACCAAAAACAGGCCTGTTTTTCACAAAAACGGGATGCACACAGGGCTTGGGAAGATAAGATAAGATAATTTTATTTCTATACCGCCCCTCTCCCGAAGGACCCAGGGCAGTGTACAGCCAAGTAAAAGCACAATACAAACATCATAATCTAAATTTAAAAATTATTAAAAGTATTACATTTTCAGCCAAAAATTAGTTAAAAACCC
The DNA here is from genome assembly GCA_030761175.1 of Masticophis lateralis. Lineage (NCBI taxonomy): Eukaryota > Metazoa > Chordata > Lepidosauria > Squamata > Colubridae > Masticophis > Masticophis lateralis. Next base: position 8,395,231 of record JAUDYJ010000003.1, read on the forward strand.
CAAAATTTAAAAAGCCCCAAATTTAAAACTTAATTACGAAGATAGCCCAGCCTGACTGAAGAGCAGGGTCTTAAGGGCACAGTGGAAAACTCGGAGGTCAGAGATTGTGCGTATTTCCGGGGGCAGTTCATTCCAAAGGGCAGAGGCTCCTACAGAGAAGGTCCTCCCCCTGGGGGTTGCCAACTGACATAATTTGGCAGACAGCACCCTGAGGAGTCCCTCTCTGTGGGAGCGAACTGGTCAGTGGGAGGCTATTGGTGGCAGAAGGCGGTCTCATAGGTACCCAGGTCCTGAGCCATGAAGTGCTTTAAAGGTGGTAACCAACACCTTGAATCGCACCCGGAAGACCACTGGGAGCCAGTGCAGCTCACACAGGAGAGGTGTTACATGGGCGCAACGGGGGGGCCTGCAGAGTGCTCCTGGGGGCTGGGGAGGGCCAAAACTGGGCACATGGAGGCAAAAATAATTTTTTTCTTGTTTCCCTCTTTGAAATCTTGGTGTGTCTTATACTCCGCTGCATCTCATAGTCTGAAAAATACGGTAGATACAGCTTCATGGGCTTTGGAATGATAGACATGAGAAGGTGATAAATTCACAGCCCATTATAATGTTTCATGCACTGTATACATGGGAAAGGGGGCAGAATTTTGTGTCCAGAATTTTGAAGCAATTTTGAAGCAGTGGAGGAAATTGGAGGAAGAAGGTGGGGCATAAACCTAATAGCTAAACAGAACAAAACAAAAAGCTCAGTAATGACTAAGTATTAAACTCAAAGCTGTGGCTTTCCTAATAGTAATGTATGGCTGTGAGACTTGGACCACAAGGAAGGTAAGGTAAAGATAAAGGTTCTCCTACACATGCATGCTAGTCATTCCCAACTCTAGGGGGTGGCGCTCATCTCTGTTTCAAAACCAAAGAGCCAGCGCTGTCCGAAGACGCCTCCATGGTCATGTGGCCAGCATGGCTAAACACCAAAGGCACACGGAACGCTGTTACCTTCCCACCAAAAGTGGTCCCTATTTTTCTACTTGATTTTTTGCATGCTTTTGAACTGCTAGGTTGGCAGAAGCTGGGACAAGTCACGGGAGCCCACTTCATTACGTGGCACTAGGGATTCGAACCACTGAACTGCCAATCTTCTGATCGACAAGCTCAGCGTCTTAGCTACTGAGCCACTGCATCCCCACAAGGAAGGCTGAATGCCAAAGAATTGATGCTTTCAAATTGTGGTGCTGGTGAAGGGTCTTGAGAGTCTCTTGGACTGTAAGGAGGTCAAATCACTTTGTTCTAAAGGAAATCAACTATGACTCTTCTTGGGAAGGACAGATGCTGAAGCCGCCTAATGAGAAGAAAGGACTCAGTGGAAAAGACCCTGATGCTTGAAGGCAAAAGAAGGAGACAGCAGAGGATGAGATGGTTAGATGGTGTCATCAACACAATGAATATGAGTTTGACCAAACTCCAGGAAACAGTGGAGGAGAGGGAAGGTTTTGTAGTCCAATTCCAGTGAAATCACCAAACATTCTGAACATGAATGATCCATCAAGAATCTGCCTAACTCAATAAAAGGCAGCAGCTAGGGGAAAGGAATTATAAATTAACAATGTCTACTGCATATAAAAGAAAATCAATATAAAATGTTTTATAGATGGCATATACCACCTGAAAATGTTTAAAGATAAATCAGCTAAATGTTGGAAATGCCATCAGACACCAGGATCATACTATCATATGTGGTGGACATGTCCAGAAGCAAGAAATTATTGGATTAGAATCAAAACATGGTCAGAAGAAATGCTTGAACAACATATGGATTTAAAACCTGAGCTGTTCCTTTTGGGTATCCTTCCAAAGAAAATTAGCAAAGAAAAGGTATATTTAATTATAATGTAATAACTGCAGCGAGGATAGTATTTGTGCAAAGATGGAAAGTAGAGAAAATCCCTTCAGAAGACGAAGTAATTTTAAAAAAATATTAGATTGTGTAGAAATGAATATACTGACCTGGAAAATTAAAGAAAGAGAGGATTCAGAATAGTGTTCAGAATATTACAAGGTATGGAGACAATTTTACAATTGGTTAGAGAAGAGAGATAGATAAAGGTATTAAGAGTAAATAAGAAAATGTTATAATAAATGAAGTATGGGAACAATGTCATAAAAAAGAAATGGGGAAAATCAAGAAATGATGAAGACTGGAGGAGGAGGAAGAGGAGGAGGAGGAGGAGGAGGAGGAGGAGGAGGAGGAGAAGAAGAAGAAGAAGAAGAAGAAGAAGAAGAAGAAGAAGAAGAAGAAGAAGAAGAAGAAGAAGACAACACAAAAGAAACACTTAGATGATACACTGAATGATTATGTATTGTATGTTTGTTTATAAAATAAAATAAAATAAAATATTAAAAAAAAGTATCTGACTAACTCTGAACCAGATAGTTCACTCCACACCAACCTGGTTCCCATTGAAATGTAGAAGTAGAATAATAAGTGATGAAGGTAATGCTCTAAGACAGAGCTGTCAAACTCCTGGGCCGCGGGCTGGATGCGTCACGCACTGGCCACGCCCACGCCCAGTTTAGCAAAGAGGGAAAAAGTCCTGATAGGTCAAGTGATGCCGCCATAACAATGTGAATTTGACACCCCTGCTCCAAGAGGTAATGCAGATAAAGAGCTCTGTGAAAATACAATGCCAATTGGGATGTTTTTTTGGAGGATTTACTCTAGAAGGAATTTATGAATGAAGATGAGTTGGGAGATGGCCTTCTTATTAGTGCCTCACCAGTTTTAGATTACTGTTCTAAACAGCCTTGTTTGGTATGAAATAACTGCTAATTAAGCCAATCAAAAACATACATATCAAAATTGGATTGCAAAATTTTGGGAAATCAAAGATCTATCTATCTATCTATCTATCTATCTATCTATCTATCTATCTATCTATCTATCTATCTATCTATATCTCATCTATCTTTCTTCCTTTGTTTGGCTTAAGTAGGCCAATTCCTCCTTCCTTCCTTCCTTCCTTCCTTCCTTCCTTCCTTCCTTCCTTCCTTCCTTCCTTCCTTCCTTCCTTCCTGATAACTTAAGGCAGAGAACATAGCTAATACTCCCTCCTCCTGCAAGTTCCCATGGAACAACAACTCTAAAAGGTGGTAAAGCTGACAGAGAGGGACTGGTTCAAAGTCACCCAGCTAGGTTTCATGCCTAAGGTGGGACTGGAACTCATGGTCTTCTGGTAATCAGCCCAAAGTTAACTAGCTGGTTTTCTTGCCTATATGCAGGATTAAAACTTGCACTTTCCTACTAGAGCAAACTGGCTCATATATTCAGATGCTCTATTATTTTAAACGTTCCATTCACTCATTTTTTCAGTTAGCTGCCATATGTAATACCCAAACATCAAACACCCCCTGTTCAACTTGTTTGTCAATAGCCATCATTGAATTAGGGAAGCTATTGAGAGTAATAATGCTTGGTGCTTCTGAATCTTGGTTGCATGATGGATCAGATGAAATATAAGCCTAGATGACACTCTAAAGTTTTGTTGTGAGTTTACGGTCTGAGGAACCCAAGACTATAATTAAAGTTTGGAACATTCACCTTTATATAAGTCTAACCAGAAATGACCCAGTCTGAATTTAGTAAACTTATTCCTAATATAGGGCAAAGAGATAAATCAAATAGTCTACTAGATTGTATCAAATAATAAATAGCAAAAACATAGTAAAACTTTCTATGCTGCTTAGAGGATGTTTGGGAATAAATCAATAAATAATTTGTATATTTCATCAGCAGAGTGAAACTGTGGACAATGTTGAGTGGAGAGGAAGCAAATGAAAATTTATTGTCTCTTTTAAACAGAAAGCATGAAGCCATTTATTGAGTTCTGAAGGACAAGCATATATAATGTACTGGGAAGAAAAACAAATGTGAAAATTCTTCACATCTAAATCTACTCCAACAAATCTGATTTTATAACTTCAGAGAGGTTATAAGCTTCTGACAATCTTAACAGAGATGAAAAATAAAGTTACCCATATCTGCCTGAGTTCAATTGATCTTTAATTTATCTGCTCGATTCATAAAATATCTTCATTCTATTCTCCCCTGTTCTAAGGTCATTTAGTATACACAAGGAATTTTAAAGAATTTGTTGACAAATTGTGGGCTATTAAATTGAAATAAATATTAAGAAGATTTTGATATATTTCCAGAAAGAAATGCATAGATTCTCAAACTCTGCAGAGTAAGCATTGGACCTGAATTAATAAACAGTTTGGTTGAATTAAAACTACTCTGAAATAATCCATACTTTCAAAACATTTCTATATACTGTAATGGAGAACCCCCTCTCTCAAAGGGCTGCCCTACAGCTGATCAGTGTTAAAAGAAAACAAATGAGTAGACCGGTGCCAGCAAAAATACATGAGTAGATCACTGCCTGCAAAAATACATGAGTAGACCAGTGCCTGCAAAAAATAAATGGGTAGATCAGTACAGCTCTGCAAGCAGTTAAAAGCCTGGTAGACCAGTACCTCTGCTAAATCCTAAATAATTGTCACATGACCACCAAGCCACACCCACAAAATAAGCCACACCTACAGAACCGGTAGTAAAAAAATTTAGAACCCGCTCCTGATCCAGGTCATGGTTGCCCCAAAGCTGCTTTCTCAAAAGGCAACTAGACTTCATTTTACCTTGAAGATGCTTCGCTTCTCATCCAAGGAGTCTCTTCATTTCTGACTGAACGGTGGAGACTGGGAGGATTTATATTCCTGGCAGTCATCTGGCCCTTAGCAAGTTTGCAAGAAGGACCAAAGTGGCCATCTACATTAAGATAGAAAAGCCCTCTATCAAAAAAGGGTGGTGGTGGAATACAACACCACCTATCTTCAGAGCTGAAGAAGCTTCTTGGATGAGAAGCAAAACATCTTTAAAGTAAAACAAGGAAGTCCAGTTGCCTCTTGGAAAAGTATCTGTGGGAGAACAATGACTGGGAATCTTCATAGACACCTATCTTCTGTCTACAACACAATCCTTTCAGCAGTTCCAAGAAGATTCCACATCCATCTGCACTATTCAGTGATGCTGAGGGCATGGGTAAACCTCCAAGTGGCCTCAACCATTCTCAGAGAGAGTGCTAACAACCGGATGACTGCAAGGGATGTAGAATAGAATAGAATAGAATAGAATAGAATAGAATAGAATAGAATAGAATAGAATAGAATAGAATAGAATAGAATAGAATAGAATTCTTTATTGGCCAAGTGTGATTGTGTGATTGGACATGCAAGGAATTTGTCTTGGTGCATACATAAAAGAAAAGATATATTTGTCAAGAATCATAAGGTACAACACTTAATGATAGTCATAGGGAACAAATAAGCAATCAAGTCATATTAGGAAACAGTCAATGTAAATCATAAGGATACTGGCAACAAGGTTACAGTCATATAGTCATAAGTGGGAGGAGATAGGTGGTAGGAACAATGAGAAGACTAATAGTAATGCAGACTTAATAACTAGTTTGACAGTGTTGAGGGAATTATTTGTTTAGCAGAGTGATGGCGTTCGGGAAAAAATTGCTCTTGTGTCCAGTTGTGTCTATAGAGTCGTTTTGAGGGTAGGAGTTAAAACAGTTTATGTCCAGGATGCGAGGGGTCTGTAAATATTTTCACAGCCCTCTTTTTGACTCGTAAATCCATCTTCCCCCATTCAGTCAGAACTGAAAAAGCTTCTTGGATGAGAAGCAAAACTTCTTCAAGGAAAAACAAAGTCCAGTTGCCTTTTGTGAAAAAGCCCCTTTGGGAATTTCTGTATTAAGTTTTAGCTTAGCACAATCAGATTTTCAATTGTTCTCCACCCTGACATTTCAATATGAATCAGAAGGGTGCAATGTGGGTGAAAAATTCAGGCAATTCTGAGGAAGCAGAAGAGTTTAAAATAAAACCGAGTATAATATTCAGCCCCAAAGGTCTTTTTCACGGATGAGTTTATGGTTTGCTTTCCTTCAGAGATCTTCCCCCCCCCCCTGCAGTGTTAATGTTCCACTGTTTTGACTCAAAACCCTGGCATTTTAATTACTGAAAGTGTTCACCACCTAGGCAGTAGGTGATTAAATGCAAGTCAATTCAATCATCGGTTTGTATTCATTTTTGGAGGTTTTGTTTTTAAAGATCCATCCATTAAACTCTGGGCAAGGTACACGCTGTTACTTCTTGGCAGTATAATTGCCTCTTTCCCATCCCTGTAAGGAAAAAACTTCCAAAAATGAATAGCTTGTTGTAAGATTAAGTAATCGTTTGGCCGGGCGTCAGCAATTTTGTGATGATGCCTTCAAACAAGCAAAATGTTGCTTTCTGATGGAACTAAAATGGAGTCACTGAAGGAGATATTTGCTCCCAGACAATAAAAACTGTAATGATGACTCTGGGGCAAGAAATATGTACCCTTAGAACAGCAGCGTCTGAGCATAGATGCTTGGCTTGTCGGCAAAAGACTTCCATGCATTATTTTAATGTTCATGTTTCTTTCTTCCAGAGCAGTCATTGGAAATGACCAATAGAATATGGGTAGCTCAGGGTTGAACTGTGGGGGGTTCTCAGTGGTCTCCAAGATGGAGTCTTTTCTTGTAGTCTGTGATGCTGCTGACGATGTTACCGTAGGAAGATCTATCCATCATGTTCAGTTCCAAGTGGGGAGAAAGACACTGAAAACATGGAGGCTGACTGGAAAGATGGTTTAATGATGAAGCAGAACCACCAAGTATGTGTGATTCTGGGTAGCTGAACACATGGAGTGGAGAGTAAAGGTTATTTATACTCTCTCTTGGGCCTTGCCCTTGAGCTTCCTGTTCCTGTGGCAAGAGCATGTATTCTATTGACTCTAGTCAGATTCCCATGGGGCCATATGAAGTCATGTTTGTCTGAATCACATTTGGTTGAACTTTGGGCTGATGCAATGTCAAATAGAATAGAATAGAATAGAATAGAATAGAATAGAATAGAATAGAATGGAATGGAATGGAATGGAATGGAATGGAATGGAATGGAATGGAATGGAATGGAATGGAATAGAATAGAATAGAATAGAATAGAATAGAATAGAATAGAATAGAATAGAATAGAATAGAATTCTTTATTGGCCAAGTGTGACTGGACACACAAAGAATTGGTCTTTGGTGCATAGGCTCTCAGTGTACATAAAAAGACAAGGTACATTCGTCAAGAATCATAAGATACAACACTTAATGATAGTCATAGGGTACAAATAAGCAACCAAATCATACTAGGAAACAGTCAATATAAATTGTAAGGATAACAGCAACAAGGTTACAGTCATAAGTGGGAGGAGATGGGTGATAGGAACGATGAAAAGAGTAATAGTCGTGCAGACAGTAAATAGTTTGACAGTGTTGAGGGAATTAGTTGTTTAGCAGAATGACTCTATAGCATTGTTTTGAGGGTAGGAATTGAAACAGTTTATGTCCAGGATGTGAGGGGTGATTTTGCAATGCAGTGAGCTTTGCTGCTAGATAATCTTATGTCATATCTTAATCCCATCACCCTGGAGTTGAAGGTCTTTTGTTTTGTAGATAGGCTGGCCCAGTCCTTCTCAATGGGCACCAAATATCTGCTGGGGGCAGGGAGCTGAAACTCTGAGTTCTTGTCTCCCATAAGATTTCTATTTCTCTTTTTGGGGAAATATAATATTCTGCCTTTTTAATATTTCCTAAAATATTCCATTCCTCTAGGAGAGGGGGGGGGGCGGTGCTGACTTTCTACATTACTTAGCTGAGTGGTGAAACATCTGTAAGAAAGCAAACAAGCTCAGAGAGCACCAAGGACCTCACTGGAAATTGCATGACATGGGATTGACCAATCTTGTTTCACTCTTTGGTAAAGTAAAAAGAAGGACCAGGGATTCTCGTGAAAAGAAGCACTAGGGGTGATGTGAAAGCAGAGTTCCAATATTTGAGAGGCTGCTACAAAGAGGAAGGGGGTCAACATATTTTCCAAAGCACCAGAAGGCAGGACAAGAAACAACGAATGGAAACTAATCAAGGAGAAGAGTAATCTGGAATGAAGGAGAAAACTTCCTAACAGTGAGAACAATTAACCAGTGGAACAGCTGGCCACCAGAAGTTGTGGGTGCTCCATCACTGGAGGTTTTTAAGAAGACACTAGATAACTGCTTTTCACAACATAGTATAGGCCTGTGATGGCGAACCTATGGCATGGGTGCCACAGGTGGCATGCGGAGCCATATCGGTGGGCACACGAGCTCAGCTCCGATACGCATGCGTGCGCCAGCCACCTGATTTTCGGCATTCTGGGCCCATCAGAAGTCAGGAAACACATTGTTTCCGGGCTCCAGAGGGCCTCTGGGGGGTTGAGGAAGGCTGTTTTTGCCCTCCCCAGGCTCCTAGAAAGGCTCTGGAGCCTGGGGAGAGCAAAAAATGGGCCTACTGGGCCCACCGGGCCATCATGTGCCAAAAGCAGGAGGGAACACAGGGGGTGGTGGGGCGCATAGAATTATGGATATGGACACATGTGCCTACCGTGCTCCCCCCGCTTTTGGCAGGCGATGGCAAAAAGGTTAGCCATCACTGGTATAGGCACTTCTGCTTGAGCAGGGGGTTGGACTTAAAAGACATCTGAGGTCTCTTCCAACTCTGTTATTCTTTTGTTCAGAAGATACTCCCACCATGGGATAAAGGCAAGGCATTTTATTCCTCTTATCCTACAAATCGGTTAAACTGCTATCTAATCCCTTTTATAATAGAATTCACTGGTAGACATCCTACCACCCCTCTCTAAGAAATATTTGGAATCATACTAAAGCTATGGTTTTATTAGTAAGCATTAGTGATAGTTAAAATATTGATCAGCTTGGTGCTTTCATTCAGACAGACCCATTTAGACTTTCCAAACATGGGTGTGAGCCTTGGTGGCGCAGCAGACTAAAGCACTGTTAAGTAGCACCAGCTGCCTGCAATTACTGCAAGTTCAAATCTCACCAGGCTCAAGGTTGACTCAGCCTTCCATCCTTCAGAGGTAGGTAAAATGAGGACCCGGATTGTGGGGGCAATAAGCTGACTTTGTATAAAAAGAACACCGCTTAGGGGAGGCCAAAAGCCCTAGTAAGCAGGTATATACAAAAGTATGAAGGCTATTGCTTAACGCATTGTAAGCCACCCTGAGCCTCCAAAGAAGGGCGGCATATAAATTGAACCAATAAATAAATAAATAAATAAATTGGAATGTCATTTTGGTGCTGAAATCTATTCCGTATTTTGCTATCGCCCCTGGATGTGCTGTAAGATTTTGCTCTATTACAGGTAGAATTTGTATCATCGTTGAATTTCATTTTGTTAGTTAGCGCCCAATGTTCAAGTCTGTGAAGGTCCTTCTGTATCTTGAGCCTATCTTTTGGAGTGTTGGCTATTCCTACCAGCTTGGTGTCATCTGCAAATTTGATGAGTTCCCCATCTATCCCCTTGTCCAAGTCATTGATGAAGATGCTGAAGACCACTGGGCCTAAAAGAGAGCCTTGGGGTACTCCACTGCATACTTCCCTCCGTGTAGATGCAGTTCCATTGAGGACTACATGTTGGGTGCAGTTGGTCACCCAGTTACGAATCCATCTGGTGGTGATGCTGTCTAACCCACATTTTTCTACTTTATCTAGTAGTAGGTTATGGTCTACTTTATCAAATGCTTTACTGAAATCCAAGTAAATTATATCAATAGCATTCCTCTGGTCCACTAATTTTGTCACTGTCAAAGAATGCAATAAGATTAGTCTGGCATGATCTGTCTTTGACAAACCCATGTTGGCTTTTGGTTATTACTTAGTTTGCTTCTAGGTGTTCGGTGATTCATTGTTTGATTATCTTTTCCAGAATCTTCCCTGGTATTGAGGTCAGGCTGATAGGTCTGTAGCCTATAACATGACCTTGATAACGTGGCCTTGTTATCATGTCTCTGCCAGTTCATGAATAACCTGACAGTAAGGTTTCTAAATGGATGATATATTTAGCTCCACCCCCACCCCCCTACATCACGTAATGAAAAATCTGCAAGAAAGCAACCAAGCTCAGAGATCAACAAGGACCTCACAGTTAAACCCTGAACTACAAATATTCTCTTCTAAAGATCGAACTGCTACTTGATCAGCTGTTGCAGGGCTGAAATCTATCATCTAACTGTTTATCTATCTGTTTATCTTCTATCTTCTATCATCTATCTATCTATCTATCTATCTATCCATCCATCCATCCATCCATCCATCCATCTATCTATCTATCTATCTATCTATCTATCTATCTATCTATCTATCTATCTATCTATCATCTATCTATAATCTATCTATCTACTGTATCTAATCTATCTACTGTCATCTATCAATCATCAAACATCTATATATCTACCATCTACCATCTATCTATCTGTCTGTCTGTCTGTCTGTCTGTCTGTCTATCTATCTATCTATCTATCTATCTATCTATCTATCTATCTATCTACTGTATCTATCTAATCTATGTCATCTATCAATCATCTAACATCTATCTATATCTACCATCTGCGCTCTCTCTCTCTCTCTCTCTCTCTCTCTCTCTGTCTCATCTAACTGTTTATCTATCTGTTTATCTTCTATCTTCTATCATCTATCCATCTATCCATCTATCCATCTATCCATCTATCCATCTATCCATCTATATCTATCTATCTATCTATCTATCTATCTATCTATCTATCTATCTATCTCTATCTATCTATCTATCTATCTATCTATCTATCTATCTATCTATCTATCTATCTATCTTTCATTTCATTTATCTTCAGTCTGTGGCTCTCAGCTGAGCAATTCTCAATAGCACTAAATGTACTTCCTGAGGTGTTTACTCTGTCAGAGGTCTGAGAGAAAATAACCCTGCCTTACACAATTGCCAACAATTTGGTCTGAACAGGTAGGCTGCACAGTGTCCTGCAGTGCTCTTGTGCATTTAAGCTCTCCTAGGCATTTCATGAAAAATAGAGTCAGGTTTTCAATGTCTGGAGTACCAGATCTTTGAAAGCTTTGGAGAAGGGGAAGGAGAGGAGAAAAAAGCGGAAGAAGAGGAAGGGAAAGAAGAAAAAGAAGAAAGGAGAAGTAGTGGAATGGAGAGAAGGAGAGACAAGAAGAAAATTAGAGAAGGAGGATAAGGTGGAAAAAGGAGGAAGGGAAGGTGGAAAGGTGAGGAGGAGGAGGAGGAGGAGGAGAGAGGGAAGAAGAAAGGGAGAAAAGGAGAAAGAATGAAAGAGGAGTGGAAGAGAAAACAAGAGAAGGAGAAGGAAAAGGGGGTATAGAAAAAACCAGAAAAAAAGAAGAGAAGGAAGTGAAATAAGGAAAGAGAAGAAGTGGAATGGGAGGGAGGGGGTCTGGGAAGAAGAAAAGATGAGAGAAAGAGGAATGGAGAGGAGGAGAAGGGGAAAAAGAAAAGTGGGGGAAAGAAAAAGGAGAGAGGAGGAGGAGAGGAAGGAGAAGAAGAAAAGATAAGAAGAATAGAGAGGGGGAGTAGGATTAAAAAAAGAGAAAGGAGGAAGGGGAAAAAAGAATAGGAGGAAGGGGGGCAGGAATAAAGGGAAGGATAAAAGAAGAGGAGGGGAAGGAAGGGAAAAGAGAAGAAAGGAGAGGGCAACATGGCTGTCCAAATCTGTTTTATATCTAAAATAGTCTATATAACTCCAGTAAGTTATTGGTCTTTCATGATCTTTCTTTCGGCGTGCTGAGCTTCTCTCTGAGCTGGCATTTCCCTCTCCATCTGGAGAATAAACATATGTTCCAAGAGCAATTGGTCGCTGACAAACGCTATCAGTCAGGTAGTGTAACAATCAACCAGGGTGATGACACGCTGTGATCACAAGTCTGTTCCTCATGGCATCCTGCTGGATGATAAGCTCTTCTGTGTCTAAGCAAAATGCAGGATTGCCTTTTTTGCTTTCAACATTTTAACCCTTGGAGCTGACCACATGTGGCTGACCAGCAAGTGAGGAAGTTTTTCCTTTAATGAACATTTTGTGGATCAACCTCACAGAGATGTGATGAACAGTAGCTGCTGTTCTGAGTGGATTTAGAATAATAGAATACAATAACAGAGTTGGAAGCCGTGGTGAAATCCAACTTTTTTTATCTACCGGTTCTGTGGACGTGGCTTGGTGGGCGTGGTTTAATTTTCTTAACGTTGAGTTTCAAGCCAGCTTTTGCACTCTCCTCCTTCACCCGCATCAAGAGGCTCTTTAGTTCCTATTCGCTTTCTGCCATTAGAGTGGTATCATCTCCATATCTGAAGCTGTTGATATTTCTCCCTGGCAATCTTAATTCCAACTTGTGAAATAATATTCGAATGTTTTGAATTTGTTTTTGTCAAGGGTAGCCAGCTTTTGGACTAATAGGCTCATCTGTCATCGTGAGAGATTCTTAACAAAATTCAATTCATGGTGAAAAATATAAGGTTCTACATTTAGGCAAGAAAAACCAAATGCACAGATTAGGTGGTACCTGGCTCAACAGTAGTAACTGCGAAAGGGATCTTGGAGTCCTAGTGGACAATTACTTCAAAATGAGCCAGCAGTGTGCTGAAACCTGCCAAAAAAGCCAACAGAGTCCTAGACTGCATTAACAGAGGGATAGAATCAACACCACATGAAGTCTTAATACTTTTTATAATGCCTTGGTAAAGCCACACTTGGAATACTGCATCCAGTTTCTGTTGCCATGATGTAAAAAAGATGTTGAGACTCTAGAAAGAGTGCAGAGAAGAACAACAAGGATGATTAGGAGGCTTAAGGATGAAACATACAAAGAACAGTTGCAAAAATTAGGTATGTGAAAAGAAGAACTAGGGTTGACATGGGAGCAGTGTTCCAATATTTGAGGATCCACCACAAAGAAGAGCGTGGGTTAACCTATTCTCCAAAAACCTGAAGGCGGGACAAGAAGCAATGGATGGAAACTAATCAAGGAGAGAAGCAACCTGAAATTAAAGAGAAACTTCCTAGTAGTGAGGACAATTAATCAGTGGAACGACTTGCCTCCAGAAATTGAAGGTGCTCCATCACTGAAATTTTTTAAGGAGAGATTAGACAGCCTTTTGTCTGAAATGGTAGAGGGTCTCTTTCTTGAGCAGAGGATTGGATTAGAAGACCTCCAAGATCTCTTCCAACTCTGTTATTCTTTTAGCCCTTGTGACTCTAGAAAGAGTGCAGAGAAGAGCAACCAAGATGATTAGGGGACTGGAGGCTAAAACATATGAAGAACGGTTGCAGGAACTGGATATGTCTATTTTAATGAAAAGAAGGACTAGGAATGATATGATAGCAATGTTCCAATATCTAAAGGGCTTCCACAAAACTATTCTCAAAGCACCTGAAGGCAGGACAAGAAGCGATGGATGGAACCCAATCAAGGAGAGGTCCAACCTAGAACTAAGGCCTGACTGTTAGAATGATTAATCAGTGGAACAACTTGTCTCCAGAAGTCTTGGGTGCTCCAACACTGGAGATTTTTGAGAAGAGATTGGACAACAGTTTGTCTGAAATGGTATAGGGCAGTGATGGCTAATCTTTTTGCCATCGTGTTGGGGGGAATGTGGGGGGGGGGAAACGGGGGGAAAACAGGAGCTGTCACGCGCATGCGTGCCCACACCATAATTCTATGTGCCCCGCCCCCTATACATGCGCGTGCAACCCCTCTGCACTCACCCCGCTTTTGGCACGTGATGGTACGGTGGGCCCGGTAGGCCCGTTTTTTGCTCTCCCCAGGCTCCAGGAGAGGGCAAAAACAGCCTTCCCCACCCCCACACCCCGGCCCTCTGGAGGAAGGAAACAGCCTGTTTCCCTACTTCCAGTGGGCACAGAAGGCCCGAAAATCAGCTGAGCTCCCATGCCCACCGATATGGCTCCGCGTGCCTCCTGTGGCATGCATGCCAGAGGTTCGCCAACACGAGTATACGGTTTCCCGCTTAAGCAGGGGATTGTAGAAGACCTCCAAGATCCCTTCCAACTCTGTTATTCTTATGGGTATTGTGTTAAAACAGCTGCCTCATGGCCTCTGAAGCTGGTTGTTGTCATTCCCTCCCTCTGCCCCCCCACACTTTAGCAGTAATGTTTCTCTGATTCTCTAGAGAATCTTGTTGTTTCTACTCTTTCTCCTTACTACAGTTGCCAGATGCATTTTTATTTATTTTTTACATTTAAAACTCAGGAAGAGATTAGTCAGCATGTCCAATGTAGCAACTAACGACATATGTTGGTCTGCAGCATACCCCTTTGGGGGATGCATCAAAATGTCCTACTCTGGCTTTACATTGAAACATAACATCACTCGTAGCATTGGCCATAAAATCTTCTGCATTTGCAGCATAAATTCAGCCTGCGTTTTCACCAGCCGCCTCTTTTTAGGGAAGAAGATTCTTAGTGATATATTAAAGGATGTTGATTTTGTGTCCTTGATCCTCCAGGGCATTTAGGAATCTCTGATCTCCTGAAATGAGAAAGTTTGAAACTCATTGGAGTAGATAATTGATTTCCCCCCCAGCCATTACATTTCTGGATTAAATATGCATAGAGCAGAGGTGGGTTTCACATTTTGTTACCACTGGTTTGCCCCAGGACACCATGTTCATCCACATCAAGGCCAATCGGTTTGAGGAAGTTACCTGGTCCAAGTACAACCCCTGTGATCAGTTCTACCTGCACATTGGCCTCAAGCCTCGGGTGCGCGACCACTATCGTGTCACTAAGGTTGTCTTTTGGAAGAATCTGGTCCCACATCTGTACAACCTGCACGACATGTTCCACTACATCTCCAGAACCACAAAGGTGCCACCTCCTGATACCACCCAGAACTCCCACATGGCACGTTGGCCCAATGGGAAGGCCTGGAGCATCAAAACGCCAGCCATTTCTATTGCCTACACCAACCTTCCATGGATGCACCCGACCTCAAAAACATGCCTAAATAGGACAGCATAGAGTTGTGGTGGGTGGGTGGGCCCACCTGTGATTTCCACTACCGATTCATTTGAACCGGTTTGAACCATCTGAATACCACCTCAGGCACAGAGAAGGGTGGACAAAGAAAATCCAGCCTTCCTTTTTACAAATAACCATTTGCTCTGCTTCTATTACTGTTGTAGGTTTCATGCTTAAAAATCAACATTATCAGAAAGAAGTATTGTTAATGCCTAGAAAGCCTACAGGTTGGGGTGAAATCCAGCAGGTTCTCACAGGTTCTGGAGAACTGGTAGCGGAAATTTTGAGTAGTTCAGAGAACCAGCAAATCTCTGGCTGGTCCCAGAGTGGGGAGGGAAAGGGGATTTTGCAATATCCTTCCCCCTGGAGTGGGGTGGGAATGGAGTATCCATTTTGCAGTATCCTTCCCCTGCCACACTCACCAAGCCATGCCCACCAAGCCACACCACGCCCACCTAGCCACGCTCACAGAACTGGTAGTAAAAAAAATTGGATTTCACCACTGCTACAGGTCACTTCTGAGCTACCCAATTTAAAGCCACAACTGAGTCCAAAATATCTGTTGTTAAGTGGTAATGACAGTTATTTGGGTTGTGCCATTGAGGGATTACTGCTCCTGCTTGCATTTTGCACACTGCCACTCTGCTCCAACAGTGGAGGTTTTTAAGAAGAGGTTAAAATGCTTTTAAAAGCCTCTGACAATCAGGCAGTTCAGCTGGGATCGTCAGAGCCTTTTAAAAGCACTTTTTAATAACCTCTTTGGCCAAAGAGGTTGTAGAAAAAAATGCTCTGATGATCCCAGCTGAGCCATGCAATCAACAGAGACTTTTTTTTTTTTTTTTACTTTTAAAAGCATTTTTTGGCCAAAGAAAAAATGCTTTTAAAAGTTAAAAAAAAAAAGCCTCTGATGATCATGCGGCTCAGCTGGGCATGGGGGGTGGATGGGCGGGGGGCAGGGATTTTTGCTACCAGTTCTCCGAACCACCTGCCATCGTTGCTACCAGTTCGGGAGATCCGGTCTGAACCGGGAGCATTTCACCCCGGTATAGTTTCTCTCCAGAAACTATACCAAAGAAATACAATATTTAATTTTACATATTATAACGGCAGCCAGGATAACATACGCACAGAATTGGAAAAGCAACACCATACCAAAAGAGGAAGAGGTGATAAGGAAAGTCTTGGATTGTGCAGAAATGAACAAATGGACGAAAAAGATAAAAGAAAAAGGTGAAATGGAATATTATTTAATATGGAATAAATGGTATAAATGGCTAGAGGTCAGGAACAGCAAGTAAGAAGGATTACTATTATGCCACTAAAGAGACAATATATGTAATATATATTCAATTATATTCAAGTAATATATGGATACAATAATATAAAGAAATATATACATAAATAAGGAACAAGGGAACCACAAATATAAATATATATAAAGGCGGAGAGGGGAAAAACGTGAACTTTAAAAGAAGACTGATATGAAACTGTTGTAAAATGGAAATTTATGTTTTGTGTTTGGTTCTGTTCTTGTTTTTAAAGAAAAATAATAATAAAATCATATATATATATATATATATATATATATATATATACATATATATATATATACATATATATATATATATATATATATACATACATATATATATATATATATATATATATATATATATATATATATATATATATATATATATATATAAGAAAAAATAACTATGAGTGTTCTCATTTGGCTCAGAACTTTCCACAAGAAATACAAGGAGATGGAAATAAAGTCATTTTCTCTCTTTTTTATTACCCATCTTCCTCCACCATTCTCCACTTGAGAGTAATCTGGGATTCTTGTCCTGATAGATAAAATTCCATTCGTTTTTTTCCTGATGTGTTTTTTTTTTTAGAAAATTTTTTATTTTTACTTCTCATAAATATATTTAAATGTACAATCTTTTATCCATCATTTTCCATTCATCTTATCTTTTAACTTTCATTTTTAGTTTTTAGTTGTTCGGGGCTACTCTTTTACAATTTACCCTTCTTTATTTTGTCACCTTTTCTTCTTCTCCTCCCCTTCTCTTCCTTCCTCTATCTCCTCCTACTTTCTTCGTTCTTCCTCTCCCTTTCTTTCCTACTTCCCCTTTCCTTCCTGACTCCTCTCTTCTTCCCTCCTTTTTGACCCTCTCTCTTACTCCTCTTTCCCCTCTCTTTTCTTCCTCTCCTTTTCCCTCTTCTATCTCTCCCTCTCCTCTCCTCTCTTCTCCCTTCCTCTCTCTCTACTCCTTTCCCTCTCTCTTATTGTTTCCCTTTTCAGTTCAATCTAGAATGGTATTCAAGCAGCCCCATTTTTCTATTGACATCTATTTCTCATTTTAATTTCTTGTTTTATTTAGTAATTGCATCTATTCATCATTTGTGTACATTTTGATAGTATTCTCACTTTTTTTGTGTGTAGTAGTAGCACCTCAAATCTTTTTATAAAATTTCATATGAGTTGCTGGAAGCTTTGCTGCAACAAATTCGGATTTTTTTAAATTTACTCTCACTATGAAAAGCTACTCATTTCTAACTGTCTTCTTTGTTTCCAAACCTACTTTTTAGGTATTATTTGATACGTACAAGTCTGAAAATTTCGGCTAAGATCCCACATCGCTTGTCAGCAGTTCTGCCTGAACAAAGAGGTGAGGAATTAAATAATAAGAAAAATTGCTTAACGCATTGTAAGCCGCCCTGAGTTTCCGGAGAAGGGAGGCATATAAATTAAATTAAAAAAAGAAAAAGAAAATGGGGGAGGGGAACCTGTCCATCTCCCCCACCAGCCCAGTTAATTGTTTTATTGCATTATATAATTTAAGTAAATCATTACAGAATGCATATTCTCAGTAAAGTGCCATTTGTACAACAGGAACAGGAAACTATTAGCACAATGATGATTAAGATAAATTAAACCTTTCAGGTGAGAACATCATATGAATGTTGAACATGATTTCTAAAATGTTAAAGAATGTAAAGTTGCTTGCCTACTTGCTTGTGGTGGCCTAGAGGTGAAGACACTCGTCTCCCACTTGGAAGGTTGAGAATTCAATCCTAGGCAGTGGTGATGTTTCTCTATCAGGGAGCAAAGAGAAAATATCTGCTGTGAACTCCATGTAGGTGTCAGGAAGGGCATCCGGCCAATAAATGCTCAGCTCCAGCCAGTCGCCCTGGTCCTTCCCTGTATCAAGGGACTACAAGGGTCATGAAAAGAAAAACAAATGGATATAAAACTGTTTAAGTGTGCAATTTTTGCTAAATATGACAGTGATTAAAAAAAATGCAAAACACATGTAAATTTTTAATGACCTGAAAAGTGTTTAGTTTTTAAAAACTTAACAGTACATAGTTCATGCTCACTGTATTATTATTATTATTATTATTATTATTATTATTATTATTATTATTTACTTTATTCATTAAACGTGAAACTCAGTCAACTGAACATTCAAGAGTGCATCACAATACCATTGATGATGATTGATTTAATCTTCAATTTGATTCACAATCTGGGACTGGTTGTTGTTTGTTTGTTTGTTTGTTTGTTTGTTTATTTATTTATTTATTTATTTATTTATTTATTTATTTATTTATTTATTTATTTATTTATTTATTTATTTTATTAAATTTCTATACCGCCCTTCTCCCGAAGGACTCAGGGCAGTGCACAGCCACATTAAAACAACCAAAACATGCAAAATTTAAAAGACAGTTAAAAGAAATTAAATCCCTTGGCTCACAAATTAAAACCCAAAAATTTAAAAACACCCAGTCCGAATTCTTCTCAAGCTAGTCCAGCTTGTTGAAAAGGTATGGTTTTAAGGGTACGACAGAAAGTATGCAAGTCAGGGATCAGTCATATCCCCGGGGGCAGTTCATTCTAGAGGGCGGGTGCCCCCACAGAGAAGGCTCTTCCCCTGGGGGTCGCAAGTCGACATTGCTTGGCCGACGGCACCCTGCGGAGCCCCTCTCTGTGGGAGCGTATTGGTCGGTGGGAGGCCATCGGTGGCAGAAGGTGGTCTCGTAGATATCCGGGCCCTAAGCCATGGAGCGCTTCAAAGGTGGTGACCAGCACCTTGAATCGCACCCGGAAGACCACTGGGAGCCAGTGCAGCTCACGCAGGAGAGGTGTCACATGGATGTGACGAGTCGCTCCCAAAGTCACCCGCGCGGCCGCATTCTGGTCCAGTTGGAGCCTCCGAGTGCTCTTCAAGCCAGTTGTTGTTGTTGTTATTTACTGAATATTAAAAGAAAAGGAAAAAAGGAGTTGTTAGAAAAATGGAGATATGTATTTAATCTCTAACTTCCCCTTTCTAAATAGTTCCACATTTAGACACCCTTAAAAACCATAGCATATGGGGTAGGTTCTACTTATCTTTACTACCGGTTCGCAACGGGATTGCTCTGCGAGTCTGGGGTGGTGGGCAGGGCCTCCCGCCGGTTTTACTACTGGTTCTTGTGTTCTGTTTTACGTGTAAGTCGTTCTTGCTTGAATTTTAAATTTCTACGTTCTCTGTATACTCTTGAGTTTCACCACTGCTGTATATGTAAATATTGTATCTTGAACAAAATTTATCCTCACCACTCTGGCTATGGAGTTTCTTCTTCTTAATGCATTCTGGAATTATACTTCGTTAAAATTGTGATTTCATTTCCAATTTAATGTCTAAAAGTTCTAAAGTTTTAGGAATTACATTTTCAGAAACTTTGGTTTGAGGGGCAGACTAAAGAAGATATATCCTTAAAATATGGAGCTCACCTATTCTGTAATCCTGCAAACACCTACATCTGTTGGCTGCTCAAAGTGTTTCTGTTGTCATTCTTAGCTTTGCATTATGATTTTATTGTTTGTTGGAGGTATCTCTATTTTGGTCCTTTAATGGGAGTGACCTTGCAAATATGTTTACCAGGCAGATGGTATATAAATATTTAAAATATCAGGCACTGAAAACGTGAAGTTATATATAAGAAGCAAGGCTCTGAATTTCTGATTTCTAAAGATAGTTTGGATAAGATTTACATGGATTTACTGGATTTTAATTCTCCTCCGTAATAAATCAGTTGAACCTTTTCAGAGTGCATCTCCTCTACTCTCCTGCCTTTCCCTTTCTCCTCTCTTTCCCCCTCTCATTCCCCTCTCCTCTTCACTCCTGCCCTACCCTTCCCTTCCCTCCAACTTCTCTCCCTTTCCCTCCCCTGCTCTCCTCTCTTCCCCCTCTCTTTCCCCTCTCCTCTTCACTCCTGCCCAGACCTGACCTGACCTGCCCTCCTCTCCTCCCCTTCCCTTCCCTGCTCTGCCCTTCCCTTCCCTTCCCTCCCCTCCCCTCCCCTCCCCTCCCCTCCCACTCCTCTCTCTTACCCACCCTGCTCTCCCCTCTTTCCCCCCTCTTTCCCCTCTCCTCTTCACTCCTGCCCTTCCCTCCCACTCCCCCCCTTATTCTCCCCTGCTCTCCTCTTTCCCCCTCTCTTTCCCGTCTCCTCTTCACTCCTGCCCAGCCCTGCCCTGCCCTCCTCTCCTGCCCTGCCCTTCCCTTCCCTCCTCTCCTGCCCTGCCCTTCCCTTCCCTCCCACTCCTCTCCCTTACCCTCTCCTGCTCTCCCCTCTTTCCCTTCTTCTCTTCACTCCTGCCCAGCCCTGCCCTGCCCTCCTCTCCTGCCCTTCCCTGCCCTTCCCTCCTCTGCCCTTCCCTTCCCTCCCCTCCCCTCCCACTCCTCTCTCTTACCCACCCTGCTCTCCCCCTCTTTCCCGCCTCTTTCCCCTCTCCTCTCCACTTCTGCCCTCCCCTCCCCTCCTATGCCCTCCTCTATTCTCCCCTTTCTTCTCCTCTCCCCTCCTCTCCTCTCCTCTCCTCTCCTCTTCTCTCCACTCCTGCCCTCCCCTCCCTCCCCCCTCTATTCTCTATTCTCCCCTTCTCTCGTGCCCCTCTCCCCCACTCTCCCCTTCCCTCCATTCTTTTCCTTTCTTTTCCTTAGTTTAAATATATAGTTGTGCCGATTTGCAGCACAAGGTTTGAGACCATTTTCACAGAGAATTTTCCCAGCCATTTTATCTGACTGCATGCCATCCCCACGACCTTGAACAAACGAATTTAAATTTATAAAACATAACAGAGATGAGCTACTCCATATACACTACTGATGTCCACGCTGGGAAATTAATGGGTCATCTTACATTTCCATCTTGGCATAACGGGAATAATATTACAGAAACTGTTCGTAATAATTCTTTCCAATAGGCTAATTAGAAATGTCAGAACGGAAGGTAGAAATGAAAGATTGATGATCAAGCTGGCTGGCTTTAATCAGTTTTTGGGGAAGAAGAATGAAAATTGGAGTTTAATCATAAAGACAAACAGTTTTGGTAGACTGTTACTTTCCAGTCTTCAATCTTATATTTAGAACACATTTTTTTTTTCAATCAGGACTATATCAACCAATGCCATTTCCTCCTCATCCAAAAAGATGGATTGTACTTTAGATTCATCCAATTATTTTGCCATTTGGGCCGAAAAATAGGGAGCTACCAACCCCCCCCCCCAAAAAAAAATCAATATATTATATACTGTAGCTAGTAATTTGCTGACAAATGTGATATAGGTAGCTGCTGTCTGGCCAAAGAATTAGGAAGTTGACACAGTCCAAATGTAGTTTTATTTCTCCCCCAAAGAAACAATTTCAGAGTTTAGAGACACTTCTTGAATTTAAGCAATTTTTGGAAATCCAAGTTCTTTAAACAGCATGGAAGGGGTATTTAATTAATTATTTTTCCCCCTTATTATTTGTAAAAACAACTCAAGGTGGCAAATATACCTAATATTCCTTCTTCCTCTTATCCACAACAACAACCCTGTAAGGTATGTTAGGCTGAGAGAGAACTCGACTGGCCCCAAATCACTCACCCAACGTTTGTGCCTAAAGCAAGACTATTTATTTATTATTTATTTATTAATTTTATTTCTATACCGCCCTTTTCCCGTAGGACTCAGGGCGGTGTACAGCCAAGATAAAAACACAGAACACACAAATAACATAAAATCACAATTTAAAATGATTAAACCGTTTGGCCCAATTAAATAAAACCCAGAATTTAAAATAACAGATTAAAAATCATTTACATGGTCAGCCCCACCTCTTGGAACATCAGGGTTTTTTGGGCACGGCGGAAAGTACGAAGGTTGGGAATGTTACGTATCTCCGGGGGCAATTCGTTCCAAAGAGCTGGAGCCCTCACAGAGAAGACCCTCCCCCTGGAGGTCACCAGTAGGCATAACTTGACTGACGGCACCCTGAGGAGACCCTCTCTAAGAGAGCGAACCGGTCGGTGGAAGGCTATTGGTGGCAGAAGGCAGTCTCGTAGATACCCAGGTCCTAGAACTCACAGTCTGCTGGTCATTAGCCAGAAGTCACCCAGTTAGCTTTTGTGCAAAAGACCGGATTAGAACTCACAGTCTCCTTGTGATTAGCCCAAAGTCACCCAGATGGCTTTTATATCAAAGGCAGGACTAGAACTGACAATTTCCTGGTTTTTAGGCCAACCCCTTCACCACTAGTCCAAAGGGGTTCTGTCAAACTTTGGGAGTTTAGCCACTATCCCTCCATTGATTTAACTTCACTGATCCATGCCCTTATGTTCTTTCACCTGGATTTTTTTTTAAAGTAATTTATTGTATCTGCCCAGTTCAACAGCCTCTGTGTTCTGCCCCAGCTACGGACTCCAAAGAACGCAGCACACAGAAAGTCTGTACAAACCTTAGTTTACTAAATTAAATCAGTCTTTTTCAAACAAAGGCTGTTAATTAACTTTCTTAACAGCCTATCAAAATCCAAAGAATAAATAATCGTAATCTTACTATGGTTGGCAGAAAGCCCAGAAGCAATTTGCAGGAAACTGATAAGAGAACTAAGATCAAGACACGAAGGAGAGTGAACGAAGTTGTTCCCTGCAAATTACCCCAGTCATCATCCTTCCTTAAATAGACTAAGGGAGTGGCCAATTAGCCCCAAGCCTTACTCTTGAGGAGACCTCTTCCTGAGGAGCCGCTCCTGCCTTTGGGCAGCTCTGCGCACCCATGCATTGAGAAGAGGCTTTTCCTCTTCTTCCTCTTCACTTATGGGAGCTTCTGGAGGTTCTGAAGGCCCAGGCTGAATCCCTGCCTCTGGCACCACATCTTCTCCAGCCTCCTCACTGTCTGACTCGAGTGCCAGCTGCACAGGCTGCTGGCGCAGCACCACACCAGCCTCCTCGCTGTCAGAATCAGCAACTAGCTGCACAGGCCGCTGACAGGCCACAACATCTGGTGGCTTAGAAAATATAATACTAAATTAAAATAGCAATAGCACTTAAGACTAATATACCACTTCACAGTGTTCTACAGCCCTCTCTAAGCAGTTTACAGAATCAGCATATTTGCCCCCAACAATCTGGCTCCTCATTTTACCCACCTCAGAAGGATGGAAGGCTGAGTCTGTCAGAGTGGCAATCAGCCCCGTTCCCATCCTGGGGTAATTGCCCTTAATTAGAGGTGGATCATGGCTTTTTCCTTCGAGTATACTTTGCAAGAGAAAATAAACCGAGATATATATTTCTAATGAAACTCATATTTATTGTAAAGAAATAAAAACATCTCACTATTTAAAATAGGTTACATCTTGGCAGCTTTCCCAGCTACCTCTCTTGGTAGTCGAACAAAGAAAAGTTAGAGAAGAAGAAAGGAATGTGGACATGTGCAGTAGCTTACTGATAAGGGTCTGGCAAACTACCGTAAGTCTGAAAGTCCAAAAATAAAAGCTCAGCTGATAAATACAAAAACGCAGTGACAGAGTCAACCTTGAGCCAGTGAGAATCAAATTGCCAACAGCGAGTAGAGTCCACTTGCAATACTGCATTCTAACCCAGGCGCCACCATGGCTATGATTAAAAGCATACAAAACAGTTTGCACTAAAATCATCCATCAAAACCAAGTACAATACATACATCTCACCTGAACACATTGATCCCAAGACTGGGACCGAATCAGATTTTAAAGATTTTTTTTGCAAACTGAGGAAAGAGGGCATCTTCCATATCTCTTGGGGGGAGGAATAATGTTGCAGAAGGTGAGAGATGGAAGAGAAAAGGTATACTTCCTCAATTGCCAAAGATTACATAAAGGTAAAGGTTCCCCGCCCATGCGTGTTAATCGTTCCTGACTCTAGGGGGCAGTGCTCATCTCCATTTCAAAGCAGAAGAGCCAGCACTGTCTGAAGATGTCTCCATGGTCATGTGGCCGGCATGACTCAACGCCGAAGGTGCACAGAGCACTGTTACCTTCCCACCAAAGCTGGTCCCTATTTTTCTACTTGCATTTTTGACTTGCTTTCAAACTGCTAGGTTGGCAGAAGCTGGGACAAGTAACGGGAGCTCACCCATTACGCGGCATTAGGGATTCAAACCACTGAACTGGCGACCTTCTGATCGACAAACTCAGTGTCTTAGCCACTGAGCCACCATGTCCCCTGTCAAAGATTACAAGATTTAAAAGGGGGAATTCGACATACACTTACTCTGCTACAACATACCAGGAGATAGATGGTCTTTTGGATTGGAGATAGATGGACTTTTAGGTATCCAGGCTGTTTGCCATAGACACCCAGAATCTTGAATGGCACCTGAAATTGACATCCAATGAAGCTTACAGAGCAGAAGTAACACATGGGCACAACAAGAAGTGCCCATTACTATTCACATGGATGCATTTTGAACCATCTTCAAGGGATGAACTACTACTGGTTCTATAGTATCAGTGTGAACTGTGGGCAACCCACCAATGGATTCCACGCATATGCTTTGCTCACACATGCAGCTTGCACGCACGCACACAGCTTAGAAAATGTGGCTAAATAGGATGGCATAGCTCTGGGGCGGGGGGGAGGATACTCGCAGGTCACTACTACCAGTTTGCCTGAAACCGGCTGGACCGGCTGAATCCCACCACTGCCTGAAGGAGTTGATCCTTCAGCCATATCCTCCCTTAATGTTATTCCTTGCTCAATGGCCTCGTTCCTCCATTTTTTAATTTGATTTTGTTCTTTGTGTACTCTCAAGAGGGTTTTTTCTTGCCATAAATCTGTTCCTAGATCTGAGTCAGCAAGCCTGGGGCATATGTCCCTTTAGAGGATGTCAAAGATCATTCTCTTTGCTTAGTCCTCTTGGCATCTGGTGCTACTTCTCTCCTGATCTTTGGTGGGGCAATGCCAGCGAGAGGATATATTTCCTCAGTTGGTGTGTAGATTATGCTAACGCTGAGTAAGAAACAGGAGTACAACACAAACATTCAGATGATGGAGGATCTCATTACAGGCTGATCAAATGAACAAGTCTGTTTTGGGACGAAGAGATTGAAGAGCTTCAAAGAGACCCCAACTTAATTAACTTACTAATAAAGGGAGGGTTTATAAGTCAAGCAATGTGATGCTTATTTGATTATACCACCACACAAATGCGATCACGCTGGCATTATTGACGTTCCGGTAGTGAGTACTATGGAGGATTGGCTTGAAGGACAGAGGGAAGATCCGTTACCAAGGCAACAATCCAATAAACAAGATTTTGAGTCCAGGCCAAGAAAGTAGTTTATGAAAATGCCTAAAACAAGCTTCCCACTTAATACACATGAGGATAAAAGAGAGAGGAAGGAAAATGTAATCGGACTTGCAAGCTTTGTAACTGTAACGAATTTGATATCATGAATGAAGTCTCTTCCTTCACCATCCTATGGCAGGCGTACGGAAGAGACACACATTTCACTATCCATCATGAATTGTACATGATAGTCCTTGATTTGCATCCAAAATTTCTGACGCTGAGCAAGACAGATGTTCGGTAGAGTTTTGACCCATTTTACAACCTGTATGGACATAGTTGTTAAAGTGAATCACTGCCGTTGTTAAATTAGTAACACTAATTTAAATTTCACTCGTTAAGTGAATCTGGCTTCCCCATTGACTTTGCTTGCCAGAAATTCTGTAAATGAAGATCACATGATCCCGGGACATTGCAACCGTCATAAAAACGAGCCAGTTGCCAAGGGCCTGAATTTTGATCATATGATCACAGAGATGATGCAATAATCATAAGTGTGAAAAATGGTTATAAATCACTTTTTTCAGTGCTATTGTAACTTTGAATGGTCACTAAACGAACAGTTATAAGTCCAGGTCTACCTGTAATGCGTTCCAGAAATTCTTTACAGTATTAATCAAAATCTTTCATCATCTGGATTTGGAACTTCCTTCCCCCCCATTTTAAGGTGATAATTCAGTTGTAAAATTAATCTTCAGTTTTGATAATAGAAAATAATTTTTTTTGTGTGTTTGATCTAATGTCAGTTCTGGAATCCACTTGAAACTGAATGACCATGTTGTCTGGTTAAAATAGAGATGCACGTAGTCCTTGTTTAGTGACTGACTCATTTAGTGACGTTCTGCATTTTTGACAGGGATGAAAATTAATTTTGTAACCAATCCTTGTGTTGACCTTTGCAGATCAGTAAAGCAAAGGAAAACTGAAAGAAGATCATAAACACAATTAAGATTTTATTTTGCTTACTCGCATCACTTAATAAACGAGTTGCCAGCCCTAATTATGGCTGCTAAACAAGGACAACCTGTATGATTTAACATGGAATAATATTAGTGAATGTCAACATCATATCCGAGCTTCAAACATATGCGCCACCACTAGATGGCAATAAAGAGATTTGGTCTACTACCATCTATTGGCTCAATGAATCAATATACTTTGTATATTCGTACTTAGACTTATATACCACTTTACTAGGGGTGAAATGCTCCCAGTTCTGACCGGATTGTCTGATCCGGTAGCGATGGCGGTGGGTGGTTGGGAGAACTGGTAGCAAAAATCTCTGCCCCACCCCCCTGCTCAGCTGAGCCACACGATTATCAGAGGCTGATTTTTTTACTT
Organism: Masticophis lateralis; assembly: GCA_030761175.1. Classification (NCBI taxonomy): domain Eukaryota; kingdom Metazoa; phylum Chordata; class Lepidosauria; order Squamata; family Colubridae; genus Masticophis; species Masticophis lateralis. The sequence continues at coordinate 8,422,235 of JAUDYJ010000003.1, forward strand.
TTATAAGCATTTTTTCTACAACCTTTTCTGCCGAAAAAATGCTTTTTTTAAAAAAAAAAATATTAAATTAAAAATAGACAAACAAAAACATACATACATACAATACACAACGTAAACAAACTATACATTTAAATCAAGTCTTACAACTTGAGCATTAAAAGGCAAAAGAGTTACTTCGGTATTCTATATTTCTCTATATATGTATTACATCTTTCATTATTTAATGATATTTTAAGTGTATTTCTTGATTTTTGTTTCCTTGGTTGGTATTCCTTTTCTATCCCACTAATTGTTTTTTAATTTCATTTTCTTTTTCTCTAACCAACCGTATCATCTTTTAATGCTTTTAAAAGTTAAAAAAAAAAGCCTCTGATGATCGCGCGGCTCAGCTGGGATCGTCAGAGGCTTTTAAAAGCAATTTTTCTACAACTTCTTCAGCTGAAGAGGTTGTAGAAAAGAAAAATGCCTTTAAAAGCCTCTGGCAATCCCAACTGAGTTGCCTCATTGTCAGAGACTTCTAAAATCCTCTGTAACCTCTTAAGGTTGTAGAAAAAATGCTTTTAAAAGTAAAAAGTAAAAAAAAAAAAAATTGGCCATGGCCACCCAGTCACATTACCCCCCACCACCACCAAGCCACGCCCACAGAACTGGTAGTAACACATTTTAGATTTCACTCCTGCATTTTACAGTACTTTTTTAAAAAAATTGATTTATATGCCGCCCTTCTCCGAAGACTCAGGACAGCTTACAATGTGTTAAGCAATAGCCTTCATACTTCTGCATGTTTATACCAAATCAGCTTAATGCCCCCACAAACTGGGTCCTCAATTTACCTACCTTAGAAAGGATGGAAGGCTGAATCAACCTGGAGCCTGGTGCGATTCGAACATAGAGTAATTGCAGACAGCTGAATGTTAATTACGGTGCATAGTCTGCATAGCTACCCGGGCTCCTACAGCCCTCTCTAAGCAGTTTACGGAGTCAACATGTTGCTCTCAACAATCTGGGTCCTCATTTTACCCACCTCGGAAGGATGGAAAGCTGAGTCAACCTTGAGCCTGGTGAAATTCGAACTGCTAAATTGTAGGCAGCCGGCAGTCAGCAGAAATAGCCTGCAGTACTCCACTCTAACCACTGCGCCAACGTGGCTCATATAAATCTTAAAGTCATTAATAAGCCTTATTTCCTGTAAAATCTATATGAACATACCGCTGCTTCAATTTATTGTAGAGGTGTTGGTTCACTGCCCAGCATTTTAAAAATAGGGACCCAACCCCCCCCCCCAGATCAATCAAATCACACATTTAATCAGTTAAGAAAATTTTAATTAATCGACCAAAGTGACATCCCTAAAATTAACACAACACTAATAGATTTGCCAAGAGCCACCGTCTGGCAAGAGGCGTTCTGCATTAGACTGAGAATGATTCTGCTAATTAATTAACCTGTAACAACCAGTTCAGCTTCCCCATTTTGGGGAAGGTGCATTTGAATTAGTGTGCAAGCAAGCGTCTCATATAAGGCCAGTGTTTTCATATAGCAAGTCAAGGGCAGCTCGTTTTAATTACCGGCAACATTGTTGGAAAGGCAGCAGAACTGTGATTTAAGACAACAGAAGCTTTTCCTAGCCAGCTGTGCACTAGATTCATTTACCTGGCAGGGTTTACTTCTGTTTTGATTTAAAGCATCGGAGATGGGGAGGGAGAAAAATCCCCATAAATTGTAAATATTCTTGTGGTGCCCTAAAAGCTATCCAATGCTTGGCTTGAGTCCACTCGATGACATGCAGTGTAGGATGATATATTGTACAGTATGTAGTTGTAACCATTTGAAGGACACAAAATTCAGCAGAGTTTACAACTTTATGGACTACTTAAATCTATTAAGTTGCCACAAGACTGTTTGCTGTTACTCTATGAATAAGGTCAAATAATTGTTCCTCTGGAAGGAAAGAGGAATGGCTTCAGAGATATGTCTGAATGGAGATATGGAGATTCTCATTCATCCAGGTCATGGATGTCCCAAAGGTGTTTTTTTCAAGGGACAACTGGAATTTCTTTGTTGTTCCTTGAAGATGTTTCACTTCTCAAACAAGAAGCTTTTTCAGTAGTGACTGAATGGTGAGGAATGGAAGGATTTACATTCCTTGCAGTCATTTGATTGAGGCAGAGAGAGATACAACGCCACCTGTCCAGTGGTGGGTGTCAAAATTTCTGTACTACTGGTTCTGTGGGTGTGGCTTGATGGGCGTGGCATAGCTTGGTGGGCATGGCAGGGGAAGGATACTGTAAAATCTCCGTTCCCTCCCCACTCTAGGGGAAGGATACTGCAAAATCCCCATTTCCTCCCGGTCAGCTGGGACTCGGGAGGCCGAGAGGTCGGGGCCAATCAGAGGTGGTATTTACCGGTTCTCTGAACTACTCAAAATTTCCACTACCAGTTCTCCAGAACTGGTCAGAACCTCCTGAAACCCACCTCTGCACCTGTCTCCTCTTTACAACACAGTCATTTCAGCAGTTCCAAGAGGATTCCACATACCCGTTTGCACTCTGATTCAGGTGACCTTGAGGGCACAGATAAACCTCCAACTGTCTTCACTGACTCTCAGAGAGAGTGCTAACAACCAGATGACTGCAAGGAACATAAATCCTTTCATTTCTCGCCATTCAGTCAGAACCAAAAAGCTTCTTGGATAAGAAACGAAATGTCTTTAAGGAAAAACAAAGGAAGTCTAGATACCTCTTGAAAAAGCACCTTTTGATTTTGGAGAAATAATATGGTAAAACAATGGACATAATTTTTTAAAAAATATATAATAATTTAAGTATTAAGTAATAGTATTATAAATAAATAAATAAATAAATAAATAAATAAATAAATAAATAAATAAATAAATAAATAAATAAATTAAAAAAAAAACAAATAAATGTACACACTCTACAGATTTTTAAACCATCCCTTAATATGTTTGGGCATGAGGTGCAGTGAGAATGTATTTCTTTCACAAATTTTGGGTGGGATTGAGGATTTATTTTGGGGGTAAACAGGCTCACCCAGTTTATCATTTCTTGCCTGAAATTGATAGGAAAACACTTCGCTTAGGTCAATATTTTAATTGGGAGATATTTTGAAGGTCTTAAAGGGTTGCCCCTTAGAAGTTAGAGGAAGGGTCTCCAAACTTGTAGACTTCAACTCCCAGAATTCCTCAGCCAGCCATGCTGCCTGGTGAATTCTGGGAGTTGAAGTCCACAAGTCTCGAAGTTACTAAGTTTGGAGACCCCTGGGTTAGAGGCAGTGGTGGGTTTCAAAAAATTTTACTACTGGTTCTGTGGGTGTGGCTTGGTGGGCATGACATGGCTTGGTGGACATGGCATGGCTTGGTGGGTGTGGCAGGGGAAGGATACTGCAAAAAACTCAATTTCCTCTCAATCAGCTGGGACTTGGGAGGCAGAGAATAGATGGGGTGAGGCCAGTCAGAATTTTTACTACCAGTTCTCCAAACTACTCAAAATTTCTGCTACTGGTTCTCCAGAACTGGTCAGAACCTGCTGAAACCCACCTCTGGTTAGAGGCCAAATAGAAGCAGTGGTGTGAGGAAGACTGAAATAAAGAAGATGTCAAAATCAACATGGGGTCATGGATGAAATGAATGAAACCCATTATGTTTATCTGTCTAACTAATGTTTTGTTTTGTTTTGTTTTGTTTTTTTAACATGGCTTAAGGTGAGACGATTCTGCATTCAGCCAGCGTCCAGGACAACATGGTCTTCAGCCGAGTCTTTCAGATCTTGTATCGGAATGAAGAGATTCTCCTCAACGAATCCATGAACTTCTCTGTGCATCTCCTGCTGGATGGTGAGAGGGTGAGATGGTTTTGATTCTCTTAAAGAAGACTCCTCCTCACACATATATGAGCATGAATGAAAATGCATGCATGGTTATAGGTACAGTGGTACCTCACTACTCATCATTAATTGGTTCCGGGAGGCGCAATGAGTACCAAAAATGTTGAGTACCAATCAAATTTTTCTCATAAGGAATAATGTAGTAAGTCACAAGGCAGCCAATTTCAACAAGTTCTAGCTTATGCGTTGAGTACCAAACAAAGAATGTGTACCGGAACACAATTTTTGCATCAAAATGCATCGTGTAGCAAATCTGATGAGTTGTAAAGCAGCTGAGTAACAAGGTACCACGGTATACAAGTATACACAGTATACAAGTGTGCACATTATACAAGGGCTTAGAAAACTTAGAACTACGCTGACTTCGGTATGACCTAAGCGTAGCTCATAAAATTACCTGCCACAATATCCTAACTGTCAATGACTACTTCAGCTTCCACCACAATAATACATGAGCACGCAATAGATACAAACATAAAGTGAACGGGTCCAAACTCAATTGCAGAAAATATGACTTCAGCAACAGAGTAGTTAATGCCTGGAATACACTACCTGACTCTGTGGTTTCATCCCAAAACCCCCAAAATTTTAACCTAAGACTCACCCCATTCCTAAGAGGTCTGTAAGGGGCATGCATAAGAGCGTCAGCATGCCTACCGTCCCTGTCCTAATGTTTCCTCTACTTGTATCTACAGTATTTTATGTATTCAATGCATGCTTATAAATATATATATATATATATTTTCTGAGGTTTTCGCGGGTGTTTGTATGTAGGTCTTTGGTTATTCGGGTCTTCTCCCGCGTAGAATTGGAAGTATCTTGGCGACATTTCGACGAAGTCTCATTCGTCATCTTCAGGCTGGTGTTCTCGGCTTCGTTCTTCCAGGAGCAATGTGAGATTGCAGCTGACCCTTCTTTTTAACTACTAGTGGGGGTGTGAGCTGATTGGGTGGGAGCTTGTCTGTGTTCTGATTGGGTGGAGATGTGTTCTGATTGGTTAGGGGCTTGGCTGTGCTCTGATTGGCTGGGGGTGTGTTCTGCTTGGGTGGGGGCTTGGTTGTGCTCGGCTTAGTCTGAGTTGCAGGGGGATTTGAGCTGGTGAGCTGCATTGTTGTTGTTTGGCTTCGTGTTTGTGGTCTTGAGGGCTTTTCATGGAGGGTGTTGGTCTGATTCATGTATGGATTGTGGGGGTTAAAAGTGGCTAATGATGCAGCTGCGGTCTGGCTTCTGGTCCTTGATCGTGCCTCATTATCAGGGTGGGTTTGAGTCTGCTTTCTGCGTGGATGTGTGGTGGTGACATCCTGTGTGGCTCTTCTGAGTGTGGGTCTGGTGTCATTCATCGTGTTAGGGACTCGTTTTTCAATAAGGGCGGGTTTCCAAATGGCTGGCAGGCGGGAGGTATCGTCTTATTTGTTCATGCTGTGTGGGCGTTTTTCTATCTCGATGGCTTCTCTGATTATTCTGTCATTAAAGTGTTCAGTTTTGGCGATAGTTCTGGTCTTTTTAAAGTCAATTTCATGTCCTGTGGCTTTAAAGTGTTGGACCAGGGAAGAAGTTGGTTCCTCTTTTTTGACTGAGTTTTTGTGTTCTTCAATGCGTGCACTTATTCTTCTGTTGGTTTGTCCGATGTATGTGGTGGGGCAGGCGGTGCATGGGATTTCATATACTCCTTGATTTTCTAACTCAATTTTGTCTTTGGGGTTCCTCAGGATGGTGGATATTTTTCGGTTTGTGCAGAATGCTGTCTTGATGTTATGTTTCTGGAGGATTTTGCTTATTCTGTCTGTGGTGCCTTTTATGTATGGGAGGAGGGCTTTGCCATTTTCTTGTTCTCTGTCTTGAATTTTAGTGGGGGTTTCTCTTTCTGTCTCTCTCTCTCTGTCTCTCTTTCTCTCTTATTCTCTCTCTGTCTCTCTCTCTGTCTCTCTTTCTCATTCTCTCCCTGACTCTCTCTCTGTCTGTCTCTGTCTCTCTCTCTGTCTGTCTCTGTCTCTCTCTCTGTCCGTCTGTCTCTCTCTCTCTCTCTCTCTCTCTCTCTCTCTCTCTCTCTCTCTCTCTCTCTCTCTCTCTCTCTGTCTCATTCTCTCCCTGACTCTCTCTCTCTCTGTCTCTGTCTCTCTCTCTCTGTGTCTGTCTTTCTTTCTCTATGTGTGTGTGTCTCTCTGTGTGTCTCTCTGTCTCTCTGTCTCTCTCTATCTCTCTCTCCCATTCTCTCTCTTATTCTCTCCCTGTCTCTCTGTCTCTGTCTCTATCTCTTTCTGTCTCTCTCTCTCTGTGTGTCTCTCTTTCTCTCTTATTCTCTCTCTGTCTCTCTCTCTGTCTCTCTTTCTCATTCTCTCCCTGACTCTCTCTCTGTCTGTCTCTGTCTCTGTCTCTGTCTCTGTCTGTCTCTCTGTCTCTCTGTCTGTCTCTCTCTCTCTCTCTCTCTCTCTCTCTCTCTCTCTCTCTCTCTCTCTCTCTCACACACACACACACACACACACACACACACACACACACACAAGCAATGAGGTCATGCATGTTCTACCATTCCTAAACCAAGTTTAGTTCATCATGCCTATCCTCCAAAAATGTGGTATTTCATTGGATGTTGGTACGTTAGTGAGAGTGTGTAGTTTGGTTTTTAGGTGTTGTTCGTCAGCTAAGCGTTTTGTTTTGTAGATGAGTGTCTTGGCTACAGAGTTGATCTGGGCTGGGTGGTGGTGTGAGAGTGCATGCAGATAGCGGTTTGTGTGTGTTTTCTTCTAGTAGATAGTGTGTCCTAGGGAGCCATCGGATTTCCTGTAGACTAAGACATCCAGGAAGGGAAGTTGGTTGTTTGCTTCCGTTTCCATGGTGAACTTTATTTTGGGGTGTAGGCTGTTGAGGTATGTGAGGAATCCAATGGATTCCAAAGAAATAAGATTACCAACCTAATCCAAAAAGAAACCCCCACTAAAATTCATTATCAGTAAAGGAACACAACAACCTTCACATATATGTCTTGTCATTCTGGTTTGGAGTGTATTTGAAATCATTTGGATTGTCCTTATCTCACTTAGTCATAATAGATGCTTTCATAAATGAATTTCTTCCCTTGCAGGTAGATAGGCCAGTAGTAAGACAAGGGGAGAGAAAAGATGAAAGGAGAGTAGGGACAATTGCTGTGAATATAAATATATTGGACTGAATGACATTAGTTTATGTCTAAAAGGTTATCTTAGCTGCACTTAGAATCCCATCATAGTTATTATTGCTTAATGGCTTCGGTGCCATTGATTTCAACAAATGGGAACTGCAGCTATCAAACTAGCTAAATTGAGTGAGATAGCTAGCACCTTGGAATACAGATATAAATATTCAAAATAATTTTGGGAATTTAGAAAAATGGGCTGAACATGACAGAATGAAATTTCACAAATGCAGAATTCTTCTTTTAGGAAACAACATTCAAGTTCACAGTTACAGGAGGGCAATATGGAGCTTCTTGCCCTAACCCTGATCCTGATCCTGATCCTGACTAAGTCTCATCTCAAGTACCATGTCCAGTTCTGAAATACCACATTTTTGGAGGATAGGCATGATGAACTAAACTTGGTTTAGGAATGGTAGAACATGCATGACCTCATTGCTTGTGTGTGTGTGTGTGTGTGTGTGTGTGTGTGTGTGTGAGAGAGAGAGAGAGAGAGAGAGAGACAGAGACAGAGACAGAGACAGAGACAGAGACAGAGAGAGAGAGAGAGTCAGGGAGAGAATGAGAAAGAGAGACAGAGAGAGAGAGACAGAGAGAGAATAAGAGAGAAAGAGAGACACAGAGAGAGAGAGAGACAGAAAGAGATAGAGACAGAGACAGAGAGACAGGGAGAGAATAAGAGAGAGACAGAGAGAGAATGGGAGAGAGAGATAGAGAGATAGAGAGAGACAGAGAGACAGAAAGAGAGAGACAGAAAGAGATAGAGACAGAGACAGAGAGACAGGGAGAGAATAAGAGAGAGACAGAGAGAATGGGAGAGAGAGATAGAGAGAGACAGAGAGACAGAGACACACACAGAGAGACACACACACACAGAGAAAGAAAGACAGACACAGAGAGAGAGAGACAGAGAGAGAGAGAGAGAGAGTCAGGGTGAGAATGAGACAGAGAGAGAGAGAGAGAGAGAGAGAGAATGAGACAGAAACAGAGAGAGACACAGAGAGACACAGAGAGAGACAGAGAGAGAGAGAGAGAGGGAGAGAATGAGAGAGAGGCAAAGAGAGGCAGAGAGAGAATGGGAGAGAGAGACAGAGACAGAGACAGAGAGAATGAGACAGAGAGACAGAGAGAGACAGAGAGAAGAAATGCAGCCATATATTAGGATCATTCATTGCTGAGATAGTTGACTCTTTAAGCAACGTGATCTCCCCATTGCTCCTCATCCCCATTTTTTTCTCAGAGTTTCAATTTTGGATTATGTATGTCATAACAGTATAATAAAACAAATTAGAATACTTTTTCCAGCAGACGAAAGTTCAGATTTGCCAGCAGGACTTAGAGCAGCATTGGAGGACTTAGAATCTTTTGGTCTTTTAATGACCCCGTAATCCCTTACATTGGGGTGGAGTCAGGGCAACTGAATGGAGCTGGGTGTTTACTGGCCGGATGTCGTTCCTGTCACCAATGCAGAGTTCACAGCAGATAATTACTCATTCTGTCCAGAGAGAGAAATATCTGCTGCTACCTAGGATCGAACTCATAGCCTCCTGAATGTGAGGCGAGAACTCCACCACTAGGCCACCGCACCACTCACCAGAGGACTTAGAACGATGAAGAAAAATAGGAAAAATGAAGGCTCTTTCCACAAGTGTTATGACCTTGATTAATATAACCCCCCTCCACAAATCAGCTGTAACCACCATCTGAAGAAGAAACTACAGGGGATGCAAGTGTCCTTGTGTGTAATTCTTTGTTCCATTCAAGAAGAGTTTGTTTGAGAGTTTGAGATTGAGATTGGTTGCGTTCAAAGGCCCCGTTCCTCAACTAATCTGGGACCTTTTAATCACAGGACAATGTAGGCTGAGGGTCTCTGGGCCTCCATCTCAGTAGCGTGCCCTTCAGATTATCAGTTATATTTTCTTGGTGGTAGCTTAGTCCAGATGGCAAGGCATATTAGCTAGATAAGAAGCTCATCTGTTTAGGGCATGTAGAGGGATAATCTCTCTCAAGCTTCAAGTTGGATTTTCTGAACCATCCACAGGGTGTGATAAAATAAGCCTTACTTGGTTCACTCGAAGTTCTACTGGTGACATATGTGCGACAAATAAAAGACAGGATTTGATTGTCTCTTTCCAGCTCTCACCTTTTATATATACATCCTGTTTCCCTGAAAATAAGACATCCCCTGATAATAAGGCCAACTGGGCTTTTGAGCGCATGCGCTAAAATAAGCCTCCTCTTGAAAATAAGCCCTTCCCAAAAATATTTAAACACAGAGCTGGAAATCAGGTAAGATGACAAGAGTCCCATCTTTCTCCACGCGCCCCAAAATAATAAGAAATCCCTGAAATAAGGCCAAGCACTTATTTTGGGGTTCAAAAAAATATAAGACAGGGTCTTATTTTCAGGGAAACATGGTGTGTATGTATGTATGTATGTATGTATGTATGTATGTATGTATGTATACATACATATATCTCCATAAATGCTTAGTGAACAATGTATTGTCTGGGTCAATATACTTTATACACAATACTAATAATTGTAATATTATTTAGATACACATAATCATAATCTTTTAACTTCTAACATTTGTATATACATGGTCATTATAATCTGCGAGACTGTCTTCTGCCACCAATAGCCTCCCACTGACCAGTTCGCTCTCACAGAGAGGGTCTCCTCAGGGTGCCGTCAGCCAAACTATGTCGACTGGCGACCCCCAGGTGGAGAGCCTTCTCTGTGAGAGCTCCAGCCCTGTGGAACGAATTGCCCCTGGATATATGTAACATCCCCGACCTTCGGGCTTTCTGCCGTGCCCTCAAGACCCTGATGTTCCAACAGGCAGAGCTAAACAGTTAAATGATTTTTTATGTTAACTCCGTAAAAGAATGCATGGGACCCGCTATCTGCAAGGAATATAAATCCTTCCATCTCCCTACCATCCAGACAGAGCTGAAGAAGCTTCTTGGATGAGAAGTGAAATATCTTCCAAGAAAGCCCAGTTGCCTGCTGAAAAAAAAAACACCACTTTTGTGACAACCATGGGTGACTGAGAATCTCCATAGACCAGTGTTTCTCAACCTTGGAAGCTTGAAAATGGGTGGACTTCAACTCCCAGAATCCCCCTGGCTGGGGGATTCTGGGAGTTGAAGTCCACCCATCTTCAAGCTTCCAAGGTTGAGAAACACTGCCATAGACAATTGATTCTGATATTAGCTTTTAATAATAGGGTGTTTCGTTTTGTTTTTCTAAAATTGTTCTTAGGTGGAAGAAGCATTAAGCGAAGCTGATTTTCAGCTCAAGCTGGACCTGCTTTTTACAGACAGTGAACAACAGTGAGTAGTATGCCTTTTTAAGGTGAAGTGTTATTGTCATGCAACCAAGACTCTGAAGGCATTTTAAAATTAGGAATGAAGCTTTCCTGAACCGCAGTCTGCTTAAACAAATGCATGGAGTGTTAGGTATGCACAAAACAGTTATTGGATATAGAGGAAAGAATCATGAAAAGAACATAGAGACCATCCTGTAGATAATCCCTTCTGTTCCATCAGCATCCTGATGATTCAGTGAAAAGCATGATCACCTAAACATTACCACTTTTTTATGGTTTACCTTCCTCTTAACAAGAGCAGTTTAGGATCATAATCTAGTATGCTGTATGTTGACAGTTTCTAGTAAAATGGCAGTGTTGGAAGAGAAGGAGAAGAATTAGGGGAGAAGGAGGAAGAGGACAGAGATAAAAAGGGGAGAAGGAGAAGAATTGGGGGGAGAAGGAGAAGAAGGAGAACAAGCAGAGGAAGGGGAGAAAGAGGATAAGGAGAAAAAGGGGAGAAAGAGAATTGGGGGAGAAGGACAAGCAGGAGAAAAAGAAGAGGAAGGGGAGAAGGAGAAAGAAAAAGGGGGAGAAGGAGAAGAATTAGGGGGAAGAAGGACAAGAAGGAGAAAAAGCAGAGGAAGGGGAGAAGCAGAAAGAGGATAGAGAGAAAAAGGGGAGAAAGAGAATTGGAGGGGAGAAAGACAAGAAGGAAAACAACCAGAGGAAGGGGAGAAGGAGGAAGAGGACAGGAAGAAAAAGGGGGAGAAGGAGAAGAATTAGGGGGAAGAAGGACAAGAAGGAGAAAAAGCGGAGGAAGGGGAGAAGCAGACAGAGGATAGGGAGAAAAAGGGGAGAAAGAGAATTGGAGGGGAGAAAGACAAGAAGGAGAACAACCAGAGGAAGGGGAGAAGGAGGAAGAGGACAGGAAGAAAAAGGGGGAGAAGGAGAAGAATTAGGGGGAAGAAGGACAAGAAGGAGAAAAAGCAGAGGAAGGGGGGAAGGAGAAGGCTGACAGGGAGTGGAAGAGGAAGAATGAAGAGGAGGAGGGAGAGAAGAAGAAAGATAAGGACAAGGAGAGAATAGAGAAGAAGGAGAAGTGCACAAAGGAAATGGAAAGGAAAAGAAAAGATGACTGCAGGAATGGTAGAATTTGAGGATTCTCAGGGCCGTATCAAGAAACTGACCCCGTTGTTGCCATAATTACACCATAGAGAGTTGAGCCGCAACCTCAGAAGTATGACTCACTGTTAAGAGAATAACAGCCCATGATCAAAATTCCACTCACGCCTGAAACTCTGCAGCAGCAACCGTGTTGCAGGGCAAAGCTAACATCTTATTTTTCTCAACTCTTCCATCCTCTCCTTCCAGGCTGAGAGATGTCCTGACCATCCCGGTAATAAGCAGCCGCACATTGGGGCTCCACTTCCACCCCAGGCAAGGCCTACATCACCACGTCCCTGTTATGTTTGATTACTTCCACCTGTCGGCAGTCACGGTTACTCTGCATGGCTCTCTGGTGGCTTTGAACCAGCCCCTTCTAAGGTACGGCGAACCTTCACTTTCCTAAATAGACAATGCAAGAGAGCTTTGCAAATCCTTCCGAAGTTATGTGCAACCTTCCCTGATAAGTTATGTGCATCCTTCCCCTGATATATCAGCTCTCTTCAAATCCTTAAATCAGACACGTCTTGATTTCTGGGCATTTATATCTCGGAGGGCCTCCCATGGACTATGAATGTTAACATGCTTGTGAAGAAGGCACAGAAGAGGCTGTACTACCTGAGAATGCTCAGGAAAATAAATCTATCTCAGCATCTACTTCTGTCCTACTATCACAGCACCATTGAGAGTGTCCTGACCAGAGGTGGGTTTCAACAGGTTCTGACCAGTTCTGGAGAACTGGTAGCGGAAACTTTGAGTAGTTCGGAGAACCGGTAGTACTAAAAATTCTGACTGGCCCCACCCCCATCTATTCTCTGCCTCCCAAATCTCAGCAGATCAGGAGGAAATGGGGATTTTGCAGGATCCTTCCCCTGGAGTGAGGTGGGAATGGAGATTTTACAGTATCCTTCCCCTGCCATGCCCACCAAGCCATGACACGCCTACCATACCACACACACAGAACCGGATCATTAGAACAGTTAACTAGTGGAACAGTTTGCCTCCAGAAGCTGTGGGCGCTCCATCACTGGAGGTTTTAAAGAAGAGATTCGACAACCATTTGTCTGGAGTGGTGTAGAGTTTCCTGCCTGAGCAAGATGTTGTAGTAGAAGATCTCCAGAATCCTTTATTATTCTGTTATCTCCTGTTATTTTAATTTTCTGAATTGTCATCTAGTCATCTTTAAATGAGATGGGCAGTACCTACACCAAATATCTCAGGAGCTGCCACAAAGAAGAGGGAGTCATGCCCTTCTCCAAAGCACCTGAGGGCAGGACAAGAAGCAATAGATGGAAACTAATCAAGGAGAGAAGCAACTTAGAACTAAGGAGAAACTTCCTGACAGTGAGAACAATTAATCAGTGGAACAACTGGCCTCCAGAAGGTGTAAATGCTCCAACACTGGAAGTGTTTAAGAAGATGTTGGATAACCATTTGTCTGAAGTGGTGTAGGGTTTCCTGCCTAAGTTTTATAAATAAAATAAAACTGTGAGGTTTGCTCCCTGTTTATACACTGTAAGTTCCAGTGGTGGGTTTCAAAATTTTTTACTACCGGTTCTGTGGGTGTGGCTTGGTGGGTGTGGAATTGCTTAGTGGGCGTGGCTTGGTGGGTGTGGCAGGGGAAGGATACCGCAAAATCCCCATTTCCTCCCGATCAGCTGGGACTTGGGAAGCAGGGAATAGATGGGGACGGGGCCAGTCAGAATTTTTACTACTGGTTCTCTGAACTACTCAAAATTTCTGCTACCGGTTCTCCAGAACTGGTCAGAACCTGCTGAAACCCACCTCTGGTAAATTCCCCTGCCAGTTTTGGTTAGGTATGGTTTTTCTTGGTGATTCCTTGAGCAAGGAATTGAATTAAGGGTTTGTCTATAGATGTTCTCCTTTGTGGAATACTTCTCAGTTTCTGCTTCTTTCTAAATAGCTTCACAGGCATATAAAAATAACCAATTATTCTTAGCACAGAAAGGAAATGGGGGATATTTTGATTGTAATAAAAAAATATTCATACCTTCTGAGCTTTCCACATCTTCTCTTTTTGTTTAGTTTTGTTCGGCCAGGAAGATCTTCCTGGCTTGGTAGAGGCAACTTGGATACGGGACCAGATTTAACTGGGATGTCGCTAGAAAACCTGATTTTCGGAGCAGGCTACTGCAGACCAACAACTTCAGAGGTAAAAAGCTGTGTTGCTTGGAGGCAAACTTGATATTCTGTAGAAAAGGGATGCCAAGACGTCAATGAATTGCATTTCTTAAAATTCCAGTAGTCCTCGATTTACAACAATTTTGGTTTTTTTTTTTAAATTTTCTCATAAATATGTCTTAAATGTACAGTCTCTTATCCATTGTTAAACATATATTTTCTCTTTTAACTTTCATATTAGTTCATTCTTCATCCTAAAAAAATTGAGTGTACTCGGGGTGGCTTTTCTACCATTCTATCTCCCTTCTTTTACAACAATCCTTCTTTTTCTTCTCCTTCTCTCTTTCCCTTCCCTTCCCTCCCCTCCCTTCTTCTGTCCTCTTCTACTTTCTTCTTTCCTCTTTTCTTTCCCCTTCTCTCCTTCCCCTTCCTTTCCCCCACTCCTCCCTTCTAACCTTCTCTCCCACTTTTATTTCCCCTCCCTTTCTTCCTCTCCTTTTCCCTTTCTTCTGTTCCTCTCTCTCTTTCCTCTCTTCTCCCCTCCTATCTATCCCTCTACTCCTCTTTCCATTGTCTCTCCATTGTTGTATCCGTTTTCAATTCAATATTTTCCAAAGTGGTATCCGAGCAACCCCGATTTCCTATTTATATACACTTTCTTTTCAAATTGAAGAAAAAAAACCCCAATTATTTGCTTGGTGACATTTCAAAGTTATTATGACACTGAAAAAGTGATTTATGACCACTGACCATTTTTCACTTATGACCATGGCAGCATCTTCATGGTCACGTAATCAAAATTAATATGCTTTGACAACTGGCATAAAATTATGATGGTTTCAGAGACCTGGGGAGTGGGGGATGTAATCTGCTGCGCCTTGGTGGCACAGCAGATTAAAGTGTTATTAAGTGACACCAGCTGCCTGCAATTACTGCAGGTTCAAATCTCACTAGGCTCAAGGTTGACTCAGCCTTCCATCCTTTCGAGGTAGGTAAATGAGGACCCGGATTGTGGGGGCAATAAACTGACTTTGTATAAAAAAGAACACGCCTTGGGGGGGGGGGCGAAAGTCCTACTAAGTGGCTATATACAAAAGTATGAAGGCTATTGCTTAACGCATTGTAAGCCGCCCTGAGTCTCCGGAGAAGGGCAGCATATAAATTGAACCAATAGGTAGGTAGGTAGGTAGGTAGGTAGGTAGGTAGGTAGATAGATAGATAGATAGATAGATAGATAGATAGATAGATAGATAGATAGATAGATAGATAGATAGATAGATAGATAGATAAATGATCCCCTTTTGGGGGACAAGCAAATTCAATGGAGAAACCAAATTCACTTAACAGCTGTTACTAATTTAATGACTGCAATGATTCACTCAACAGCGGTGGCAAGAAGGCTCATAAAATGGGGCAAAACTCACTTAGCAACTGTCTCACTTAGCAACCGAAATTTTAGGCTCAGTTGTGGTCATAAGCTGAGGACTATCTATGGTTATTACGCTTTCCTGTTCTCACTGATGAAACGAGGCGATTGATTCCATATTTTTTGTTTGTATTGGTTGAGTTGAAGATTGTTGCTCTTTAGTTCTCAAGGGAGACCTGCTCCCACAAACCGCCTGATGCCACATGTAGCCTCCCACCAGCCGGTACACTCTCACAGAGAGGGACTCCTCCGGGTGCCGTTGGCTAAACAATGTCGGCTGGCGGCTCCCAGGGGGAGAGCCTTCTCTGTGGGTGCACCTACTATCTGGAATGAACTGCCCCCGGAGATACGGAGGATCCCGGATCTGCGCACCTTCCGCCGCGCTCTCAAGACCTTTTTATTCCACCAGGCTGGTCTGGCGTGATTTCTCCTTTTCTCTTTTTAAAGTAAATTTTAATTTGTTCTTAACTTGAGGTTTTAAATTTGTCTTGGGCTAAATTGATTTAATTCGATTTTACTTCTGCTCTTAAATTTTTGTATTTTATGTGTTTTATCTTGTGCCTGTTCATCACCCTGAATCCTTTGGGAGTAGGACGGTATATAAATCAAATCAAATGAAATAAAATGAAATAAAATGAAATAAAATGAAGGGATGAGTTACTTGCTATTCACTTAGCCAAAATATTTGAATAGGCAAAGCTCATCCAACCTGCAAGGCCAAATTATTTTGGGGATACGTGCTAGATTTCCTCAATGGATGTTAACAGTTGACTCTGCCACTTATTCTTTTAATATAATTCATTTACAAAATATTTATTCTTATGATTTTTATTTCTTTTATCAAGAGCCCTGGTAATGCAGGGGTTAGAATGCAGTATTGCAGGCTAATTCTGCCCACTGCCAGCAGTCTGATCCTGACCGGCTCCAGGTTGATTTACCCTGCTATCGTTCTGATGTTGGTAAAACGAGGAGCCAGATTTTGCGGGCAATATGTTAACTTTGTAAGTTGCTTAGAGAGGGCTTTAAAGTACTGCGAAGTGGTATATAAATCTAACTGTTATTTATTTAATGCATGGCATATAATGCCAGGGAAATCGACACATGATAGACACACGATGCAATCCCAACAGCCTGGAATGCTAGTTCATTCTGTTTAGCACTTATACGCCTATCCATGGTGCATGGTAGCACAGTGGTTAGAGTGCAGTACTGCAGGCTATTTCAGCTGACTGCTGGCTTACTGCAATTTGGCAGTTCAAATCTTGCCAGGCTCAAGGTTGACTCAGCCTTCCATCCTTCCGAGGTAGGTCAAATGAGGACCCGGATTGTGGGGGCAATAAGCTGACCCTGTAAAGCGCTTAGAGAGGGCTGTAAAAGCACTGTGAAGCAATTTGTTTGTTTGTTTATTTATTTAATTAGTTGATTTATATACCGCCCTACTCCCGAAGGACTCAGGGCGGTGAACAGCCACAAGATAAAAATACATAATACAAACATTAAAAAGCTATTTAAAATATATTAAATATTTTGGCCCAAGACAAATTTAAAATATCCCAATTTGTAAAACAAAATTTAAAATAACAATTTAAAAGGGAAGGTTAGGCCAGACCAGCCTGCTGGAATAGAAATGTTTTGAGGGCGCGGCAGAAAGTGCGTAAATCTGGGATCCTCCGTATCTCCAGGGGGAGCTCGTTCCAGATGGCAGGTGCCCCACAGAGAAGGCTCTCTCCCTGGGGGTCGCCAGTCGACACTGGTTGACCAGCGGCACCCTGAGGAGCCCCTCTCTATGGGAGCGTACTGGTTGGTGAGAGGCTACTGGTGGCTTAAGGCTATCTCGTAAGTACCCTGGTCCTAAGCCATGGAGCGCTCTAAAGGTGGTAATCAAAACGTTGAAGCGCACCCGGAAGACCACCGGTAGCCAGTGCAGCTCGCGCAGGAGGGGAGTCACATGGGAGCGCCACGTCATAAGTTTAAGTGCTATTGCTGTTGTGAGGGATGAACTAGCTTTACGCCAGCTAACTGGTGGCTTTCAATTTTCTGGCTCTTCCAAGTTTCTCTGCTGGTTTTCCCTCACCTAACCCCATGTTCAGTGATGTGTTGCCCCCTGTTCGCACCAGTTCTATAGAACTGGTAGTAAAACCGGAGGGAGGCTCTGCCCACCGACCTCGACGTCATTAAAATGCTTCTGTGCGAGGGAAGCGAGCGCGCACAGCTCCGCTGCAAACTGGTAGTAAAGGTAAGTAGAACCCACCCCTGCCCATGTTGCAATGCCTCGCATCCAGCCAGGTCCAGCAATAACTCGCATCTTCACCTATATTCCACTTCGCTCGCAGTTGGACAAAGAAAAAGGAGGTGGGTGGAATGGAATGCAAGGGTTGAGAAAATAGCATCCAAGCATCATCAGTTCCCATGAGACATTGCTCCCACCTCAAGGACACCCCAAGCAGATGTCCCAGGGTGGTTGGCTGGTTCCCATAACAAAATGAACAGAATTGATTGATGGATGTAATGGACTATGGGCGACCCATGGGGAAAAGGGGAATGAATTATGTGTGCTTTTGTGTGAAAAGCCCAGAGCTGGTTTTTTTTTTATTTATTTATTTATTTATTTATTTATTTATTTATTTATTTATTTATTTATTTATTTATTATTTCAATTTATAAACCGCCCTTCTCCTTGCGGACTCAGGGCGGTGAACAGCCAGAATAAAACATGGTATACAAAAGTTAAAAACAATTAAAAATTATTAAATATTATTCGGCCGAGAATTAAAACAACCCAATTTAAAATCAATGTCAAATTTAAAAACGGAGGATGGGATCAAGCTAGCCCAGCTAGATGGAACAAATGGGTTTTAAGGGCCCGACGAAAGGTCCGGAGATCTGGAATCCTGCGTATCTCCGGGGGTAGGTCATTCCAGAGGGCGGGCGCTGCCACAGAGAAGGCTCTCCCCCTGGGGGTCGCCAGCTTCTTCTTTTTGCTTCTTCTGTGCCAATGGGGTTTATTCATTAATGTTTATACTCTTGGTAAAATAATATCCAGGAGGGTTTTTTTGTTTTTTTGTTTGTTTGTTTGTTGTTTTTTTTTAATTCAACAACTGGACAATTCACAACTAGGTTCCGCTCTCTGCACAAACAAACACAGCTAGGGTTTTCCCACCAAAGTGGTACCCATTTATGTACTCACAATATTGCATGCTTTCGAACTGCTGGATGTGCAGGAGCTAGGAATTGAGTGATGGGAGCTCATTCCATCTCACAGAGCTGGGTTTGAAACGCCAGAGTGCAGACCATTTTTGGTTGATAGTTCCAGGGTCATTAATCTTCTGCGCCACTATGTTACCTTGATGACACTTTATCCCACACACATGCATATTCCGTCTAGCTGTCACTATTGTTCTGATTTAATTAATCTTTTTCCACTGCTCAGAAATCAATTGACATTTTTCAAATTTCCCCTTGGATGCTAAAAAAAAAAAAAATCATTTGGAATTGGACTGCATTGGCAGAGTGAGCCAAAGAGAAGCAGATTCTTAACAGATTAACAGAGTTGGAAGGGACCTTGAAGATCATGTAATCCAACCCCCCCCCCCAGCAGGACACCCTACTCCAGGGATGGCTAGCCTTTTTACCATTGAGTGCCAAAAGTAGGGGGAGCGCGGTGAGGTCAAACGCACACGTGCCTATATCCATAATTCTATGCGCCCTGCCCCCCTGTGCTCCCCTCGCTTTTTGCACATGATGGCATGGTGGGCCCGGTACGCCCTTTTTTTGCTCTCCCCAGGCTCCAGAGCCTTTCTAGGAGTCTGGGGAGGGCAAAAACGGCCTTCCCCACCTTCCCCAGGGGCCCTCCGGAGGCCAGAAACAGTGTGTTTCCTGACTTCTGGTGGGCCCAGAAGGCCCAAAAATCAGCTGGCTGGCACACGCATGCATGCCGAAGCTGAGCTTGCGTGCCCACCGATATGGCTCTGCATGCCACCTGTGGCACCCGTGCCATAGGTTCGCCATCACAGCCCTACACCATTTCTGACAAATCGCAGTCCAATCTCTTCTTGAAAACCTCCAGTGATGAAGCTCCCACAACTTCCAAAGGCAACTTCTGTTCCATTGGTTGATTGTTCTCACTGTCAGAAAGTTTCTTCCCATTTCTAGGTTGAATCTCATCTTAATCAGTTTCCATCCATTATTCCTTGTCTGACCTTCAAGTGCTTTGGAAAATAGCTTGACCCCCTCCTCTCTGTGGCAGCCCCTCAGAAACTGCTATCATGTCTCTCCTGGTCCTTCTCTTCACTAGATTAGACAAACCCAGTTCCTTCAACCGTTCTTCATATGTTTTAGCTTCACGACCCCTAATCATTTTTGTTGCTCTTGTCTGTACTTTGTTTAGAGGTCAACATCTGCTTTTATATTGAGGTGACCAAAACTAGATGCCATATTCCAAGTGTGGCCATATTAAGGCTTTATGAAGCGATACTAATACTTGACGTGTTTTTGATTCTATCCTTCTATTAATGTAGGCTAGGATTGCATTGGCTTTCTTGACTACGGCCACACATTGTTGGCTCATTTTTAAGTGATTGTCCAGTAGGTCTCCAAGATCCCTATCGCGTTGAGCCACATTTGACCTGGTCTGTACTTTTTACAATCGGTTTTCCTTGCCTTGTACTTTTCTCTACATTGAATTTCCATTTTGTTAGACTAAGGCCTAATGTTCAAGACTGCCAAGATCCATCTGGATTTTGATCCTGTCTTCTGGGGTGTTGGCTATTCCTGTATCTCCATGCCTTTCCTTAGCCAAAATATGCAATTTAAGGACAGGCTGACTCCTCTCCTCAAAGTTTAACAGCAAGGAAATGCTACATGGAACAGATGGCAAGAAAGAACAAGTGTTTTTTTTTTCTCAGAAGAATTTGCCTTTCCTTGCAAAGCCTGGGTTTCCTTGACAGCCCTACTATATTTGAAAAGTGACAGCCGTCCAAGTAATGATGACAAGCCAATCTTTAATCTCCCCAGCTCCTGGGCCCGATTTATTAATTTCTTTTGCACGGTGAAGATGGGTTCAGCAGAAATTCAGTGTTGCTTTTCAGTTAGCCGAAATGGTGTGGGTTACAGAGATAATTGAGATAATGAGCTTCATTCTCAAAGGCAGATAACTCCCTGAATTGATATTTATTGCCATTTCTCTCTCTTTTCCTTCTCCCACAATCTGATGATGATTCAGATCCAGTTCTCCGTTTCTGTTCTGGAAGAGGGGGTGGAATGCTAAATGCAATTGATGGGCTTGGAGCAGAGGTGGTATTCATCAGGTTATGACCTGTTCTGTAGAACAGTAGCAGAAATTTTGAGTAGTTCAGAGAACCGGTAAATACCACCTCTGACTGGCCCCGCCCCCATCTATTCTCTGCCTCCCGAGTCCCAGCTAATTGGAAGGAAATGGGGATTTTGCAGTAACTTTCCCCTGGATTTTATTTATTTATTTATTAGTTCAATTTATATGCCGCCCTTCTCCGGAGACTCAGGGCGGCTTACAATGCGTTACGCAATAGCCTTCATACTTTTGTATATACCTGCTTAGTAGGGCTTTTGCCCCCCACCCCTAAGCGGTGTTCTTTTTTATACAAAGTCAGCTTATTGCCCCCACAATCCGAGTCCTCATTTTACCTACCTTGAAAAGATGGAAGGCTGAGTCAACCTTGAACCTGGTGAAATTGAACTTGCAGTAATTGCAGGCAGCTGGTGCTAATTAACAGCAGTTTAGTCTCCTGCACCACCAAGGCTCTTCTATTGGGGAGGGAATGGAGATTTTACAGTATCCTTCCCCTGCCACGGCCACCATGCCACACCCACAAAACTGGTAGTAAAAATTTTTGAAACCCACCACTGACTTAGAGGTATCAATGCTAGAAAGCAGAAAAAGAATGCAAAATCCTATTTATTTTCTGGATTTATTTTCCCTCCTTTCACTTTTTCATAGGCTGTAAAAAAATAATTTGTAATGTGAGGGGGAAAGTTAACATAGGTTATTCTATTTTGGGGAGAGAAATTATATTTGGTTGTAGAGAGGGGTGAGCCAAATATATCTTCTGTATGAATATTTTTTAATAGTCTTGATATTCTGACACACAGCGTGCACAAACTACAACACAACACACAACCAACCTCCATGCAAATATTTACTCTACCATACACTTTATTGAACATGCATCCAGATGTCAAACTGATGAGATTAACCCTAGATCAGGGGTGTCAAACTCAAGGTCTCGGAGGGTTTTTAAATCTGGCCTGTGGGGCTGCCCTGGAAACAGTGAAGGACCGGCTGGCCTGTGGTTCCTCTACCATGAAAAACAGAACTCGAGGGGGGCACACACGGACCCCCTGAGCTCCGTTATTGCTGACAGAGCACTCAGACCACCACAGGTGCCCCTAGCATGAATAATGTTGAGTTGACCATGCCCATCCCAGCTCCCCGAGGTTAAACACAACCCTGATCTGGCCCTCAATGAAATCGAGTTTGACACCCCTTGCTCTAGATGGTCAAATAAGAATTGTAGGTCACTGAAAATCAATTGATGGCTCATCTTGCAGCTGCCCAACCAAAACCACACAACTGCAAATGTATTTGACGATCAGCTTGATACTTTGAAATGATAAAATCCCCACTGTGCCTGTCCTTTGTAAAGGAGACGGCTTTCTAGACCGCACTCCCGGCCTGATAATTTCTCTGCTTTGATTCTGCTCAGAGGAGCCCGGCCTGCCACTGTCTCCAGCAGACATCAAAGGGATCTTTTAAAAATTTAAAAAAAAAATCATTTCTTGCACTTGACCTCTTTGCACTTTGCAGAATAATTAAATGTCAGCCTTGTAAGGCTGAAAGGAGTCCAGATTCTTGCTGAGTGATTTTTGTACAGACAGGCTGGCCTTATTTTGTTTTATTTGATTGTATTCTTCTCCCAGTTTGGTGGGGTGCTCTGAATGCTTGCTGCATTCAGAGATTTAGAAGATAATCCCTTCCTTCCTTCCTTCCTTCCTTCCTTCCTTCCTTCCTTCCTTCCTTCCTTCCTTCCTTCCTTCCTTCCTTCTTCCCTCCCTCCCCCCCTCTGTCTTTTCCTCTCTCATCTCTCCTTCCTTCCTTCCTTCCTTCCTTCCTTCCTTCCTTCCTTCCTTCCTTCCTTCCTTCCTTCCTTCCTTCCTTCCTTCCTTCTTTCCTCCCTCTCCCCCTTTCTTTTCCCTTCTCTTGCCCCTCCCCTTTCCCTCTTCCTTTCGCCCCCTCCCCCTCTTTTCCTCTCCATCTCCCTCTCCCTTTTCAAATAACAAAAGAAAGAGTCTTGAATGTTTTAAAAACTATTATTGTCCCAAATAATTGCAAGGGGTATATTTCCACAAGAAGGATACAAAAGCTACTTTTGTATCAAGCTTTGCAAAATTGCCCCTAAAACTAATTTCCAATATTTCTTTCTTTCTTTTTCCCCCCAAATCTATCCCTTAATGTAGCAAAGAAAAAAATTCTTTTCAACTGGTAGTGGTACATGTTTTAAAGATAAAATGTTTGATTGCTAAATTATTCCCTAAGCAATTTGATATTGGAAAAGATGTTGAGATTCTAGAAACGGTAAAGGGAAGGGGAGGGGAGGGGAGGGGAGGGGAGAGGGGAGGGGAGGGGAGGGGAGGGGAGGGGAGGAGAGGAGGAAAGAGAAGGGGAGGAAAGAGAAGGGAAGGGAAGGGAAGGGAAGGGAAGGGAAAGAGAAGAGAAGAGAAGAGAAGAGAAGAGAAGAGAAGAGAGGAGGGGAGGGGAGGGGAGGGGAGGGGAGGGGAGGGGAGGGGAGGGGAGGGGAGGAGGGAAGGGAAGGGAGGGAAGAGAAGAGAAGAGAGAGGAGGGGAGGGGAGGGGAGGGGAGGGGAGGGAAGGGAAGGGAAGGGAAGAGAAGAGAAGAGAAGAGAAGAGAAGAGAAGAGAAGAGAAGAGAAGAGAAGAGAAGAGAAGAGAAGAGAAGAGAAGAGAAGAGAAGAGAAGAGAAGATGATTAGGAGACTGAAAGTTAAAACATCCAAAGAACGGTTGCAGGAAATGAGTATGTCTATTTTAATGAAAAGAAGGACTAGGGGAGACATGATAACAGTATTCCAATATCTTAGAGAATGCCACAAAGAAGAGAGAGACAAGAAAAGCACCAGAAAACCTGAAAGGAGAAATTTCCTGACAGTGTGAACAATTCATCAGTGGAACCACTTGCCTCCTGAAGTTGTAGGTGCCCCAACACTGAAGGTTTTTAAGAAGAGATTGGATAATCATTTGCCTGAAACAGTATAGGGTTTCCTGATTGAGCAAGGAGTTGGACTAGAAGACCTTCACAATCCCTTCCAACTCTGTTATTCTGTTAAATAGTACCAGTTGTAATGCTTGCACTGGATTTTCAAAAGATGCTTGTTTCTATTTCTTTAATGTCTCATTTGAAATGTTCCGTTGCTGTCTTAAAGGATGGTAGAAGAGTTAGAAGAGGGAGATCCGAGTTACTTATATTCCCCAATCTAAAAAATAATAATAAAATAAAATGGAGAAATGACGTAAATCTTGCTGACCGAGAAGCAGAAATCAAAAACACAGTGGTTTGCTTATAAATGACAAGCACTTTATGTTCCCTTTCTGTGCCTGAAGCAAGCCACTATTATTTTCCTGAAATAATGATAGGTCTTAGATATTCGTTTCCATCCCCTGCAGGTTTAAGAATAAGGAAAAGTTATTGGGTCAACGAAACACGGAGGCTTTTTTTGATTGTTTGTTTCCAGAGACCCATTAAGACTCATTATTCATAACTTTCTTCCTCGTTATTCAGGCTCAGTCTTTGCATTCCTAAAGAATTAGGTTACAGACAGGTTTGGGGCATCCCAGGAATTGAAATCCACACATCTTGAAGTTGCCAAAGTTGAAAAACAGTGCTCTAAGCATTGGATGAGTTGTGAGTTGCAGCTTGTAATAACTTCTGCCTTTTAATAAAAAACACAGAATACAGAATGATGGAGTTAGGGACCATGAAGGTCTCCAACACCCTGTTCGAGCAGGAGACCCTATACCGTTTCAGAAAAGTTATCTAGGAGTGCAGATAACTAACAATCTGACTGAATTGGTCATCTTTAGTAAAGCATGCAAACCAACATCTGCATTTCCTGCGTCGGATGAGAAAAGCGCATCTTTTTCCTTCTGTCCTGGCCACTTTTTACAGAGGCACGATTGAAAGCATTTTAACAAACTGTGTCACTGTTTGGTTTGGTGGCAGCAGGGCCGCAGATAGAAAGTCTTCTCTTCTCTTCTCTTCTCTTCTCTTCTCTTCTCTTCTCTTCTCTTCTCTTCTCTTCTCTTCTCGTCTATCTTCTCTTCTATCTTCTCTTGTATCCTCTCTTCTATCTTCTCTTCTCTTCTCTTCTCTTCTCTTCTCTTCTCTTCTCTTCTCTTCTCTTCTCTTCTCTTCTCTTCTCTCCTCTCCTCTCCTCTCCTCTCCTCTTCTATATTCTCTTCTATATTCTCTTCTATCTTCTCTTCTGTCTTCTCTTCTATATTCTCTTCTCTTCTCTTCTCGTCTAACTTCTCTTCTCTTCTCTTCTCTTCTCTTCTCTTCTCTTCTCGTCTAACTTCTCTTCTCTTCTCTTCTCTTCTCTTCTCTTCTCTTCTCTTCTATCCTCTCTTCTATCTTCTCTTCTCTTCTCTTCTCTTCTCTTCTCTTCTCTTCTCTTCTCTTCTCTTCTCTTCTATCCTCTCTTCTCTTCTCTTCTCTTCTATATTCTCTTCTATATTCTCTTCTGTCTTCTCTTCTGTCTTCTCTTCTATATTCTCTTCTCTCTTCTCTCCTCTCTTCTCTCCTCTCTTCTCTTCTCTTCTCGTCTATCTTCTCTTCTATCTTCTCTTCTATCTTCTCTTCCCTTCCCTCCTCTCCTCTCCTCTCCTCTCCTCTCCTCTCCTCTCCTCTATTCTCTTCTATCTCCTCTTCTGTCTTCTCTTCTATATTCTCACCTCTCCTCTCCTCTCCTCTTCTCTTCTCTTCTCTTCTCTTCTCTTCTCTTCTCTTCTCTTCTCTTCTCTTCTCTCCAATCTCTTCTTTAAAAACTCCAATGATGGAACACCCAAAACATCCAGAGGAAAGCCATTCCACTGATTAATTTTTCTCATTGACCGAAAATTTGTCCATAATCCTGAGTTGGATCTCCCTTTGATAACTTCTACTCGATACTTCTTGACCTCAGGTACTTTGGAGAATAGGTGAACCTCATCTTGTCTGTGACAACCTCTCAAATATTGGAAGACTACTATCACGTCACCCTTAGTCCTTCTCTTTGATAAATGCATCCAGTTCATGCAACCATTCAGCTTATGTTTCAGCCTCCAGCCCTCTAATCATCTTTGTTGCTCTTTTCTGCACTATTTCTAGAATCTCAACATTTATTATTATTATTATTATTATTATTATTATTATTATTATTATCATCATCATCATCACCATCATCATCATCATCATCATCATGGTTATGTTGTTTATATTAAATGTACTGGCAGGGAAAAGTGCTAGTAGATTCTTAATTTTCTATTCAGATAGATTAACAGACCTGGAAAGGACCTTGTAGGGTATCTGGTCCAAACCTTCACCAAAGCAGGAGACCCTACACCATTTCTGACAAATGGCCATCCAACCTTTTCTTGAAAGTCTCAAGTGATGAAGCTCCTGCAACTTCCGAAGGCAACTTCTGTTCCATTGGTTGATTGTTCGCACTGTCAGAAAAGTTCTCCTTATTTCCAGGTTAAATCTCTCCTTGTTCAGTTTCCATCCATGATTCCTTGTCTGGCCTTCAGGTGCTTTGGAAAATAGCTTGACCCCCCTCCTCTCTGTGGCAGCCCTTCAAGTATTGGAAGACTACTATTATGTCTCCCCTGGTCCTTCTCTTCACTAGACTAGCCAGGCCCAGTTCACGTAACCGTTCTTCATACGTTTTAGTCTCCAGACCCCTAATCATCCTGGTTGCTTATGTTCTCCAATAACATCCATAGAGGTACTTCTATTTGCTCAAAGAAGGAAACCTCCTTAAAGCAGATGGAGCTCATTCCCCAATAAGTGCTCCTTTACAGCTTTAGAAGCAATGGTGGGTTTCACATTTGGTTACTACCAGTTCGCCGCATGTGCCCAGTTTGGATGTGTGCTTGCCTTCCGCTCATGCACTTTGTTCATGTATGTGCCTTCCGCACATGTGCCGGGCCTCAAAAACGTGCCTAAATAGGATGGCGCAGAATTGTCATGGGGGGTGGGTGGGGTAGGCAGGCCCATCCATGATTTCTGCTACCAGTTTATCTAAACTGGTCTGAACTGGCTGAACTTCTGTTTAGAAGTCAACCCAGCATCATCAAGGCCTGGACAAAAATGTTCTCAATGAATAAACATAGTCCTTGACTCTTCAAAGTTACAACACATGGGCCGCAGGTACTTATGGACTGATTCTAAAGTTCCAATGGCTGCATCACTCTCGGATGGTTATGTCTGGCAATGCTGTGACCTAGGCTTACTGTGTCATTGCAAGACACAATTAGTTCCAAAGAAACCTATTTTATTGTAACAGCTGCGAATTACGTTCATTCCCAGCTAAGTTCCAATTAGTTGCAAAACACGTTCTTCGGAAGAAGTCTTCGGGATAATCACCAACCTTTATCTTCTTTGACACCCTGCCAAAGGCCTTTCTTGGCAAAGCCAAATGGAGTTCAGAAACAAACAAGAGATGCCAACTGGAAACAGAGTTAGCAATGTTGCTTTCCTGCAAAATGCCCAAGTGCCTTTGTTTCTCTTTTAAGCCTTATGAGAAGGGCCAATCATCTCCTGGCCTTACTCCTGAGTCGTCCCTTTTGCTTTAGCTGCTCTTGTCTTCTGGCAGCTCTGCGCATGCGTGCACTAGGAACAGGCTCCTCCTGTTCCTCTTCCTCGCTGCTGTCCAGCTCTGGGGGTTCTGTAGTCCACGCATCACTCCCAGATGGCCCTGGCTCCATCTCTATCTCCGATGCAGAGCCCTCGTCCGGGCCTTCCCTAGACTCCAGTACTGGCCCATGTTCCTCCCCAGTCTCGTCGCTGTCCGACTCCACTGCCAGCTCCACAGGCTGCTGGTGGACCACAACAGACACTCAGCAACTACCTCACACTTACATAATGACCTTCTTTATGACTGTCATGACTTACAACAGTAATGTGCAGACTCTATTACTGTTTTAAGTTGAGAATTACCTGTAAGAAACATTTTGGACACTTACCTTTTCCATAATTTTCTTCCTGAACGTTTCCCCCTTACCTTTTATCTCTTTGGAGATTTTCCCGTAACAAAACATGCTGGAAACTCAGTGTAATGGGCTACCAAGAAAAGGTTATCTGCTTCATGCTTCATAAAATTTCATTGGCCTTGCTTGTAAATTATTTTAAGGCTTTTCGTTGAAGTAGGAATAAGGCATAAGATGCCTGGAGGAGACGTTAAGTAAATATCAGGGACAAAAATAGGAGTGGGATGCTCATCTCCATGGCGTCAGCTATCTGGATATTTTTGATGCCTGGTGGTGAATTGTAGAAAATGGAAATGGTTTGCAAAGTGAAGAATGGTTATTATTGCTGATCAAATAACATAAAAAAGGTCCTGGAGGAAAACTTGTACAAGCACATATTTTGCATCAATTTCCTGAGCAAGAAAATAGAATTTAGGGGTACTTTTAAAAAAAATACAACAAATTTTAATTCATGTAGAACTATCACAACTTCTACTTTCCTTCTTTCCTTCTTTCCTTCCTTCCCTCTTTCCCTCTTTCCTTCTTTCCTTCTTTCCCTCTTTCCTTCTTTCCTTTTTCCTTCATGTAGAACTATCACAATTTCTACTTTCCTTCCTTCCTTCCTTCCTTCCTTCCTTCCTTCCTTCCTTCCTTCCTTCCTTCCTTCCTTCTTTCTTTCTTTCTTTCTTTCTTTCCTTCTTTCCTTCATGTAGAACTATCACAACTTCTTCTTTCCTTCCTTCCTTCCTTCCTTCCTTCCTTCCTTCCTTCCTTCCTTCCTTCCTTCCTTCCTTCCTTCCTTCTTTCTTTCTTTCTTTCCTTCTTTCCTTCATGTAGAACTATCACAACTTCTTCTTTCCTTCCTTCCTTCCTTCCTTCCTTCCTTCCTTCCTTCCTTCCTTCCTTCCTTCCTTCCTTCCTTCCTTCCTTCCTTCCTTCCTTCTTCTTAAGTTGATGTACATAAAGGAATGCCAAAACTGTACTCTTGAGGCTACTGCAAAATGACTCAAAACATACAATATAATTGTGTACCTTGGGAAAAACAAGAACACAAATGGAAAATTGAACAAGAGTACTACACACCAGGGAACTGAAAGCACATGTGAAAGTTTCATGGTGATATTATTCTATGTTGTTTGTTAATAACAGACCTGCATAATTTTGTGCTGAATTGAGGAAGAATGCTGGTGGCAGAAAAAACTAACAAAACCACCACTCATTCTTATTCGAAAAAGGAAGAGAAGTCAAGTATCTGTTAATATAAAATGAGAACATTAGCATGGCCCTGCTGGATCAGAAGCATCGTCTATCTCAGGGGTCTGCAACCCGGGGCTCTGGAGCCATCTGTGGCTCTTTCATCCCTCTGCCGCGGCTCCCTGTTGCTCAAAAATATGTGTCACAACTGCCAATGTGAGACACCTGCTGGCACACCATTTATTGAGGTTTTTGACCCATCTTTTTTTTCGGAGTTGCATGCAGAAATAAAAATTTGTTTTCCCTGCAGCAGTTCATTGATTTCGTAAGTGCAACACACTATAATGTTGTTTTGTTTTATACATAGCATAAAGGTGAAAAATGATATATGCAGTGTTCTCTTCATTTTAGATATCCAAAGAGTTTTGTGGCTCCCGGTATTTTCTTTTCTGTGGGAAATGGGTCCAAATGGCTCTTTGAGTGCTTAAGGTTGCCAACCCCTGACCTATCTAATACAGTGGTCTGTTCCAGGGGAGGGTTCTACTTACCTTTACTACGGGACAGTGTGCTATTTGAGTAGGAGAGTTTATAGCATTTCAGACAAAAGGCTGTCTAATTTCTTTTTAAAAACCTCCAGTGATGGAGCACCACAATTTCTGCAGACAAGACACTCCACTGGTTTATCATTCTAACTGCCAGGAAATTTCTCCTTAGTTCTAAATTGGTTCTCTCCTTGATTACTTTCCGTCCATTGCTTCTTGTTCTGCCTTCTGGTGTTTCGGAGAATAGTTTGACTCCCTCTTCTTTCTTTCTTTCTTTCTTTCTTTCTTTCTTTCTTTCTTTCTTTCTTTCTTTCTTTCTTTCTTTCTTTCTTTCTTTCTTTATTATTTATTTTATTTATTAAATTTTTATACTGCCCTTCTCCTGAAGGACTCAGGGCGGTGTACAGCCACGATTAAAACAATATAAGATACAAAATTTAAAAGCAACTAAAACAAATTAAATACTTTTGGCCCTTCAGTTAAAAGCCCTCATTTAACCCTCAGTTAAAAACCCAAATTTAAAAACACCCTATCCAAATTCTTTTTAAGCCAGTCCAGCCTGTTGGAATAGCAGAGTCTTAAGGGCACGTTGAAAGGTACGCAGGTCAGGAATCCTACGTATCCCCGGGGGCAGTGCATTCCAGAGGGCGGGTGCCCCCACAGAGAAGGTTCTCCCCTTGGGGGTCGCCAGTCTACATTGTTTAACCGGCAGCGCCCTGAGAAGTCCCTCTCTGTGGGAGCATGTTGGTTGGTGGGAGGCTATCAGTGGCAGAAGGCGATCCCGTAATTATCCTGGTCCTAAACCATGGAGCGCTTTAAAGATGGTAACGAACACCTTGAACTGCACCCAGAAGACCACTGGGAGCCAGTGCAGCTTGTGCAGGAGAGGTGTCATGTGGATGCATTGAGTCGCTCCCATAATCACCCACGCGGCTGCGTTCTGGACCAGTTGGACCTCTGAGTGCCCTTCAAGGGAAGCCCCATGTAGAGAGCATTATAGTAGTCCAGATGGGACGTGACGAGGACGTGAGTGACCGGGCGCAGGGTGTCCTGGTCCAGAAAGGGACACAACTGGTGAATCAGGCAAACCTGATCGAAAGCCCCCCTGGCCACCCCTGAGATATCGGAACACTGCTATCATGTCTTCTGCTTGAGACTATTCATGAGTGATTCTTGTTGCTTGCGCTGACCAAGAAGGATTAAAGTTGTCTCCAGACTAGCAACTTTACTTTTATTTGATGTTTTCAAAAAATAATGAGATTCTCGGGCTTTCATAGTGGCATTTTCATGGTATCTTCCTTCAAGCAATTCCACTTATAAATGAAGGCCATTCATTTCAATCTTCAAATCAAGACTATTTAACTTGGAGTGATGATAACTGTGGTAGAACTAGCAAATCTCTTTCTGACTACTTTCTGGACCAGTGAATTTAATTTCATTTTCTGTGATATGTCCAAGACCCAGCAACAGAGGCAAAAGTAAACCAAAACAAAACAAAGACACAAAAATAGATGCAAATGCAATATAGTAGCTTAGGAGATAGAACTAAGAATCTTCTTAGAACGGGAAGGGATTTTTTTTCTCCCCCGTTTTCAATTTTACTTACAGTGTTGTAAATTTATTGGGAATCAGAAACTCTTGAGGATCAACTGAAAAAAATCATCTAGCAAATCTTAATCTTCCTGTATGTCAGAGGCTCAGACAGTTACCGTTCCATGAAATCTGATAGCTTCTGGGGCTTAGAACAAAATAAACCAATTGGCATCAAGGGAGTCATAAAATAACTCCCCACACTCTTCATTTTTCATCCTCAGTTATCTTAATTTGGCAGCAGGTCCTAAACACAAGCAAATGACATAGGCGTATATTTCTCTTCCTAAATTAGCAACTGCCCGGCAAACAAATTGCTTTATTTCCCAGTCCCTTCTAAGAGTAGGAATGTGTGAGAAACTATCTAGGATTCTTCATAGAAAGATTCCAGGTGGTCCTAGTAATCTGAAACATTCTGATCAGTCTGAATGTAGTGGTTGTAAGCATCTGAAGCTGCAAGTAAATCTTAAAGCCTTAAATTGCAGGTGTCAAACTCGCCGTTCTGACCCAGAAAAGGCAAGAAACAGACTCCTTGTCTTGAAAAAAACCCTCTTTATTTACCTCCTGTGAATTAATGGCATTCACCCTCCAGAAAGTCCAAGCAAGAGTCCTGCAAGGAGCTAACTGCAGCAACAGACCTTATCAGTTCCTTGCGATAATTGCAAGGCTGTGAGCTCCCAGCCGAAAGGCTGCAAATTAAGTTTTGACAAGCAGTCTTTGATGCACGAAACACTATGAGAAAAATCTTCAGAAATATGAATTGTTGCCATCTATGACAACCAGTCCCGTTACCTTCTATTTATTCCCCAGCCAGGGAGGGGCCATTCAGTATCCATGTGTGCTTTGCTTCCCAAGTTGACTCCTTGTCCTCCGTTGTTCACCTCTCCTAACTGCTCTGTGTATACATGCATCCGGAACAGGCCCCAGCTGTTCTTTCTCCTTACTCTATCAGCGTCCAAAGGCAGTTGCCTCTCCCGTGGCTTGGAAATGTTGGATAGCCCTGGCTCTATATCTGTGTCCAACACAGAGCATCTATCAAAGCCTTCTCCAGACTCCAGAACTGGCCCAAGTTCCTCCTCAACCTCTTCATTGTCTGAGTCTGCCGCCAGCTCTGCTGGCAGCTGGCGGGTCACAACATCTGTAGCAGATGACATTTAGTGACATTTTTTTTCCCTTCGCAGAGCTGGGGTGGGTGTGGCTTGCATGTGATGCATCCAGCTGGTGGATCATCAGATTTAATAACATACATCAATGCCCTCTCCTTCCCTTCCTCCTCCTCATTCTTTCAAACCATTTTGTCTTAATATATAGGGCTATCTGAAGCTTGGATTTGAAACAGAGATACTAAGATTCCAAACTAATTCTGCTCAATAATCAAGCAAAATCAACTTCCTAACTCGGAAATTTGATTCAAAACATTCAAATCAACCCAATTCAACCAGTTTGGTACTTCTGTTTAAAACATTATATTGACCCCTCTATTTTTCAATTTTTTTAAAAAATATGGAGTAATCACATCAGATTGGAGAGACAATCTGTGATCCACACCAGAAGCAAGATGATCTTCACACTCTTCTTAAACAGCTGGGCAACAGTTTCTAAGCTGCTTCTTCTTTGTTTGCTCCTCCTACAGGACAGAACTAATACAGATGTTTATCCTGCTCCCCCCTTGTAAAGGAGTATCCAAAGGGGGGGGGAGGGCTTTCAGAAAGTCAAGATGACAGTAATGATTAGCCAGTCTGTCAACCAGATGCCTCTGGTCCTAGTTTTCAATGTGAATATTCTTTGGGTTCTTATCTCTATCTCAATCCCTCTGCTTCTCCCTCTCTCCCCTCTCCCTCAATCCCTCCCTGTGTCTGTCTGTCTGTCTCTCTTTATTCCTTTCTTCCTCTCCCTCTCTGTCTCTCTATGTCACCCTCTCCCCTCCTCCTCTCCCTTTCCCTCTCCTGCTCCTTGTGTGTGTGTCTCTCCCTCTCTCCCTCCCTCTCTGTCTTTCTCTGTGTGTCCCTTTTCCTCCCTCCCTCCTTGTGTATGTGTGTATATCTGTGTTTATGTGTATCTCCCCCTCTCCCTCCTACTCTCTCTCTGTCGCTTTCTCACATACCCCTCTCTCTCCAACCCAGGGGTGGGTTCTACTTACCACCGGTTTGCAACTACCCCTGACAGTGCATGCACAGATTGCCAATGACAACATCCGGGGTGGTGGGCGGGGCCTCCCATTGGTTTTACTACCGGTTCTTGCAAACCGGTCCAAACCGGGGGGCAACCCACCACTGCTCCAACCCCCAATAGTGTTGGTTGGGGATTCCTGTGCACAGCATCCCACTATGAAATGTAACACAATATAATAAACAATGGTTAATCCGGGAAGGAGCAACACACGATGAAACAGTGGACGTCTATTTTGCAGTGTTCATTCTTGCTCCTGAAGAGTTCTTTGGAACTGAATGCTTCACTTTTACTGCACATTTATAATATCAATCAGAACAGATCTGGAAGGGACCTTGGAGGTCTTCTAGTCCAACCCCATGCTCAAGCAGGAGATACTATATCTGTGATGGCGAACCTATGGCATGCGTGTCACAGGTGGCATGCAGAGCCATATTAGTGGGCATGCCAGCTCAGCTCTGGGCACATGTGTGCGCTGGCCAGCTGATTTTCGGGCCTTCTGGGCCCACCAGAAGTAGGGAAACAGGCTGTTTCCTGCCTCTGCAGGGCTGGGGGTGGGGGTGAGGAAGGCCTGTTTTTCTTTCTTACCTGGCTCCATATCCTCTCTATTTATCTGGGAAGGACGAAAACAGCCTTTCCCAATCCCTCGGAGGCCTGAAAGGCCCCATTTCCCAACTCCCAGTGGAACAGAAAGTGACATTTTTTGCGGTCCCCAGCCTCCAGAGACTCCTAGAGTGGCTCCTAGAGACTCCTAAAGAGGCTCTGGAGGCTGGGGACAGCAAAAAAGGTCACTTCCTGTCCCAACGGGAGTTGGGAAATGGGCCGTTTCAGGCCTTTGGAGGGCCTCCGAGGGAGTGGGAAAGACTGTTTTCGCTCTTCCCAGATAAATAGAGAGGATCTGGAACCAGGTAAGAAAGGAAAACAGGCTACCAGACCATCATGTGCCAGGAGCGGGGGGGGGGCTTTGCATGCGCATGCACATGGGCATGGGCATGTGCAACCCTCCCCCGCCCCCCCCTCTCCTGGCACGCGATGGCTAAAAGGTTAGCCATCACTGTACTATACCATTTCAGACAGATGGCAGGGTTGAGTCTCTTCTTAAAAATCTCCAGTGAGGAAGGGCCCACAAGGCAAGCTGTTCCACTGGTTAATTGTCCTCACTGTTAGGAAGTTTTTCCTTCGTTCTAGGTTGGTTCTCTCCTGGATTAGTTTCCACCCATTGGCTCTTGTCTTGCCTTCTGGTGCTTTGGAAAATAAGTTAGCCCCCTCATCTTTCTAACAACCCCTCAAATACTGGAATACTGCTATCATGTCACCCCAAGTCCTTCTCTTCTCCAGACTAGCCATACCCAGTTCCTGCAACCATTCTTCATATCTTTTAGTCTCCAGGCCTTTAATCATCCAAGTTGCTTTTCTCTGCACTTTTTCCCCAAGTTTCAACATCCTTTTTGTCATGTGTTGACCAAAACTGGATGCAGTATTCCAGGTATGCTCTTATTTTATTTTATTTTAATTTATTTGTTTGTCAAACATGTACAAGAGAACAAATATAGGTATAGACATAAACATAAACAAAGGAAGTAAGTACAGATAAATGGGGACAATAAGACAGGGATGGTAGGCATGCTGGACCGCTTATGCATGCCCCCTTTATGGACCTCTTAAGAATGGGGTGAGGTCCAGGGTAGAGAGTTTGAGATTGAAGCTGTGAGGGTTTGAGGCTGTAACAACAGAGTCAGGTAGAGCATTCCAGGTGTCGACCACTCTGTTGCTGAAGTTGTATTTTCTGCAATTCAGTTTGGAGCGGTTTACTTTGAGTTTGTACCGATTGTTTGCCTGTGTATTATTGAGGTTGAAGCTGAAGAAGTCATTGACAGGTAAGACGTTGTAGCAGAGGTGGGTTTCAGCAGGTTCTGACCAGTTCTGGAGAACCGGTAGTAAAAATGCTGACTGGCCCTGCCCCCATCTATTCTCTGCCTCCCAAGTCCCAGCTGATTGGGAGGAAATGGAGATTTTGCAGTATCCTTCCCCTGGAGTGGGGTGGGAATGGAAATTTTACAGTATCCTTCCCCTGCCATGCCCACCAAGCCACACCCACAGAACCAGGAGTAAAAAATTTTGAATCCCACCGTTGTCTGCGTTGTAGCAGACAATTTTGTGTACTATGCTTAGATCGGGCTTCAGGTGGCGCAGTTCCAGATTGTCCAAGTCCAAAATTTCAAGCCTAGTGGCATAAGGGATTCTATGGGAAGCAGAGGAGTGGAGAATACTCTTCTCGAGAAATACCTCTAAGCCTGCTCAATGGTATTAAAGTGGTACTAATACTCTGTGTGATTTTGATTTGATGCTTCCGTTTATCCAAATCCAAGTGCATGTGCTGATGAAAAGAACAAGGTTTCCATCCCTCCCTTTTTTTGCATTTCTGTCTTAAGGTAGGTCCTCCAAAATTGCTCGGGCTTTTCATTTCCTCTGGGGCATTTGGGGACATGGCAATCATCTCAGTGGCAAGGGCGGTTGTGGGAGATGATCACCTTCCCACACAATTGCTTGTCATTCACCGGGGTTAGGAACAGAGGCTATGAATGCCTCCAAACCTGAAAGAAATAAATGCAGGGACCAGCCTCAGCAGAGAAAAACGTCAGGCTGGTTGTGAAGCAAATAATCCTAGAAAAGGCTAGCATCCTTTATCACTGTCAGGGCACTGCTCCGTATTTCCTCTCAAGTGATTGCTTGGCACTTTGTTTAAGTTTGCTGTGATGTTTTTACGAGTGTTTGTAAAACTGATGTTGCAAGCGGCGTTCACTTCCTTCTTCTCCGCCAAAGGGATCTGAAATAGAGAGCTGGCATGGAAGCGATGGGACCTTTTTCTGGAGAAACGAACAGGGAGACCCTCTGCCTCACGTTGGTCTCCAGAATGAAACAGATCAGAGGGGGGATTCAGCAGGTTCTGACCAGTTCTGGAGAACCGGTAGCAGAAATTTTGAGTAGTTTGGAGAACCAACAAATACCACCTCTGGCTGGCCCCAGGGCGGGATGGGAATGGGGATTTTGCAGTAACCTTCCCCTGGAGTGGGGTGGAAATGGAGATTTCACAGTATCCTTCTCCTGCCATGCGCACCAAGCCATGCCACACCCACCAAGCCACGCCCACAGAACCAGTAGTAAAAAAAATGGAATCCCACTACTGAAACAGATGCTTGGAAGAAGCACCCCCTTGCCTTGGCATCTAAATTTTGGGGAAATCATGAGGATGGGGCTTGCTGATGGGTCTGTGGATCTGGGTGTGAGAGAGAGCAAGACTCAAGGAAAAGTAACACAGTGTGGGTTTTGTAAGCAGGTAGGAACATTGTGGTGGTGATGGACAATGAGAGATGTCTATGGTGATTCTCAGTCATCCAGGTCATGGTTTTTTCAAAAGGCAATTGGAGTTTCTTGTTTTTGCTTGAAGAAGTTTCACTTCTCATCCAAGAAGGCTCTTTGGTTCTGGTTGAATTGTGGAAATTGGAAGGTTTTATATTCCTTGCACATTAGCCTTCTTTCTTGAGGGCCGCAATGGCCTAGAGGTGAAGCTCTCGCCTCACAGTCAGGAGGCTGGGAGTTCGATCCTGGATAGAGGCAGATATTTCTCTCTCTGGGCATAATGAGAATATATCTGCTGAACAAAACTCCACATTGGCAACAGGAAGGGCATCTGGCCAGTAAACTCTCTGCTAGCTCCATTCAGTTGGCCAGATTCCACCCCGCAAGGGGTCATTAAAAGAAGATGATTAGTCTTCTTTCTTAGAATCATTGAGATTTAGAGGTTTATCTGTGCCCTCAGGATCACATGTGAAAGAGGCCCAATTTATTTATTTACTTATTTATTGGTTCAATTTATATGCCGCCCTTCTCCGGAGACTCAGAGTGGCTTACAATGCGTTAAGCAATAGCTTAATATACTTTTGTATATATCTGCTTAGTAGAGCTTTCGGCCCCACCGGGTCCTCATTTTACCTACCTCGGAAGGATGGAAGGCTGAGTCAACCTTGAGCTTGGTGAGATTTGAACTCGCAGTAATTGCAGGCAGCTGGCAGCTAACTGCTACTTAAGTGTTACTTAACAGCGTTTTAGTCCGCTGCTCCAACAAGGCTCTTAATAACCACATGATCACATGACTGCAAGGAATATAGATCCTTCCATATTCCATCATTCAGTGAGAAGCAAAGAAGCTTCTTGGATGAGTAGTGAAACATCTTCAAGCAAAACCAGAAAGTCCAGTTCCCGTTGAAAGAAAGCTCCTTTAGGACCACAGTGAGTGATAGGACAGAGTAACTGTAGGAGATGACCAGGCCGAGCCCAAGGGATGGGTCAAATATGTCATCAGTCTAGAATCCTTTCGTTGCCCACAAAAGATTTAAGGCCAGTCCACCTTGAACTCTATTGACATCTTCCAACAATTCGCTTTGAGAGTTATTAGTTCAGATTCTTGTGGAGAATTTAAACATGTAATAAACACTTATATGCATTTGAACTGCCCGAGTTACTGATTTCTGCACTTTGGTTGGAAGGGACATCAAAGGCCTTCTATTCCAAACCCTTGCTTGAGCAGGAGACCCTCTACCATTCTGGACAAATAGGTGTTCCATCTCTTCTGTAAAACCTCCAGTCTTGGAGCACTCTCAACTTCTGAAAACAAACCATCCCACGGATTAATTGGTTTAAGAATTAATTGGTTTAAGAAGGAATGAAATCAGGCTGATTTCGTTCCTGAAATCAGCCTGAAATAAACAGACCATGGCCTAGTTTGTCAGAGTATGAATATTCATAGACTGGAATAGGTAACAGGTCAGCTAATGAATAGGCGTAGCAACTAAGTTAGCCATTGAGGACTGTTTGGAAACTGAAACAGAGTATTTGTTTGTATGGGGCCATAAGAGACAGTTTGGAGTCTGGGCGTGGCTTAGACTTGATGAACTCTATATAAGAGTTGGTTTGGCCTACAATATTAGCCTCTGTATCTCTCTACTCTGTAATGACTTGCTTCTACAAATATTGCTTCTGTGTTCCTGATATTGTATGCTGACTTCTGATGTATGGTATCGTATATAAAGAAGTTTCTTATGTATTTGAATCTTGCTGAAGTTCATTTACTTGTGTATCTGATTGTGTGTGCTGCAACAAACTCTGACATACGGTATTTTTAGGAGTATAAGACACACCTCCTTTTTCTGGTGAGGAAAAGAAGAAAAAGAAATCTGCCTCTGCCTCTGGGCAATTTTACCTCGTTGCAGCAAACAGCAAACAGCCTACTTTACTTTCATTTTCGTTTTCAGCATAGCTTGATTAGCACAAGGGAAAAAAAATCTGCTCCAGCAATTTACCTCCTTGCAGCAACCAGCAGAGCCCTGCGCAAAACAGCTGAGAGCAAATCAGCTGAGAGTTGGGAGGCCAATCCAATCAACTTGTGCTAATTAGGCTGTGCTGAAGCTGAAAGGAGCTGTTTTTCTTGCTGTTTGCTTGCAAGGAGGTAACTGCTGGGAGGCAGAGGCCAAAGGGTGGGGGCCAGTGGGTGGGCGGGGCTACATTTGATGTATAAGGTGCACCTAAATTTTCACCCCCTTTTAGGGGGGAAAAGGGTGTGTCTTATACTCCAAAAAATACGGTAGTTCACTTCTGGAATGCAGTCCTTGACCTATCTATTAAGCGGATGGAAGTTGTGCACGTCTTTTTTTTTAAGTGGTTTTTCCATTAAGAAAAAAGAAAAAGAAAAAAGTGTTGTGATGAAGAAATGAAGTAGACCAATTTGATTTAAAACAATCATTGATTGAGTCGCTGGAATTTGGCCAATCTAATTTTTTTTCTCCCCAACCAGCTTCTGTTAATACAGATGGGGAGATTGATAAGCTTTGGGAACCTGACACGTTCCATTTTGGAGTCTTCTGCCAAGGATAGAAAGAAGCTGAACAGCTTTTAATACGTTTTATTTCTGGCTGGGAACAATAAGAAGGGTTACTTTGTCTGTCTGAAACATTATCTGATATTTGGGGTTAGAGAGTTAGAAAGTGTCAGAAAGTTAATTGTCTGTATGTCTGTCTGTCTGTCTACAGTATCTCTCTCTCTCTCTCTCTCTCTCTCTCTCTCTCTCTCTCTCTCTCTCTCTCTCCCTCCCTCCCTCCCTCCCTCCCTCCCTCCCTCTCTCTCTCTCTCTTTCCTGGGTTCCGGCGAGCCGGTAGTGGTGACAATATGACATCACCAAACCGGTTCTGCCCCACCCACCCAACCCCTGTTATTGTTACCTTTTATTTGGTCCCACCCCCAATCTATTGCTGCCTCCTGAGTCCCAGCTGATTGGCTAGAAGGAAAAAAACCTGTTGAAACTCTTGCCCTGGGGCTTCAAAGGGCCGCCCTCCAGCTGATCAGTGTTAAAAGGCAGTGTGCTGGTAGACCGGTGCCTCCAAAAACAAATGGGTAAAATGGAATGCTGCAAGACCAGATGAGTAGACCGGTACAGCTCTGCAAGCAGTTAAAAGCCTGTTAGACCAGTACCTCTGCTAAATCCTAAAGAATTGTCACATGACCATCAAGCCACACACACAAAAGAAGCCACACCCACAGAACTGGTAGTAAAAAATTTTAGAACCCACCCCTGTATCTATCTATATTTAATCTATCTATATTGTATCTATCTATATTTAATCTATCTATATTGTTTCTATGTACTGTATGTATATCTATCTATCTATCTATCTATCTATTTATCATCTATCTATCTATCTATCTATCTATCTATCTATCTATCTATCTATCTATCTATCATCACACACCAGGGAAATCAGGAGATCCAGGCAGTTCAAATGCATATAAAGATTTATTGCAAGCATAAGCTCTGTACAAGAATCTGAACTACTAAAGACCAAGGGAAATTAGTGCGAATTAACTTGTTGGTGTGAAGGGATTCATGACTGATGATGCCTGAATCCCTCAGATTCAGCCTGGTCATCTTCTACATCCATCCATCCATCCATCCATCCATCCATCCATCCATCCATCCATTTTCATCATCTCCTTCCTTCCTTCCTTCCTTCCTTCCTTCCTTCCTTCCTTCCTTCCTTCCTTCCTTCCTTGCTTCCTTCCTTCCTTCCTTCCTTCCTTGCTTCCTTCCTTCCTTCCTTCCTTCCTTCCTTGCTTCCTTCCTTGCTTCCTTCCTTCCTTCCTTCCTTCCTTCCTTCCCTCCCTCCCTCCCTCCCTCCCTGCCAAAGCCATGACATTTCAGAACAGCCCTTAATGACTGTTCCTTGACACTGACACTGCATTCTCCTAAAACAGATATAATGAGCAGTTCCTAAATTATTTCTTTTAATAGTTTTTTTTTTAAATTGCTGTCATCAAGAGTAAGCAATTTACATGCCTCTCATATATTTGTTTCTTCATTAAAAGTCACTCTGCCGCATTTTGCAATGAATTGCCATATAATTGAAAGGAAGAGTAGCATGAGGAACAGCAATGAAAATGATAAAATATATTCATTAAAAGTTGGGGATGCTGCAAAACTGCTTACAAGGTGTTTTGTGCCATATTTCAGGAGAAGCTATTGGAAAAAAAGATTTAATTATCTCTCTGATGTGATCTCCTGCAATTTTCTCTCTCTTTCTTTCTTTCTTTCTTTTTCTTTCTTCCCTTTCCTTCCTCTCCTTTCCCTCCCTCTTCTAACTTCCCTTTACTTTATCATTCTTCCCCTTCCCTAAGTCCTTTCCTTTCCTTTCCTTTCCTTTCCTTTCCTTTCCTTTCCTTTCCTTTCCTTTCCTTTCCTTTCCTTTCCTTTCCTTTCCTTTGCTTCCCTTCCCTTCCCTTCCCTTCCCTTCCCTTCCCTTCCCTTCCCTTCCTCCTGTCCTCTCCTGTCCTCTCCTCTTTTCTTTGCAATTGCTTTCATTTCAGACCTGATTGGGGCCATAAGTTTGGGGGTTGGAGGGGTGAAACCAAAAATAGCAGTTGCATGTTTCTAGTGCTATTCCTGCAAAATCCATTGCACAGGGTCAAGTCTATTGTTTTCTTATGAATTGAATGGAGCTCACATGGAAGGCAAGGGCTATGTCAAAACATTTCCCTAAACGTTATTCATATATTATTAGGATAAGTTATTAGGGGTGCTAAATGCAGACCTTTGCTTGCAGTGAAAGATCCAAAATCCTTGATAAAGCAGAAGGCTTGAGTAGACTCTATCAGTGTCTTTTCCAAAATCTTCATCATCTTTTAACAACCCCATAATCCCTTGCAGGGTGGAGTCTGGGCAACTGAATGGAGCTAGCAGAGTGTTTAATGGCCAGATGCCCTTCCTGTCACCAGTGCGGAGTTTTGTTCAGCAGATATATTCTCATTATGCCCAGAGAGAGAAATATCTGCCTCTATCTAGGAGCGAACTCACAGTCTCCTGACTGTGAGGCGAGAGCTCCACCTCTAGGCCACTGCATGTTGTGGCCCGTCAGCGGCCGGTGCGGATTGTAGCTGACTCTGACAGCAAGGAGGCTGGTGTAGTGTTGCACCAGCAGCCTGTGCATCTGGCACTCGAGTCAGACAATGAGGAGGCTGGAGAAGATGTGGTGCCAGAGGCATGTGGCCATATTGTATATATTGTATATATATGTGTTGTAATATATATATATATATATATATATATATATATATATATATATATATATATATATATATATATATATATATATATATACGTATATACGTATATGTATATGTATATGTATATGTATATGTATATGTATATGTATATGTATATATGTTTTCTGAGGTTTTCGCGGGTGTTTGTATGTAGGTCTTGGTTATTCGGGTCTTCTCCCGCGTAGAATTGGAAGTATCTTGGTGACGTTTCGACCAAGTCTCATTCGTCATCTTCAGGCTGCTGTTCTCGGCTTCATGCTTCCAGGAGTGAAGCATGAAGCCGAGAACAGCAGCCTGAAGATGACGAATGAGACTTGGTCGAAACGTCACCAAGATACTTCCAATTCTACGCGGGAGAAGACCCGAATAACCAAGACCTACATACAAACACCCGCAAAAACTTCAGAAAATATATATGTATGTATGTATGTATGTATGTATGTATGTATGTATGTATATAGGTATATATATATGTATATATATGTATATATATGTATATATGTATGTGAATGTATATATATATATATGGATTTATTTGTTTGAGTACTTACGTGGGCTGGAAGAATTGATATTCTTCATGGAGCCTTGTTTGTCAGAGATCTTACAGCATTTTGAAAATATCCTTTACATAAATTTCTCCTTGCTTGAAACAGCTCAATTTTGAAAAGTTAAATCGGTTTGCTGAATACAAAATCCATTAAACACACCAACACTTAAATCGGAATCACCATATTTGCAGAAAGATACTTGAAAACAGAAATGTTTCTTTTTTCCTTCTAAGATTATTATCTGCTTAATTCAAGAATTGGTGATTTAATCAGATTCGATTAGCTTCGATTCTACCTTCTAAGGGAAAATCAAGTCATGTGGTGTCCTCACTTCTCTGTCCTTCCTCTCCTCTGCAGGGCAGCTGCTATGTGCCATCAGAAAACTGCAGGCAATATGCCCACAAGTGGCATAAAGACCTCTG
Organism: Masticophis lateralis; assembly: GCA_030761175.1. Taxonomy (NCBI): domain Eukaryota; kingdom Metazoa; phylum Chordata; class Lepidosauria; order Squamata; family Colubridae; genus Masticophis; species Masticophis lateralis. The sequence goes on from JAUDYJ010000003.1 coordinate 8,464,748, forward strand.
CCTCCTGCTCCTCAGTGCCCACCGAGGACTTCAGGGCTACTACGCTACCATCACAAAGGAGGTTCCCAGTTTGCCACAGCTGAAGTTAGGTATGTGGAGGGTTGTGAATTGAGAACACTATACAGCAACTTATTCAGGGGTGGGTTCTACTTATCTTTACTACCGGTTCGCAACAGGGCCGCACGCATCCGCAAAAGCTTCCTGATGACATCAGGGTCAGTGGGCGCCGCCTCCTGCCCATTTTACTACCAGTTCTATAGAACCGGTCTGAACTGGGTGGCAACCCACCGCTGATCTTCTTCTCATGTTAAGGTCAACACTAGGACAACTTCACGCTTCTGATTTGCCCAGGTCACATCATTTAGCTTAGTGTCAGGCTTGCCCCGGCTGGAGTGTTTAGAAAAGAAAGACCCTCAATTCCATTTTTAAAGTGAAAGGTTCACTTTTACTGAAGTCAAGCGGTTACAGAATAAGCAAAGCTGGATCTGAATATTTATTTATTTATTTTTATTTATTCAATTTCTATACCGCCCTTCTCCTGAAGGACTCAGGGCGGTGAACAGTTAAAATGACATACATATAGAATGTGAATATAAATAATTAAGCCAGTTTGGCTCGACAGTTAAGAATCTTCAGCATAAAGATTTACAAAATTAGAAAAGATTTATGCCAGACCGGCTTGGTGAAAAAGAAAGGTCTTAAGTGCACGACGGAAAGTACGAAGATCTGGGATCATTCGTATCCCTGGGGGTAACCTGTTCCAAAGGGTAGGTGCCCCAACAGAAAAGGCTCTTTCTCTGGGAACCACTAGTCGGCATTGCTTTAGTGATGGCACCCTGAGAAGGCCTACCCTGTGGGAGCGTACTGGTTGGTGGGAGGTTATCGGTTGCAGAAGGTGGTCTCGAAGATACCCAGGTCCTAAGCCATGGAGGAGTTTGAAGGTAAGAACCAACACCTTGAAGCGCACCCAGAAGACCACTGGAAGCCAGTGCAGCTCGCGTAGGAGTGGTGTCACATGTGAGCGCCATGTCACTCCCAATATCACCCGCACAGCTGCATTCTGGACCAGTTGGAGCTTCCGTGTGCACTTCAAGGGGAACCCCATGTAGAGAGCATTACAATAGTCCAGACGGGAAGTGATGAGGGCATGAGTGACTGTGCGTAAGGAGTCCTGATCTAGAAAGGGTCGCAACTGGCGAATCAGGCGAACCCGATAAAAAGCACCCCTGGCCACGGCTGTCATATGCTCTTCTAAAGACAACCGTGTGTCCAGGAGGACACCTAAGTTGCGAGCCCTCTCTGTGGGGGCTAATGACTCGCCACCAATAGTCAGCGATGGTATCAGCTGGCTATATCGGGACGCCGGCATCCATAGCCATTCAGTCTTGGAAGGGTTGAGTTGGAGCCTGTTCTTCCCCATCCAGATCCGCACGGCTTCGAGGCACTGGGACATCATTGGGGTGGTCTGGGGTGGAGATGTAAAGCTGAGTATCATCAGCGTAAAGATGGCATTGCACTCCCAAACCACGGATGAGCTCACCCAGCGGCTTCACATAAATGTTGAACAAAACATTTGTGGCACCCCACAAATAAGGTGTCTTGAAGTTGACCTCTGTCCTCCTGCCAACACAGACTGTGACCGGTCAGAGAGATAGGAAGAGAACCACCGTAGAACAGTGCCTCCCACTCCTAGCCCTTCCAGCCGGCGCAGCAAGATACCATGGTCAATGGTGTCAAAAGCCGCTGAGAGATCTAATAAAACCAGGATAGAGGAACAACCCCTATCTCGAGCTCTCCAGAGATCATCAACCAATGCGACCAATGCCGTTTCAGTGCTGTAACCAGGCCTGAAGCCGGACTGGAACGGATCTAAATAGACAGTTTCATCCAAGTACTGCGGGAGTTGCTGCGCCACCACACTCTCAACAACCTTTGCCACAAAACGAAGGTTGGAGACAGGACGGTAGTTTGTTAGAACAGCCGGGTCCAGAGAGGGCTTCTTGAGGAGAGGCCTCACCACCGCCTCTTTCAAGGTGGAAGGCAAGAAACCCTCACATAGAGAAGCATTTATTATCTTCTGGAGCCAGCCTCGTATAACCTCTCGGGAAGCCAGTACCAACCAGGAGGGACACGGGTCCAATAAACATGTGGTTGCGTTCAACTTCCCCAGTAACCTGTCCACATCTTCAGGGGTCACAGGGTCAAACTCATCCCAAATAACATTCTCAAGACTCGCCTCCATCACTTCGTCTGAACATAACCAGTCAGAGTCCAAGCCTTCCCGAATCTGAGTGATTTTATCGTGCAGATATTGTACAAAATCCTCAGCTCGACCTTGTAAGGCGTCTTCCCGTGCTCTTAGATGGAGAAGGGAGCGGGTCACCTTAAACAGGGTGGCTGGGCGATTATCTGCCGATGCAATAATAGCGGAAAAATAGTTATATTTTGCCGCTGCTATCGCCACTAAGTAGGTCTTAATAAATGATCTTACTAGTGTTTGGTCAGATTCGGAACGACTGGCTCTCCAACTACTCTCAAGGCGTCTTTTCCGGCGTTTCAGCATCCTCAACTCCTCGGAAAACCAAGGAGCCGGGCGACTTCGACGCCGGGTCAGAGGCCGCAAAGACACAACTCGATCTAAGGCACCAGAGGCCATCCTATCCCAGGTTGCCGCCAGGTCTTCAATCGAGTTGTGAGCTAGAGTCTCAGGAAATGGCCCAAGCTCCATCTGGAATCTGTCAGGATCCATCAGGCGCCTGGGGCGGAACCATTTAATCGGTTCCGCCTCCCTGCGGTGGGGTGTAGCGGACAGAAAGTCAAGCCTAAGGAGAGAATGGTCTGACCATGACAAGGGTTTGATGACTATATCCCCTATATCAAGGCCATTCAGCCACTGATCAGATACAAAAATCAAGTCCAGAGTGTGTCCTCCCGTGTGAGTAGGTCCATGAACTAACTGGGTCAGGTCCATGGCTGTCATGGAAGCCATGAACTCCCGAGCTATCTCAGATGTTTCACCAATGGATGGCAGATTGAAATCTCCCATGACAAGAAGCCTAGGAGTCTCAACCGCCACCTCGGCTATTACATTAAGGAGCTCAGGTAGGGCTGCTGCTACGTGGCAGGGAGCCAGGTACGCAATCAGCAGGCCCATCTGAAACCCATGGCCCCACTTCACGAGGAGGGACTCACATCCGGCTGCCTGAGGAACAGTGGTTTCCCTAGGATCAAGACTCTCCTTTATAATAACCGTCACCCCTCCACCCCTACCCTGAGCCCTTGACTGATGGAATGCGCGGAAACCTGGTGGGCACATCTCTACGAGGGGGACTCCCCCTTCATGGCCCAACCAGGTCTCTGTAATGCCTGCCAGATCCGCTCTCCCCTCTTGAATTAGTTCACAAATGAGGGGGGCTTTGTTAGCTGCAGATCTGACATTGCATAGCATCAGCCCAAGGCTCGGGCTCTGAGACTCTGAGCAACCCAGGGAACGAGAAGAGCTTTGGAGGTCGGAGCATGACACCGCTTGAAGACAGCGGTTGTGTGCTCCCCTAGTATGATGTGGCCCCCTGCCCCCACCGTATCTGCCCCTCCCAACCATGACCATGATGGAACAACCTCTTTCAATGCAGGTATTAAGCCCTTCCATTCTCAGATCTGCATATCCTATGGTATAACTCTGTGCTGGATCTGGCATCCTCTTTAAAAAATCATATTTTAACCCATCCCTCTGTGGATTGCCCCCCAAATCCACATAACCCACCCCGCTCCCATCTGCCCCCTTTTTTGAAGTCTTTAAAATATTAGATAAGAAATTAGATAAAAAGACCCTCAACCCCTTCTTTGCAACATGCCACCTCTCGGGATTCCAAAATCCGTCATTAAGGTAGGCCCTCGATAACGTGGAGGGCCAGATCTGCGAGAGGGGGGAGTCTCGCAGCGCAAGAAGCTCAGCCGCTGAGTACATCCGGTGACAAAGGGGTGATCATTAAATGGCCAAGAAGATGACATAAGTTCTGAAAGTCATGGAGAGAAGGAAGATGTAAGTTTCGCTGTTGGTAGAAGATGTTATATTGACCTTAGTAACAGTAGGAGGAGTCTTATGTTGTTCAAGAACACCAAGGAAATAATGTCAAGGACACCTTTACAAAGTAGTTGGTTAGATTGTAAATGTTCTGATGTGCCAATCCATCTGGTGATGAAGAGTGATGTAATGACTCCTGCAATATCTGTATCCTAGCTGTTAAAAACTCTCCATCCGACTGAAAGAGATGATGAAGTATAAGGCTGGTTTATATGTTCTTGTTGGTGATGTTGATATAAGAAGATGAGAAGTATTAGAAATGGAATATTAGGAAGATGTATTTGCTGTGGGATAATCAGTTAGATGGTCAACAATAGAAGTATCTTCTGAAACCAGATGAGGGAAATGTGTTTGATATGAGGCAGCTGAGATATAATTCTAAAATCGTCCACTTGCCTTTTGAAGCCATCATGGTTTTTTTTTTTGTTTTGTTTTGTTGTTTTTTTAAAAATCTCAACTGGTTTTTTATAAATCAGATGTCATTATGGGAACCACCCCTTCAGTAGAAAATAAGTATTCTATGACAGTCTAGAAGGGGGGGGGGGTTTCCCTGTGGTGGTACTTATGGAAAAAATATCCCTGCAGCAACAATCAAGGATTGCCAAAACTAATTAATGGTTTAACTTGTTGTTTAACGGCTAACACAGCACTGTTCTAATGTCGTTACTATCTCCGCTGTCCAGGGTGCTGAAGTTTTGTAATAGAGGCTTTAAAAGTAACAGGAAGTTTCTATTGCATCGATAAGGATTGTTTTGCCTTTAAAGAGGTCGCCGCCGACCACAGCCTTCCCAGCAACCCATCCATTGCCAGCGGGAGGAAAGGCAGCAAACTACCACAACTCGGGCGCCGCTGCTGCCTCCGATCTAGCAGCCGTTAGTTTCCTCATCCTCGCGACACAGAGATTCATATTCATATAATACACACATATTCCCGTGCAGTCTGCATTTTTTCCTCTTCCCTGGACCTGCCACTTTGATTGGTCCATCAGTGTCCAATGGTCTTTGAATTAGATGTTTTGGGAATGGCTTTGAGGTTTGGTGTCTCTTTGATGAGGTTTCACATTCTGTCTTGCGGCTTCATCCTTGGTCAGCCGGATTGACACCTCTGGTTCCTCTCATCCTCTCATCCCTGCTCCTTCTTCCACATTCCTACTTCCCTACTACAATCAATCAGAATAAAGCTGGAAGAGATCTTGGAGGCCTTCTAGTCCAACCTCCCCACCCCACCCCAGCTCAAACAGGAAACCCTATACCATTTCAGACAAGTGACTGTCCAGTATCTTCTTAAAAACCTCCAGTGATGAATTACCCACAACTTCTGGTGGCAAGTTGTTCCATGGTTCTCACTGTTAGAAAGTTTCTCCTTAATTCCAGGTTGCTTCTCTCCTTGATTAGTTTCCACCCATTGTTTCTTGCCCTGCCCTCTGGTGTTTTGGAAAATAAATTGACCTCCTTTTCTTTGTGGCAAACTCTCAAATACTGGAATACTGCTATCATCTCCAGCACCCTGCCCCAGTAGTAGTCTATTCTCTAGACTACTCAAACCGAATTCCTGCAACCATTCTTCATTTGTTTCAGTCTCCAGGCCTTTGATCATCTTAGTTTCTCTTCTTTGCGCTTTTCCCAAAGTCTCAACATCTTTTTTGTAATGTGGTGACCAAAACTGGATGCAGTATTCCAGGTGTGGCCTTACTAAGTTTTATAAAGCGGTTCTAACACTTCACATGATTTTGATTCTATGGCTCTGTTAACACAACCAAGGATTATATTAGCCTTTTTGGCTGCCGCTTCAAATGGCTGGTTTGTATTTAAGTGATGGTCCGCTAGGACTCCAGGGTTCCTCTCAAGAGTTACTGTTTTTGAGCCAGGTTTTCTTCCCAATCTTCTCTCCCTTCCCCTTGCATTTTATGGCAAGATGGCAGCGAAGCAAAATATGCTGAAGATGGCAGACTCAGTTTCTTCCCCGGTTTAAAACCCATTCATACTATTTTGAGCATTCCCAAGCAATCATCTTAAATCTATTCCTGAGCAAGAAATAATAGTTGGAAACTAATCAAGGAGTGAAGCAACCTGGACTTAAGGAGAAACTTCATAACAGTGAGAACAATTAACCAGGGGAACAGCTTGCCTCCAGAAATCATGGACGCTCCAATAGTGGAGATTTTAAAGAAGAGACTGGACATTTATATGAGATGGTATAGGAGTTCTCCTGCTTGAGCAGGGGACTGGACAAGAAGACCTACAAGGTCTCTTCTAGCTCTTCTCTTCTCTTCTCTTCTCTTCTCTTCTCTTCTCTTCTCTTCTCTTCTCTTCTCTTCTCTTCTCTTCTCTTCTCTTCTCTTCTCTTCTCTCCTCTCCTCTCCTCTCCTCTCCTCTCCTCTCCTCTCCTCTTCCTTTCCCTTCCCTTCCCTTCCCTTCCCTTCCCTCCTCTCCTCTCCTCTCCTCTCCTCTCCTCTCCTCTCCTCTCCTCTCCTCTTCTATATTCCATTTTTTGTTTTGCCTCGAGTACTTTTATCGGTTGCAGACAAAGGAGAATATTAGCTTCTCTATCTTAATGCAAGTAAATCAAGATCTATTATGTTACGTTCTGTCTTAGACCTAGTACTCTTCAATATAGAATAGAATAGAATAGAATAGAATAGAATAGAATAGAATAGAATAGAATAGAATAGAATAGAATAGAATAGAATAGAATAGAACAGAACAGAACAGAACAGAACAGAACAGAACAGAATAGAATTCTTTATTGGCCAAGTGTGATTGGACACATAAGGAATTTGTCTTGGTGCATAAGCTATCAGTGTACATAAAAGAGAAGATACATTCATCAAGAATCATAAGGTACAACACTTAACGATAGTCATAGGAAACAAATAAGCAATCAAATCATATTAGGAAACTGTCAATATAAATTGTAAGGATACCAGCAACAAGGTTACAGTCATAAGTGGGAGGAGATGGGTGATAGGAGCAATGAGAAGATTAATAGTAATGCAGACCTAATAACTAGTTTGATAGTGTTGAGGGAATTATTTGTTTAGCAGAGTGATGGTGTTCGGGAAAAAACTGTTCTTGTGTGTAGTTGTTCTGGTGTGCACTGCTCTATAGTCTCGCTTTGAGGGTAGGAGTTGAAACAGTTTATGTCCAGGATGCGAGGGGTCTGTAGATGCTTTCACAGCCCTCTTTTTGACTCGTGCACTATACAGGTCCTCAATGGAAGGCAGGTTGGTAGCCATTGTTTTTTCTGCAGTTCTAGTTATCTCTGAAGTCGGTATCTGTCTTGTTAGGTTTCAGACAGTTATAGAGGTGCAGTTGACAGACTCAATAATTTCTCTGTAGAAGTGGATCAGCAGCTCCTTGGGCAGTTTGAGCTTTCTGAGTTAGCACAGAATAACATTCTTTGTTGTGCTTTTTTGATGACATTTTTGATGTTGGGTGTCCATTTTAGGTCCTGAGATATGGTAGAACCTAGAAATTTGAAGGTCTCTACTGTTGATACTGTGTTGTCTAGTATTGTGAGAGGTGAAAGTATGGGAGGATTTCTCCTAAAGTCCACCACCATTTCTATGGTTTTGAGTGTGTTCAGTTCCAGATTGTTCCGGTCGCACCACGAGGCTAGTTGTTTAACCTCCTGTCTGTATGTGGATTCATCATTGTCTCGAATGAGACCAATCACTATTGTGTCATCTGCGAACTTCAGTAGTTTAACAGATGGATCAAACAGATGAAATATTATTTCATCATCCTCTGTTAATAAATCCTAATACAAATATACCACAGTTCATCCTCAACTTACAACCATTAGTTTTGTGACCCTTCCAAATTATAATGACACTGAAAAAAGTGACTTATGACCATTTCTCACATTTATGACCATCACAGCATTCCCATGGTCATGTGATCAAAATTTGAATTCTAAGCAACTGGTTCATATTTATGATAGCTGCCATGTCCTGGAGTCATGTGATCACCTTTTTGCTATATCAATGGGGAAGGCAGATTTATTTAACAACTATGTTGCTCACTTAACAACTACAATGATTCACTTAGCAACATATGTAAGAAAGTATGTAAATGGGGCAAAAGTCACTTAACAACTGTCTCGCTTAGCAACATAAATTTTGGGTTCAATTTTGGTCATAAATCAAGGACTGTCTCGTGTCCCAGGACCTTATCTCCATGTTCATTTAATTTAGTTAATTTAGTTGTTTTGTTTTAATGCGATAATTGAATAAAAACAATGTTGTATTCAATCTCTTGATTGAAGGGTTTTTTTTCCCCCCAGAGGTTTATGTAATATCAAAGAGTGACTCATGACATGCCTGTTATTCTTGGAAAAAATATAAGAGTCATAACAGGGTTTTTTTCTTCTATAATTTGATTTTTCTTAGCCCACTTAGAAATGGGCATGTATGTGTGTTTAAGTACCGACCCAAAATATTATTACATAAAAACAAGAGTTGCAAGGGACCTTGGAGGTCTTCTAGTCCAACCCTCTGCCGAAGCAGGAAATCCTATAACATTTCAATCAAATGGTTGTCTGGTCCCTTCTTAAAAGTAAGTTTTGGTGTATTCAGGTCTTTTCCCATGTAAGATTGAGAGTATCTTGGTGACGTTTCGATGAGGTCCCACTCGTCATCTTCAGGCTGGTGTCTTCGGCTTCATGTTCGTGCACAAAAATAAAGGTTTTCCTCACACAAGCATGAAGTCACTGAACTAGGGCTGCAGAAAAATCTTGGTTACTTAGGAAAAACCTGGCTAAAGAAAAATACACATAAATCCTATGAAAAAAATAAGAAAATAAATACTGTACCTTTAAAGGGAGGATACATGAGATGTGAGTGTGGCTTACTGATGAAGTCTAACGAGCCAGAAATAGATCTATATAAGTCTCCCAATGGGCAGCATATGGCCTGCTGGCTGCCAGAAGAAAAAAAAAAAGCCCAGAAACTAGTGGATGTGACTTCACTGAACTAGGGCTGCAGAAAAATCATGGTTATGTAGGAAAAACCTGGAGATAGATAGATAGATAGATAGATAGATAGATAGATAGATAGATAGATAGATAGATAGATATTGCTGATAAAGAAATAAAGGGAGAGTAGTATAGATCTATTTCAAGCTTTTTAGCTTTCATCAGCTAGCCATACCCTTACTCGGATACAAACTTAGGCTTCCTGCATGTTAGGCAGTTGAATTATGCCCCCTCCCACGTGTTAGGGTAGACCAGGTGTCTCAATAAACATTTAATTTTTCCCCTGGTCTCAAGCTGATGAAGGGAGTAGAACTTGTGACTCAGAAGGTTAATTCAACTGCCTAACATGCAGGAAGGCCAAGTTCGAATCCGAGTAAGGATATGGCTAGCCGATGAAAGCTAAAAAGCTTGAAATAGATCTATACTACTCTCCCTTTATTTCTTTATCAGCAAAATGCAAATTTGGTATAAAATGGTTTGTCTTGAATGCAACTGCTTGAGGGCTCCTGGATTGGAGCTGAAAGACAAAAGGGAGCAGAATGCCCCCTCCTACATGTTGAGGTAGACCAGGTGTCTCAATAATCACTACATATATATTGCTTGAAAAGATGGAGAAAGAACCCAGAATGTAGTGAATGTGATTTCGCTCAATTGTGGTGCTAGAAAAATCTTAGCTATGTAGGAAAAACCTGGCTTAAAGGAAAAACACACATTAAACCTACGAAAAGTAAGAAAATAGACATTGGGCCTTTACAGGGAGGAACATGAGATGTGGGTGTGGCCTACTGAGGATGGCTAACGAGCCAGAAATAGCTATATAGGTCTCCCACAATGCAGCACAAAATTTTGCTTGAAAAGATGGAGAAAGAACCCAGAATGTAGTGAATGTGATTTCGCTCAATTGTGGTGCCAGAAAAATCTTAGCTACATAAGAAAAACCTGGCTTAAAGGAAACACAGACAGACAGACAGACAGACAGACAGACAGACAGACAACCTTTTTTCTGAGGTTTTCGCGGATGTTTGTATGTAGGTCTTTGGTTATTCGGGTCTTCTCCCGCGTAAAATTGGAAGTGTCTTGGCGACGTTTTGACGAAGTCTCATTCGTCATCTTCAGGCTGGTGTTCTCGGCTTCGTGCTTCCAGGAGCAATGTGAGATCGCAGCTGTCTCACATTGCTCCTGGAAGCACGAAGCCGAGAACACCAGCCTGAACACCAGCCTGAAGATGACGAATGAGACTTCGCCGAAACATCGCCAAGACACTTCCAATTTTACGCGGGAGAAGACCCGTCAAATATATATATATATAAACGTTTTTCTTTAGTAAACATAAAAAATCAATATCTACATGAACAGTGCATTGCTCAGATGTTCTTATTAGGGATCCTTGGCGCCTTCTGTGGTTGATTGCTTTCTTGCAGACATCTCATTACCCATCTCGGTAACATCATCAGTGCTAGTAAGGAGTGGGGTTGATTTCTCTAATGTTTGTCGGTGGAAAGTCCAATAGTTTTAAATGCACCTTCTAAGGCTGCAAATAATTCCAGGCAATTGGCATCATCTGTGTTATTGCTAGGCCTTTCTGTAGCGTAAAATCTACTCTTTACCACCAAGGAGGATGTTACTAGTTTGCTAGTTTGGGTAATGAGACATCTGCAAGGAAACAGCCAAGCTCAGAGAGGCCCAAAGGCCCCTCGTTGCAATCCTGGGCTACAAATATTCTCCTTTATTAGATATTGTTATCACTACAAATTTTAATAGAAGAACAGGGACCTTGGAGCTCTTCTATTTCAACCTGCTGCTCTAACAGGAGACTCTGTACCATTTTAGACAAATGTCTGTTTTCTCTGGACAAACAAAATTCAAAACTGAAAAGAAAATTGTGACTTGCTTCTCTCATCTCTGTGCATCTTTAAAATTCAGAAAAGTACAGAAAGCTAAGAACTGGTCAGCTGATATTAAAATGTGAACTATACTACTTCAAACCTACTTGGTGCGTCTTGCTTGCCATTCTCACTTGCCCAAAGTCTTTTGGAGTGGGCAACCATATTAAAGGGATTTCTTTCTTTCTTTCTTTCTTTCTTTCTTTCTTTCTTTCTTTCTTTCTTTCTTCTTTCTTTCTTTCTTTCTTTCTTCCTTCCTTCCTTCCTTCCTTCCTTCCTTCCTTCCTTCCTTCCCTCCCTCCCTCCCTTCCTTTCCCTTCCCTTCCCTTCCCTTCCCTTCCCTTCCCTTTCCTTTCACTTCCTCCCTCCCTCCTCCTCCTCCTCCTCCTCCTCCTCCTCCTCCTCCTCCTCCTCCTCCTCCTCCTCCTCCTCCTCCTCCTCCTTCTTCTTCTTCTTCTTCTTCTTCTTCTTGAGTGGGCAATCATACTAAAGTGAATATATTTTTATTTATTTATTTATTTCTCTCTCTCTCTCTCTTTCTTTTCCCCCCCTTTTTCTTACTCTTCCTCTCCTCCCCCCCTCCTCCCCCCTCCTCCTCCCATTCTCATTTGCCCAAAGTCTTTTGGAGTGGGCAATCATATTAAAGTGAATATTTCCTTCCTTCCTTCCTTCCTTTTTTCTTTCTTTCTTTTTTTCTTTCATCTATCTTTTTTCTCTCTGTGTGTCTCTCGCTTTTCTTTTCTTTTTCTTTCTTTCTTACTCCTTCTCCCTGCCTCCTCCTCCCCTCATTCTCACTTGCCCAAAGTCTTTTGGAGCGGGCAATCCTATTAAAGAGAATTTTTTTCTTTCTTTCTTTCTTTCTTTCTTTCTTTCTTTCTTTCTTTCTTTCTTTCTTTCTTTCTTTCTTTCTTTCTCTCTTTCTTTCCTTCCTTCCTTCCTTCCTTCCTTCCTTTCTTCTCTCTCTCTCTCTCTCTTTCTTCTTCCTCCTCCTCCCCCTCTCCTTCCCCCTCCTTCTCCTCCTCCTCTTTTGCTACTTCAGATGTCAAAGGAGATAAAAACTTCTGATTTTTGTTCTTCTGGCAGCAACAGCCGGAGCTTCAGGTCCTGAGACTCTAAACAACCCGGGGAACGGGAATGGCTCAGGGGACCGGGGCACGCAATCGCTCGAAGACAGCGAGTGCGAGCCCCACCACATGATATGGTCCCCTACCCATGCCATATCTGCCCCTCCCACACAGTATCTTGATCGCACAGCTTAGTAGACGCCCTCTTGCCTCCAGAATCTTGATCTACTCATTTTGGGGGGTGGGGGTGAGAGGCATTCCCCAATTGCTTATAGAACAATTCACGGAAGTAGGCATATTCATGTTATTGCAAGCGTTCCTGTGAAAAATGACCTTCGGCTCTACTCTTAATTATGCAGGGAGCTGTGCATTTCTCAAAGACAACATTTTGACATCTTATTTGGCAATTGTTAAGAAGCTGTCAGATCTAAACCAAAGTATGTCATCTGAATATCAAGTATGGCATCTTTAGCGATTACATCTCCCTTTCGTTCTCACTCTTTCTCTCTGGCCTCCCGTGTTCTGATTTCGAAGCAGGAAATCCCTTCTTAAGGCGTGATGCTACCCTGTTTTCCCGAAAATAAGACATCCCCTAATAATAAGCCCAATCAGGCTTTTGAGCACACGCACTAAAATAAGCTTCTCTGTGTATTTGATAATCAAGTTTTAAAGTTTAAGCAAATGATAAAAATGAAGATGAATCTCACACATCAAGCTTCCTTTCTGCTCCGGATGGTTTCCCTGGGAACAACCTGAAAGCGCTTTGCCATTGATTTGTTTGTTTCTGACTAAATAAGTCAGAATTTACTTAACCTTTTCTGATCAGCCAAGTGCATCTACTTTGCCGATGGAAAAAAAAAGAAAAAAGAATGAGTGCATTTTTAATTTGCACGATTTTATCTACGAAGAATCTGATAGTTTCTCCGATTCCCTGATTGTGCTTTGACAAGATTTGACAATGATTTTCCTCTTTCTTGTGTTTTTGTTCAGGGTATATGCCTCACAGAATCAATTTTCCTATTGTTCTTTTTTTTATTTTTATTTTTAGAAGATCTGGCGGTGGAACAGACACTATCACAACTTTCCGAAGACCTGCAGGTATTTCTACGCAGCTAACACTGGGAAGTAGTGTTAACATCAGATACAAAAACATAATAAGCCGTATCCTATTTGTTTTAACACAAACTTTACAAGGGTTTATTTTTAGAATGGTCAAATTTATTTCCATTCATTGTAGCCTACCTTTATTCACTCCTGTTTTGTTTTCTGTTTCAACATTTATTTGTTGTTATTTATATATACAATAAGGGGATGTGGTGGCTCAGTGGCTAAGGCACTGAGCTTGTCGATCGAAAGGTCATCAGTTCAGCGGTTCGAATCCCTAGTGCCATGTAACAGGGTGAGCTCCCGTTACTTGTCCCAGCTTCTGCCAACCTAGCAGTTCGAAAGCATGTAAAAAATGCAAGTAGAAAAATAGGGACCACCTTTGGTGGGAAGGTAACAGCGGTCTGTGCGCCTTTGGTGTTTAGTCATGCCGGCCACATGACCACGGAGATGTCTTCAGACAGTGCTGGCTCTTCAGCTTTGAAACGGAGATGAGCACCGCCCCCTAGAGTCGGGAATGACAAGCACATATGTGCAAGGGGAACCTTTCTTTCTTTCTTTCTTTCTTTCTTTCTTTCTTTCTTTCTTTCTTTCTTTCTTTCTTTCTTTCTTTTCTTCCTTATTTATTTATTTATTTATTTATTTATTTATTTATTTATTTATTTATTTATTTATTTATTTATTTATTATATTTCTATACCGCCTTTCTCCCGTAGGACTCAAGGCGGTGTACAGTCAAGAAAAAATATAGATACACAAACATCATAAAATTGCTAATTAAAATTATTACTATAACATAGTTTGGCCCAATTAAATAGAACCCAAAATTAGATAACATTTTAAAATCATTCACATGTTCATGTTTAGCCCCGCCTGTTGGAATATCAAGGTCTTGAGGGCATGGCGGAAAGCACAGAGATCAGGGATATTTCGTATCTCAGGGGGCAGTTCATTCCAAAGGGTTGGAGCCCTCACAGAGAAGGCCCTCCCCTTGGGAGTCACCAGTCAGCATAATTTGACTGACGGTACCCTGAGTAGTCCCTCCCTTTACCTTTACCGATATATACAGTATGTAAAATATGAGCCAGCAGTGTGGGCTGTACTTTGAGAGAGACAGAGCGACAGAGAGAGGGGAGGGGAGAGATGGACAATCAGTTAAATATTAACCAGCAGTGTATGGCAGCAGTCAAAAAGCCAATTCAATGCTAGGTTGCATTAAGATAGGGACAGAATAAAGATCATGTGAAGTAGTAGTACTGCTTTATAAAGTTTTAGTAAGGCCACAGTTACAGTGCTGCATCCAGTTTGGTTACCATGTTATAAAAAGATGTTGAAACTCTGGAAAGAGTGCAAAAAAGAGTAACAAAGATTTTAGGAGGCCGCAGGCTAAAACATATAAAGAATGGTTACAGGAATTGTCTAGTCTAGTGAAAAGAAGGACTAGGGGTGACATCATAGCAGTGTTCCAATATTTGAGGGGCTCCTACAAAGATGAGGGAATCAAACTATTTTCCAAAGACCAAAAGGCAAGACAAGAAACTATGGATGGAAACTAACCAAGGAGAGAAGCAACCTAGAACTTAGAAGAAATTTCCTAACAAGGAGAGCAATCAACCAATGGAACAGTTTGCTTCCAGAAGTTGTGGGCGCTTCATCGCTGGAGGTTTTTAAGAAGAGACTGGACAGCCATTGTCCAGTATGGTATAGGGTCTCCTGTTTCAGCAGGGGGTTGGATTAAAGGACCGCGAAGGTTCCCTTCAAACCTCTGTTATTCTGAAAATTTGCATATTCCTGGGAGGTTTGAGGTCAAATTGCTATTCTACAGCAATTTGACCTCAAACTTTAAGTCACTTTTCTGTTGTTTCCGTATCTTCAGGGTTTGTGAACAACCATATGGGAAGTGAGGAGATGTTGAATAGCACATTTCTTTCCCACCTTCCATAAATATTTTGCACCTGCCATGACACCTAATTCACTCAATTAATCAGCAAGGCAATATTTTGGCTCGTGGCTGATTTTTCCCACAAATCCGAGAGCTGAACAAGGTCAGAATTATAGGAACAATTCATTCTAAAAGAAATTAAACAAAAGAAGAAATATAGAAGCTGGGAAGTTTTCTATTATTGTTAGGACCCAATTTTGATAGTGTGACCAGCTTGGGAAGGTATTCTATAACATCTACGGTAGGCTTTAGAATTTGATGATGAGGGTGAAGATGATTGTTCATTCTTATTTTGTAGATTGTGATCATCATCATCATCTTTACCATCATCTTCTTAATCATCATCATCATTATCATCTCGTTTTCATAATCATAATCATAAGTTTATTTGTTAAGCATATATAAGATAACAGGTAAAAGTATGAACATAATTGGAATACATGAAAAGAGTAAGAGTAAAAAGGAATATTAGGACAGGGATGGTAGGCACGCTGGTGCACTTATGCACGCCCCTTACAGACCTCTTAGGAATGGAGTGAGCTCAACAGTTGAAGGTTAAAGTTTGGGGAGTTTGAGGAAGAAACTACAGAGTTGGGTAGTGCATTCCAGGCATTAACCACTCTGTTACTGAAGTCATATTTTCTGCAATGAACGATTTACCTTGAGTTTGTATCTATTATATCATGTATTGTTGTGGTTGAAGTTGAAGTAGTAATTGACAGGAGGGACATTGTGGCAGATAATTTTATGTACTATGCTTAGATCAGACTGAAGTTGGCGTAGTTCTAAGTTGTCTAAGCCCAAAATTTGAAGTCTGGTGGCATAAGGTATTTTATTGAGGGTAGAGGAATGGAGGACTCTTCTCTTAAAATAACTAGAACACAACAGAAGAGAATTGGAATTGGAAAGGACTTGTAGGTCTTCTGGTCCAAACCTCTGTTCAAGCAAGAGACCTTCTGCCATTCCAGACAAATGGCTGTCTAATCTCTTTTTAGAAGCGAAGTTTAGAACAGACCTGGCCATTTAGAAGAGTCATGGTGGTGCAGTGCTTAGAATGAAGTATTGCAGGCTAATTCTGCCCACTGCCAGCAGTTCAGGGGTGGGTTCCAAATTTTTTTTACTACCGGTTCTGTGGGCATGGCTTATTTTGTGGGTGTGGCTTGATGGTCATGTGACAATTATTTAGGATTTAGCAGAGGTACTGGTCTGCCAGTACCTCTGCTTACAGAGCTCTACCAGTCTACTCATTTGTTTTTGCAGGCACTAGTCTACTCATGTATTTTGCAGACACTGGTCTACCCATTTATTTTTGCAGGCACTGGTCTACTCATATATTTTTGCAGGCGCTGGTCTACCCATTTGTTTTTGGAGGCAGTGGTCTACTCATTTGTTTTTGGAGGCACCAGTTTACCACCAAACTGCCTTTTACCACTGAACAGCTGTAGGGCAGCCCTTTGAAGCCCCATGGGAAGAGTTTAAACAGTTTTTCCTTATAGCCCATCAGCTGGGACTCAGGAGGCAGCAAAAGATTGGGGGTGGGGCCAAATAAAAGGTAAGAATAATGCAGGGAGGGGGGTGGGTGGGGGCAGAATCGGTTAGGTGATGTCATATCATCACCGCTACCGGCTTGGCGGAACTGGGCCAAACCAGGAGGAACCCACCACTGCAGCAGTTCAATTGTCACCGGATCAAGGTTGACTCAGCCTTCCATCCTTCTGAGATCAGCAAAATGAGAAGCCAGATTGTTGAGTTCAATTGTTCTGACCTAGGCTTCCTGAGTCATTAAAACACATGAGTAATACCAAAAACCTCTTTTATTGCAACAGCTGTGAATTCTGTTCATTCACAGATGAGTCCTAATTAATTATAAAGAATCCTTCAGGAGAAGTCCTTTGGGATAGTCACCCACCTTTATCTCCCTTGGCACGCTGCTAAAAACCTAATTGACAAAGCCACAAGGAGTCCAGAATCAAACAGAGCTTCAGGCTTTAAGCTGAACCAAATGAACAAACGGTGCTTCCTGCAAAGGCCCATGTGTCTTTGCTCCTCTTTAAAGTCTTATGGGAGGGACCAATCATCTCCCAGCCCTACTCCTGAGTCATCCCTTTTGGTTTAGCTGTTCTTGCCTTCTGGCAGCTCTGCGCATGCACGCACTAGGAACAGGTTCCCCTTGTTCCTCTGCCTCCTGAGGTCCGAATCTGGAGGCTCTGGAGGCAGCACATACCTCCCAAATGGCCCTTTCTCTGCCTCCAATGCAGAGCCTTCCCCAGACTCCAGGACTGGCTCATAGCCCACCCCAGCCTCCTCACTGTCTGACTCTACTGTCAGCTCTGCAGGCTGCTGGCGGACCACAACATCAATATGCTGACTTAGAGAAAGCTGTAAAGCACTGTGAAGTGGTATATATAAGTCTAAGTGCAATTGTTATTTATGGCGTCAGGTCCACATCTGGCCCTTTGTCTGTCCCTGTCCATCCCATGTAGATTGCTTTTATTTATTTGTTTGTTTGTTTGTTTGTTTGTTTGTTTAAATTTTTATACCGCCCTTCTCCAGCAGGACTCAGGGTGGAGTACAGCCATAATAAAAACAACATATACCATCAATTAAAAAGGTTTAAAACACATTAAATAATTTTAAAAAAGCCCCCAAATTAAAATACCCAATTAAAATTCCAATTATTTTGTCAGCCCAGCCTGTTGGAATAGTAGAGTCTTAAGGGCATGGCAAAAGGTATGGAGGTTGGGGATCCTACGTATCTCCGGGGGCAATTCATTCCAAAGGGCGGGAGCCCCCACAGAGAAACCCCTCCCCCTGGAGGCTGCCAGTCGACATAATTTGACCGACGGCACCCTGAGGAGTCCCTCTCTGTGAAAGCATACTGGCCGATGGGAGGCTATCGGTGGCAGAAGGTGATCTCGTAGATACCCAGGTCCTAAGCCATGGAGCGCTTTAAAGGTGGTAACCAACACCTTAAATCGCACCCGGAAGACCACCGGGAGCCAGTGCAGCTCACGCAAGAGAGGTGTTACATGGGTGCGTTGTGTCGCCCCCATAATCACCCGCGCGGCCACATTCTGGACCAGTTGGAGCCTCCACGTGCTCTTCAAGAGGAGCCCCATGTAGAGAGCATTACAGTAGTCCAGACGGGAAGTGACGAGGACATGAGTGACCATGTGCAAGGCATCCCGATCCAGAAAGGGATGCAACTGATAAATCAGGAGAACCTTAGAAAGCCCCCCTGGCCACCGCCTTTTATTTTGAAGATAACTTTTTCTTTAATTTACATAAGTGTGTTCATGCATGGCTATGCATTTTCACAGCCCTATTGGTTCAGCCCTCCATAACAGTTCCAGTTTCTCCTGTGGCCCCTTATGAAAATTAGTTGCCCACCCCTGATTTAAAAGCAAGTGTTATTCTAATAAAGGAGAATATTTGTAGCTTAGGGTTGAAATGAGGGCTCCTTGGTGTTCTCTGAGATTGCTTTTTTTCTTGCAGGCTTTTTGTCACCCAAACTAGGTCCTAGTCAACAAAAACAAGCAAACTCAGAGATCACCAAGGACCCCTCAAATATTATTCTATTTGCATACTCTGGGCCCATTTCTCCAAACACAAAGCTAATAAAAAAAAAGTGTACAAAAATAGAAACTGATTTTAGCTCTGTCTTGAGACATTGTATATAGCAGGGGTGTCAAACTCAAGGGCCGCTGGCCAGATGTGGCCTGCGATGTGGTTGGACCCAGCCCACAGGGCCATCCTGGTTTACCCATGTCACTTTGGCCCAGTCTACCCAATGCAAAAAGGAAACATGCCAGAAGTTTGAGGAGTGGTGTCAAGCTGGCCACACCCATCCAACTGGCCATGCCCACCCAGTCAGCCATGCCCAGTGTGGCAGCAAGCTAGCCACACCCACCCAATCAGCCATGCCCCCCTAGCCTCCCCCCCTGTGGTCAACCACAGCTCTGATGTGGCCCTCAATGAAATTGAGTTTGACACCCCTGGTATATAGGTAGTCTTCTCTTTACAACAGTCCATTTAGTGTCTATTTGAAGTTACAATTGTACTGAAAACAATGATTTATGGCCAAAATTTGGAGCAGGTACTGTGTTTCTCCGAAAATAGGACATGTCCCGAAAATAAGGCCAAGCCAGATTCTTTGGGTGGGCATAAATATACGCCCTACCCTGAAAATAAGCCCTTGTGAAGGGATCGGCGTGACCAGCACAGGAGGAAGCCTTTCCCTTCCCCAGTCAGCTAATGGCAGCTGGGCCCCTTAATTGCAACCCGCAGATCAGCTGAGGTGGTCGGGAGCTGCCTCTCATACTCTTTCCCCCAAGCATTCTTGGTGCTCGCCCACCTCCCATCCATTCATCCATCCATCCCCCTCACCTTTCTAACTCCTGCCCTGCTTGCAAGAGAGCAGCCGCCGGGCATTTCTTGCCATGTGGTGCCCACCCAGCATTGAGGATGGCTTCCCCTGTGGCTTCCAACCCCAGCTGGAAGCCACTAGAAACAGATAAGACACCAGTTGGGCCAGTCCCCATGTGAGACTGCAGCTCCTTTCGCCCTTCACAGCGTCTCTGCCACGACTGCCAGAAGACTCTCTGTCCTGGCTCCTGGAAGACTTGGCAGCAGGCGGCTGGCCCGACCGGCGTCTTCTCCATTTCCAGCAGCTTCCAGCCAGGTGCTCACCAGCTTCGCCCAGATTGACATGGTGAGGCCTGGAAGGCGCAGAATTGGGTGAGGGAATAGGTGCTCACGTGGCTTGCCACCTTTGGGCCACTCGCATTCCCCCCTGTAGGAGGGACAGGGCTTGATGGCACACAGAGGGAGCCTCTCTATGCCAGACCCCCCCAATAATAAGGCCATATTTTGGGGATCAAAAGAAAATAAGACCCTGTCTTATTTTTGGGGAAATGCGATACATGTTTAAGAATGTTATCATTAAGACTATTATGAAAAGAGCTACAATGTTTGGGACTACAATTCCCTTTCATTGGGAAGGACTTGTTTTTTAATCATTTTATCTGGGGCTATTTGCAATGATCACTGTGCTTAAAGGAGAAAAAACAGTAAGAATCTGTAGTGAACAAATTTATGGTTTTATTCTGCAACAGCTTTTAATTCTTTAGAAAAAAATTCTAGGCTTGTTATAAAGCCACTATTCCATCAGGTTGATCCCCCTGCCTGTATGAAGAAACAAGAACAACCTTCTGGACCTTACAGAAAAGTTTTGGCCTCATAAAAATCTTAATATATTATACAGAGAAATTACCTGTACAATTATGCTTTGTATTACAGGATAACCCATTGCCATCTAGTGGTTAATTTGTAAATGGTCACCATTGCCTGCACTGAAATATCCAGAAATAAAGATCTGATAGCCTCCCGATATTCAGATATTGTTCTCAGACATGTTTCTCCATTTCTCATCCAGGGAAATATAATATTCTGCCTTTTTAGTATTTCTCAAAATTATTTTTTTTTTTAAGTTTTAAAAACAACTTTATTTGAATATAAACAGATAAAAAACAACAAAGTCAAAAGTCGTAAAAACAGTCTTAAACTAAAATCAAAGTACATTTCAGTGTTATTTTTGTTCTATTATTTACTATGCAAAGGCTTTCTATCTATAGCAATTCAATATATAATCATATATAAACATTTATTTCCATTTACCATGGTATTTTTATATTGACGGTGTAGTTTTATTAATTTTAATCTCTCGATGTATTTATCATCTATTTTTTTTTCCCCTTGTTTTCCAATCCATGTATACCATCGATTCCAAATTTGATAGAAGCGTGAGTCTTCTTTTTTTTTTAATTTAAGAGTTAGTCTATTCATCTCTGCGCACCAATATATTTTTTGGATTATTTTTTCTTCTGTTGGCAACTCTCCTAATTTCCAATACTGGGCTAGGGTTATTCTTGCTGCTGTAATTATATGTAATATGATATATTTTATTTCTTTTTTAATTTCTTTTTTGAATATACCTAGTAGAAAAATTTTGGGCTTTAAGTCTAAATTTTCTTCTGTTATTTCTATTATCCATTTTCGAATCTTTGTCCAGAATTTTTTTATTTTTGGGCATGACCACCAAAGGTGATAGAATGTTCCTGGGGTTTGTCTACATTTCCAACAAATCGGGCTACAGTTTGGGTACATTTTCGCTAACCTAGCTGGAGCCAGGTGCCATCTATACCACATCTTATAATGATTTTCTTTAAATGTTACTGCTTTAGTTATTTTACAATTGTTTGTCCAAATCGTTTCCCATTCTTCTAATTTTATACTCCTTCCAATATTCCTGGCCCAGGCTATCATTTGGCCCTTGACTATATTTTCTGCTTGGTCAAATTCAAGTAAGTATTTATAAATCTTTGAGACTAATTTTCCTTCTTTTGTTTCTAATAGTTTGTCAAGTTGGTTGGGCTTTATTTCAACGCCTCCATCCTCCCTGTCTTTTTTATATCTGTTTTGTATCAACAAGTATGGCCACCAATCAATTTTTATGTCTAAATCTCTGAGTTCTTCTCGGGATTTGAGTTATTTAATTCTTCTAGGAGAGGGGTAGGTGCTAACTTTCTACAATGGAAAAACATAATGAAAGCTTGTGGAGTTATTAGAAGACTTTTACAAACGCAAATCTCTTTGTTCTGTTCTACTGCTGTGTACAAACAATGCTGTTTTGTTAGCCAAGTACCCAGGAGCTTTTCAATTAGTCTTCATTTAAATGAAGCAGGGAATTGTATGAATCTGAAAATTCAGAGACTAAGCCAGTTTTGTTGGATAAAATAGAGTATCAATAGAATGAAATAGAATGCATGCATGTGATACATAAATGGCAAAAAATAATGTAAGAAGATGAAGTTTTAGA
Organism: Masticophis lateralis; assembly: GCA_030761175.1. NCBI lineage: Eukaryota > Metazoa > Chordata > Lepidosauria > Squamata > Colubridae > Masticophis > Masticophis lateralis. The sequence goes on from JAUDYJ010000003.1 coordinate 8,486,676, forward strand.
AATAGGATAGGATAGGATAGGATAGGATAGGATAGGATAGGATAGGATAGGATAGGATAGGAGAGGAGGATAGGATAGAATTCTTTATTGGCAAAGTATGATTGGACACACAAGGAATTTGTCTTAGTGGATATGCTCTCGGTGTACATAAAAGAAAAGATACGTTCATCAAGAATCATAAGGTACAACTCTTAATGATACTCATAGGGAACAAATAAGCATTTAAACCGTATTAGGAAAAAGTCAATATATATTGTAAGGATACTAGCAACAAGGTTACAGTCATACAGTCATAAGTGGGAGGAGATGAGTGATAGGAATGATGAGAAGATTAATAGTAGTGCAGACTTAGTGAATAGTTTGACAGTGTTGAGGGAATTATTTGTTTAGCAGGGAAAAAACTGTCCTTGTGTCTAGTTGTTCTGGTGTGCAGTGCTCTATAGCGTCGTTTTGAGGGTAGGAGTTGAAACAATTTATGTCCAGGATATGAGGAGTCTGTAGATACTTTCACAGTCCTCTTTTTGACCCGTCTAGTATACAGGTCCTCAGTGGAAGGCAGGTTGGTAGTAATTGTTTTTTCTGCAGTTCTAATTATCCTCTGAAGTCTGTGTCTGTCTTGTTGGGTTGCAGAGCCAAACCAGACAGTTATGGAGGTGCAGATGACAGACTCAATAATTCTTCTGTAGAACTGGATCAGCAGCTCCTTGGGCAATTTGAGCTTCCTGAGTTGGTACAAAAAGAACATTCTTTGTTGTGCTTTTTTGATGACATTTCTGATGTTAGGTGTCCATATTAGGTCTTGAGATATGATAGAACCTAGAAATTATGTTTTTAGTAAATAGAGTAGTAGATGGAAAAAAATTAACGATATGTTAGTCCTGGGAGAAAGTTGGTGGGTCTGTTTCAAGGAATGACTATTGGTCAAAAGAATAAAAATCTCTTGTGATTAAGAGTGTGTCTCTGCTTGCTTTGATTTAGGAAATCCTATCTAGATATATCAGGGGAAACATAAAAGTATAAGTTCTAAGAATAAGGCGCTTCAGAAAAGAGTATCGAAAGAAGATACTGAGTCAAGAATAAATAGGTTGTACAGTAGATTAAATACAAAAGTGAATGACCAGCATGGAACAACAATATTGAAAGGGCTTGATCATTTGAAGGCTCAATTCGCAAAATAAATATATGAAGCAGTATTAGAACTTCACATGCTCTTCATAGAGAAATATAATAGATGGATTGACAAAGCCTTATTAAGACCAATACTTGGAATACAACATTCAGTTTTGTTCACCACAATTAAAAAAAAAAGATGTTGAGACTCTTGAAGGAGTCCAAAAGTAACAAAAATGATTCAGAAGTTGTGGGTGCTCCATCACTCCTTGGAGGTCTTCCAGTCCAACACTCTGCTAAGCAGGAGACCCTATACCATTTGAGACAAGTGGCTCTCCAGTCTCTTCTTAAAAACCTCCAGTGATGGAGCACCCACAACTTCTGGAAGCAAGCCGTTCTACTGGTTAATTATTCTCACTGTTAGGAAGTTTCTCCTTAATTCCAGGTTGCTTCTCTCCTTGATTAGTTTTAAACCATTGGTTCTTGTCCAGGGGTGGGTTCTAATTTTTTTTACTACCGGTTCTGTGGGCGTGGCTTATTTTGTGGGCGTGGCTTGATGGTCATGTGACAATTCTTTAGGATTTAGCAGAGGTACTGGTCTACCAGGCTTCTAACTGCTTGCAGAGCTATATGGTCTACCCATTTGTTCTTGGAGAGTCCCATTTGTTTTTGGAGGCACCGGTCTACCACCACACTGCCTTTGAACACTGATCAGCTGTAGGGCGGCCCTTTGAAGTCCCATGGCAAGAGTTTAAACAGTTTTTTTCCTTCCAGCCAATCAGCTGGGACTCGGGAGGCAGCGAATAGATTGGGGGCGTGGCCAAATAAAAGGTAAGAATAACACGGGCGGGGCGGGAGGGCCCAGCTCCCGAACAAAGAGAACCAGTTTGGTGACGTCATATCATCACCGCTACCAGCTTGGCTGAACCAGGCTGAAACAGAAGGAACCCATCACTGTTCTTGTCCTGCCCTCTGGTAGTAAGGTGTTATTTTACTAAGGTTTTATAAAGTGGTACCTTATGATTTTGATTCTATGCCTTTCGTTATACAAGCAAGGATTGTATTAGCTTTTTGGTTGCTGACACACACTGCTGGCTCATATTAGGTGATTGTCCACTAGGACTCCAAGGTCCCTCTCACAATTACTGTTTATGAGCCAGGTTTCACCTAATCTGTACTTGTACCTTTGGTTTACTGGCCTAAGTGCAGGCAAACCTTAAATTTCATTTTGTTGGATAGGGTCCATTGTTCAAGTCTGTCGAGATCCTTTTCAATCCTGAGCTTGTCATGTCATTGTCACGAGCTGTTCTTGACATTGTCTTTCAACCTTCTAGATGCTAAGTAATTCAGAAAAGATAGCAGAGCAGATCAGCAAAGACGTTGGATGGCTCTGCTCCCACCTCCTAGCCGTGTGGACCCAATTTCTGGCAATCGTAACCCTACATCCTGACGTCACAACGTACCTTATTCAAGAGCATCACACTCTAAGGGTAACCTTGCAGAATTCTGATGTGCCCAACTTAGAAGGAAGTGATACAAATTCAGGTTGAAGTGTACGGTGTTAATTTTGAGGCTGTTATGGGATTGCTTTGAGATACAAACTTGAGAGTCAATTACCAGGAGCCTGGTAGCTCAGCAGACTAAAAGCATTGTGATTCACACCAGCTGTCTGCAATTACTGTAAATTCAAATCTCACCAGGCTCAAGGTTGACTCAGCCTTCCATCCTTTCTAAGGTAGGTAAATTGAGGACCCAGTTTGTGGGGGCAATAAGCTGACTTTGTATAAATATACAAAAGTATGAAGGCTATTGCTTAACACATTGTAAGCCGCCCTGAGTCTCCGGAGAAGGGCGGCATAGAAGTCAAATTAAAAAAAAAAAAGATTAATACGTTATTATTCTTGATCAAACACATTGTTTAACAAAAATTGTTCTGTTGTTTCAATGCCAACTGGAAAAAATTCAATTGTGCACAGTTTTAAGGGGTGACAATTTTCATCAGATTAGTTATTATGATTATGATTATGATTATGATTATGATTAAAATAAGGGACATGTAGCTATGTAATTCATTTATTCAGTCTTGTTTTGAACTCAAGTTGAGTTAAAGGCTGATTCCCTCAGAATAACATAATTTATCTAACTTAGCTCATTTTTTTTAATCAATAAAAGACAGAGAAACACAGGGATTCTTTTCTTAGCTCCCGTGACGGATTGGGGGGAAGTGGGGGGGGGGGGGAACCACCAACATAACTTTCATGGGGAAATGGGGGAAAAATTAGAAATTGTTTGGTTTCTCTATCAGCTCTATATCTTTTAAAGCCTTTAGCAAGCAGATAAATAAAGATTTTAGCAGGATTTAAAAGAGCCATTAACCAGATGACAACATGAGGAAGGTAGGAAGAGGATAGTGAGAAAAGGAAGGCTGATGTGTTTGGGTGACGGGAGGCATCATGCCCCACCCCCACCAGAAACATTAATGTGATTTGCACACTTTTGAACTGACCAGAATAACAGAGTGGGAAAGAACCTTAGAGGTCTTTTAGTCCATACATTTGTCCGAAATGGTAGAGGGCAGTATTAACGAACCTTTTCGGCACCGAGTGCCGAAATGGAATGTGCACGTGTGGGGGAGCACTGAAAAGTGGAAAAGCAGTTCCCTGGCACGCGTGTGCACACTGGGCAGCTGAGCTTCCAGTTTCCGGTGTGCGCATGTGTGTCGGTCACTTGGTCTTCCGGTTTCTGGTGCGCATGTGTGAGCGAAGACCAGCTGGCCAGTGCACATGGGCGTGCCGAAAACCAGAAGTTCGGCTTCCTGGTGCACATGCACACCAGGGAGCTGCTCTTCTGATTTATGGTGCTCCCTTGCACACGAAGACCAGCTAGCCAGCACACATCTGTGTGCTAGAACCCGGAAGAGCAATGGGCGTGCCCTGAGAGATGGCTCTGCATGCAACTTCCGGGACACGTGCCATATGCTCGCCATCACTGGTGTAGGGTTTACTGAGCATTGGACAGCAAGTTTCCTGAGCAGGGGGTTGGACTAGAAGACGTCCAAGGTCCCTTCCAACTCTGTTATTCTGTTATTCTGATCATTACAGAATCTCACATGAAAAGTGATAGGTACTGAAGGTGTGTTACCATGCAGGGAGTCTGCAAAGCTCCTTCTAAACTCTTTTTGAATTAGGAATAGCCCCAGCATTCATACCTTATATTCACTGAACATCAGTATGGGTTATGTGCTTTGATGAATATCTAATCTTTAATTTTTAAAAAAAGCACGATTTTGAGATTCACTTGTCCAAACAAAGAGAAAGAAGGTTAGAAAAAAATGAACAACAATGTTTGACTCTGATTCTAGGTGGATTGGTTGCATGAGACAGGACAGCTTGCTTTGAAGATGATATGCATTGCTCTATGTTTCTCCCCTAGGTAAAGAGATTTTCGGAGGCCTTCTTTTACGCAGAGCATCAGAAATGTGCTGCAACAACTTTCCAGGAGAGCCTGTATGTAATTTTCAGTGTCTTCCTTCCATCTCACATCTCCTCCTCCTCCTCCTCCTCCTCCTCCTCCTCCTCCTCCTCCTCCTCCTCCTCCTCCTCCTCCTCCTCCTTAAATATAAATGTTTGTCAGGCTTCTGAAGGATGCCCTAATTAAATCATGAGTCTTGAGCCAAGCTTCAAAAAAAAAAAAAATCCAGTTATTTATTAGGAGCTTCATGTCAGCATATTCCCAAGTGAAGCCAGCTCTGACCCTACGTAATTTATGCCCCAATTATGACCCTGTTTCCCCCCTCCCCCCCCAAGGTGTGTCATCAATCACATTCTCCAACAGAGCAATTTTGTGGGTTGTAGAGGTCACTCCCCTCTGGCTGCTGTAGGTAACCCTGGGATACAGCCTTGAGAGCGATAAGCATGGAATGTGAATCTGTTTTTGGTTGCTGTGCCATTTCTCTGATTTCCCATCCACCGCCATCCCGGCCTATGACAACTCGAGAGCAGGCTAGGGATGCTTCGCAAGTTGACAATGTTCTTCATTCTGGTCTGTTATGTGGATGTTTGGGTGGTTTACGGGTGGAAAATTGTGGTAGGTGGGAGTGTGTTTGGGGATTGTTATGTGTGTTGGACTTGGTTTTTGGGTGTTAAGTGAATTTCATTGTATGGGTATACTGTGTATACACGTACAATGACAATAAAGTTGTTGTTGTTGTTGTTATTGTTGTTGTTGTTGTAATTTTGTAATTGTAATTTTATTTCTATACCGTCCTTCTCCCGAAGGACTCAGGGTGGTGCACAGCCAATTTAAAAACACAGAGTATACAAACATCAAAATTTAAAAATAATTAAAATTATTACACAATTTCGGCCCAAATTAAAACCCAAAAGTTTAAAACACCCAATTTAAAATCATTTACACAGATAGCCCGGACTGGTAGAACAGTAGGGTCTTGAGGGCACAGTGAAACACACGGAGGTCGGAGATCTTGCATATTTCTGGGGCAGTTTGTTTCACAGGGCAGGAGCTCCCACAGAGAAGGCCCTCCCCCGGGGTGTCACCAGCCGATATAACTTGGCTGATGGCACCCTGAGGAGCCCCTCTCTGTGGGAGCGAACTGGTCGGTGGGAGGCTACTGGTGGCAGGAGTCAGTCTCATAGATACCCTAAGCCATGGAGCGCTTTAAAGGTGGTGACCAATACCTTGAATCGCACCCACTGGGAGCCAGTGCAGCTCGCGCAGGAGAGGTGTCACATGGGCACAACGAGTCGCACCTGTAACCACCCATGCGGCCACATTCTGGACCAGTTGGAGCCTCTGAGTGCTCTTCAAGGGGAGCCCCATGTAGAGAGCATTAGAGTAGTCCAACCGGGAGGTGACAAGGGCATGAGTGACTGTGTGCAAGGCGTCCCGATCCAGAAAGGGTGAACCTGATAAAAAGCCGCCCTGGCCACGGCCATTATATGTTCTTCTGAGGACAGCTGTGCATCCAAGAGGACACCCAGATTGCGAACCCTCTCTGGAGGGCAAAGATTCACCCCCAATAGACAGCGATGGCACCAGCTGAATATATTGGGATGCTGGAAGCCACAGCCACTTGGTCTTGGAAGAGTTGAGTCTAAGCCTATTTCTCCCCATTATAATAATTACGGGGAGAAACAGGCTCAGACTATTATATTATTATTATTATCAGGGTCACCTGAGTGGTGCAAATTGTTGTGGAGTCTTCTTGGACAGTACTTCTTGTTGTAAGTACTGTCTTTTAGTCTGGAGATAGATAATGTCATATCCCTCCCCTTCCCCTCTGTTGAGAGATATGGTATATGCAGTAAAATGCAGTGAGCCATGTGCAGATCTGTACATTGGGGAAACAAAAAAACCACTTCATAAATGCATGGCATAACACAGGAAAACAAATCTATCAGAACAAGATTCAGCAGTCCATCTGCATTTAGAAGACAAAGGACACTCTTTTGAAGGCAGCAAAGTTCACATTTTGGACAGAGAGGACTGCTGATTTGAAAGGGGTCAAAGAGTCCATCTATGTCAACATTGAACAGCCCTCTCTCAACGGGGAGAGGGATACAACATCATCTATCTCCAGTCTATAACACAGTCCTAAATCATGTGTATTCCATGGAAAAGATGGTAGAGTTTCCAGCGAAAGTGTGAAATTCACTTTTTTCCCCATCTCATTACTTCATCCTTGTTACTCTTTACTCATTTCTTAACTTCCAATAGAACTGTCACCTTCAAAAACAATTAACTGTGGGATTATTGAAAACTAACTGGAAATTAATAGGTGAAGAGGGAAATATCCCTCCCCCAAAGTAGAAGAAAAAAACTAATGATGATGAAAAGCTACATTTTCTCCATCTCCTTCCCAACAGCATCCAGCATCACAACCAGATTTCAACCGAAGTTCGATATTCTGAGTATTTGACCCGCATGCCACCTCTCCCTGTGGAATGCCTGGACATTGATGGAGACTGGAACACGCTACCAATTATCTTTGAGGACCGATATGTTGATTTCCCTTATCAAGGTGGGCAGGGGTAGGAATTCCTTTTCATTTCTGGGAGCTTTTTCAGCGTTAGCACAGAATGAACCATTCTGACCTGTGAAATGCCGCAGTTACTTAAACACTGTTATTAGTGAGACTGAATTTGTCAAGCCACGTGTGCAAGAAAGCCAATTGTGTCTGTGATGGAGAATCAGTCTGACAGTCAGAAGACATGATTTATATTCTTTAATTTCACAGCATATACTGTGTTTCCCCGAAAATGAGATCTCCCCGGATATTAAACCCATGCACTAAAATAAGCCCACCCCCAAAATATTTAAATGCATGTGCAGCCAGTCCCTGCCATTTCCTCTGGTTAGGGTTAAGGAGACAGAGCTGGAAATCAGGTAAGACGGCAAGAGGAGCTCCGTCTTGCTCCCTGCGTCCCAAATTTTTAGAAGCCTGGCACTGTGACAAATCAGCCATCAATAGGCACACAGACATTAACACCATTTATAGCAGTGGTGGGTTTATTTATATTTATTTATTTATAATCGGACTTATATGCCGCCCTTTCTCTGCGAGATTCAATAAAAGCAGTCCAGATTAAAATTCAGACACTAAAAACTAAAATTCCCCATTAAAACCCCATTCAGTCCAGGCGGGCCTGGCAAAACAACCATGTTTTAAGGTCATGGCGGAAGGGTGGAGTGGAGGTGGTCTTAGAGATTCTTTGGTTGGCTTCTTTGGCAGTTTCTTGATTGGAGTATTGTTTACTTATTTTTTATTTATTTTTTTATTTAATTTGATTTATATGCCGCCCTTCTCCGAAGACTCAGGGTGGCTTACAATGCATTAAGCAATAGCCTTCATACTTTTGTATATTTTATACAAAGTCAGCTTATTGCCCCCACAAACTGAGTCCTCAATTTACCTACCTTAGAAAGGATGGAAGGCTGAGTCAACCTTGAGCCTGGTGAGATTCGAACTTGCTAATTGCAGACAGCTGGAGTTAAATTACAATGCCTTAGTCTGCTGAGCTATCCAGGCTATTTAGAGATTTAAATTGTGCGCAGTCTGATAGTTACCCAGAACTGAGAATTATGTACCAAGATCCCTCAGTTCTATTCCCCGCGCCCCTCCACATTATCTTAACTGTCTCTCACTGCCCACCCCACTATAACCAATCAAATTCATGTGAGATGTTTTCATAATGGTCAGTCCAGGCACAGCTTGGTATGACACTCCCTCCTCGTTCCAGCTGGGTGACCTTGGAGCAGCTTCTCGAGAGGGTACAGTCTCTACTTTCGCTTTCCCCAAACATTTCGTTCTATATCCCCACTTCCCTCCCCCCCACTTCATGGCAGTCTGTCACTGTCTAACAGTGAAGCACAGCAAGCATAAGGTGACAGCTGAAGGGGAATCTAATGCATGATTGCAGAGGGAAAGCACTCCCAAACGAAGCAAAGAGCTTTTCAGTCATCCTAGAATTCCAGACCTGAACCATGGAGTTTTGTCCCAGGAAAGCAGATTCTAAGTTAATTCTGGGAAGATTTTTTTTTTTTTTAAGAGTGAATGCTGCTCAACAATGAAAGCAATTATCCACATCCTATTCCCTGGATATGTTTATGGGAAGGCTATACATCCATCTGTCAGGGATGCTTTCTTTTGTATTCCTGCTCTGTGATTCTATGTGCAATTTTTATGTGTGCGTGCAATTATGGTTTATGTGCAATTACATTGTTCCACTCGGGAAAAGAAGCAATATTCAGTTCAAAGTTAACAGGGCCTGGAATAGGATCTAGTTTCTTATGCCTGAGGTTTTATTTTTTTTATTTTTTTATTTATGTCCCCAAATTCCATTTAATTAAAGATAGTTGTACAAAGAGTGAGAAAAATGTCAGAGAGAAGGGAGGGGGAGGGAATGAGAGGGAGAATGAGAGGGAGAAAAAAAATCAGAGAGAGAATGAGAGAGAGAGAGAGAGAGAGAGAGAGAGAGAATGAGAGAGAGAGAATGAGTGAGGGAGAATGAGAGAGAATGACAGAGAGAATGACAAAGAGAATGAGAGAGAATGAGAGAGAGAGAGAGAGAGAGAGAGAATGAGAGTGAGAGAGTGAGAGAGAGTGAGAGAGAAAATGCGAGGGAGAGAGAGAATGAGAGAGAGAGAGAATGAGTGAGGGAGAATGACAGAGAGAATGACAGAGAATGATAGAGAGAATGACAAAGAGAATGACAGAGAATGAGAGAGAGAATGCGAGAGAGAGAGAGAGAGAATGAGAGAGAGAATGAGAGAGAGAATGAGAGAGAGAGAGTGAGAGAGAGAATGAGAGAGAGAGAATGAGAGAGAGAAAGAATGAGAGAGAGAATGAGTGAGGGAGAATGAGAGAGAATGACAAAGAGAATGAGAGAGAATGAGAGAGACCTTGAGAGTGAAAGAGAGAGAGAGAGTGCTGTGTTGTACAGGGACCAACAAGGTTTATGAATTGGAACTGCCTTCTTTGAAACTGTAGTGTTGTGTAGTTAGGATCGTAACTGAATTCTTCCACAACCATGCTTGCAAAATTCAACAGCCGGCAGCCTCTTTATTGACCATGGTACCCCTGTGTATCCCAGGAACTCTTTCTGAAGCTGACCCTTTCCCTATTCTTCCCCAACCTTCCTTGAGTTGGTGAGAAGCAATATAGGCATATATCCTCTGTCTATGGATCAGCTAGTCTAATCATGTCCTCTTTCTCTAATTTGTGAGGAAGGGGTTCCCAAACATGTATCCACCCTTTAATTTGGGGAAAGTGCCTTTGGATGCACAACCCCTTGCTCATTCACAATGGGGTATGGATCTCCTTGGAACCTTTTACACCTAAAGCATTGTGAATGAGACACGAGCAAAATTTCATGGCTAATTCACTTGATCAAGTGGCCGAAATGAGTCTATCTCCTGAGTCCTTTTTCAATGAGCACATGCCGATGATTGATTGATTGATTGATTGATTAAATTTTTATACCGCCCTTCTCCCAAAGAACTCAGGGTGGTGTACAGCCACAGTAAAACAGTATGAAATACAAAATTTAAAAGCAATTTAAAACAGATTAAATATTTTGGCCCCCCAGTTAAAAACCCACAAATTTAAAGCACCCAATCCAAATTCTTATTAAGCCAGTCCAGCCTGTTGGAATAGCAGAGTCTTAAGGGCACCGCGAAAAGTACGCAGGTCGGGAATCATATGTATCCTCGGGCGCAGTTCATTCCAGAGGGTGGGTGCCCCCACAGAGAAGGCTCTCCCCCTGGGGGTCGCCAGTCTATATTATTTAACTGACAGCACTCTGAGAGTCTGTCTCTGTTGGAGCGTGTTGGTCGGTGGGAGGCCATTGGTGGCAGAAGGCGATCCTGTAAGTATCCGGGTCTTTGGGGGGGGGGATTTTGAATTCCCCCCCCCCAAAAAAAGGGAGAAACAGGACAAATTAAAGAAGAGTTAACAGCTTTGCAGAGCACTGAAAAAGGCTCAGCATATACACAGGCCAAGGAAAAAGAAGCTAAAATGCAACTCGTACGAGTTCAAGCTTGTATGGCTCAAAAAGAGGGGAAGTGCGAGTTGTAGTTTACAATTTTGTATGCCAACGTGGCAGTGAATGGTCCTTGATTCTCTCTGGATTTTCTTATTTTCTTGAAGACATTTTATTACTAAACTAGATTACATCATCAGTTCTAGTAGGAAGTGGGATTTGCTCTCAAGTTATATTCTAGTAACTTGCTCTGCCAGTGTTGGTGGGGATGGTCTTAGAGGTTCTTTGGTTGGGCTGTTTACTGTTAGCTGGTTTCCTCGATTGGAGCATTCTTTACTTTTTGATTGATGGTCTGATATTAATCTTGAAGTTAATCTATGCTCATCTGGACATTGATTGGGGAAGTATATCTGGACATGTGAGTGTCAGATTCCCAAAAATCACTACATTGAGGAAGGTGGTCATCTAAATCATAATGTTAGGGTTCTGAGTAATGCACCCATTGAAAGCAGAACTCCGAGGCAGGTAGATTCCTCAAAGAACATGTTTATTGGATACATCATATTGGCACAGCCAGTGAAAACCAACTCTAACAACTCCCACCATTTTCACCTAATTAAAAGAGTAAAAATCCCCCCTCCTAGGTATCACCAATCACTTTTTCCAATGAAGAAGGATGGCAGGCTCCTCTCCTCCTTCCACAGACACCTGTTTCGATGACCTTGGTTCCCACAGGAAAAGTTTTTGTTTTCACTGTAGCTGTGCTATCTACTCCCCTCCTCCCTTCCCCCTCTCAAGCTTCATGGCAACTATGAGGCAGCACCAGATGCCAGGTTTGCTTCAGAGTTGACACATACATTGATGTTCAGTTTTATAGTAATCTCATTTGGGTTTGGGATTAGGATTTTCTTATGCTGTCATATTCTTGATGCTTCATGGTTCCATTTTTCTTTCCTTTTCAGTTCAGGGCTTAGACATTTTGTCAAACTACATGATTTCTGCAGTGGACAATTCACAAGTGGACCTTGACAGAAATGAAGAGCATTCCTCAACCAACAATATTGCTTTAGCAAAGGGGGACTTCAGGAACAGAATGCCTTTCGTTATACATACGGATAGGATACATAGAAATTTGGTGTTTCCTTTTGGCTACTCAAAAGGTGACTCTTGTACGGACAAGAATTCCAAGGCTCAATCCATGACTCAGGTATATACAATGAACGGAAATGTCCAGTCCTACATCACTCAGAAAGAACTGGAGAGCAATGTGATATCTAGCTTGCCATCAGATCTCCTGGAAGATCCTTCAAAAAACTTTAAGGGACCAATGAGCTTTACAGAAAACAATAATAGGCTCACTACAGAGGTGTCATATTTGGATATGGACCCAGTGTTTAAGACCGCTCACCAGAATCAATCAATGCTTGTTATGAATGCTCAGTGCGACACTGGAAATTATGAACCTCCTAAACATGTGGATGGGATTAGTTTGAACCAAGCAGCTCAAAGGGATTGTTGTGAATCTACTCTTGCTTCGGACAAACCAATGTTCCCTGAGACACCGGTAGATCAATGTAGTGAAACTCAGAGGACCTTTGACGTAATTTCTAATTTCAACTCCATTCCAACAACTCCGACAACAGTTGTGGAACAGTCCAAGTCACACCTGAAGGAGCATGACATGGAAAAGCATGGAGAGGTCTTGACCTCAACTGTTATTAAGAGATCTTCATCCGTAATTTCAGACTCAGGAATTGAAAGTGAACCCAGTTCCGTGGCTTGGTCTGACGGAAAGAGCAAAGCCTTGGAGTTGACCAGTGATCGAGAGATCCTTCACCAGCTAGTCAAAAGGCATGCAACTCACCGGAATTCCCTAGAAGGTGGACGCACAGAAAGCAATACAAGTTTGCCAAATGGCATTCAAGCCTCGCTGACTTCTATTAGCTCCTTGCCTTATGAGGAAGAAGAAAGAGAAGTGGAGCCCAACAAATTGACCAAATCAATCTCTGCTCCTCAGATAAGCAGTCCCGAGGAACCTGCGGAAGTCAGGGATATCTCCACACCCGATCAAAACATCTTGGGTGGGCAGTATGTGGAAATAGGAAATGCCAGAATGGTCTCTGTGGGAAATATTTTGGCCCACCAGGATGGAGATCCTCAGCTGCCCGGTGCTTTGATGAAACATCCCAAATCTGAGTGTAATACTGCTCACTTACAAGGAAGTGTTCATGGCTTTCCTGAGAAGGACCGTAATTTGGAAGCCACAGGGGGGCTACTATCTCAAGTAGAATACCAGTTGCCAGAAGAGAGAAGAGAGGATGACCATTTAGAAACAGCCAATCATTATTTGGATACAAATGTTTCTAATCTGGAAGTGTATCGCGAGGATGTAAACTTGAAACATGACCACAATTTGTACGCCGCCTTCTCACACTGTGAGAACGAGATGATGGACTTTTGCTATACCCATCCCGACTCAGCAGACTTGGCCTACGAATTGAACTTCACCCAGGGGAACTCTGCTACCTCTCTGGTCAACAGGGACAATAGAACCGGTGGTAGAGACATCACACGTTCACAGAAAATTGAGCTGGATGACCGATCTGAGTATGGATCGTGCAACGTTGAGCTGGACAAAAGAGATCTGAAGATTGTAGCCAATAGCACCGGGTTTCATTCTGCAGTGCCGGAGACCTTGGTGCTTGAGAGTAAGAAGGCCCTGGAGATAGTTAATTTATCTGTTTCTTGCACAGCCACCTGTCTGCCCTTTTCTTCGGTTCTCAAAGAGACCCCTCCACTGACGGTTTTGTCCTCCAAGCAGGTCACTTCTCCTATCACTCACCAACCAGTAGGGTCCTTTGGGGTCATCTCTTGCGAATCTAATAAAGTGGGGGAAGAAGACAATGAACAAATGCTCAAGTAAGGATTGACTTTTTTTAAAAAAAATGTTTTATAAAAGTATCAATATGCTGAACATTTGCACAGTACAGATGCTAAGGTGCTAAAGATGATACTGAATGTAAACATATAGTATCTTCCTTCCTTCCTCCCTCCCTCCCTCCCTCCCTCCCTCCATCTGCTTCCTCCCTCCCTCCCTCCCTCCCTCCCTCCCTCCCTCCCTTCCTTCCTTCCTTCCTTCCTTCCCTCCCTCCCTCCCTCCCTCCCTCCCTCCCTCCCCTTGTTGAAAAAAAAACAATAGGAAAAACTTACTTCCTAAATTCTAACCCTCAACTTTATTTTGCAATGGTTTTATAGAAACATTGAGCCTGGTTGTGAAATACAGTACATTTAAAATATATATATTTAACCTTGAGACCATTTAACCTTGAGGGCAAGTAACTCTTCTGTAGGATCCATGAGGTTAGGAATAGATGTTTTATAAAAGTATTGATACGCTGAAATTTTGCATAGTAACAGATCCTAAGGTGGTAAAGATGATACTGAATGTAAACATATAGTATCTTCCTTCCTTCCTTCCCTTCCTCCCTCCCTTCTCCTTCCTTCCTCCCTCCCTCCTTCCTTCTCTTCCTTCTCCTTCCTTCCTTCTTTCCTTCCTTCCTCCTTCCTTCCTCCCCCCTCCTCCCTCCCTCCCTCTCTCCCTCCCTCCTCTTGTTGGAAAAAAATGGTAGGAACAGTCTATTTCCAAAATCCTAACCCACAAGTATTATTCTGCGATGGTTTTATAGACATATTGAGAATGGTTGTGAAACACAGGGAAAAAAATCTTTAACTTTGTGACCACCAAGGCATGTTACTCTACCATTGGTTCCATGTGGATAGGAATGCAACATATAGGTTAGGCCCCTTTAGAAGCTTCTTAGCAGCATCAGTGGGTACTTCACTGCGCCCTTGTGCCCCTCATTCATCTTTTGTGGTTTTCCAGGGTTCTCTGCACTGTATCCTTCCTAAAATTAGGCAAGTGGGGTTCCTTTATATAACCTGTCTCCATTTACCATAGACAAGAGCACAAATACACTGTGTTTTTTGACATTGCTGAATTGATATTGCACCTAAATGTGGGAATTTAAGGAATGGAGTTTGCACTCAGATTTGAACAACTAAATCAGTCCTGCTTCTCCGCCACTGAGATATCTGTTGTCATTAACCCAATGGTCGAAGTAGTTACATCCTATCGATATTCAGCCTTGTTCAGCCTGTGATTTATTGGTGTATTCTCCAGTTTCTATCAGGCCAAAGAAACATTTAAAAAGGAACTGAAGATTGAAGGATTTCTGTACAGTGACTTATCCATACTAGCTTCTGATATCCCATATTTTCCACCAGAGGAAGAGGAAGAAAATTTGGAAGATGGGATTCACCTAGTGATCTGTGTCCATGGGCTAGATGGTAAGACAAACCCGCACCCAACACACACGGAGACACACAAACACATGTGTGTGTGTGTGTGTGTGTGTGAGAGAGAGAGAGAGAGAGAGAGAGAGAGAGAGAGAGAGAGAGAGAGAGAGAGAGAGAGACTATCCCAAGGTCAACCACCTAGCTTTAATATTTAATCAAGTCTAGAACAAGGGACGAAATGGCTCAGTGGCTAAAACACTGAGCTTGTCGATCAGAAAGCTCGGCAGTTTGGCGGTTCGAATCCCAAGTGCCGCGTAACGGCGTGAGCTCCTGTTACTTGCCCCAGCTTCTGTCAACCTAGAAGTTTGAAAGCACATAAAAAATGCAAGTAGAAAAATAGGGACCAGCTTTGGTGGGAAGGTAACAGTGTTCTGTGCGCCTTTGGCATTCAGTCATGCCGACCACATAACCATGGAGACATCTTCAGACAGCACTGGTGTCAGAATCCTGCTTATTGTCAGGTATGCTTCCTTCAGTATCCAGGAAAGGAAGACCCAGACTTCATCATAGGTTAAAGACTGGTACTTTTACTAGATATGAAATGAACGCAATCATGGAAAGCAGGATTCTAAGGCAAAAAGCGCGAAAGTTACAATTAGAAAGCATCCCCTCCCACTGTCCACCATAAATCATCCAATCCAAAGGTCTCCCAGAGGTCAGGTGGGAGCAGACGTCTGGTCGTGTCAGCATCCAGGAATGCAGTGTCCGTTGGTCTGATAACAGCTTAAGAACTGGTTTCGTTTCTCAGAATTTACAAAGCCCCGTAAGCCTAAACCCCCCTCCCTCCGTTTCTATGACAGCCGAAGCAAGCCAAAGCTAGCGAGGTTGACAGCTGGCTCTTCAGCTTTGAAACAGAGATGAGCATCACCCCCTAGAGTTGGGAATGACTAGCACATATCTGCGAGGTAAACCTTTACCTTTAGAATTCCCATTCTCCTGGTATCTAGTTTGCTGCTTTAACACCAAACTACCTGTCCATTTCCTTCATAAATATGAACTACTAGTTATAAGTAGAGCAACATATCTATCCTATGTTGTAAAGGAGTCCAATCTTGACTACATAGAGGGACACAAAGATGTATCCAAAGGATAGTTGGATCCAAATCTTTAACTTTTTGGTTTTCCAGGTAACAGTGCAGATCTTCGGCTGGTAAAAACATTCATCGAATTGGGTCTCCCTGGAGGGAAACTGGACTTCCTAATGTCAGAAAGGAACCAGGTATTTGATTTACTGGTTTGTTTGGAAACTTGATGTCTGCATTTCCATCTTATAAAGAAAGGTTTGATATAGGTGAAAAGTGAAATTGTATGGACATTGCCATAAATTACTTCTGCAACAGCAAAATATTATTATGGCAGTAGTTTCCATTACGAAACATTTTGGATTTGTTATTCCTTCATTTCTGTTGGACTGTTTTGAGGACATCTTCATTACATTTGCATGAATGTCATTACTGTCATTTCACAAGCATTTTCTACTTCCTAATTTGTTGATTAAGTGCTTTTTATTGCTTTTGTTAACATGGTGGCAGCAACAGAATTGATTTCATGAGTTATTCTTAGTAAGCAGCACCATCTTCCTAGAATATTCCATTTCCTTCATAAAATTCTGAAGAGCAAGATTGTGGCTTCACTGCAAAATTTCAAAATACCCCAAAATAATATACGGTACCTTTGAGAGCAATCAGAATCAGGTCTATTTTTTATTTTATTTTTTTGCCTCTCCAAACACTAGAACAAGAAACTGTTGTTTCAAGTCTCTGTTCCCTCAACGTTCAGCTCTTAGGAACATGAAGAACGGTTACAGGAACTGGCATGGCTAGTCTAGTGAAGAGAAGGACCATATTTGAGTGGCTGCCACAGAGAGGAGGGGGGTCAAGCTATTTTCCAAAGCACCCAAAGGTCAGACAAGGAATAATGGATGGAAACTGATCAAGGAGAGATTCAACCTAGAAATAAGGAGAAGTTTTCTGACAGTGAGAACAGTCAACCCATGGAACAGAAGCTGCCTTTGGAAGTTGTGGGAGCTTCATCACTGGAGGCTTTCAAGAAGAGAGTGGACTGCCATTTGTCAGAAATCTCCTGCTTGGGATGGGGATTGGATTAGATGTAGGTCATCTACAAGGGTTGGAAGGGACAAGGTCCCTTCCTGTTAATCTGTAATCCCCTCCTTAGCTAACTTGTATTGAGCAGGCTGATGGCCATGAAGGGTACAATAAGCACAGAGATGGGTTCCAGCAAGTTCTAACCAATTTTGGAGAATCGGTAGTGGAAATTTTGAGTAGTTCGGAGAACCAGTAGGAAAAATTCTGACTGGCCCCACCCTCATCTATTCTTTACCTCCCAAGTCCCAGCTGATCGGGAGGAAATGGGGATTTTGCAGTAACTTTCCCCTGGAGTGGGGAGGAAATGGAGATTTTACAGCATCCTTTCCCTGCCACGCCCACCATGCCATGTCCACCAAACCACACCCACAGAACCGGTAGTAAAAAATGTTGAAACCCACCACTGAATAAGCAATATATCGTCCTTGATATATAAAGGCCAGAAGCAACAGATACACCAGAAGTTAGGAATAGAAAAGCAGGATAGGTTAAGTTGAAACAGCATTTTTCTCTCTCTCTCTTTTTTTTAAAAAAAATTATAATTTTATTCATAAACATTTTTGAATACAGTGTATTGTCAGGGTATAACATTTACAAGAAAAGAAGACCAGAGAAAAGACAACCCAAAATATCAACCCATAAACTGATAACAATAATAATACATTAATAACACATGTACTGATAACAATAGTAATAATATAACCAAGTAATTTTAACTAAGTTTCTTTTTAAATTGGCTTATTTACATTTTTATTAATTATAGTGATTGTAGTTATAGACCATCTCTATTTTTAATACATACATTCATAATCTTTCTTCCTCTAATCTCTACCTCTTATCTCTAACCACTCATAAAATCTGTTCCATATCAAATAATATTCTGTGATTTCTTTATCTTTTATTTTTAAAGTTACTCTGCCCATTTCAGCACAGTCTAATTTTTTTCTAATTACTTCCTCATCTGGCAGGGTGTTCTCATTTTTCCAGTATTTTGCAAATATAATCCTTGCTGCTGTCAATATATGTAAAACAAAATATGTGGTCCCTTTATTGAAACCTTCCACATTTTTTTCTCTCTCTATGTGCTGCCCTCTGGCTTCTGAAAATAGACATCTACAAATTTTGTCTGTGTTCTCTGTAATTCAGTGGATTCTTTCATTTCAAAATATCAGGGAAAAGTGAAAATATTCAAAGGAAATACCGTATTTTTTGGCGTATAAGATGACTGGTTATATAAGACGACCCCTACTTTTCCTGTTAAAATATAGGGTTTGAGCTATACCCACCATATAAGACTACCTCTCTTCCAACACACACCAAATAAAAATTAAAAAAAACATCAGATCTGATTTCAATATGGTAATTTTAATTCAAATGCTTATGACATGCAGGTACTTAGCAGGAAAACTGTCACTTATAAACATATAATTGACTTGGCATGGCCAAGTCATTGTTACTTCTTTGCCCTTCTTTAACCTACAAAACACAACACAACTGGCTCACCCACAACGTAAAAGCAGCTGTGCTAGACCCAAAATAGCCCCTGCAACAAGCAGGAACCTCACACAGCCCCAAAAAGCCCCCCAAAACAACTTTCACACTTTACACACACAAAATTCCACATACAGCTTTGTGAGATTTTGTGTGTTTGTGTAGTTAGAGTGAAACACTACAGAAACACACTAAATCTCAGAAAGCTGCACAAATTTTATTTTAATTTATTTTTATATAAAAGCAGCTAAATTTAAAACTTCCTAAACTTTAAATGGCTAGGTCTAAAAAAAGGACAATTAAAAAAAAACCCCAATTAACTATTTTTTTTAAAGCTCCCAAAGGGGGAAAAAACTTACCCAATAGAACAGGGGTCTCCAACCTTGGCAACTTTAAGACTTGTGGACTTCAACTCCCAGAATTCCTCAGCCAGCTTTGCTGGGAGTTGAAGTCTACAAGTCTTAAAGTTGCCAAGATTGGAGACCCCTGCATTAGAAGGTACAAGGCAGGCAGGAAGGCAGGCAGGCAGATAGAGCTGCTCACCGATGAGCTTGATTGCAGGCAGGGAGATTCAATTCGTTGCTGATGCAAGGCAGGTGTTGCGACCAGCAGCTAAGGTAAGCAAGCTGGAGGCTTGGAGGGAGGATTTTTGCTACCAGTTAGCAGGGAACTCCACTGGGATCGTCAGAGCTTGGCTCATCAGAGTCATTTAAAAGAAAAAAAAGGCTCTGATGATCTCACG
This sequence comes from Masticophis lateralis, assembly GCA_030761175.1. Lineage (NCBI taxonomy): Eukaryota > Metazoa > Chordata > Lepidosauria > Squamata > Colubridae > Masticophis > Masticophis lateralis. The sequence goes on from JAUDYJ010000003.1 coordinate 8,505,980, forward strand.
GCTCAGCTGGGCATGGGGAGCAGGGGCAGGGATTTTTGCTACCGGTTCTCTGAACTGCCCTCCGCCATAGTTTCAGCACGCTGTATACCAGCTTATAAAATGACACCCAGCATATAAGACGACACCTGACTTTTGAGAAGATTTTCATGTGTTAAAAAGTCATCTTATACGCCAGAAAATATGGTAATTTATGATCAGTTCAGGCAAAGAAAAAAAAAATCAGGAGTCTTCGTTTAGTTTATGATTCTCTTTCATGGAACAGAGGACCTGAAAATTGGATCAATAAATATTTCAAGTAACCAATTAGGATGTCTCGTTTCTCTACAAAGAAGTTGCATTTTGAGCTTTCGGGCATCAGCCATGCTTCTTAGCATGTTGGGTGTCTAGGGAAGATAAAGATAAATTGCTCTTTCAAGCAGAGCTCAGTTCTGGGTGACTTCATTTCCTGGGAGACTTGGCAACCCTACGGAACTGATTTACCCTTGTCTTGCCTTTCTGGGTAGTTGTGTAAAATTTTAAGAAATTCATCTTAAAGTTGATTTATACATTAATCTCCAAATAAAATTGATTTCCCAGATTAGATTTGATAACATCAGAGGTATGCACAGAAGATTTTCACACATTAATTCCTTTAATAAATTGTATCTGCTCAATTCAAAATTCCTTGGGTGAGACCTACTGTACCTACTGTGGCTTCCTGGAGGTAGTTGACCACTTCCTTCTCCTTCTCCTCTTCCTCCTCCTCCGCCTCCTGTTTTTCATCTTCATCTTCATCTTCCTCCTCCTATTCTCCTCCTCCTCCTCTCCTCCTCCTCTTTCTTCTGTTAATTGTAATCTCAAAGCATATATGGTGTAATTTTATTTCTTTCAATTCTTGTCTTAGAAGCTTGTTTCTTCATAGAATAGAATAGAATAGAATAGAATAGAATAGAATAGAATAGAATAGAATAGAATAGAATAGAATAGAATAGAATAGAATAGAATAGAATAGAATAGAATAGAATAGAATTTTTTTATTGGCCAAGTGTGATTTACTCATAAGGATTTTTTTTTGGTGTATATACTCTCAGTGTACATGAAAGAAAAGATGTTCATCAAGAATCATAAGATACAACACTTAATAATAGTCATAGGGTACAAACAAGCAATCAAATCATATTAGGAAACAGTCAATACAAATTGTAAGGATACAAGCAACCAAGTTAGACTCATACAGTCATAAGTGGAAGGAGGTGATGGGAACGATGAGAAGATTAATAATAGCACAGACTTAATGAATAGTTTGACAGTGTTGGGGGAATTATTTGTTTAGCAGAGTGATGGTGTTTGGGGAAAAAAACTATTCTTATGTCTAGTTGTTCTGGCGTTCAGTGCTCTATAGTGTCGTTTTGAGGGTAGGAGTTCTTGTCTGGAGAGATGCCAACTTTGGAAAATATTTCCCCCAACCTTTCTCTTTTCACAGACAGATACTTTTGCAGACTTTGATACCATGACGGATCGCTTGCTGGATGAAATCATTCAACACATTCAGCTATACAACTTATCAATATCACGTATCAGGTAAGAAGGATAAGAAGAAGGAAATGGGCTATGAGACTACATTGGGATCATTTTCCTGATGTGAGAGACTGTGGGGAAGCTAGGAGGAAAATGTTAGTTCATTCTTCCTGAATAGAAACTCCCTTACTTCATGAATGTACTGCATCTAGTTTTGGTCACCACACTATAAAAAAGATGTTGAGACTCAAGAAAAAGTGCAGAGGAGAGTAACCAGGATGATTAGAAGACTGGAGACTAAAACTAAAGCATAGGAAGAAGGGTTGCAGGAACTGGGAATGGCTAGTCTAGTGAAGAGAAGGACCATGGGAAACATGATAGCAGTGTTCCAATATCTGAGGGGCTGCCACAGAGAGGAGGGGGGTCAAGCTATTTTCCAAAGCACCTGAAGGCCAGACAAGGAATAATGGATGGAAACTGACCAAGGAGAGACTCAACCTAGAAATGTGGAGGAACTTTCTGACAGTGAGAACAATCAACCAATGGAACAGAAGTTGCCTTCGGAAGTTGTGGGAGCTTCATCACTTGAGACTTTCAAGAAGAGATTAGACTGCCATGTGTCAGGAATGGTATATGGTCTCCTGCTTGAGTGGGGGGTTCGACTAGATGACCTATAAGGTCCTTTCCAACTCTGTTAATCTGATCTGAATCTGATCTGATTGGAAAATCAGTTCTGGTGGGATAAAATATGGGAAAAGGCATTTTAAAGAGACGAAGTTGTCTTAACAAACTTTGTACGACTGAGGCTGGGAAATTCCTATTGTAGTTATCAAGATTATGTATTTATTCTACATTAGTGTTGAAGAGTGATGGTTTTGGTTTGAGTTTTGTGCCTCAAGTCAGGCTTGTCCCATTTTTTTTTCCAAAAGGCAACTGGAATTTCTTGGGTTTTTTTTTTCCCCTTTGAAAATGTTTCACTTCTCATCCAAGAAGCTTCTTCAGTTCTTTAGATGTTCTTCTGGGAAAAAAAAAAACCCAAGAAAATCCAGTTTCCTTTTGGGAAAAAAAAAAAAAAGAAAAAAAAGAAAAAAAAAACCTTTGTGACAACCATGACCTGGATGATTGATAATCTCCATAGACATCAGGTCAGCCTGGATTCCTGGTTACCGAAGTTTTCCTGGCAACACTTTTAAAGTGGTTTGCCGTTGCCTTCTTTTTATGACTGAGGAAGAGTGACCAGCCTAAAATCCCCTATCGGTCTTCGTGCCTAGGGACATGGTAGAAGTCAACGTCATCCCATTTCTAGTCTGCTGCCTTTAATCATTACACCAAGCTCCATTATGCAAAAGCCCAGGCAGTGGAGGGCTGCATCTGGTTTAACAACCAGTTTGGTGATCGCACACTTTGAGCCCGCACCTAACACACTTGCACACAGCATTCAAAAAACAGCAATTTGAAGCTCACCTGCTCACCTGCTAAGGCAGCCCGGGTAAGTAGATCAGTGGAGATGCAGAAATCAGCTGTGCTAAGCGACTCAGCTAAGCCAAAAAGAAGGAAATATAGGACAGGATAGGGCGGGAGCGGCTGGGCAGGGCCAGCTGATCATCAGACGTACTGTGTACTGCCCCAGCTATGGATCCCAAAGTATGCAGCAAGTCCATTTAAACCTTAGTTTACTGAATAAACCAGTCTTTTACAACAACAGCTGTTAATTAACTGCATTAACAGCTGCCAAGAATTCAAAGAATAATAACTGAAAGCTTACTATGGTTGGCAGAATGCCCAGAAGCATTTTGCAGGAAGCTGATAAGATAAGCAAGACAAGACACGAAGGTATATGAATGAAGTTGTTCCCTGCAAATTGCTTCAGTCGGCGTTCCTCCTTAAATAGGCTAAAGGAGTGGCCAATTAACCCCAAGCCTTACTCTCGAGGAGACCTCCTCCTGAGGAGCCACTCCTGCCTTTTGGCAGCTCTGTGCGCCCATGCATCGAGAAGAGGCTCCTCCACTTCGTCCTCTTCACTTAAGGGAGCTTCTGGAGGTTTTGAAGGCCCTGGCTGAATCCCCACCTCTGGCACCACATCTTCTCCATCCTCCTCATTGTCTGACTTGGGTGCCAGCTGCACAGGCTGCTGGCGCAGCACCACACCAGCCTCCTCGCTATCGGAATCAGCTACTAGCTGCACAGGCCACAACATACTGGTTCACCCGAACTTGTCCGAACTGTCAGCAGCCCATCACTGGACCCAGGTTTCTGGAGAAGGCTGTAACACTGAAAGAGGTGAAAGAAGACGACAACTCAATTGCAGTGATGAGGGGTGCACTATTGGAAAACCCAAAGGACCATATTAGGGACAGTTTGTTATGGAGAAAAATCTATCCATGTCATCACTAAGAGTTAACATTAACTTGATGGCACATAATCAATATGCCTCTCTCTCTCTCCCTCTCCCCGCTCTGTGTGTGAGTGTGTATGTAGAGAGATAGAGAGAGAGAAAGAGTTGGGGGTAGAGAATGTTTAAATTCCCATACTTTTCAGAATATAAGATGCACTTTTCCCACCCTAAAAGAGGGTGCAAATGTTGGTGTGTCTTATACAATGAATAAGGCCATTTTTTGCCTCCTGAAACCCTACCCAGAGTGTCCCATTTTTGCAAAAATGGGACACACAGAGGGTTTAGGAGGCCTGCAGAGTGCTCCTGGGGGCTCAGGAGGGCAAAAACCAGATGCACAGAGGCCAAAAAGTTTTTTTTTCTAGTCTGAAAAATACGGCATGCAAAAACAAGTATAAATTGTATTATTTGCATTTTGTAGCTTCATCGGTCACTCGCTTGGTAACGTGATCATCCGATCAGTACTGACCCGGCCCAGGTTTCGCTATTACCTCAATAAGCTACACACCTTCCTGTCCCTCTCCGGACCGCACCTGGGAACGCTGTACAACAACAGTACTTTGGTTAGTACAGGTAAGAGTCTCTGAAATCATCCATGGGTAGGGGCTGAAAGAAGAAATAGGTGTGGATAGAATAAAAGGAATAACATATGATTACTTGATAGCAGTGTGTCATAGATATTATGATGTTGAATTCTCAGGCATCTCTCTTAATTGAGTGTGGTTCTTTTCCAAGCATGATTTTCAAAGAGCATCTTTAAGAAGATTGGTTGAGAAGACAAGAATTTCAGGACCCAAATTCTTTCTCATGTAAACATGTACCATATTTTTCAGAGTATAAAATGCACTTTTTCCCGCCTAAAAGAGGGTGAAAATTGGGGTGCATCTTATAGACTGAATGTAGCCAAAAACATGAGGCACGGTGGAGGTGATAGTCTGTGGCAATCCCTGAAGCCTAGAGCAGCTGATTGGGGGTATTCTGGGAGGCCGATCCACCCACCAATCAGCTGTTCGTGCTGAATCAGGCTGTAATAATGTGTTGAAGCTGACCTGGCTGTTTCGCTATTTGCTGCAAGGACGTGTCAGAGTTTGCAGCAGCAATCACAGCCAGAAAGCACACACAAGTAACTGATTCAACAGGATTCAATAACTTCTCTTTATATATAATATAACACATGAAGTAAATATACAATACCAAAAGCAGGTTTTCAAACACAAGCAAAACACAAGCAGAGGAGAGGAGTTTCAGTTTCAGTCTTAGTTTCAGAGATCAGCACAGCATGCAGCTTTAGAACAGTTGACCTAAGCCATGCCCAGGCTCCTTGCTGTCTCCTTCCTTGTTGCTCACACAGCAAATACTGTTTCAGTTTCCAAACAGCCCTCAACTCTCTCACACACTGACAGAATGCTAGCCACATGAATACCAATGGATGCTGGCAAGCAGAGGCAGAATTTTTTTTCTTATTTTTCTCCCCAAAAACTAAAGTATGTCTTATATTCCGGAGCGTCTTACACTCCAAGAAATATAGGGTACATCTCTTATTACAGTTAAGTCCATATAATGAGAGCTAACATCCTTTGTGCTATTAATCAGTGAAGGATATCAAACTGCAAATAAATAAAGATTACTAGATGAGTAGGAAGCGGAGCTCGGCCCCTTTCTTCCATAGCTCTCATTAGTCAAGCTGCTTTATTAAAAGCAATAAATAAAGTATTCCCTAACAAAATTTACAGAAACAAAAAAGATAAAATACAAATAGAAAATAACGAAGTGGTCCTTATAACTGGGATCACTTTGGCCTTTACTTTACACATATTTACACATACAACTATTACACAGAGAACGGTGTGATAGCTCGGGGTAAAGATGCTGGGTTTTTTGGTTGGAAAACTGGCAGCCCAGGTTTGAGACCCGAGTGCCATGCAACAGGGTGAGCTCCCGTCCTCACTCCAGCTCCTGCTAACCTAGCCGTTCGAAAGCATGCAAATGTGAATATATAAATAGGTACCACTTTGGTGGGAACGTAACAGCACTTAGTGACATCATGCTGGCCACATGACCGGGAAAATGTTTTCAGATGTCACTACTCATTGGCCTTGAAACGGAGATGAACACTACCCCTATAGTCGGCAATTAGTAACAGAGTAAAATCTGCAGGGAATCCTTTTTATATTAGCCCAAATGTCATTTTGCACATGCATAGAGTCACGCCCCCCTCCCCAAAAGGAGGGCAAAAACGTAGTTATAAAAACCATCCTTATAAACATTGGGGTTTTTTTAAAAAAAAATTTAAATTTTAAAAACAAAAACATAAAACACATCTTTTCAAAATGAAGCTTTTGCTCTGGTCACATGTTAAAGCAAATCATTAACAAATCTTATTTTTCGATTAACACAACTAAATATTTTAAACAAGCATTTCCCTCAAATCTATCTATGTAACTATGCCATTATCCCCCCAAACCCGTTACTTAAATCTTAAATCCTGACCAATTATCAATCCATTTTTCTCTTTCATTTGCTTAGATGGATATATTTTAACAATATAAATCATACAATTATATCAAACATTCCAAGAATATTTAATTTCAACATACCCATTTTATTTCTAATTATTAAACTCCAAATTTATACTCTTTATTTCTATTATTAAACCTAACTTATTCATTTTATCTTAACTATCACTCTCAACATACTCCTCCTCACTTTAATTATCCCACTTCATTTTATGTTTTCCTAAAGAAACCCTTGTCTTTATCTTTATTGTTAAACCAATCATTTTTATTTCTTGACTGTTAAAACACAGCATAACCATTTATTTTGGCTGTTACACAGCATATCCTTTCTTGCCTTATAAACATTGTTTGATCTCTATTAATCATTTGTTGAGTATGTGAAATGCAGATAACAAAATTGCCATCTTTCTGAGTCCATAATCACAATTAAAAAAAAAAATGAATCCCTCCACAGTAATTGGTCTGATGGCTGTTGTTCTTACAGATCAATTCTTGTTTTTTTTTTCTCTCTCTCCCTCCCTCCCTAGGTTTGTGGCTGATGCAAAAGCTGAAGAAATCTGGCTCCCTTTTGCAGCTGACTTTCAGGGACAATGCCGATCTGCGGAAGTGTTTTCTTTACCAGCTTAGCCAAAAAACAGGTGGGTTCTTTTGAAACAGGTAAGAATGTACCATGCCTGACCCCTTTTGATAGAAAGACACTGTTAAGGATATTCTTGGCTAATAACCAATGTTGTGAGTTATTGAGCAGATTACCCTTTGAATTTATGCACGAAAGCAACTGAGAATGATTGTGGATAATAACAGTTCACATACAAACAAACTGGGTTTTGATAATATTTTACTTTTAGGGGAAAAGCAAAATCATAGTCCAAAAAACATTCCAAGTCATACACATATAAAGTGAGATAAAGATCAGTCCAGAGATATTTTCCAATATAAAGTCTTCTTACCAGTTGTAGGAAAATACAATAAAACAGATCTTCTTTAGTTTCATTCAGGAACACAGCTCAATATAAAAACAGTCAATAAATATTAGAAAAGCAATAAATAGCCATGATCAATCAATGATCATGCAGAGAGTTACAGCATATCAGCAGGTCATATGGCATAGAGTCCACACAAACCATAATTCAACTCTCCTTAAATACATTGGCTACAGAGCTCAGCCAATCAGGATGCAGGATGATGCAACACAGTTTTTTAAGCTACATAATAGCTTTCAGCTACAAACACACAATGTTGGTTTATATATTTCCTGACCAACCAGTTGAGCAATAACAATTTTCTAACAGACATCAACGACATGGGAAAGTGGTTCTTGTATAACAGGGACAATAGCACTAAAAGAAAAAGTGACTTATGACCATTTGTCACACTTATGACCATCACAACATCCCCCCCCTCCCCACATAGGATCAAAATTCTGATGCTTGGCAACTGATTCAGGTTTATGACCGTTGTAGTGTCCCAGGGTCATGCAATCATCTTTTGCAACCTTCTGACAAGTAAAGTCAATGGGGAAACTAGCTTCACTTAACAACCAGGTTACTAACTGAATAACTGCCATGATTCACTTAGCAACTGTGGCAAGAAAGGTCATAAAAACGGGGCAAAGCTCACTTAACAAATGTCTCACTTAGCAACAGAAACGTTGGGCTCAATTGTGGTCGAGGACGTCCTGTATATCTCTTACCATGTGATATTCCAAAATTATCATGCAATGGGAAGAACCTAACCCTACTCGTGTTTTTGGATGTAGGAGTTAGTTCCTCAACTTTCTAATCTGAAGAGATCTGCCATCTCTCTCTCTCTCTCTCTCTCTTTCTCTTTCCCTCTCTTGTCTCTGTTTCTCTCTCTGTCTCTCTATCTCTGTCTGTCTCTGTTTGTCTCTCTCTCTTTCTCTCTCTGTCTGTTTCTCTCTCTGTCTCTGTCTCTCATTGTCTCTCTCTCTGTGTCTCTCTCTCTTTCTCTTTCTTTCTCTCACTCTTTGTCTCTCACTCTTTCTCTCACTCTTTCTCTTTTTCTCTCTCTCTGTCTCTCTCTCACACACTGTTTTTCTTTATCTCTCTGTCTCTGTTTCTCTCTCTCTTTGTCTCTCTCTCTCTCTTGTCTCTCTCTGTCTCTGTCTCTGTCTCTCCCTGTTTCTCTCCCTCCCTCTCTCCCTCTCTCTCTCCCTCCCTCTCTCTCTCTCTCTCTCTCTCTCTCTCTCTCTCTCTTTGTCTCTCTCTCTCTCTTTTGCAGGTCTTCAGTATTTCAAAAATATAGTCCTTGTCGCTTCTCCCCAGGATCGCTATGTGCCATTTCATTCTGCAAGAATCGAAATGTGTAAATCCGCCTTGAAAGACAGACATACAGGTGAGAGTCTCCTTGAATTGAGGTATCCACTGCATTCGATTCAAATTTCTAAGACTACTTTATCTCCCAAAAATAAGATGGTGTGACATCAGCGAGGGATTAGGGTTGAGGCTGTTATTTGGCAAGCTAAGTGTAATTTTCAAGAATAACCTCCCCCTATTCCTGAAGAGAAAAGTTTTTGATCCGTGTGTGCTACCTATGCTGGTGAAACATGGGCACTAATATCAGAATTGCTACAAAAAGCTACAAGTGGCGCAAAGAGCTATGGAAAGATACATGCTCGACATCACATTGCAGTATTCATTTGAAAAGGAAACTATTCTATCTACCCTTGTTTTTACTTCATTTTCAGAAAATGCATATGGGCCTCCAATCACATTTTTTCCTTTATGTTCTCTTGAAGGGTACTGTTGTGACCGAGGCCCACATAGTGATTACCAAACACAATTCAGTCCTGAACAAACTTATTTTATTAATAAATTCATTCATTCTCAGCTTAGTCCAAAACAATTTCTTCATAACCAGTCCTATGGCCCTTTCACCAACCTTTGATGTGTTTGGCAACCTGCCAAAGGCTTTTCTTGGCAAAAAAAGTTCAAGAGACGCTGACAAGAAGCACTGGAATCAATGTTGCTTTTCTACAAAGAACCCAACAGCTCATTCCTGTTTTTTTAAGCCTTATGGGAGTGGCCAATCATCTTCTGGCCTTACTCCTGAGTCGTCCTTTTTGCTTCAGCTGCTCTTGCCTTCTGGCAGCTCTTCACATGCGTGCACTAGGAACAGGCTCCTCCTATTCCTCTGCCTCTTTGCTGTCTGCCTCTGGAGGCTCTGAAGTCCATGTATTGCTCCCAGATGGCCCTGGCCCCATCTCTGCCTCCAATGCAGAGCCCTCGTCTGGGCCCTCCCCAGACTCCAGGACTGGCCCATTGTCCTCCCCAGCCTCCTCACTGTCCAACTCCGCTGCCAGGTCCACAGACTGCTGGTGGACTACAACAGATATAGAGTAGGGATATCAAACTTTTGAAACAGGATTAATACTTCATTGGGTAACCTTTAGCATGAATTATGGCCTTACAAGAGAGTGGAGAGAAGGTGAGAACAGTGCAGACTGAGCAGGCTACTCAGAGGGAGAGTGCCCTGCCCATCTGAAATGAGGACTCTCGATGTTTGAACTTTCCAAGAGTCCTTGCATTCTTTTTGGCTTTCTGGCTTAATTACCTGGATCCTTTGCTTCCTTTACTCCTTGATTTGCCCTGCCTTGGTGTACACAGCTTTGGGCTGGACTATTTGCAGCCAGAGGCTGCTTGAGGTGTGTGTGGTGGTTTGTCATCACTTTGCTCTGGGACTTGCCAGAAGTGTGGGAGCATTTGGGGAAAATTGGAGCAATAAAGGGGCAGTTTGAACTGCCAGTTGCCATTATCTCTGTGCCGTGCCCTGGGTCAACACACTTAGAGAGGGCCGTAAAGCTCTGTGAAAGCAGTATTTAAGTCTTTTTCTTTCTTTCTTTCTTTCTTTCTTTCTTTCTTTCTTTCTTTCTTTCTTTCTTTCTTTCTTTCTTTCTTTCTTTCTTTCTTTCTTTCTTTCTTACGTTTTAAAAACAAACCTTTATTAAGACTTTAAAAAACAAACATTTAAAATACACAAATTTCTTAGTCAAACAAAAAAAGATAAACAAAAAAAAACAAAAGGCAAATGTACTTATACTATTACTCAAGTTCACATATTAAACTAATTTCCATATCTTTTTTTATATACATATACATATATACATATATACACTATTCCAACTATATCCATCTGACAGTGCTGTTTTTAATTGCATCAATTTCTTCTAGATTCCATCTTACTCACTATTCCTCTTCCTCTGTTTTGTCCATTGATACCATTTATTCCATATAGTATAATAATCTGAGTCCTCCTTATCTTTTAATTGTAAAGTTAATTTGTCCATTTCTGCGCATGCAAATATTTTCTGTATTACTTCCTGTTCTGTTGGCAAGCGATCACATTTCCACAATTGCGCTAATGATAACCTAGCCGCCGTGATTATATGTAAAATTAAATATTTGATATCTTTTCTAATATTTCCTTTGATCATGCCTAATAGGAAAACCTCAGGTTCTAATTCAATTTCGCATTTTGTTATTTCTGTTATCCATGTTTTTATTTTGCTCCAAAATTTCTTAACTACTGGGCAGAGCCACCAAACATGATAAAAAGTCCCCTGTGTTTTTTTACATTTCCAACAAGTTGGATTTACATTTGGAAACATTTTGGCTAGTCTTACAGGAGCCAGATACCACCAATACCACATTTTATAATGATTTTCTTTGTAGGCTACCGATTTTGTCATCTTAAGATTGCTTTCCCATACCCTTTCCCATTCCTCTAATTGTATATTATGCCCTATATTCCTCACCCACGCTATCATCTGACCTTTGACCAATTCTTCTGCCAAATCATATTCCAATAAATATTTGTAGATTCTTGAGATCAATTTCGCTTCTTTAGATTCTAGTAATTTATCCAATTGATTTTGTTTTATGTCAATTCCTTCTTCCTCCTGGTCTTTTCTATATCTTATCTTTATTTGTGAATAGGGCCACCAATCAATTATTATTCCTTGATCATAAAGTTCTTCTCTTGATTTCAATTGTCCCTGTACATCTAATATTTCTCTGTATCTTAGAATTTTATGCTTTGTTAATGTATTAGGGTAGGTTATTGCTTCTATTGTTGATAGCCAACCAGGGATTTTCATATAGTGTTTAGATTTAATCTGTTGCCATGTATTTATTAGAGATTTTCTGATGGTATGATTATTGAAATGTTTGTATGTTTTATTTCCGGGGCTCCATATAAAGGCATGCCTTCCCTTCATTAGATCGTGTCCTTCCAGATTCAAAAGTCTTTGATTATCTAAGGTTATCCATTCCTTGATCCATGATAGACATGCTGCCTTATAATATTTTTCCCATTCCGGGAACCCAAATCCACCTCTCGTTTTATCATCTTGTAATATCTTTAGTTTTATTCTTGGTTTTTTCCCCTCCCACATAAATTTTGTAGTTATTTTATCCAGGTTGGTAAAGAATTTTTTATCTAATTTTATTGGAATCGTTTGGAATAGATAAAGGAGTCTTGGAAGTATATTCGATTTTATCGCCGCTATTCTCCCCAACAAAGTTAAATTTAATTTCCCCCATTTATTTAAATCTTCCCTTATTTTCTGGACTAAGGGTTCATAGTTATTTTCTTTTATTGTCACAGTTTTAGCTGTCAAATTTATCCCTAAGTATTTTACTTTTTTAGTTGGCTGTAATCCTGAGTCTTTTGATAATTTATCTACTTGTTTAGCTGTCATATTTTTCGTCATCATTTTCGTCTTTTCTTTATTAATTTTTAATCCTGCTACCTTTTAATGCAAGAGTCCTTGCATTCTTTTTGGCTTTCTGGCTTAATTACCTGGATCCTTTGCTTCCTGAACTCCTTGATTTGCCCTGCCTTGGTGTACACAGCTTTGGGCTGGACTATTTGCAGCCAGAGGCTGCTTGAGGTGTGTGTGGTGGTTTGTCATCACTTTGCTCTGGGACTTGCCAGAAATGTGGGAGCATTTGGGGAAAATTGGAGCAATAAAGGGGCAGTTTGAACTGCCAGTTGCCATTATCTCTGTGCCGTGCCCTGGGTCAACACACTTAGAGAGGGCCGTAAAGCTCTGTGAAAGCAGTATTTAAGTCTTTTTCTTTCTTTCTTTCTTTCTTTCTTTCTTTCTTTCTTTCTTTCTTTCTTTCTTTCTTTTTGGAAAAAAATATTTTTTTATTTTTAAACAAACAATTCATCATTAATCAATCAGTGTAACATTTGGGTACAAAATTTTTTGTGTCATCATATTCAACACTTATCATTTTCTTAGTACTTATTTATCTTTCCTCTTACATTTAAATTTAAAATATTTTCCCCATATTTCTTATTTTTACATTGCCTATTATCTATATTCAGTCTCCATCCATTGATAAAATTGCCCCCATATATTGTAATACTCCAATTCTTCCTTCCTTCTAATTGCAAATGTCAACCTATTCATTTCTGCACATTGTAATATTTTTTTAATTAGCTCTTCCTTTGTAGGAACTTTTTCTGCTTTCCAATTTTGTGCAGATACCATTCTTGCTGCCATTATTATGTGTATAATCAAATATATATATTCTTTACTAAATTTATCCGGTAAGATACCCAACAGGAACAGCTCCAGTTTAAGATCAATATGTTGCTATGTCATTCTCTCTAGCCATATTTATTTTTTTGCCTAGTAATTTCTATAAGTCTAGGTGCTACTGCTATTGCTATAGTGTAAGGTCTACTACCTTGAGCAGGTGAGTGGACTAAAAGATCTCCCAGGTCTTTCAGCCCCATGAGTCTATGTTCTATGATATTCCCCAATACATAATAATGATATGCATTTTCTTTTTCAATTTTCCAAGGTCCTGTTTATGCTGAGATGATCAACAACCTTCTCCAGCCCGTCGTGGGAGCAAAGGACTGCACTTTAATCCGTCATAATGTATTCCACGCCTTGCCAAACACAGCTAATACGCTGATTGGACGAGCTGCTCACATAGCTGTGCTGGATTCTGAATTGTTCCTGGAAAAATTCTTTCTCGTGGCAGGACTCAACTATTTTAAATAGGACCGAGAACTCTCAGGGGAGCACAGGATGTTTTTCAGAAAACGGCAACCGTTTCTGAATCAAGGGAGTGCTATGTTACCAGGAGAAGGGGGAAAAAATGGCATAGGCTAATGGTGACATAGCACGCACCTACTCATACCCTATTTATTTGGGGAAAGAATCAAGTGCTTCAGTTACTAAGCATTCAAAGGGCCAACTCTTGGTGCTTTTGAGAAGATGGAAACATCTCCACATTCAGTTTCTTTGTCCTTTCTCTCTTTGGTCATCTATAATTGTCATCTTCAAATGTCGAGAGTCCAATTCCAGATCTGCCTCTATATATCTGTGATGGGATCAGTATTTTTTTTTTCTTGTCTCCTTCATTAGAAAACCCTCCTAATACTAAGTCACCTTAGCTGAACTAATGTTGAGTGCTAAATAGGCTTGCCATTTCATTGTGTACATTTACACATGCCGATGGAAACAACCACGAAATGCTGGTAAAATGAAAACTCAGTAAAATCTAGTTGTACATTGTTGTATAACATGGTACAAACCCATGATCATGTCCCAAATTTTAAGAGTAAGTGGCCAAGAAAGAACAGAACAGAATGGAAAGTGGAGTTGGAAGGGTCCTTGGAGGTCTTCTAGTCCAACCCCTGCTTAGGTAGGAAACCCTATACCATTTCAGACAAATAGTTGTCCAATCTCATCTTAAAAACTTCCAGTGTTGGAACATTCACAATTTCTGGAGAAAAGTTGTTCCACTGGTTAATTGCTCTGTCACGAAATTTCTCAGAAAATTCTAGGTTGCTTCTCTCCTTGATTACTTTCCATATATTAGTGAAGGCAAGCTGCTGTGAGTTTTCCTGAATGGAGTGGCATCAAAGCCAAAAGAGTTGTTCTCCTGATCAATTGTTCTGTCACGAAATTTCTCCTTAAATTTCCTCTCTCCTTGATTAGTTTCCATCCATTGCTTCTTGTCCTGCCCTCAGCTGCTTTGGAGAATAGCTTGACTCCCTCTTCTTTGTGGCAGCCCCTGAGATATCGGAAACACTGCTATCATGTCTCCCCTAGTCCTTCTTTTCATTAATCTAGACAAAGTTTGAAGGTGTGCAGCTTTAAGCAAACTCATTAAATACTGCAGTGTGTCCATCAACATTGTAGGTGGACAAATTTTATCTGAGAAGTTTTTTTTCTTTTTATTTAATATATAAAAGACAAAGAAAAATAGAAAGAGGAAATTAGGGGAAAAAGAAAGTGTAAGGTACAAGGGGGAAAAGACAGATTTAACAGACAGATTAACAGAGTTGGAAGAGACCTTATAATCCAACCCCCCACTCAAGCAGGATATCCTGTACCATTTCTGAAAAATGGCAGTCCAATCTTTTCTTGAAAGTCTCAAGTGATGACACTCCCACAACTTCCAAAGGCAACTTCTGTTCCACTGGTTGATTGTTCTCACTGTCAGAAAGTTCCTCCTTTCTAGGTTGAATCTTTCCTTGGTCACTTTCCACCCATTATTCCTTGTCTGACCTTCAGGTGCTTTGAGAAACAGCTTGACCCCTTCCTCTCTGTGGCAGCCCCTCAAATATTGGAAGACTGCTATCATGTCTCCCCTCGTCTTTCTCTTCACTAGAGTAGCCATGCCCAGTTCCTGCAACTGTTCATCGTATGTTTTAGTCTCCAGTCTCCTAAACACCCTGGTTGCTCTTTTCTGCACTTTTTCTAGAGTCTCAACATCTTTTTTATAGTGTGGTGACCAAAACTGGATGCAGTACTCTAGGTGTGGTCTTACTAGGGCTTCATTGAGTGGTATTAGTACCTCACTTGATCTTGATTGTATCCCTCTGTTAATGCAATTTAGGACTGCATTGGCTTTTTTAGCTGCCGCTGCACATGGCTGCCTCATATTTAGCTAATTGTCCACTAAGACTCCAAGTTCCCTCTCACAGTCACTGCTACTAAGCCTGGTTTCCCCCAGTTTATATGTGTGCTTTTGGTTTTTCTTACCTAAGTGTAAGACTTTACTTTTCTCAACATTGAATTTCATTTTGTTGGATAGGGCCAGGGTTCAAGTCTGTCAAGATCCATCTGGATCTTGAGCCTATCTTCTAGAGTGTTTAGCTATTCCTGTCAGCTTAGTATCATCTGCAGATTTGGTGAGTTCCCCTTCTATTCCCTCATCTAAGTCGTTTATGAAGATATTGAAGAGTACTGGGCCTAAAATGGAACCTTGTGGTACCCCACTGCTTACTTCCCTCCATGTAGACTTATACCCATTAAGGAGTATTCATTGAGTATGGTTTGTCAGCCAGTTGTGAGTCCATCTGGTGGTGAAGCTATCTATCCCACTTTTTTCTATCTTACGAAGAAGTAGGTTGTGGTCTACTTTGTAGGAAGAAAAGGCATTGACCTCTGACTCTTTTTAGCACAGTACAAGACAAATTTTACCTCAGAATGTAAAGAATGAGGAAAATGTAGCCTCTGTTACCTGAAGGGCAGGAACTAATCTTGGATGATACTAAAAATGGTGTCCTGAGATACAAAAGCCATTTTTAAGGCAACATGGCCTAATTCTCCCATTTGCCTTCTCTGAAAAGTGCTACTGTAGAAAAGGCAGTCACCAGCAGAGGGTAGAACCTAGCTAATTATGGAACTGGCAAAAGACTAAGCAAAGTGAGGCTGAATGCTCCCGGTTCGGATGGGATCACCCGATCCGGTAGCATTGGCAGTGGATGGTTCGGAGAACCGGTAGCAAAAATCCCTGCCCACCCCCACCCCCCCATGCCCAGTTGAGCCGCGCAATCATCAGAGGCTTTTTTTTTTAATTTTTAAAAGCATTTTTCTCCAACCTCTTCCTCTGAAAAAATGCTTTTAAAATTTTTTTTAAAAAAGCCTCTGATGATTGCGCAGCTCAGCTGGGATTGTCAGAGGCTTTTAAAAGCATTTTTTTTTTACAACCTCTTCAGCCGAATGTATAGAGTGGTAAACCGAAAAATGTATTGATCTCTATCAAATCCACATCGTGCAGGTCACTTTTTGTTTCTCCATCCTTGAACTTCAATCTTTCTTCTCTAATTTTTACATTGTGCATGTGAGCAAAGGGCATGCACTGAAGGCTGGGTGCATGCGTGGAAGCGAGCATCCACGCATGGGCAAAACCAGTGGTAAGAACATTGGAAACTCACCACTATATGTGACCTGCACAGTGCATTCCCCAATTCCACATAGAGTTACTCAGAGCATCATTCAGAGATCACAGCCTTGATAGATTCAGAAGCTTATCTTTTCACTGCATGATGTGGGACAGCAGAACACATCAGTGTGTGTGTCTATTAGACTCACATCCATAAACTATTAGTCCAGAAAGGTGTTTCAGTCCAGAAAATGTGCCCTATATTAAATCATATTCAGACTAACACACATTGCATAGTCTTAAGGTGTTAATATCTTCAAGACTTTAAAACGATGTCAGACTGTGTATCTATACCCGTTCAGTATTTACTGGTCTCATTATCCTGACACAGATAATTCTCTGAAACGTATGTCAACCATCTGCTGACATCGGCAAAAAGCTAGTATTTGTAAACGTTTCCTATTGATCCTAAATGGATCTTTCTTTCTTTCCAGCCAAGAAAAATGGATCTCGGACATTATCTGACAAATCCAGAAATCCCCTGTGGGCCATTTGCAGGTCTCTCTTCTTTCTTAAGAACGGATGTGGATTCCATCTTCACAAATGCTGCCACAATTGTGTTAAATTTACAGGCAATAATAATAATCTGGTCTGCTGAAAAATTTCAGCTAACAGATTTTGTTTCTTTCCCTCTTTTTTTTTAAACTGGGATGCTGTCTTTGTAAAGATAATTCTATAATCCTGTCTTACGTGAAGAAATAAACAATATTTATGCTTATCTACTTGTACAAAAACCTCACAAGATACCTGCCTTGTACAGAAAAAAAAAAAGAAGCTTCTAAAACTGTTGGAACATTGCTAAGACATTATATGGCCTCCTTTGAAAAGGCTTTCAAGATGTCTCTTTCTGTGTAAATATGACCTTGTTAATCTCTGTTCAGCTCAAATGTTGGGGGAGCATTTACTGTATCTATGTCCCTGGATGTCTTCATCAACATCTGATTTCTCTGATCCTGTTTCTTTCTTTCTTTCTTTCTTTCTTTCTTTCTTTCTTTCTTTCTTTCTTTCTTTCTTTCTTTCTTTCTTTCTTTCTTTCTCCCTCCCTCCCTCCCTCCCTCCCTCCCTCCCTTCCTTCCTTCCTTCTTTCCTTCTTTCCTTCCTTCCGTTATTCCTTTCTTCCTTTATTTCTTTCCTTCCTTCCTTCCTTCCTTCCTTCCAACTGTACATTGCAAGTTGGGGGGAAATTCTATAAATAATCTGGATAACTACTGTAAACTTTCAGGTTGACCTGGTTACAACTGAAGCAGATAAAACATATTATATATTACACTGAATGTAGGAAAATTAGAGAAATTTGGGGTCCTTGTTGCTCTGTGAGCCTGGCTGTTTTCTTGCAAATGTTTCATTACCAAACTATATAACATTATCAGTCCTAGAAGGGAGTGGGGTTTGCTCTCTTGCACTGCTCGTTTTACTGAGCTTGGTAATGAAATGTCTTGTAGGATGACAATTCCACAAGAGTAGAATGCAGACAAACATGCATGAACAAATTGCAAAACAGCAGGGTCTCCATTCTTCTTACAAGTATGGAGGACATCAGCCTTCTAATGTATCATATGATGCAGACTGAAATATATATTTTTACCTGCTACCGACGAGGGTGTTATCCACACCTGTGCAATATTTTTCTACCTGCAAATATCTCTGGGTTGTAGAGTACATAAGGACACCTGTCCTTGTTGTAGAACTTTGACTTGAGGCCTAATGAGAGGTAGCTCCAGGAAATGCACCCGACTCCTTAGATAGGAGAAAATATATATACATCTATTGTTCCTCCCTTTCTTTGTCTATTTCATGTGGAATCTATGATGTTTTGCTTGACAAATGACTCTCCCAACTAATACAGACCTCTCCATGGGATCATGCCGGTGAAACTCAGTGGAATAATTGAAACAGGCTTAGAGAAAGGGCTTTTAATGGTCTAAAGCAGTTTTTTCCCCCTCAGTCTTGGCAAGTTTAAGACATCTGGACTTCAATACCCAGAGTTCCCCAGTTAACATGCTGGCTTGGAGAATTCTGGGAGTTGAAGTCCAGACATCTTAAAGATGCCAAGGCCATGAAAAAGAAAAAAAAAAACTTGTCTAAAGGACTATCTCTGAATCTTGATCACTCTTAAAGCATAAGAGCAATTGGCCCCTCATATATCCATAATTGCAGATGTAAAGCTTAGAATGACACTGTGAAATTTTAATGCTTAGGATTTATTGCGATGATATGATATAAGGATGACGACAACAGAATGGTTATAATGACGGGGGACTCTACCTATGACATAATCAGCAAGGGACACTCTTCAGTGCCAATATGGTTCAAGTATTTTTCTACATATGCTTTATGGTGACAATTTTCGTGGCTTTGTGTAGGGTGTAAAGGAAATGTCAATAAAACTATTTCCTTCCTTTTGTCTGGAGGTGCACAGTTTCTTACAGAGAGTTTCTGTATATATTGGATAAATTGGATGTATTTGCATAGATAGATAGATAGATAGATAGATAGATAGATAGATAGATAGATAGATAGATAGATAATAGATGATGGATGGATGGATGGATGGATGGATACAGAGATAGATAGACAGACAGACCAGACAGACAGACAGACAGACAGACAGATAGATGATGGATGGATATAGAGATAGACAGACTAGATAGATAGATGATAGATAGATAGATAGATAGATAGATAGATAGATAGATAGATAGATAATAGATGATGGATGGATGGATGGATGGATGGATACAGAGATAGATAGACAGACAGACCAGACAGACAGACAGACAGACAGACAGATAGATGATGGATGGATATAGAGATAGACAGACTAGATAGATAGATGATAGATAGATAGATAGATAGATAGATAGATAGATAGATAGATAGATAGATAATAGATGATGGATGGATGGATGGATGGATGGATACAGAGATAGATAGACAGACAGACCAGACAGACAGACAGACAGACAGACAGATAGATGATGGATGGATATAGAGATAGACAGACTAGATAGATAGATAGATAGATAGATAGATAGATAGATAGATAGATAGACAGACAGACAATATATATATATATATATATATATATATATATATATATATATATATATATATATATATAGAGAGAGAGAGAGAGAGAGAGAGAGAGAGAGAGAGAGAGAGAGAGAGATATTCACAGAGAGAGAGATACAGATAGTTAGATGATAGAGAGATAGAGAGATATTTTATATGATGGTAGTGGTGGTGGTGGTGGTGGTAGTGGTAAATAGAATATTCTACCAACAAAGTTAAGCTTTTACTCCAACAGCCAAAAACCAACCAACCATTTGAACTTCCAATGTAATCAATTCCTATGTCACTCATCACAATTTTATAGGTTAATATTCATAATAAGGAAAAGAAATAGAACAAGGAATCATCATCATCGTACTGGTAACTTCGTAGTGATAACATTCTAAGGGATAAATTCTCACATCTCTGTGAGAGATTCTGTGGGGCAAACTGCAATTGTGGTTCCCACAGATCTCTCAAGAGTGGTCACAAATCTCTCAAGAGACCCTTATCCAAAGGCATCCTTAAGGAGTTTAGGAGAATGATCAGGCCTCATCCCAGTATAAATTTTAAACTTACCATTTTTCGAAACTAAATCTGAATCCAGAAAAGGAAAGTATTCTATCTAACAGCATTAGTATTATCTAGGAATTATTGAAATTGTCCATCTCAGCTCTATCAAAATAACAAAATGGCAGCTTTGGAAGGGATCTTGGAGATCTTCTAGTTCACCCTCAATCTGCTCAAGCAGGAAACCATATACCCGTGATGGCGACCCTCTGGCACGCGTGACAGAAGTGGCATGCAGAGCCATCTCTCCGGGCACACGAGCTGTCATCTGTTGCTCTTCTGGATTCCAGCATGCCAGCCATCTGGTCTTCACACACGCGGGAGTGCCAGAATTTGAAAGAGCAGCCACCCGGTGGGCATGTGTTCACCAGGCGGTTGCTCTTCCGGTTTCTGGCCTGTTCATGCACACTAATCACCTGGTCTTCGGGTTTCTGACATACATGCGCACATCAAGATCAACTGGCCAGTGTGCATGCATACACCGAAAACCGGAAGAAACTGGGCATTTGTTCTTCTGGCTTCTGGCACTGCCACTTGTGTGCGTGCGCTCCCGTTTCGTCACTCAGTGCCGAAAAGGTTCGCCAACACTCGACTAGCCCTACCTAACTTCTTCATCATATTTATTTATTATTTATTTATTTATTTATTATATTTCTATACCGCCTTTCTCCCGCAGGTCTCAAGGCGGTGTACAGTCAAGAAAAAATAAAAGATACATAAACATCATAAAATTGATAATTAAAATTATAACATAGTTTAGCCCAAATAAATAAAACCTAGAATTAGATAATATTTTAATCATTCCCAGTTAACGTGCTTAGCCCCGCCTGATTGAACATCAGGGTCTTGAGGGCACAGCGGAAAGCACGGAGATTAGGGATGTTCCGTATCTCAGGGGGCAGTTCATTCCAAAGGGTTGGAGCCCTTACAGAGAAGGCCCTCCCCCTGGGAGTCGCCAGTCGGCATAATTTGACTGACGGTACCCTGAGTAGTCCTTCCCTGTGAGAATGAACTGGTCTAAATCATATGATTTAGTCACCAAACCCGTTCTCATCTTTGCGCTTCTTTGCACTCTTCCTAGGGTC
This sequence comes from Masticophis lateralis, assembly GCA_030761175.1. Lineage (NCBI taxonomy): Eukaryota > Metazoa > Chordata > Lepidosauria > Squamata > Colubridae > Masticophis > Masticophis lateralis. Next base: position 8,527,311 of record JAUDYJ010000003.1, read on the forward strand.
TGAGCATCATTTTCATATCATGGAGTCTGGAACCCGGAAGAGCAATGGGCGACAGCTGGCATGCCTGGAGAGATGGCTCTGTGTGCCACTTCCGGCACGAATGCCATAGGATTGCTCTGGTCTATTGAATAGAAAGATTACTAGTGGCATGCAAACTTCCAGTACTTGAGGGGCTTTCACAGAGAAGAAGTTTTTTTTAAAAAAAACAACAACAACAATTGATTTATATGCCACCCTTCTCCGGAGACTCAGGGCACCTTACAATGCATTAAGCAATAGCCTTCATATTTTTGTATATTTATACAAAGTCAGCTTATTGCCCCCACAAAATGGGTCCTCATTTTACCTACCTTAGAAAGAATGAAAGGCTGAGTCAACCTGGTGAGATTTGAACTTACAGTAATTGCAGACAGCTGGTGTTAATCACAATGCTTTAGTCTGCTGAGCCACCAGGCCCTTCCAATAGGGTTGACCTATTTTCCAAAGCACCAAAGGACAGGACAGGAAGTAATGAATGGAAGTTTGTTAAAAAGAAACCCAACTTAGAAGTAACAAGAAATTTTATGAACCTGAGAACAATTCATCAATTGAATAGCTTCCCTCCCAACATTGTAGGTGATCCATTGCTGGAGGTTTCCAAAGATAAACTAGACAACTATTTCAAGATGCTATAAGTTCTCCTGCCTTGAACAGGGGATGGAATAGAAGACCTCAGAAGTCCCTTCCGTCCCTACGATTCTATGTTTTATCTCCCATGTCTTTAAAATATTGATCACTCCATATCCAAAGTATTGGAAGAAAATATCCATCTGGTTCAGTTCCAAGCTGGGAGACACACACTAGAAACAAGGAGGTTGATTGGCAAGCTGGTTTAATGATGAAGCAGAACAATTAAGCCCATGGTTGTGGTGCAGCGGACCACATGGAGTTGAGAGTGGATGGCTTTTACACCTTCTCTGGGCTTTGTATTTGAGCTTCCTGTTCCTAAGCAAGAGCATGTATTCTATTGGCTGTTGTCAAACTCCCATGGGGCCATGTAGCTGGCTCTATAGGTTGTCTCAGCTAGCTTTGGTTGAAGTTTGGAGGATGATGCAATGTTCTTAGAAGATTGGGCAATGTAGTGAGCTCTGCTGCTGGATGGCAGTGGGTTAATCCTATTATGCCCTGAAGGATCATGTCTTAATCCCATCATTTTGGAGCTGAAGGTTTTTTGTTTTGTACATAGGATGGCCCAGCCTTTCTTAATGGGCACATAACATCTGCTGGGGTCAAGGAGCTGGGGTTCTGAGTTTCCCTACAGATTTGTATTTCTCTTTTAGGAGAAATATTTTATCCTGCCTTTTTTAAATATTCCTCAAAATGTTTCATTCTTCTAGGAGAGTGGGTGGGTGCTAACTTTCTACAACAGGATTTTGAATGACTTGAACATTTATTCTTTCAGAGATTTATTTGAAATCCATGTGTAAAGATTGTTTCCAATGCATGCTTGGTCAGACAAGTGATTCCTTGGTACTGGAGAAGACATATATAAATAAATGGCGATCTTGCACATTTATCTATAAAAATTAAGAAAAGCTTCTGTTTCCAAGGAGATAAATAAAAATAACATGCAAAGCTATTTTCAGATGCCACAAGATGGCAGTGCTTCCTCACTTAAACTTGCCAGATGTGTTATTCCGGGGCTACTCTAAATACCCTGTTGCAGCTAGTCTTTTCCCTCATTATGTTCATCCGCAGAGGGATAGCTTTCAAGAGAGAAATGATGCTTGATTTTCACATTCCCCCAGGGTCTATTAAGTTTTCTATAGAGATTTTCCGCTCCCTGGTTGATCAGGCTGAGAACAGATGGTCGTGTTTCCCTCTATTTGAAATCTGGAAAATGCCTACTAATGAAAAAGAACAATAGTTGGCTCAAACGACCAGTAAAGAGACCCACAGAAGAACAAAGAGGAGGAGGCCATTTGCAACCTTCAGATCTTGGCCTTCTCACAAAGACTTCAAGCAACAAGTTAGAATGCGGGCAGATCAAATACTTGTTTTATTATGAGCAGCTAACCTGAAGCCCTAGAATTCCCCATGCTGGCTGGCTAGGGAATTCTGGGAATCACGGGACTTAAAGTTGTCAAGATCGAAAAATGAGTAGTGTTTCTCATCCTTGGCTTGTTTAAGATGTGGGGACTTTAATTCCCAGAATTCTCCACTCAGCATTCTGGCTGGGGAATTCTGGGAGTTGAAGTCCATACATCTTAAACTTGCCAATGCAGGAAGAAAAATCTCCAAGCTGGGAGAAAGGTGCTGGAAATAAAATAAAGACTGACTGGCTGCAAGGAAATAAGATTTATTTGGTTTCCAGAAACTTCAGTGAGAACAGCAATGTTTCTGGCATGGCCGACCCTTTGGCTGGGTGAATGGATGGATCTTTATAGGTTTCTGAGATGCTCCCAAGGGGTTGTGCAATGTAGTGAGCCTTGTGTCTTTTGCTATTCTAATGGTGGTAGGTTAATCCTTAAAGTCATGCCCAGTCCTTAGAATTTGGATGGGGAATGCAGATTTTAGGAGTCTTTGCTTTTCTACTTTTAATCCCTTCTGGGGGAGCTGGGTTGAAGATCTTTTGTTTATGAATAGGCTGGCCTGGATTTCTTAATGGACACAAAATAACCATTTCTAAAGAATTCAGGCATCTGTTGGAGGCTGTTTCCTATAGCAGGAAGACTGGGGCTGCTTTCTGCCTTTAAGAACATGTTTCTCCACTTCTCCTTTGAGGAAAAATAATATTTTGCCTCTCTTTTTATTAAAATAAAGAATATTTTAATCTGTGGGGGGAGAGGGCTTTCTACACCAATGTTGAGAAACACTGTCCTAAAGAAAAGAACAGTGTGAAGGACTGGTTGCAAAGGTAGCAATGGTGTCAAAATCTAGAACCTGAACTTATTGTGATTACCCAGAGATAGGTTTCAGCACGTTCTGACCAGTTCTAGAGAATAGGTAATGGAAATTTTAAGTAGTTTGGAGAACCGGTAAATACCACCTCTGACTGGCCCTGCCCCCATCTATTCTCTGCCTCCCGGGTCCCAGCTGATTGGGAGGAAATGGGGATTTTGCAGTAGCCTTCCCCTGGAGTGGGGAGGGAAAGGAGATTTTACAGTATCCTACCCCTGGAGTGGGGAGGGAATAAAGAGTTAAATATCTGGAGAGGTTTACAGCCTAGCACAGGTGCAAAGCAATAGATCTATGCAAGGCATGATATATAATTTGGGGAAAATGCCTTGGAGTGTAAACATAGCACCTGTCTTCAGCTCATTAAAGCGACCTTGTCATTTCTCAAAATCATTTCTCATCACAGTTGAAGAGGTTGCTGGAAAGACCTGCCTACAGGTGCTACGTGCACCAAACCATCTTTCTGAAATCAGACCTGGAGCCTTGCACAACCTTAATGTACCATAGCTGAAGTGAGATACAAGCTACGCAGCTGATATGTACCCCAAATAGCCTTTCTAAATGTCCAATGGCATTGATAAAGCTTGTAGTTAAACACAGTGCATACTATATGTGCCAAGATTAGCCATGAGTACAGTTCCCCATGAAACAAGGTATAAGAGCACTAAGGATCATAAAGGTCTTTACATGGGAGAAAAGCAGATTTAGACTTACTCTAAGTTTAAGTTATTCTAACTTTGTTGTCACTTTGAATGTACACTAATGGGCATACATTAAAATGAAATTTCATTGAATACAGCTCTCAAAGGGTCACCACCTCCAATATACACTACATAAACATGACTAAATACATACATACATATATACATACATACATACATACATACATACATCAAGGTAAAGGTTCCCCTCACACATGTGTGCTAGTTGCTCCTGACTCTAGGGGGCGGTGCTCATCTCCGTTTCAAAGCTGATGATCGCACTGTCTGAAGACATCTCTGTGGTTGTGTGGCCAGCATGACTAAATGCCAAAGGGGCACGGAACGCTGTTACCTTCCCACCAAAGTTGGTCCTTATTTTTCTACTTGCATTTTTTGCATGCTTTCGAACTGCTAGGTTGGCAGAAGCTGGGACAAGTAATGGGAGCTCACCCCGTTACGCGGCACTAAGGTTTCGAACTGCTGAACTGCCTACCTTTCTATTGACAAGCTCAGTGTCTTAGCTACTGAGCCACTACATCCATTTTACATACATACATATATACATACATACACACATACATACATACATATGTACATATTGTACATACTTATGCTTATGTCCACATATATTATATGACATGGAGAAACAACACAGTCTAGTTCAGATGTATACATGTATAAGGCAAGAAAAATGAATCTTGCAAATTTACCAGATGGATGTCATAGGGAACAAAGCTGTTACAGAATTTTGTAGTCCTGCTATAGATACTTTGAAACCTCCTCCCAGAGGGGAGCAACAGAAACAGAAAGTAAAGTGGGTGTGTGGGGTCTCTGACAATGCTTTGAGCTCTAAGCACCTAGCACTTATATGAAATATCCTGAATAATGGGAAGCAAGCTTCCTATAATCTTCTCGACTGTCATCACCACTCTCTGTATGGACTTTCTATCAGAGGTTCTGCTGCCACCAAACCAAATCAGGTTATCTGAGGGACCGTCTCTTGCTGGTCCCTTCTACCCAACCCATCAGAGTGGGGAGGCAGGGAATGGTGCAGGTCCCATCCCCGAGGAAGATATACCTGATGGGATCCAGAAGAAGGGCCTTCTCTGTGGTGGCTCCCTCTCTCTGGAACATCATTCCTCCAGAGATTAGAATGGCCCCCATTCTTATACTCTTCTGGAAGGCGCTGAAGACCTAGTTCTGCCAGTGGGCCTGGGGAACCCAGAGTGGGATGGAGCCCATTAAATGGCTCATGTGATCTGTTGTCACATGGGGGTTGGGGGGTGATTTTACTATATTATACTATACTAAGGATGACGTGTGGAGAGGCCAGTTCAAATTGTTAGTTAATAGAAGAAAACCAAGTTTCATTTCATATAACCATTGACTGCAGGGATCAGTCCAGGATATCACCAGAAGTCAACATTGATCCAATAGTATTACAAAACCAAGGGAAAAAGATGAGTTGGATTGAAGAGAAACATATGAACAATTGTATCAAGGTATACTGCACACATTAAACAAACATTCAATCATCTTTGAATGTACTTTACTTTCTGCGTGGTGGTGCAGTGGTTAGAATGCAGTATTGCAGGCTGACTCTGCCCACTACCAGCAGTTCGATCCTGATGGACTCAAGGTTGACTCAGCCTTCCATTCTTCCTTTAGATTGGTAAAACAAGGTCCCAGATTGTTGGGGGTGATATGCTGACTCAGTAAAATATTTAGAGAGGGCTATAAAGCACTACGGGATAGTATATAAGCCTATGTGCTATTGATATTGCTATATTCTCTTCCTTTTTAATAATAACACAATACGGCTGCAGTTAAGACAGTTGCAAATTATTCATCCAGCTTTTCTTTATCTTTCTTATAAACCTTATAAGTCTAAGTGTTATTCCTATTTATTTTACATCTTCCCACCAGTAGTGGTATTCAGCCGGTTCTATCCAGTTCAGGCAAACAAGTAGCGGTGGCTGAGGGAGGCTCCGCCCACCCATCCGGATGTAATCACATCCCATCTATCCACGTTTGTGATACTTTGCACATACACACACTCATATTCTGTTTCAGAATATGAATATTCATGAACTGGAATAGATCAGCCAATGGGGACTGAATGGGGACATGGTAACAAGGTCAGCCAATGAATAGGCATGGCAACAGGCTCAGCCAATCAGGCTTATTTGGAAACAGAAACTTAAGTCTGAAGTCTGGGCATGGCTTAGGCAACTGAGTCTGTGCAGAAGCTTAACTGCCCTGTATTGAGGAGGCTCTCTTTGTATTAAGCTCTGTGCTGTGTTGAGAATTGAAACTGAAACCTGTGTGAACTTGTCTGCTCTGCTGAAATGAAACTAACTGTTCTCTCCTGCCGTGTGTTTTGCTTGTAGCTGTTATTACGTTGAAGAAGAATCTATATTGGTATTTTACATTTATCTTCATGTATTATATGTATATAAAGAAGTTAATGAATCCTGCTGAATCAGTTCGCCTGTGTGTGCTTTCTGGATTTAATTTCTGCAACAAACTCTGATGATTTGCGAACCGGTAGCGAAGGTAAGTGAATGCTTCCCACCCTAAGTTTAAAGTCAACAAGCAAGCAGGACACGTCAGAGTTCTGAGATATTGCTGCAATCTGTGGGTATTCTTTGATGTTGGAGATTTCAGGAATGTGATGCAATGCATGGACACACACACACACACACACACACACACACACACAAATGACTTTTCGGCAGTACAGGACACATGAAAACAATTTCTCATTTTTAGCTTATTTCAGAACTGCCATTGTATAAAAATGGAATGTAACGAGGGCAACATTATTTTAATGTACTATTAAGGTAATTTGTATTAAGGCCTGCTAAACTGGCCAGCGCATACGTGTATGTGAGGGAAGGGGAGACACGGTTTGAAATTTGGCGTGTTCTCTGGGAACAGCCCTAAAGCAAAAGTGTAAATAGCTGTTCCAGAGGTCTTGAAGAGCAAGCTTCTAATAACTAAAATGTGCAATTGTAGCAATTTCCTTCTGAGTGCCTCTGGGTAAAATCTCTCCCTTGTCACCCTGCGCTGCCTTTTAAGCAATTTTCCATATGTCTTGAGACGGAGTGGGAATGAAAACATACCAATTCTGCCTGCTTCCATTTCTCTGGAAATGGCAGCAACAACCAAGGCTATGGCATTAGTGGCCTCTGCTCCAGCTGATCTCCGCCCATGCCTCAGCTGCCCAAATATTAGCTTGTGGGATATGAACTGCAGTGGGACTCATAGAAGCAAAAAGTGGCCAGAGCAGATAGGATGATGGGAGAAAATGATTCTCAGTGAGACAGCAGAAGAGGAGAAGAGAGGAGGGCAAGGGAAAGGAAGAGAGGGGAGGGGAGGGGAGGCAGGAGGAGAGGAGAGGAGAGGCAGGAGGAGAGGAGGAGAGGAGATAATAGGAGGGGAGGGCAAGGGAAGGGAAGGGAGTGGGTAGGAGGAGAAGAGAGAAGAGGTGAGGCAGGAGGGGATGAGTGGAGAGGAGGACACATAGAAGGACAGAGAGAGAGGGAGGGAGGGAGGGAGGAAAGAAGGAATCTGATAAAAATGTTCTTAGGTGAACTTAGCTAATTCTTGAACAGGCTCACCTATTCCTTGCCACCCTGTTCAATTTTAATAAAGGTGATGTACTAATGAGAGAGTTCACAATTTCACCCATACAAGAAAATACAATGACTGATGCAGGCTTATAATAATGCAGGGAGTTGGAAAGCATTAAGCAAAATTATGAGGTAGAAAAAGAGGAGACAAAATCTCAAGATGAGAAAAGGTGTTTTATCAAATGAATCAGAAAGCCAGTGTGAAAAAAAAAAAAGGTTTTTCAGGGATAAAACTCGCTAAATACAGAACCGCTTCTAGAGATTTCAGATTGCTGCTCCAGAGATGTAACTCAGTTATATGAACCCCATGGTGCCTAAAAGTGAAGAAATAAAATGGAAGGGAAGGGAAGGAAGGGAAGGGAAGGGAAGGGAAGGGAAGGGAAGGGAAGGGAAGGGAAGGGAAGGGAAGGAAAGGAAAGGAAAGGAAAGGAAAGGAAAGGAAAGGAAAGGAAAGGAAATGTTATGATCAGACTGTAACAGGCTGAGAGAATTACTTTGGGAGACATGGGAAAGAGCTTCAGCCTAAACAACCTGTTGCAAAGGGTATTTGAGCCCATAGAAGAAACAATGAACGATAGAGAAAGCATCGCCAAAGGGACCTTCCCTAGTTCTCTGGAAAGTAAAGGCAACGAGGGAGAAGTATGCTTTCAAACTTGCAAAATTATGTTATTGTAACCTCGCAATAGAAGTGGCATTATTGTTTATGGTTCTGTGTTTTTATTTTTTGTTTTTCTCTGGGCTACGTGGAAGGCTGACCCAAACTTTGAGTCTTGTACATTTCTTAGCTCAATATTATGATGGCAAAATGTTGGAGGACAGGTGGTGCAGAATGATCTTCCAGGCCCACCAGAAGGAGGAAGGTTTTGATGTTGTGTTGCTGCAGAAAAGCTGACAATGAGCCACAACCCTCTTAAATGGCTTTTTTAGTATGTGGGATCATAGACTGACATGTCCCAATGATACCATGGTTGCAACTTGTGGAAGTTAGCTTTTACAACAAGGACTCAGTCCAGATGGACTCAGAAAAGAAAATGGTGTGGACTGCCAGCAGAGATGGCGGCAGACTTGGACGATGAGGAGGTTGGGGAGGAACGTGGGCCAGTTCTGGAGTCTGGAGAAGACTCTGATGGATGTTCTGTGTCAGACACAGAGATAGAGCCAGAGCTGTCCGACATTTCCCAGCCACTGGAGAGCCAGCTGCCTTTGGAGGCTGATATGACTGAGGAGGAAGAACAGCTGGGGCCTGTTCCAGATGCATGTATGCGCAGACCAGTTAGGAGAGGAGAACAACAGAGGACAAGGAGTTGACTCGAAAAGCAAAGCACACATGGATGCTGAATGGCCCCTCCCTGGCTGGGGAATAAATAGAAGGAAAGGGGAGTGGTTGTCGTAGGAGAGAACCGTTCGTATTTCTGAAGATTTTGCTCATTGTGTTTCACACCACAAAGACTGCTTGTCAGAACGTAATTCAGGCAAGCTCACGGCCTTGCAATTATCGCAAGGAATTGATAAGGTCTGTTACTGCACTTAACTCCTTGAAGGACTATTGCCTGGACTTTTTGGTGGGTGAATGCAATTAATTCACAAGTGGGGTTTTTCGTGACAAGGAGTCTCTTTCTTGCTTCTGCTAAGGATGGGTCAGAACACAAATGGAACTGTCACATAGTATAAATGGTGATGCAGTGGTTAGAATGTACATAGTACATAGTATAGTATAAATGGTGGTGCAGTGGTTAGAATGAAGTATTGCAGGGTAATTCTGCTTACTGCCCGCAGTTCGATCCTGATCGGCTCAAGGGCGACTCAGCCTTCCATTCTTCCGAGGTCAGAAAAATGAGGACCCAGGTTGTTGGGGCCAATAGGCTGACCTTGTAAACTGCTTAGAGAGGGCTGTAAACACTACGAAGTGGTCTGTAAGTGCTATTGCTAATTCTGTTTTGGTACTGCTGAAAAGTCCCTCCCGCCTAGATCACATTTTTGCAAACTGACCACTCTTTACTTTCAAATCATTCTGCATTCAGCCCAGCCCTTGCCAGATCAGGGCTAGGTTTTCGTTTTTGACAAGGGCCCCAAAGGCAGCAGTGCTAGCTTTCAGGCTCTATTAGCCACTCGATTGCAAGGAATAAGTCAACAATGACCAGTATGCAGATATCAAGGTTTGAATGCAGAGAGAATCATTACTAAGATTGATATTTATTTATTTATTTATTAGATTTATATGCCGCCCTTCTCCAGAGACTCAGGGTGGCTTACAATGCGTTAAGCAATAGCCTTCATATTTTGTATATACCTGCTCAGTAGGGCTTTTGGCCTGCCCTAAGCGGTGTTCTTTTTTATACAAAGTCAGCTTATTGCCCCCACAAATCGGGTCCTCATTTTACCTACCTCAGAAGGATGGACGGCTGAGTCAACCTTGAGCCTGGTGAGATTTGAACTTGCAATAATTGCAGGCAGCTGACAACTAAGTGCTACTTTAACAGCACTTAATCCACTGTGCCACCAGGCTCTCCTATATTTGAGAGCAGAGGTATCAAACTCAATTCATTGAGGGCCACATTAGGGTTGTGTTTGACCTCAGGGAGGGAGGACAGGTGGGCATAGCCAGGGTGGCCATGGCTAGCTCAACATCACTCATGTTGGGGGCGCTTGTGTTGGACAAAGAACTTGCAGTCCTCCCGAGCTCCATTTTAGCTGGCAGAGGGTTGCAGGAGGCCGTCTCAGCTGAAATCAGAGCTCAGGAGGGCTACGTTCGGTCCTCCTAATATCCGTTTTTGCTGACAGAGGCATTGTGGGCTTGTTTTTCACTGATTCCAGGGCAGCCCCACGGGAAAGTTCCAAGCACCCCATGGGTTGGATCCAGCCCATGGGCCTTGAGTTTGACACCCCTTTTTGAGAGGTACATAACCTTGAAAAGTTGACTTCCATAAGAATGCAGCTCCAGATGGAACCCAATAGTGAAGTTTTGGGTGAATCGGTTCAATACTTAGTCTGAAATAGGAACTATTGTGGAACTTGTCCCTCACTACAATGTAATATTCATTTTAGTATTCAACAAATAATGCTCTTATCAACTATCTATAGTTGACAGATCAGAGGGTGTGTACTACTACTACTACGGTACATTTGTGTCAGGAATGCGGAAGCCATTTTGGGTTGAAATGATTGAGTGGTGACATCATCTTCCCTCTCTCCCCCCTTCTTTCTCTCCCCTCTCTCTCCTTTCCACTCTCTCCCTTCCTCTCTCTCCCTTCCTCTCTCTCCCCTTCTTTCTCTCCCCTCTCTCTCCCTTCCACTCTCTCCCTTCCTCTCTCTCCCCTCTCTCTCCCTTCCTCTCTCTCCCCTCTCTCTCCCTTCCTCTCTCTCTCCCCTTCCCACTCTCTCTCCCCCCTTCTGTCTCTCTCCTTTCTCTGTCTGCCACTCTCTCCCTTCCTCTTTCTTTCCCTCTCACCCCTCCCTCCCTCCCTCTTCCTCCCCTCCTCTCTCTTTTTCTCTGCCTTTTATTCATCCCTTTTTTTGGAGAGGAAGGCTGGTAAATATTTTTTTATGTTTGTTTATATTTAATAAGTAAACATCCAGCTATAGTATTGCTAGCTAAAGGTTGTGGATGCTTGCTCTGATCTTGATAGAGAGATCAAATGAGAGCAGGCTGGGTACAGGCTAACCTGAAGACCACCCACAAAAATTTCCCAAGAAAATACAGCCGTGCTGCGTTGAATCCCGATTTGACAGATGAAGACATGAAGAAAAGAAAGAAAGGTGTAATTAAGCAATTTTCTGCCGTTGCTTCCTACAGTTTCCTCCCCATCACCATCATACTTCTCTGATCTCACCTTCCAGGTGAACAAAGTTTCTATCAATGTATAATTTAGCAAGGAACGCTTGCTCCAGATTCTACATAACTGGAACCGTGTTAATGTAAAAGCTTTGCCCACTGATCTTGTGAAAGCATTTCTTTTCATCGCAGATTGTTTTCCAACTCTGAGAAATTCCTGTTGTGCAAACTGGATGCTCTTCAGCTAGGTCTTGATTGGCATCAAGGGTTTTTTTTTGTTCCACCCTTGAGGTGTTAATCAGCAGGGTGGAGCAGGATGCTTCATACCATTCACTACCCGTGCGGGGAATTGGAGCATGTAACAGCGGTGAAAATGTTGGACATTTTAGGAGAATCAAATGTTTTCAAAAATTTGGAAGGCAAAATATGGTCTTCAATAGGAGGAAATGCCAATCTTATTGGAGAGGTGGCCCAAGGGGCACTTTTTTATTAAATTTTATTTTGTTCTGACTTTTAAAATAAATCTCTATCCATCTTAACTTGACCAGGCGGTCATCTCCTCTGAACCCAGGCATCAGACTGAATTAACTTGATTCTTAGGAATCAAGCCAAATAGAATGACCACAGACTTTGACCTTGCTTGTTTGCTTAAGGGCTTATTGGACTGTAGAATGGAATGGAATGGAGTGGAGTGGAGTGGAACGGAACGGAACGGAAAGGAACGGAACGGAACGGGACGGGACAGGACAGGACAGGACAGGACAGAACAGAACAGAACAGAACAGAACAGAACAAACAGAACAGAACAGAACAGAACAGAACAGAACAGAACAGAACAGAACAGAATAGAATAGAATAGAATAGAATAGAATAGAATAGAATAGAATAACAGAGTTGGAAGGGACCTTGGAGGTCTTCTAGTCCAACCCCTTGCTTAGGCAGGAAATCCTATACAATTTCAGACAAATGGTTATCCAACATCTTCTTAAAAACTTCTAGTGTTGGAACATTCACAACTTCTGGAGGCAAGTTGTTCCACTGATCAATTGTTCTCACTGTCAGGAAATTTCTCCTTAGTTCTAAGTTGCTTCTCTCCTTGAGTAGTTTCCACCCATTGCTTCTTGTCCTGCCCTCAGGTGCTTTGGAGAATAGCTTGACTCCCTCTTTGTGGCAGCAACTGAGATATTGGAACTATGCTATCATGTCTCCCCTAGTCCTTCTTTTCATTAAACTAGACATACCCAATTCCTGCAACCGTTATTCATATGTTTTAGCCTCCAGTCCCCTAATCGTCTTTGTTGCTCTTCTCTGCACTCTTTCTAGAGTCTCAACATCTGTTTTACATTGTGGCAACCAAAACTGAATGCAGTATTCCAAGTGTGGCCAAGGCATTATAAAGTAGTATTAACACTTCATGTGATATTGATTCTATCCCTCTGTTTATGTAGCCTACAACAGCCTAGGATTTATAAACTGCTTCAATCATAATCAACTCTGAGTAGTCAGACAACCCCACCTCCTCAGAAACACAAACAAAATGCAGGAAATGCACAACCAAAATGCACCAGACACCATTAGCAAGGGTAACAATCAACTTCATACAAATGTTCCTCTTACGGGAGGGATCAAAGCAATCTGTCAGATCTTGTAACCGTGAAAGCTGGATCTTAGTTCCTTTCTGAGAATTGTCCTGAGAACTGATCACCAAGATAGTAGAGAGGTTGCTTAATGACACTGGGAAAAGTCTGTATTCTGGCAGTTCGAGCCCTAGCATTGCATGACAGAGTCAGCTCCCATCACTTGACTCAACTTCTGCCAACCTAGCAGTTCGAAAACATGTTCATGCAAGTAGATACATAGGTGCCACATCAATGGGAAAATAATGGTGTGTAATTAGGCAGAATGAATCCAGCTTGTATTGGACTTTCCCCAGTGTATGGGGAAATATATTTGGGCTTTTATTTATTTGAGTGCTATGTGGGTTAGAAGAACGGAGTTTCCTCATGGAGCCTTGTTTATCAGCAATCTCACAGCTTTCTGAAACTTGAACTCATGGTCTCCATTTTTATAGGCGGGTGCTTTAACCATTAGGCCACACTGGCTGAAAAACTTATTGAAGCCTCTTGAGATACATCTCTAGTCAACCCCTGGAAGCTCCTACCAACTGTTCAAGGTTGTGAAGTCACACAAAACAATTGACTGAGACAGTGGTGGGTTTCAAAATTTTTTACTACCGGTTCTGTGGGTGTGACTTGGTGGGTGTGGCTTGGTGGGCATGGCAGGGGAAGGATACTGTAAAATCTCCATTCCATGCCCAATCCAGGGGAAGGATACTGCAAAATCCCCATTTCCTCCCAACCAGCTGGGACTTGGGAGGCAGAGAATAGATGGGGGTGGGGCCAGTCAGAATTTTTACTACCGGTTCTCCAATCTACTCAAAATTTCCGCTACCGGTTCTCCAGAACTGGTCAGAACCTGTTGAAACCCACCTCTGGACTGAGGCAATTTTTTCCCCATGTTTACCTCAGTGGAGAGAATCCTCTGTTGCTTCCGCGGAGGGTGTAGCCTCCTCCAGAAAAAAAAAAACAGCCCCTCACTGAGGCTTAGTCACTTTACCTCTAAATGGATTTAGCAGTGCAAATGTTAAAGCAGGGGTGTCAAACTCAAGACTTGCAGGCTGGATCCAGCCCATGGGATGCTCAAATCTGGCCTGCAGAGCTGGCCTGGAAACAGCAATGGACTGGCCTGCAGTGCCTCTGGCAGCCAAAAGGGGACATGGGGGGGCACATGTGGCCCCCACACATGGCCCATTTTTGGCCCGGATAGCCTCCTGCAACACTTTGCAAACTAAAACGGAACATGGGGAGCCACATGTGGTGTTGCAGGAGACTGTCCGGGCCTAAAAAAGGCCGCTCGTGGCCCCCCTCCCACACCCCATTTTGGCTGGGAAAGTTCTGCAGGAGGCATCCTCCCATCACCTCCTCCCCACCCCACCCCACCCCGCCATCCCATGGAGAAGAACCATAATGCTGATCTGGCTCTCGAAGAAATCCAGCTTGACACCCCTGCTCTAAGGTGTCCGAGAGCTAAAGGAAGGGGCTTCTAAAGGTGATAGATTAAGAGACACTGATGTGTGGGGCAAGGGAGATTGGTAGATGAAAAGTGAGAAGTAGCATAAAGACTTCCTGCTGTGGAATCAAGTGAGGAAATTAATCCCTGGTATTAAAGCAGCCGCTCATGTCAAACCAAAACTTCCAAAGCCTGAAAGCCAATGCATTTTTAAAAAAAATAAAAAAATGGAGGAAACAATCCTTAATCTCACCTCTTGTAAATCAGAGATAATGCTAAATCTACCCTTATTTTTAAGTACTCCAAGTAGCTTTGGTAGGATGAAGCATAGTTCTTAGAAAAAACCTCACTGCTGCTGTCATGGATACGTCCGAATGAAAGCTGATGGGCCCAAAGAGGAATAAGATTTTGTTGTATCTCCTATGTCAGTGATGGCAAACCTTTTTTTCCTCATGTGCCCACACCCATAATTCAATGTCTCACTGCTCCCAAACCCTTGCACTCCCTGTGCATACATGCATGACACACATGCACACACACACCTGTGCCCCATTTTGGGCCTAGCAGGCCTCCCTGAAGCCTCCGGAGGCTGGAGACAGCCCGTTTCCAGATTTCCGGTAGGACTGTTTTTTGCCCACTCCAGGCTCCAGGGGCTTTCTTGGAGCCTGGGGAGGGTGAAAACGGCCTCCCACACCACCCAGGAGGCCCTAAACGCTCTCCCAGAGACTCCTATCCAACCGACAACACTTCTGGCAGATGGCAGTTCAGTCTCTCCTTGAAAGCTTCCAGTGATGAAGCTCCCACAACTTCTGAAGGCAACTTCTGTTCCATGGGTTGATTGTTCCCACTGTCAGAAAATTAAACCTTAGTTCTAGGTTGGTTCTCTCTTTGACGAGTCTCTATTCATTGTTTCTTGTTCTGCTTTCAGGTGGTTTGGAGAATAGCTTGACCCCTTTTTCTTTGTGGCAGCCCCTTAAATATTGGGAGACACTATCATGGCACACCTAGTCCTTCTTTTCCTGCACCCATTCATCACATGTTTTATCCTTCAGTCTCCCAATCATCTTTATAATAGAATAACAGAGTTGGAAGGGACCTTGTAGGTCATCTAGTCTAACCCCTCTACTCAAGAGACCCTATGCCATTTCTGACAAATGGCTGTCCAGTCTCTTCTTGAAAGCTTCCGCTGCTGAAACTCCCACAATGTGTGAAGGCTGTCAGAGCGGCAATCAGCCCCCTTCCCATCTGCGGTAATTGCCCTCAATTAGAGGTGGCATTTTCATGGCATTTTCCTTGTGTATACTTTGCAAGAAATGAACTGAAATACATTCTAATGAAAAACTCATATTTATTTGTAAAGAAATAAAAACATCTCACTATCTAAATTAGGTTACATCTTGGAAGCTTTCCCGGCTACCTCTCTTGTCCGGAGAACAAAGAAAAGTTTTAGAGAAGAAGAAAGGAATGTAGACATGCGCAGTAGTTACTGATAAGAGTTCTGGCAAACTACTGTAAGTCTAATAGTCCAAAAATAAGAGCTCAGTGGTAAATACAAAAATGCAGTGACAAAGGCAAAGCTGTTCCACAGTGATTGTCCTCACTGTCAGAAAATTTCTCCTTATTTCCAGGTTGAATCTCTCCTTGTGCAGTGTCCATCCATTATTTCTTCTCTGGCCTATGGAAGGATCCCCCACTATCCTGTCAGAGCTGTCAGAGCTGAAGAATCTTCTTGGATGAGAAGCAAAACATCTTCAATGGGATGTGGTGGCTCAGCAGCTAAGACGCTGAGCTTGTCGATCAACAGGTCGGCATTCAGCGGTTCGAATCCCTAGTGCCGCGTAATGGGGTGAGCTCCTGTTAGTTGTCCCAGCTTCTGCCAACCTAGCAGTTCGAAAGCACTTAAAAAATGCAAGTAGAAAAATAGGGACCACCCTTGGTGGAAAGGTAACTGTTCCGTGTACCTTTGGCGTTTAGTCTAGCCAGCCACATGACCACGGAGATGTCTTCAGACAGCTCTGGCTCTTTGGCTTTGAAATGGAGATGAGCACCGCCCCCTAGAGTTGAGAACGACTAGCACATATGTGTGAGGGGAACTTTTACCTTTAAATTTTACCAGTTGCCCTCTGAAAAAGCACCTTTGGGACAACCATGACCTGGATGACTGAGAATCTCTACAGACTTTTTATGCTATTCTGGTATTCTAAAAGAAATTTAGAGATGATCTTGATAAGGAAAAAAAAAAGAAGAAAAGTAATTACTTGTTCCAGAGATTGAAGCAAGCTTGGGAGAAAATAGTCAAAATAACCCTGCCTTGATACTATTAGTGTAAGAGGAAATCTTAGCTTTTCAAGATTCTATTATTCTATTATTATACTGCTATTAACATAAAACAGCATTCCTTAAATCCCTGAGTTGTCCGTCTTTTGACCTGGTCTACCCTGAAGGGCTGACCCTTGCACAAAGCTTTCAGTTGCTGAAATCAAATCATCATCATCTTCAAAGTTGCTACAAATCAGAAACAAGCTATCTCCCGTCCTCATGCCTTAATAGCTCCCCCCCAAAATTAGTAATCATGATTAAAGCTTCCCATATCTTATTTAGAATTTTTTTTAAAAAAAGCTATGATTTGATGATCAAATCAGTCAATCCCAAGGGTGAAATGCTCCTGGTTCGAACCAATTCAGCCGAACTGGTAGCGATGACGGCCAGTGGTTCGGAGAACCGGTAGTGATGGCAGCTCGAGGGTCCACCCTCCCACTCAGTTGTCATTACTTGCCGGTTTCAACCATGAAGTGACCTGTTTTTTACCCTCTGTGCATGCGCAGAAGGGTTTGCGCATGCGCAGAGGTTTGGTGCACACATGTGACTTCTGAACCAGTAGGGAAGGTAACTAGATTTCACTCCTGGTCAATCCTAAAGGAAATCAACCATGGCTGTTCTTTGGAAGGACAGATCCAGAACCTGAAGCTCAAATACTTTGGCCACCAAATGAGAAGAAAGAACTTATTGGGGAAAAAAAACCCTGATATTGGGAAAGATGGAAGACAAAAGGAGAAAACAGCAAAGGATGGGATAGTTAGAGTATCATTGACGCAATGAACATGAATTTAGGAAAACTCCGGAGACGGGGGAGTCTGGCATGCTATGGTCTATGGACTAGCAAAGAGTTGGACATGACTTCATGACTGAACAACAAAATGATTTGATTAGATTTTGGCTATCAGATTAGACAGTATTCTGCTCTAGGGTATTAAAGTCATAGAGATGTGTACCAATGTCAAGATTCAAAATGGAGTTGGTGATTGACAAACTCTACTCCCTTATCACGCTGATAATGTTACATAGTTGGGTAATGAAACATCTACAAGAAAGCAATCAAAGCTCAGGGGACCCGACAGTTGGTGATCTGGAAGACAACGTGCTTCAACTCAGGGCCAAATCTGATACAACGTGAAATGCCAGGTTGCATATCGACAGTGGCACAGACTTGAGTGTTGTGTTTTCTTTTAGAATTAGAACGTGCTGCTTTCTTGCTGCTGTCAAAGTTGATCATAAGAGGCAGAAGTTGTGACTTCTCCATTTATCTTTTGGCATTTGATGGGAAAGGAAAAGTTTTTTTCATTTATTTATTTAGGGTATGGCACAAAACGTACCTTTTCTTTTATGTATACTGAGAGCATCTTGGCCAATAAAAAAAATCTATTCTGTTCTGTTCTGTTCTGTTCTGTTCTGTTCTGTTCTGTTCTATTCTAGGTCTGTTGTGTGGATGTTTGGGTGGTTTAGGGGTGGAGAATTGTGGTGGGTGGGAGTGTGTTTGGGGATTGTTATGCGTGTTGGACCTGATCTTTGGGAGTTAAGTGAATTTTGTTGTATGGGTATACTGTGTATACATGTACAATAACAATACAGTTATTTATTTATTTATTTATTTATTTATTTATTTATTTATTTATTATTTATTTATTTATTTATTTATTTATTTATTTATTTATTTATTTATTTATTTATTTATTTATTATCTATTCTATTCTATTCTATTCTATTCTATTCTATTCTATTCTATTCTATTCTATTCTATTCTATTCTAGGTCTGTTGTGTGGATGTTTGGGTGGTTTAGGGGTGGAGAATTGTGGTGGGTGGGAGTGTGTTTGGGGATTGTTATGCGTGTTGGACCTGATCTTTGGGAGTTAAGTGAATTTTGTTGTATAGGTATACTGTGTATACATGTACAATAACAATACAGTTATTTATTTATTTGTTTGTTTGTTTGTTTGTTTGTTTATTTATTTATTTATTTATTTATTTATTTATTTATTAATTATCTGTTCTATTCTATTCTATTCTATTCTAAATACATGGATAGCAGCAGTAAAGAACACATAATAATATGATACACATAAGATGGAGGTGCGCGGTTAGTTTTGTAAGGTATAAGAGATTCAAGAAGTTACATATTCAGTTACAAATTACATTTAAAAATACATTGGTTCATAGAAATGAAATAGGTAGTCTATATATTAAGGCAAAGGTGTCCTAATTTAAATCCTACATCAATCTATCCATCCCTTCGACATGTCTGATGATGTGAACTGCACCTTGAGAAAGTTTTTAATCCAACTTGTTAGCGGGAAAATTTTCCCACCAGATTCCTTCAGATTTTATACAGCCTTCTAGTTGTTTGGGGATCAGAGGTAGTATTCAGCCGGTTCGTACCAGTTCTGACGATCCAGTAGTGGAAATCATGGGTGGGCCTGCCCACCTGCTCTGCCTCTGTGCCATCCTATTTAGGCACGTTTTCAAAACTGCATGCAAAGTGCATGCATGGAAGGCTGGCCACATGCACGGAAGGCATGCATGTGCGAAGTGAGCATGCACAGGCATGGCAAACCGGTGGTTAAGAATATTGGAAACCCACCAGTGTTGGGGATCCGTAGAGCAGAAAATATAGGAATCAAACAGAAAGAAACTGGGCAATGAAAAGAAAAAATGTAATGATGGCAAGATTCCAAACCTGGTTACACTGGGTGATTGGGGAGCCAACATGAACTAAAGCTAGGATGAAAGGTTGAATTGAAACAGGTCCTTTCGGTCAGAAACAAATACAACCCTAGACACAAAAATCAAATGTTGGATGGTGTGAGAGTTGATTAATCACTGTGCAATTAACTGATAAGATTCACTGCCTTGAGGTGAAGTAACAGCAACTAATTGCAATGACTCGGAGAAGGGATTAAAGAATCCATAGAACGTTCTACCAGAAGTAATTAGCTGGATAAATCTGCATATTCAGTCCCATTGAAAAGCATTTCTGGGTGGCAATCTGTTAGAGAGCTACCATTTCTGTGCCCTACTTTTGTCCTTCTGGAATCTTCTTGGCTGCTGCAAGAAATCAGCTGTATCCCCAAAGGTCTCGTTCTCTTAATAACATTCCTTTGGTTATTAAGCAGGACGTGAATCTGATCCTCTTCTGGAAAAAGGACACTTGAGGTCAGCTTCTAATTATAATGCAAATGTTTGTGCTTCCATTAACCAATTAGAATCCAATGGTTTCATATTTTTTAATGTATTGGATATACATATACATATACATATACATATACATATACATATACATATACATATACATATACATATACATATACATATACACATACATACATACATACATACATATATACATATATATATATATATATATATATATATATATATATATATATATATATATATATAGAGAGAGAGAGAGAGAGAGAGAGAGAGAGAGAGAGAGAGATATGGATTGATATAGATAGATAGATAGATAGATAGATAGATAGATAGATAGATAGATAGATAGATAGATAGATGATAGGGATGGATAGATAGATAGATAGAGATAGAGATTGATAGAGATTGATAGAGATAGATAGAAATTGATCGATAGAGATAGCTAGCTAGCTAGCTAGATAAAGGTAGACAGAGAGGCAAAGAAAGAGATCATAGCAATAGAGATGAATAGAATATAGATAGATGTAGAGATAGAGATAGCTAGAGATAAAGACAGAGAAAGAGAGAGTGAGATGATAGAGGTACAGAGATAGAGCTGTAGGTACATATATAGATATGAAAGATTTGCTTTGTTATTTTATTGTACTTTTACTTTTCATTGCAAGGTAAAGGTTTCCATTGTCTAGCCATGTCTGACTCTAGGGGGCATTCCTCATCTCTGTTTCTTAGATGAGGGAGCCAGCATTGTCTAAAGACACCTCTGTGAACATGCAGCCAGCTTGACTATATGGAACATGAAATGCTGTTACCTTCCCACCGAAGTGGTACCTATTTATCTATTTGCATGCTTTCAAATTGCTAGATGGGCAGGACCTGGGGCAAGTGACAGGAGCTCACCCTGTTGCATGGTGCTCAGATCTTGAACCTGGGCTGTCCGTATTCCAACTGACAAGCTAACCATTGAGCCATCGCATCGCCTACACTTCATGTTAAGTCCGGACACAAACAGAGAGGCAGGATGATCGTAGTGAAATAAAACAACTGTTTATTTCAGGCAACAGGAACAACAACAAAATAACTATGAATTGAGGGCTGCCCGAGGCTGCAGCTCCTTTTACCGGGAGCTGTCCAGCCTGTCAGCCATTGACGCGTGTTCATTTTCCCACCAGAGAAAATGAACCAATGAGTGATGGCTGATGTAAGACTCCCTCCTACTTGCATATTCAACATTTCATGGTAATTTTTATTTATTTATTATTGTAAATCACTCAGAGCCAGTAAGGTGAGATGGATGGTATAGAAATGTGATGAGTGAATAAAGGAAGGGAGGAAAGGAGGGAGGGAGGGAGGCTGGCAGGCAGGCAGGTGGAGGGAGGTTGGAGGGAGGGAAGAAGGAAAGGGAAAGAGGGAAAGAAAGAAAAAAACGAGGAAGGGAGGGAGGGAGGAAAGGAAGGGAGGGAGGGAGGAAAGGGAAAGAAAGAAAGAAAGAAAGAAAGAAAGAAAGAAAGAAAGAAAGAAAGAAAGAAAGGGAGGGAGGGAGGGAGGGAGGGAGGGAGGGAGGGAGGGAGGGAGGAGATAAAACAAGGTATTTACTTATAGAGAAGATACCATTTATTGTTTCCACTGTCTGCATTTGAATTTTCAGTGCATTGCAAGTTATTTTTAAAAGAAAGCCATTGGGGAAAAAATGGTATGTGTGAGTTTTCTTCCACCTGCAAAATCAACCCCATTACAGGTATCATAACTGTAATGGACCGTACATTCTTAATGAGGGGCAATGAACACTTGAAGCAATTGAAGAACTATTCTCTCTGGAACCCAGGCAGAAACGTGACAGACATATTGCTAATTAGACAAGCCACATCCATCTGAAGGAGGGGCAATGAGGTCCCTTTCCAAAAATTCTGCTGCTGCAGAACAACATGTCCTGTACAATTAATGAGGATACATTGTGAATCAAAGGAGCGTAGGCTGCATTGGTTGGATTTCTTGAAGGATCAAAAAGTCAAAGGCTCCGTTTTCCACAGAAATCCATTAGTCTAAATAAGGTAAAAGTAAAGGTTCCCCTCGCACATATGTGCTAGTTGTTCCCAACTCTAGGGGGCAGTGCTCATCTCTGTTTCAAAGCCGAAGAGCCAGTGCTGTCCAAAGACATCTCCACGGTCATGTGGCCGGCATAACTCAACGCCAAAGGCACATGGAACACTGTTACCTTCCCACCAAAGGTGGTCCCTATTTTTCTACTTGCATTTTTTACGTGATTTCAAACTGCTAGGTTGGCAGAAGCTGGGACAAGGAACAGGAGCTCACCCCATGACACGGCACTAGGCATTCGAACCACTGAACAGCCAACCTTTCAATCGACAAGCTCAGCATCTTAGCCACTGAGCCACCACGCCCCATTAGTCTAAATAGATAAGCTCAATGATTGGTTCCATGCGGTTCTCCAGAGAAGTCATTATGGCTAATTCAGCTCCACTTAAAACATCCCTTGTGGAAAAGCCACTCCCCTCTGTCAGAAACAGTTCTGGAAATGTTGTCTTTATAGGAAACAAAGGGATCTTTTTGTTTTGGTCACCACATTACACACACACACACACACACATACACACACACACAAATGATGTTGAGGCTTTGGAAAAAGTGCAGAGAAGAGCAAATAAGATGGTGAAAGGCCTGGTGATATCTTTTATATGAAGAACGGTTGCAGTATTTGGGATTGGCCGGTCTAGAGAAAAGAAGGACTAGGGACAACACGATAGTAGCATTCCAGTGTTTGAGGGGCTACCATAAAGAAGAGGGAGTCAACTTATTTTACAAAGGAAGGAAGGAGGAAGGAAAGAGGAAAAGAAAGAAAGAAGGAAGGAAGGAAGGAAGGAAGGAAGGAAGGAAGGAAGGAAGGAAAGAAAAGAAAAGAAAAGAAAAGAAAAGAAAAGAAAAGAAAAGAAAAGAAAAGAAAAGAAAAGAAAAGAAAAGAAAAGAAAAGAAAAGAAAAGAAGGCGAGGGAGGGAGGGAGGAGAGAAGAAGGAAGGAAGGAAGGAAGGAAGGAAGGAAGGAAGGAAGGAAGGAAGGAAGGAAGGAAGGAGAAAGAAATAAAGAAAAGAAAAGAAAAGAAAAAAAAGAAGGAGAGGGAGGGAGGGAGGATGGAAGAAGGAAGGAAGGAAAGGAGAAGGGGAGGGAGGAGGGAGAGAGAGGGATGAAAGCAGGGGTGAAATCCTACAGGTTCGGACTGGTTCGGGTGAACTGCTAGGGCTTATGGGCATCAGTTCACTGAACTGGTAGTAATTACTCCTCCTTGGCCCCATCCACTCCCAGCCAGGCATCACTCACCTCTTTTGGCCACTTGATATCCCACAGAATTCAATGTTAAATGCAGCAGAGAGAATGCTAACTTTTCTCCCTCCATTCACAACGGAGCTGCTGCAGACCGTCCCTTTAAGGTAGTGTCCAGGAGGAAGGGGCCCAGGAGGAAACCATAAAGGGAGCAGCAGCTCTGTTGTGAATGGAGGGAGAAAAGTTAGCATTCTCTCTGCCACAGAATTCAATGTTAAATGCAGCAGAGAGAATGCTAACTTTTCTCCCTCCATTCAGAATGGAGCTGCTGCAGCCTGTCCCTTTTAAGGTAGTCCCCAGGAGAGAGGGGGACACAGGGGAAGCAGTTGGAATGGAGCCGCTTTTGTGAAAGGCAGGAAAATGGGGAAGAGGATTTTCCTGCCTGTCATCCATTCCTCAATCTCAGCACAGGCTGAGGGAAGGATGGTAGGCAGGAATATTCCCCTCCCCATTTTCCTGCCATTCGCGACAAGGAGTGGCTGGGAGGGGAGGGGCCGGTGAGGAGCCCCTCGATTTGAGTCATGTCAAGTGGGCCATGCCCACCTAGTCACATGACCTCCCTCCAATAAGCCACGCCCACAGAATCAGCAGGGGAATTTTTTTAATTTCACCTCTGGATGAAAGAGTCAGAGGGATGGAGGGAGGGAGGGGAGGAAAGAAGGATGGAAGGAAGGAAGGAAGGAAGGAAGGAAGGAAGGAAGGAAGGAAGGAAGGAAGGAAGGGGAGGAGGAGAGAGGGAAACACATTATATTCAAACTGCCAATATCATCCTAAGAATAAATGTGACGTTCATTTATTGGTCCCTATTTTATTTGCATGAGTTAGAATATAATCTGACCCACTGCCCAAGGATAAACAAGATGTTTGTTTCTCCCAATTTCACTAATTGGGAAAAGTAGGCCATTTCAATGCACCAGACTGGAAGCAATTGCCAAGACATTTTCAAAAACGTTCCATTTTTTTTTCGCCTTCAGATATAAGAATGCAACCACTGCCAATTATAGGCAATTATCAACCAGCTGTTTCTCATGATGCTCAAAAGTCAGAGAGAATTTGCTCGGAGAAACAGAGATAATGGGGTCCGTGTCTGAACCTGAATTCCTGCCATAGAGAAATCGAGGAGGAAGAATAATCACACAAATGTTGAAGGTCGCCGGGGAGAAACATTGGGTGCCTTAGGAAATTAATTCAAAACTCATGTTGGTTTCCTTCTGCTTCCAATGCACTTAGGAGTGGCAAGCGTGGTGTGGCCTTTCGTTCTTCAATGTCAGATGGACTTCATTTCACTAGGATTATTTCTCAGCAGCTTGTTTCTTTGAATTCTTCTAAGCTTGCGTCATCATCGGTAGGATCTAGGCCAGAATGGGACCACTTGTTGGGTCCAGCTCGCTTCAAGCCAACTGATTTTTGTCATTCGCATTTCATTTTGTCCTTCCTTCTTCTGCATCTTTGATTTAATGATTCTATCCCACCATTTCTTCAAGAAATTGTGCAATTCTTGTCCCATGGCAAGTTGTCCTGCAGTGAGTTGGCCATGGAGAGTTGTCCCATGGTGAATTGGCCATGACGAGTTGGCCATGGCATGTTGGATGTGGTGAGTTGTCTGTGAGCAGGCGGGTGTGGTGAGCTGGCTGTGACTCAGTTGCGTGAATTGGCTGCAGCAAGCTGGCCATGACGAGTTATCCTAGACCAAGGATGTCAAACTCAATTTCCTTTCCTTTCCTTTCCTTTCCTTTCCTTTCCTTTCCTTTCCTTTCCTTTCCTTTCCTTTCCTTTCCTTTCCTTTCCTTTCCTTTCCTTTCCTTTCCTTTCCTCTTTCCCCTTTCCCTTTCCCTTTCCCTTTCCCTTCCCTTCCCTTCCCTTCCCTTCCCTTTTGTCTTCTCTCCTCTCCTCTCCTCTCCTCTCCTCTCCCTTCCCTTCCCTTCCCTTCCCTTCCCTTCCCTTCCCTTTTGTCTTCTCTCCTCTCCCTTCCCTTCCCTTCCCTTCCCTTTTGTCTTCTCTCCTCTCCCTTCCCTTCCCTTCCCTTTTGTCTTCTCTCCTCTCCCTTCCCTTCCCTTCCCTTCCCTTTTGTCTTCTCTCCTCTCCCTTCCCTTCCCTTCCCTTCCCTTCCCTTCCCTTCCCTTCCCTTTTGTCTTCTCTCCTCTCCCTTCCCTTCCCTTCCCTTCCCTTTTGTCTTCTCTCCTCTCCCTTCCCTTCCCTTCCCTTCCCTGCCCTTCCCTTCCCTTCCCTGCCCTTCCCTTTTGTCTTCTCTCCTCTCCTCTCCCTTCCCTTCCCTTCCCTTCCCTTTTGTCTTCTCTCCTCTCCCTTCCCTTCCCTTCCCTTCCCTTTTGTCTTCTCTCCTCTCCCTTCCCTTCCCTTCCCTTCCCTTCCCTTTTGTCTTCTCTCCTCTCCTTCCCTTCCCTTCCCTTCCCTTCCCTTTTGTCTTCTCTCCTCTCCCTTCCCTTCCCTTCCCTTCCCTTCCCTCCCCTCCCCTTCCCTTCCCTTCCCTTCCCTTTTCCCCCCTTAACTTTTATGAACCATGGGGTTCATATAGCTGAGTTACATCTCTGGAGCAGTAATGTTTCTTAAGTCTCTAGAAGAAGTTCTGCCTAAAAGGACTTTTATTGAAGGCCACATCAGGGCTGTGCTTGGCCTCAGGGGGCTGGGGTGGGCATGGCCAGGATGGGCTTTGTCATGGTGGCCTGAATGCTCTGCCAATGAAAACAGGCTGCCAAGCTCCGTTTCTGGTTGTGACAGCCTCCTGCAACCCTCTTCCAGCCAGATCTAAGCACCTCGTGGGCCAGATTCGGCTCATGGGCCTTGAGTCTGACACCCCTGTCCTAGACCCCAGGTGGACATCTTGTCTTCTGTCATGTTTTTATTTTTTTAGATTACTTTCAGTTTTTTAAGCGTCAGTGTTTTTTTCTAGTTACTTTTACCTTTGCATCGAGATGTCCGAAATATTTAAACATTAGCTTCACTTCAAGTGAGCAGTCTGCTTTAATTTCATCTCATATTGAATTATTTGTTCCTCTCACAGCCCAGAGTCTTATAAAATAAAATTCTCTGATGCCCTATCCATTTTTCTTCATTCAAATCTCCTGATAGTCCAACTTTCATATCCGTGTCTTACAATTCCCCTGAAATTTTCATTATCCATTAGGAGTTAGCAATGTGATTATGGGGCATCTTCTAAAACTAAATTGTACAACTGATCCTTCTCATGTATTGCTGAAATCTGGGTTACACACTCTTGAGAATTATCTTACTACTTATAAAATGAATGCAATTATTTATAAGTTTGAGTATTCTGTTACTCACTATATTCACTATCTGTTCTGATAGTGAATATAAATCAATATTTTCCAATCTCTTGATCACTGCTGTGTGTTTTCTATCATTTCTGCTCTTATAAGACTATGACGTTCATATTTTATTACAATATTTCTTGTCAGCAATATTTTCCAAGGCCAATTTAACTCCATATTCCAGATTGTCTGGCCATAATTCAGTGATCAAACCTTCAAGAGAAGGAAGGAAGGGGGAAGGAAGGAAGGAAGGAAGGAAGGAAGGAAGGAAGGAAGGAAGGAAGGAAGGAAGGAAGGAAGGAAGGAAGGAAGGAAGGAAATCAGTCCAGCCTTAAAAGTCTTTGATTCCAGGTCACCATTGAGGAGAGAAATTTTCCAATCACTCCAAATAAATAAGTCCAACCTTGTTTGGAAAGGTTGAGATAGCACATACAACTCCCAAAGGCAGGCTGCTCCTATGTTTCACAGCTCTCACTGGAAG
Organism: Masticophis lateralis; assembly: GCA_030761175.1. Lineage (NCBI taxonomy): Eukaryota > Metazoa > Chordata > Lepidosauria > Squamata > Colubridae > Masticophis > Masticophis lateralis. The sequence continues at coordinate 8,554,014 of JAUDYJ010000003.1, forward strand.
AATTCTTTCTCTTTAATTCATGTTTGGCCTTGTACATCTATTGTTTTTGTGCTACCCACAGCGACAAAGAAAAATACATTCACATCTTCTTCTTTCCCCTTCCCCCTTCCTTCCCTCCCCCTCCTCCCCTCCCTTTCCTTTCCTTCCCCTCCCCTCCCCTCCTTTCTTTTCTCTCCTCTCCTCCCCTTCCCCTTCCCCTTACCCTTCCCCTCCCCTCCCCTCCCCTCCCTTCCCTTCCCTCCCTCCCTCCCTCCCTCCCTTCCCTTCCTTTTCCCTCCCCTCCCTCCTCTCCCCTCCCCTCCCCTTCCCTCCCTTCCCTTCCTCCCTTCCCTTCCCTTACCCTTCCCTTCCCTTCCCCTTCCCCTCCCCTCCCCTCCCTCCCTCCCCTTCCCTTCCCTTCCCTCCCTTCCCTTTCCCCTCCTCTCCTCTCCTCTCCTCTCCTCTCCTCTCCTCTCCTCTTCCCCTGCCACTCTCCTCGCCTCCCTTCCCCTCCCCTCTTCTCCTCTCCCCTTCCCCTTCCCCTTCCCCCTTCCCTTCCCTTCCCTTCCCCTTCCCCTTCCCCTTCCCCTTCCCTTCCCTTCCCCTTCCCCTTCCCTTCCCTTCCCTTCCCTTCCCTTCCCCTCCCTCTCCTCTCCTCTCCCCCTCCCCTTCCCCTTCCCTTCCCCTTCCCCTTCCCCTTCCCCTGCCCCTCCCTTCCTTTCCTTTCTCTTCCCTTCCCTTCCCTTCCCTTCCCTTCCCTTTCCCCTCCCCTCCCCTCCCCTCCCCTCCCCTACTCTCCTCTCCTCTTCCCCTTCCCCTTCCCCCTTCCCCTTCCCCTTCCCCTTCCCCTTCCCTTCCCTTCCCTTCCCTTCCCTTCCCTTCCCTTCCCTTCCCTTCCCTTCCCTTCCCTTCCCTTCCCTTCCCTTCCCTTTCCCTCCCCTCCCCTCCCCTCCCCTCCTCTCCTCTCCTCTTCCCCCTTCCCCTTCCCCTTCCCCTTCCCCTTCCCCTTCCCCTCCCTCTCCCTTCCCTTCCCCATTATATCTAGATTCTGAACTGGGGTGGAATTAGGGAGCATGGAGAATCTAGTTTATCCTATGAACAAATTCTGCTAATAAGATTAAGTATGTGTTGTGATTTAGTGTTTTTGTACTGACAGTTGGGTTGCACCTCCTCAAGAACTATAAGGAGAAAGGATACATTTAAAATTAGATCCTTTTAAAAACTTGCAGCAAATATTCCTATGCTATAAATAGCACTCAAATTCTGATTTTGACATGACAAAGCTTTGCCTATAGGTATCTCGCCGACAGTGAAGCATGCATATATATTTATTTATTTATTTATTTATTTATTTATTTATTTATTTATTTATTTATTTATTTATTTATTTATTTATTTATTTATTTATTTATTTATTTATTTATTTATTTATTTATTTATTGCTTAGAGAATTCAGCCTGTAGTTCAATATTGAGCAATTTATAAAAATCTCATTTCTCATTCTTTGGGGTAAATATAGTTTCTTCCTAAGTGCAATTTAAAAAGCACAAATGAGCTTGTCTGGCAGCTCACATCGGATTATTTCTCAGGAGAATTTGCCTCTGATTAGTATAATGTGAAAAAAATAAATAAAAAATGGCAATCAAACCGATTCAAGTTCATCAGCAGAAAGGTAGTGTAAAATCTAGCAGGTGTATAAATTATCTTTAAATCATATTTTTTAACAAAGCAGTTTCATCTATTGCTTTAGATTCTGCCATTTACCACCCTCCTCCTCCTCCTCCTCCTCCTCCTCCTCCTCCTCCTCCTCCTCCTCCTCCTCTTTCTTCTGGAAGAAAGAGAAAGAAAGAGTGACAATGAGAGAAGGAAACAGGGTGAATAATTAGAACAAAATTGAAAGGAACCTTGGTGGTCTTCTGATCCAAACCTCTGCTCAAGTATGTCACATACAAATGCCTAACCCACTTGCTATTCCCTGCTTGGCACTGCAGGGGTTAACCCCACACCCCCACCTCCATCACCACTCCTCTTTACCTTCTGGCCACACCTCCCTGGTACTTAAGGGGCACACATGAGGCGCTGGGCAGTTCGATTGATTCACCTGTAAGAGAGCAGAGTGGATAAATAAATAATGATTGAATCGTACCATTGACTCTTGGGCTAGATCCTTGTACATTAATAAAGTAGGAGACCTACCACAGGTGGCACACAGAGCCATATCTGTGGGCATGCGAGTGTTGCCCTAGCTCAGCTCCAGCGTGCATCGCGTGCGCCGGCCAGCTGATTTCCAGGCCTTCCGGTCCCACCGGAAGTTGGGAAATGGGCTGTTTCCAGACTCCAGGGGGTGGGGAAGGCTGTTTTTGCCCTCCCCAGGCTCCAAGAAAGGCAAGAAATGAGCCCCACCACTGTCATGTCATCTGCAAATTTAATAACTGCATTGGTGTTATACAACGGGGAAACCAAATTTCATTTAAGAAACCGTGGCTCACAACACAGAATAAGATAGAATGACAGTTAGAAGGGAATTTAGAGGTCTTCTAGTCTAACTCCCTGCTCGAGTAGGAGAGTCTATGTCATTTCAGATAGGTGGCTATCCAGTCTCTTCTTGAAAGCCTCCAGTGATGGAGCTCCCACAACTTCTGAAGGCAAGCCGTTCCAATGGTTAATTATTCTCACTGAACTTAGAAACAATCTTGTTTAGCAATGGAAAAGTTGGGGTTAATTGTGGTCGTATTAAGTAAAAAGGCATTAAGGGTTGTAAACCTAATCTTGGGAAGCTTCTTCTCTGGTAATATCACACTACTAACCAGAGCATGCAAAACATTTGCTAGACCAATTCTTGAATACAGCTCATCTGTCTGGAACCAGCACTGCATATCGGACATTAATACAATTGAGCGTGTCCAGAAATATTTCAAAAGAAGAGTCCCCCACTCCTCTGCTCGTAACAAAATACCCTATGCCACCAGACTTGAAATTTTGGGTATAGAAAATTTAGAACTACGCCGCCTTCGGTATGACCAAAGCATAGCTCATAAAATCATCTGCTACAATGTCCTACCTGTCAATGACTACTTCAGCTTCAACCACAACAATAGACAAGCACATAATAGATACAAACTTAAAGTGAACCACTCCAAACTCAATTGCAGAAAATATGACTTCAATAACAGAGCGGTCAATGCACTACCAGACTCTGTGGTTTCTTCCCCAAAACCCCAAAACTTTAACCTAAAACTGTCTACTGTTGACCTCACCCCATTCCTAAGAGGTGTGTAAGGGGCGTGCATAAGAGCACCAGCGTGCCTACCGTCCCTGTCCTAATGTTCCCTTTAATTGTATTCATTTTATTTATTCAATTCATGCTTATATTTAAATATATTATCTAATATGTACTCGACAAAATAAAATAAATAAACAAATATGACGAAGAACTACCTGTATGCTTCTTGAAATTGTTCATAAAAGGCATGCTGTTTAGCTATAGGATCATCCTCTGACCAGTAGATGGAGATCTTGATTCACTGAAAAATCCCAATTGCCCAAAAGAGAAATAAATTAAGAAGTCAGAAGGGTAGTCAGAATACCAGCTGAGATTTCTTCTTTTTTTAAAATAAAAATAAAAATGTGGAGGTTTAATTTTCTAGTATAATCAACTGTTGTGAAATGCTTAAACTGGTGGATTAGGATTGGGGAGACTTGCCTCCATGTCTTTCATGAGCTTTGGGAATTCATTGAGTGACCTTGGGGTGGTCATTTTGTCTCAGCCCAATGTATCCCAAAAGGATCTGGTTGCAGGAAAAAAAATAAGAAGGAAGAAGCCTTACACATATCCCTTGAGTTTCTGGAAGAAAAGCAGAATGTAAATCTCACACAACACCAGGAAAATGCAAAAAAAAGAAACGGCAAGATGGAAACAAAAGTGATGAGAACATTTGCCCTGCAACCATCATTTTGCACAGTCAGTATTCTCTCTCCTTTTCCACTTTCTGGAAGAAAATAGGAACAGCAAAAATGGGAAGGGTGCAAATACCGGACTGAATGAATACAGTGTAGAGAATTGTCTGAGGGGAATTGTTGAGGGCTGCCACAAAGTGGAGGGGGAGGGGTTAAACTATTTTCCAAAGCACCCGAAGGCCAGACAAGGAATAATGGATGGAAACTGATCAAGGAGAGATTCAACCTGGAAATAAGGAGAAATTTCCTGACAGTGAAAACAATAAACCCATGGAACAGAAGTTGCCTTCGGAAGTTGTGGGCGCTTCATCACTGGAGGCTTTGAAGAAGAGACTGAATTGCCATCTGTCAGAAATGGTGTAGGGTCTCCTGCTTGGGTGGTGGTGGGGGGTTGGGCTAAATGACCTACCACTCTATTAATCTGTTAAATCTGTCAAATCTGAAACATTTTTGGTTAGTTAGTGCTATGCAATATTTGGAATTAAAGGTTGGCTGAACTAGTCACCAAAATTTAGTCATTTGGAGGGGAGGATGGCTGATTTTTAGGATAATTAGAAGCAAACTATCTCTAGCATTAAAAAAAAATGATGAAACATCACAGTAGCTGCATCTGTTAGATGGATTATTGTGTCCTCTAGAAAACAGTGAAAGTAAGCAAGAAACACGATCCATCTCTCTCTCTCTCTCTCTCTCTCTCTCTCTCTCTCTCTCTCTCTCTCTCTCTCTCTCTCTCTCTCTTTGATAGAGAGAGAGAGAGGGAGGGAGGGAGAGAGGGAGAGAGAGAATCCTACCCCAGTGTTTCAGATTTCAGAACTTTATCTGGCTAATAAATTTTACAAATAAATAACTCACCCAAAGCTTCCAGCTAGAAGTACCAGATCCTGGGTAAAGTTCTCATCCTAAACTAATTCAGGTTCACCCTTGAATTGATGAGAATAAGCCTTTTCTCTTCATAATGTTCGCTGTGACACTCCATAAAAGTTCTGGCTGGACTTTCTATAAAAGTGAAAGTTGGGTTTTCAAGAAGCAGAATGAGAAAGAGCATTGACGCTTTGGAATTTTGGTGTTGGAGAAGACGGTTAAGAATACTGTAGAAAAATTAACCAACGGATCATTGAATGAAACAATCCAGAGTCCTTACTCGAGGTACAAATGACTACCCTCAGAATTAAGACATATTCTGAATATGGTTCAGAGGTATTTCACAAAAAGAGTACTTCACTCCTCTACTCACAATAGAATTCCCTAGGCCACCGGGCTTAAAAATTTGGGCTTGGACAATCTGGATTTGTGCCGCCTGCGGTCTGATTTAAGCATAGTACACAAAATTGTCTGCTACAACATCTTGCCTGTCAATGACTTCCTCAGTTTTAACCACAATCGTACACGGGCAAACCACAAATCGTACACGGGCAATCAATACAAACTCAAGGTAAACTACTACAAACTTGATTGCAGGAAATACGTTTTCAGCAACAGAGTGGTCAACTCCTGGATTGCTCTACCCAACTTCGTTGTTACAGCCTCAAAGCCTCACAGCTTCAACCTCAAACTGTTTACCGTGGACTTCACTCCCTTCTTAAGAGGTCCATAAAGGGGGCGTGCATAAGTGCACCAGAGTGCCTACCGTCTTCTCTTACAGTCCTCATTTATTTGTATTCACTTCTTTTGTTTCTGTTTATGTTCCTACCTATACTTGTTATCTTGTACATTTTTGACAAACAAACAAACAAATAAATATTATGCCGTTTCTCTGGAAACCGCTTCAATCCAGGTTAGAAGAAAGGAGAAATGAGGGTGGAGCAGCAATTAGGTGGATGAACTCAATTACAGGGGCAATAAACGTGCCATTGGAAGTTCTCAAAGACCAGATTGTAGTGGAGAAAAACTATTGGTGAGGCCGCAAAGAGTCAATAACAACTTGATAGCAATAGCACTTAGACTTATATACCGCTTCGTAGTGCTTTTACGGACCTTTCTAAGCCGTTTACAGAGCCAGCCTATTGCCCCCAACAATCAGGGTCCTCATTTTATGCACCTCAGAAGGATGGAAGGCTGAGTCAATCTTGAGCCTGGTGAGATTCGATCTGCTGAACTGCAGCTAGCAGTCAGATGAAGTAGATAGCCGTACTGCACTCTAACCAGTGTGCCACCTTGGCTCGTGATGATTATGATTATTATTATGATGCCATGTAATCTGTTATCCATCAATCTTCCTAATTTAGGAAAGTCTTGGAATTTTTCTGAATTTGGGGAGGAGGCATTTTCTCCAGGGTTTATTTATTATCATTTTTTAAACAGAACAGAATAAGAGAGTTGGGAGGGATCTTGGAGGTCTTCTAATCGAACCCACTGCTTAAGCAGGAGATCCTGTACCATTTTGGACAAATGGTTGTCCAATCTCTTCTTAGAAACCTCCAGGGTTGGAGCAATCACAACTTCTGGAGGCAGGTCTTTCCACTAAATAAATTGTTCTTATGGTTAGGAAATTTCTTCTTAGTTCTAGGTTGGATTCTTTGCAATGTTTGACCACGTTGCCAAAAAGGCATTAAGAGTTATTAACCTAATTTGCGTAGCTTCTTCTCTGGTAATATAGTACTACTAACTAGAGCATACAAAACATTTGCTAAACCAATTCTTGAATACAGCTCATCTGTCTGGAACCCGCATAACGGACATTAATACAACTGAGAGAGTCCACAGATATTTTATGAGAAGAGTCCTCCATTCCTCTACCCACAGTAAAATACCTTATGCCACCAGATTTCAAATTTTGGGCTTAAACAACTTAGAACTACGCCGACTTCTGTCTGACCAAAGCATAGTACATAAAATCATCTGCCACAATGTCCCTCCTGTCAATGACTACTTCAGCTTAAACCACAACAATAAACAAGTACACAATAGATACAAACTCAAGGTAAACCACTCCAAACTCAATTGCAGAAAATATGACTTCAGTAACAGAGTGGTCAATGCCTGAAATGCATTACCTGACTCTGTGGTTTCTTCCCCAAACCCCCCAAAACTTTAACCTTAGGCTGTCTACTGTTGACCTCACCCAGTGGTAAAATCCATTTTTTTTTTACTACTAGTTGTGTGGATGCGGCTTGGTGGGCATGGTGTGGCTTGGTGGGCATGGCAAGTGAAGGATACTGCAAAATCTCCATTCCCAACCCACTCCAGGGGAAGGATACTGCAAAATCTCCATTCCCACTCCACTCTGGGGCCAGCCAGAGGTGATATTTGCCGGTTCTCCCAACTACTCAACATTTCTGCTACCGGTTTTCCAGAACTGGTCAGAACCTGCTGCATTTCACCCCTGACCTCACCCCATTCTTAAGAGATCTGTAAGGGGTGTGCATAAGAGCACCAGTGTGCCTACCATCCCTGTCCTAATGCCCCTTTTTACTCTTACTCTTTTCATGTATTCAAATTATGTTTATACTTTTACTTGTTATATATGCTTGACAAATAAATCAGTAAATAAATAAATAAAGATAAATAAATAAATAAATGATTAGTTTCTATCCGTTGCTTCTGCTCCTGCCTGATTTATGAATCCATTGTTTATAAAGGATAATTTGTTTGACCTCTTTTCTCTGTCAAGTGCATGGCAGAGAGGAAAAGGGACCATTTGATGCAATTAACATCAAATTTTGCCCCTGAAGTCCTCTGCTGCCTGAAAGGTTTCCTTCTCTTTGGCATAATCCAGTAAGCATCTATTCCTCTCCTAATTTTGACCTTGATCACAGAAATAATGAGGCCTGTCTGGAGAATCCTCAGTGGAGTCCACAGATTGTCCAGTATTTTCTCAACAACCTGCTGATCTTTTCTGTTTGCCAGAAAAGGCCAGAGAAACCATCAGCACTGTTATTCAAACATTATTACTTTGTAATCCGTGGGGAGACCTGTAGAGAAAACCAGCTTGTTTGAAGCAGAAGTGGAAATAACACTTAGCTGTATCTCATTTAGAAATAGAGTGTTCTGTCTCGCTCTTCTGAACATGTTAAGTTTTTATCTGGATTTTAAAGTCAAGAATAAAAATGATCCCTTGTTTTATAATACCTCTCTCTCTCTCTCTCTCTCTCTCTCTCTCTCTCTCTCTCTCTCTCTCTCTCTCTCTCTCCAATCCATCCATTCATCCATTCATCCATCTCTCTCTCTCTGTATCTATCTATCTATCTATCTATCTATCTATCTATCTATCTATCTATCTATCTATCTATCTATCTATCTATCTATCTCTATCTATCATCTATCTATCTGTATCTCTCTCTCTGTGAATCTCTCTCTATCTCTCTATCTCTATCTATCTATCTATCTATCTATCTATCTATCTATCTATCTATCTACCTATCTATCTATATCTATCTACCTATCATCTATCTATCTGTATCTCTCTCTCTCTGTGAATCTCTATCTATCTATCTATCTATCTATCTATCTATCTATCTATCTATCTATCTATCTATCATCTATCTATCTATCTGTATTTCTCTGTGTGTATCTCTCTCTCTCTCTGTATCTATATCTATCTATCTATCTATCTATCTATCTATCTATCTATCTATCTATCTATCTATCTATCATCTCTTACCATCCCTCTGGTGGTCTGTGTTTTCCTCAATCTCAGGTCCTCTACAGGGATCATCTGATCATTTGAGTGTGCTACCCTTAGCTATTCAGATTGCACTCTACTGGACAGAGCATTGATGTCATTCCTGGAATCAGTCTTCCAAGTTAGGATACACAACTCCAAATTCTCCTGCAACTACTGGGACCACTTTGGTCTTTACTTTCCAGATCCTCTCTAGATCTCCCTTCAGCCCCAGTACTTTCTTCTTCTCCACTTCCTATGTTGCTGTCACTTGGAACTACTACAACTGTCACCACTGTTGTCTTATGATCCTTGTCTACCACCACAATATATGATTGATTGGTTTGTACCTTGCTATCTGTCTGGATCTGGAAATCCCATGGAATAGGAGTCCTCTTATTCTCTGACCCCTACTGTGGAATCTCCCATCTGGATTTGGTTGAGTCTAGCCCATACACCATGCAGCTGTTCCCATACACAACTCCAGCTATTTGTTTGTGCTACTCATTGTATGCTGTTTCTGTCTGCATCTAGGTGTCAAACTGAGTGTGGGACAACTTCTGCTTAGATTACACCTACTAGGTTTAAATGTGAGAGATCCCTCTTTCCCTGATATGTATGTATAGTACATACAAACACACTTTCAAGGTTCCAGATAACACCTCCAATGAAAGAAAACTCTGAGGCCTGAGTTTCCTCAAAGTTCCATTTTATTAGAGATGTCATATTGGCACATCTGGGAAAACCTGAAACTGAGACCTTCCAGATTTTCCCCACCCAAAGGAAAATTCAAGTCCCTGCCCAACACCCACATGTCCATCATATGGTCCAATCAATGCACCATCCCAACTGGAGATATCTCCCAGTTCTAACCCTCCAGGTGCAGGGCAAGATGTCCTTGACTCTCTGAAAAAGGAATGTTATTGTGATTATATATCACCCTGGCTCCATACAATTCCCCCTCCAAATTTCCCACAGTAGTAAATGTGGCAGGTCTGAAGGCCCAATGCAAAAGATGGCTTCCAGGCCTGACACACACATACAGATACATCTGTACACATGCACACATAAATTTGGGGGAAAAACATACATAATACGCACTGTGTATTTGTATGTATGAGTATGTGTATCTATGCACACACAAACACACACACAGTGTCCATTAGGTAAAAATGCTAACAAAATTCAGCTTCTTGAAGGAATATGCACTAGAATTAGAATAGGAAGAGCTGGAAGGAACCTTGGAGGTCTGCTAGTCCAGCCCCCTGTAGAAAAAAAGTTTTAAAATGAAAAAAAAAAGCCTCTGCCAATCAGCTGGGATCATCAGAGCCTTTTAAAAGCATTTTTAATACAATTTCTTCAGCCAAAGAGGTTGTAAAAAAAAAGCTTTTAAAAGCCTCTGATGATCTCAGCTGAGTTGCCTGATCGGCAGAGGCTTTTAAAGGCATTTTTTAACAACCTCTTTGGCCGGTTGTAGAAAAAATGGTTTTAAAAGTAAAAAAAAACCAAACAGTTGGCCATGCCCACCCAGTCACATTACCCCCACCCCCACCCCCACCACCAAGCCATGCCCACAAACCTGGTAGTAACAAATTTTACTTTTCACCACTGTGGAGCAAGCTTTCCACTGGTTCATTGTTATTTATTATTTATTTATTTTATTACATGTATTTATATGCCGCCCTTCTCCCGAAGGACTCAGGGCAGCGAACACAAGTTAAGAAACATGTACAATAAAATCGCACTTTAAATCAAATAACCCAGATGTTTATTAACCCAAATGTTAGGACATTTCTCCTGAATTCCAGGTTGCTAAAATGAACATTGAAGGTGAATATGGGTTTTTTCCCCTTATTTTGCCAGAAGCTTTAAAAAAAGAGTACACAGAAATTATATATATACATATATATATGATAAACAGTAATAAATGATAACAAACAAAATGAAGGAAAAAAAAGAAAATGAAATTATACAGTCTAAGGATATCACATATATTATACCCCATATATGCACAACATTAAACATTTTCTAGTTTTAAGAAAAAGATTTAAATATTGTAAAATATCCAGAAATGTATGCCAAAGGAAGGCATAATGGATTGGTAGACAAATCTGACTTTCAAAAACACATAACTTATACATGTACTGAATCCAATCCTGAACATCTATAACACTGCTACTTTTCCCAGTTTCTAAAATTCATTCTCTTACCTGACAGGGGAGATACCATAATCACGATGATGAATGTCTTTCAGAGTGACCAACCTTGACATATTCCTCAAAATGCAAAATGGAGAAAAACAGAAATGTTCAGATTTATTCATCTTTATTTATGCCTTTCCTAATATGAGCCTTTTTGAAAACTGTAGATAGTGCCAATCTAGTGAGGGTGAGGACAGTATCAACAAAACATGGGGGAAAAAAAGAGAGTTAAATCTGTAAAAAGAGAAGAAGAACAACAAAAAGAGGGCTGGAGGCTAAAACATATGATGAATGGTTGCAGGAACTAGGTCTAGTCTAATGAAGAGAAGGACTAGGGGAGACATGATAGCAGTGTTCCAATATCTCAGGGGCTGCCATAAAGAAGAGGGAGTCAAGCTATTCTCCAAAGCACCTGAGGGTAGAACAAGAAGCAATGGATGGAAACTAATCAAGGAGAGATTCAACCTAGAAATAAGGAGAAATTTTCTGACAGTGAGAGCAATCAACCCATGGAACAGACGTTGCCTTCAGAGGTTGTGGGAACTTCATCACTGGAAGCCTTTAAAAAGAGACTGGACTGCCATCTGTCAGAAATGGTGTAGGGTCCTTTTGGGTGGTGTGGAGGAGGGATTGGATTAGATGACCTACAAGACTTTCCACCTCTGTTAATCTGTATCTCCAAGCATCCTGAAGCTAAGAAATACAAAATGTACTTTTAAAGATGAAGAAAACTTCTTAGAAGGTTACCAGGGTTAGGGGCCATTCATACTTTGGGTGAAGTTGTTCCACAAGATAGCCCTATGACAAAGAAGGCAGACTTCTGAAGACAGAGGAGGACTATTAAGGACCAAGTGACATCGCTTCACTGACGGGGCTTGGCCTCTACCTGATATGGTGGAACAGGTAGAAGAAATTATAGGGAGAGAAAGTTTCAGGCTATGTAGGACTTTGAAGATGACAACAGCAACTTGAATCAACATGGACAATCCCTAAAGGAATAGTCTTTGTTTATTCCAACTTTAACCTTTTTATGAACATAACAGCTACCGAATGGAGACGGAAAGTAGGACAACAGATGATTCTTCCTCTATTCCACATCATGAAATGAACAATTTCGTGCTTGGGGTCAATAGAGCAAATACAACAGACCCTCCTTAAATATACCCTGATTCCACTGGAAGGAAAAATTAGATTTTTTTTTTTTTTTTTTTTTTTTTGGTGGGGTGTAGGAGATACTCATGGACATTTTTCATTATTATGGTTTATTATAAGTGGGTATAAGGCAGTTTCTTTTCTCATGACATTGAGGAGGAGGAGGAGAAGGAGGAGGAGGAGGAGGAGGAGGAGGAGGAGGAGGAGGAGGAGGAGGAGGAGGAGGAGGAGAACAAGGAGAAGGAGAAGGAGAAGGAGAAGGAAAAGAACAAGGAGAAGGAGAAGGAGAAGGAGAAGGAGAAGGAGGAGAAGGAGAAGGAGAAGGAGAAGGAGAAGGAGAAGGAGAAGGAGAAGGAGAAGGAGAAGGAGAAGGAGAAGGAGAAGGAGAAGGAGAAGGAGAAGGAGAAGGAGAAGGAGAGGGAAATACTGGATGGATGCCCTTGAAAGCTTCAAGTGGTGGTCAAAATCTTTATTAAAAACAGGAGCTGAGGAAACATTATCCTTGGAATTGATTAGAGAATGACTTTTAGAACATGAATCAAAATTGCTTAATTTAATGTTCCCCAATCATATTAATACCACAGTGGCTTGAAAAGACTCCGTCCAACTTGATGTCATAAGCAATAGTACTCACTGGAAATGAGAACAGTCTTTGGATGGTGTCCAGAGATTTCAAATCTGGAAATACCCATCCAAATAGTTTGCTTGGGAAGAAGAGATTGTCCTGCAAATTCTTTCCCCTCTTTTAAAACAGGAGAAGCTTTCTTGAAATGGGATAATTTCATCATGAGGAATGAGTTAAATAGCAGTTGGCCATGGGCCAGCAGAAGTTATTAATGTTGATTACTCAGTCCCGAGAAGAAAAGAGAATGTAACAAGCATAAAATCACTGTGTCCACTCATCTTGACTTAAATTGTAAAGAAAAGGATTAATTGCTGAACAAGACAGCTCCCTATTCAGAAGGTATCTGAAAACAGTAGGGTGTCAACCTGTGGTGGGTTTCCAATATTCTTACCACCGGTTCGCCGTACGCACACTCACTTCACGCACGCACATGCCATCTGCACATGTGCCCGGCCTTCTATGCATACACTTTGCTTTTTTGCACACCTTCCACGCCCGTGCTTGGTCTCGAAAACATGGCTAAATAGGATAGCATTACGTTGGGGCAGGTCAACCCGCAGTCACCGCTACCAGTTCATCTCAACCAGTACGAACCATCTGAATACCACCTCTGGTGTCAACCATCTAATTTGGTGGAGATGAATTTTGAATTTCAAATTTCAGTCTCATTGCTACCTAGTCTACCAAGGTTTTCTTTTTGTCCATCTGCAATCTTAACTGAACCCCTGTTATGGTCCGCCAACAGCCTTCGAAACTGGCAGCAGAGTTGGAAAGCGATGAGTCTGAGGAAGTACATGGGCTAGTCCTGGAGACTGGGGAAGGCTTGGATGAGGGCTCTGCATCAGAGGCAGAGATGGGGCTAGGGCCATCGGGGAGTGAGGTGCGGACTACAGAGCCTCCAGAGGCTGACAGTAGAGAGGCAGAGGAACAGGAGGAGCCTGTTCCTAATGCACACATGAGAAGAGCTGCCAGAAGGCAAGAGCAGCTCGAGCAAAGAGGACAACTCGGGAGTAGGGCCAAGAGATGATTAAGCCTCCCATAAGGCTTAAAACAGACCAGCAACAGCATTTGGGTTTTGCCAGAAAACAATGTTGGTAGCTTCGTCTTCTTCTTCGTCTACATCTACATCTACATCTACATACATTTTTGTATCTGTGACTTCTGAACGTTTGCCGAGAAAGGCCTTTGGCAGTTTGCCTAATTGGACCAAGGTTTGCGATAGGACTGAGGAATTTGTGTTGGGAGGAATTTGCTTTAATTTAGTTTTAAGCCTTATGAGAGGGGCCAATCATCTCTTGGCCCTACTCCCAAATTGTCCTCTTTGCTTAAGCTGCTGGCAGCTCTTCTCATGCATGCATTAGGAACAGGCTCCTCCTGTTCCTCTGCCTCACTCCTATCAGTCTCTGGATGCTCTGGAGTCCGCACCTCACTCCCCGCTGGGAATGAAGTAATTCTCAGCTATTCGAATAAAGTTTGTTTCTTTTTTCACTGACTAATTTTCCTACTACTTACTTGGGCCTGGGTCACAACAACCCCTTGAAGAACACAAATTCACCAACAAGGAACAAATAAAGGGAAAAGAAACAACAACAATAAGCCTACTGTGAAAACCAATGTTATGATTTCTGCAGCTCAATTATACAAACAATCAACAAATCTCCTTTGTTTTTCACCGTTTGCTTTATCGGAGCTATTAATGCAGTGCTTATCCTTCCTCTGCAGATGGGAAAATAATGTGCAGGTTTGCGGAGTACGAAACGAAATGTGCAGATATGGCACTTTGAATTGGCAGTTCGCAACAAAACATAAGCAAGACAACACAATAGGCTCCGAAGCAATGAACTTCGTTGTTTAATGAAAGGAGAAGACAGCAGATCCTTTGTCGGCTGCTGGTTTATCCTAGGGCAAATGAAAGAGGAGACGATCAGGTAATAACAAAAATAGAGCGCGTGTTAAGGAAGTGTACAATTAAGTACCTGTTTTCACAGTGTCAAACAACTCATGGTTTGCACTGTGGGAAAGAGAAAGAAAGTGTGCAGAGAAGAGCAACAAAGATGATAAGGGATGTGGAGACTAAATCATATTGTCATGCCCTAACATAAGATCTTTATATACTGCTGTTGCTCTTTAGCCCCATCTAGTGGCCTGAGGGACAAATATTTATTTATAATTGGATTTATATGCCGCCTTTCTCTGCGAGGACTCAGGGCGGCTCACAACAATAAAACCAGTCCAGATTAAATTCAAACACTAAAACCTAAAATTCCCATTAAAACCCCATTCAGTCCAGGCCAGCCTGGCAAAATAAACATGTTTTAAGGTCATGGTGGAAGGACGAAGGTCGGGGGCTACCCGGAGCTCCAAGGGAAGCTGATTGCAGAGGGTAGGTGTGCCCACAAAGAAGGCTTGCTGCCTATGGGCCGTCAGCCAACATTGCCTGACCGATGGGACCCCAAGTAGGCCCTCTCTATGTGAGCGCACCGGGCAATGGGGAGCTGTTGCTGGCCGCAGGTGTTCCACCAAATACCCCAGACCTAAACCATGTAGGGCTTTATAGGTGATCACCAACACCTTGAACCTCACCCGGAGGGCAACCGGTAGCCAATTCAGGTCATGCAGGAAGTGTGTGACATGGGAGTATCAGTACCAAATATGCCCCAACACATGCTGTAGCTCTCTAGCGCCATCTAGTGGCCATAGGGACAAATACCAAGTATATTGTTTGAAGCTGACCCAACCCATTTTACCCATCAGCCCCTACTCTCAAACCAAGTTCACTCTGGGAAGCCAAACTCCATTTCCTTTAGCATTTGGAGAAGGCAGAAGCACAAGAGGAATCCATCTTAATGTATGGCACATGGTCATCCAAGGACAAACTGACATCCCACACACAGAGAATTTCTGGTGAGATTTAAATTGTTTGTATTTATTCGTTGTTATGTTCAGCAGTAACTCAATACTGCCTCTCTTGTATTTGGTTCTCATCGTATGTATCCCTGTTTTCCCCAGTTTCACCATATCCTGTTCTTTCAATAAAGTATACAGATCTATGCACACAGTCTGTTTTATTGGAGGATAGGTGAGTTTTTCTGCATGTCGAGATGCACACAAACTAACATGTAGTGGGGACAGAATACATGATGAATGCTCCAGATGTCCCCTTTTTCAAAAGGCAACTGGATTTTAGTTTTTTGTTTGAAGGTGTTTCACTTGTCATCCAAGACACATCTTCAGTTCTGGTCAGTCTGAATTGAAGAACCTTCTTCAATGAGAAGCAAAGTGTTGTCAAGCAAAAAACAAAAAAGCAAAAAGTCCAGTGCCTTTTGAAAAAAACACCAATGGGACATCCGTGACCTGGATAACTGTAAATCTTCATAGAATTTCATGTGAAGAATGGCTAAAGGAGTTGTGACCTAGGCCCAAATAGTTATTACCAGACACAAGAAGTCCTAAACAAACATATTTTATTAGAACAGCTGAGAATGACTTCATTCTCAACTAAGTCCAAATTAAGTCCAAAACAAATTCTTCATAAACAGTCCTTTGGCCTTATCACCAACCTTTGTCTGCTTTGGCATCCTGCCAAAAGCTTTTCTTGGCAAAAGTTCAGAACAAGAAACAAATGTAGCAAGACAAGAAACAAATGTAGCAACGTTGCTTTCCTACAAAGATCCCAAGAGTCCTTGCTGCTCTTTTAAGCCTTCTGGGAGGGGTCAATCATCTTCTGGCCTTACTCCTGAGTCATCCTTTTTGCTTTAGCTGCTCTTGCCTTCTGGCAGTTCTTCGCATGAATGCACTAGGAACAGGCTCCTCCTGTTCCTCTGCCTCTCTGCTATCCACCTGTGCAGGCTCCAGAGTACGCGCATCACTCCCAGATGGCTCTGGCCCCCGATGCAGAGCCCTCATCCGGGCCTTCCCCAGACTTCCCCAGACTCCAGGACTGGACCATTCTCTTCCCCAGCCTCCTCACTGTCCAACTCTGCTGTCAGCTCTGCAGACTGCTGGCGGACCACAACAAAAGGAGCTAGCTATAGCCTATTGAACAGAAGGATTAGGTGGTATATGAAAACTATTCCAGCACGTGAGCGGGCTGTCATAGAGAAGAGGGGGTTGACTTATTCTCCAAAGCACCAGAGGGAAGGACAAGAAGCAAAGGGTGGAAGCTCATTAAAGAGAGATCCAACCTAGAAACGAGGAGAAATTTTCTGACAGTGAGAACAATTAATCAACGGAATAGCTTGCCTCCTGGAATTGTGGGTGCTTCATCACTGGAGGTTTTCAAAAATAGACTGGACAACCATTTGACAGGGGAAAAACGGTTCAAATCCAGGAGACACTTTAATGATCTGCAGCACAATCCATCAGAAAACTGGGTGTTGATGGTCTTGTTAGCATACATTAGGTGGTCTCAGAATAGGAAGGGAGACAGGGAGTGGGGGGACTCAGTAAATTGGGATTTCTTGGAGTCCCAATCTTTAAAAAAATCTCAAAGTCTTCAGACTGGGAAAATCAGAGAAAAAAAGAGAAATGGCTGAAACAGGAAAGAGGGGAAAATAAGTTCAGAAATGTATTTAATCTGGCGAGATGAAGAGAGAAGTTTACTTGTTTTTGCATGACAGCATGGATATATTTTTTTTAACATTAGAACCCTTATATCTATGGAGGAAGGATCCGTAATATCACGGCTAGAAGTATCTCAGCAAAAACAGTAGCTTCAAAGTATTAAAAAAATACTTCTTTTTATTTTGATGACCCTTTAATCACTTTATTTGGTTGGAGTTGGGGAAACTGAATGGAACTGAGCATTTACTGACCGGATGCCCTTCCTGATGCCTATGTGGAGTTGACAGCAGCTATTTTTCTCCTTGCATCCTGATAGAGAAACATTTGCTGCTACCTAGGATTGAACTCTCAACCTTCCTAGTGGGAGGCAAGTGTCTTCACCTCTAGGCCACCACACCGCTCTTGGCAAAATCAGTGCCCACGATTTCTGAAGGCAAGTTGTTCCACTGAATAATGGTCCTCACTGTTGGGAAGTTTCTCCTTAATTCCACGTTGCTTCTCTCTTTGATTAGTTTCCAAGCATTGTTTCTTATCCTGCCCTCTGGTGTTTTGGAAAATAATTTGGCCCCTTCTTCTTTGTGGCAGCCCCTCAAACACTGGAATACTGCTATCATGTCACCCCTAATTCTTCTTTTCCTTAGACTAGCCAAACCCGAAACCTGCAGCCATTCTTCATGTGGTTTCCTCTCCAGGCCTTTGATCACCTTAGCTGCTCTTCTTTAAACTTTTTCCAAAGTCTCAACATCTTTTTTGTTGTATGCTGACCAAAATTGGTTGTAGCATTCCAGGTGTGGCCTTACTAGGGTTTTGTAAAGCGGCACTGATATTTCATGCGATCTGGGATTCTACGCCTCGTTTGCACTGTCTGAATCTTAAACAAGACGGTGAGAAATTCTAGATTGCCATCGATTGAGCATTGTTTTCCTTCTGTCCCATTTCTTTTCAATGGAAAAAAAAAACACTTAGGAAGAACAAATGAGAAACTATGAAGTAGCCCCCAGATTTAGAGCAGAGCGATAAGGCATACATACTTATATTCTTCTTTTGTTGCTGTTGTTCAGTATTGTTCAGCAGGTAATAATAACCGGCTAGAATTATTCAAAAAAGTAAAAATAAAAATGCAGTCAACAGATGGTGCTGTGGACCTTATTACATTTCTGGATTCAGACAGTCCTGTTTACATTTGACCGGGAGGTGAGTCAAGGAAGCTGATTCTAGCTTCATGATTTTCACTAAACAAGCACCTTCCTTGACTTGTGCTTAAGGTGGTGCTTCTAAAATCACTGGGAGATCTAAGTCACAGGAGTCCTGAGTAGGATTTTTAACCGAGATGTGTCCAGGGGTGGGCCACTGGAGGTTCGCAGGGGTTCGGGAGAACCTCTAGATGAGATTCTGTGCAGTTTGGAGAACCCCCAAATCCCACTCCTGGCTGGCCCCACCCACCCAACCCCGCCCCTTCCAGAAGTCCCCATGAAGCCCGTTTTGGATGCAAGTAAGTGCAGGGCAGGTGCGGAGGCTCGGGGAAGGTGAAAAACAGCCTTACCAGAAATTCGGGGAGGGCGAAAAACAGGCCTACCGGAAATTTGGGCCCGTTTCTGGCCTCCAGAGGATCTTTGGAGCCTGAGGAGACTGTTTTGCCCTCCCAGAGGCTCAAGGAAATCCTCCGGAGCCCAGGGAGGGCAAAAACACTTCCCCCACCATAGTGCAAGAGGTCGACTAGGCCACGCCCACCATGGCCACACCCACCAAGTACTTAGACAGAGAACCCCTTGCTAAAATTTTTGAAGCCCACTCCTGAACATGTCCCCTCTTTTCATGGCCATTCTTTCCAGCTTGGTTTTCAGGGTTGGTTTTTTATTTCTTTATGCGTTTTGTCTGTCTGTCTGTCTCTGTGTGTCTGTTTCAGGCAGAGGGAGAGAGAAAGGGGGTGGGAATGAATGTATTTTGGAAAATCTTCATTTAATTCTGGCATGACTGGTGGCTTTTACTAATGTGAAGCAGGGGCGGGTTCCAAATCCCGTCGCTACCGGTTCGCTCAAGCATGTGAAATCCTTTCCTTTCCTTTCCTTTCCTTTCCTTTCCTTTCCTTTCCTTTCCTCTCCTCCCCTCCCCTCCCCTCCCCTCCCCTCCCCTCCCATCCCCTCCCCTCCCCTCCCATCCCATCCCATCCCATCCCATCCCATCCTATCCTATCCTATCCTATCCTATCCTATCCTATCCTTCCCCTTTCTCCCTTCCCTTCTACATCAACCTACCTCCCCTCCACTCCCCTGCCTTCCCCTTCCCTTCAGGTAGGTAAGCTATCATGGAACATTGAAATGTAAACCACAGCACAGCCACCTATGGTACTGAAGTACTAACAATCGCCCCAAATTTCATTTCCTGGGGAGTCATGGGTCCCAGATTTTTGATGCATTCTGTCAATTAGCCCATTGGAGGTACCTTGATTCATATATTGGTCTCTGCAGGCCTAGGTTGGAGGATTGAAGTCAAGACAATGAAAATAGCATTGTGTGATTGTGTCGGATTCCCCAACCCCTTTCTCTTTGTATTGTGATGTCACATGCGCCAAAAAAAAAATGGAGCTTGTTGTCAAACACCACTTTTGTCATTCTGCTGGAAGCAGTGTTATCTTGTGAACTCTGCAATATAATGCTATAGTATGAATTAAGAAAGCCACCCTAGATCACTATATTGCATTGTATTAAGAAGTAATGGATTTCCAAATAAAATTGAGCCCTTCCAGGCACTGCTTAGATTTTTGCTGGCCTGGCAAATATTTTTTGTTCCTAATTATCTTTCTTTTTTAAACCACAACAGCAATTGTGATGTTGGGTTCTTTAAATTGTTTTTTTACCCCTCTTGTTTTCTAGTACTTGTACTGTTAAAAAAGAATCAATGCGGTACTTACAGAAATTGTTCCGCAGATATTAATTCCTGCACACAGGGCTCCATAAATTCTTACAATTGCAAATTGAAATCCAGTATCAAAGTGTTAGGCTGTAATCACAGCTAAGTCTACTAAACTTGTAAGAAACAGCAGCAGCATTAGACTAGCCTACGCACAAAGACTTTGAATGCCAATTTTCAAAACAGATTGCTGACATCTATTGTTTTCTGAAATTTGCTTTGTGGTATTTAAGCTATGCTACGGGAGAAAGAAATACAAAGACTATCAAGCCCACTTGTTCCAGTGCTATTAATAATGGCCTGAGGTTAAATATTATATCTCCTACGTAAATATTCTGAGATTAATTTAAAGGGTTTTACTTTAGAGGTATGGTGGCTCCATGGCTGGAGATGGTCTCTACTCCAGCAGTTGGAGTCCTAACATTGCATGGTGAGGTGAGCTCCCATCGCTTGCCTCAGCTTCTGCCCAATTTGCAGTTTGAAAGCACGTTCTATGCGAGCAGATAAATAGGTACCACTTTGGTGAAGAGACAAGTTGGTACTCTGTGCAGGCAGTCAGATTCCTGCTGGCTCTGAACCTTCCTGATTATGGCATCCATTTGCAAGGTGACTCCCGATGAGGAGGGGCCTTGGATAACACTGCAGGAAGAGTTGCTCATCTTCCTAGTGTGAAGCCAGATCACACACACACACCACCCTGAAGCACATGAGCATTTCCTAAAACAGAGATGATACCTTGGCAGCCAAACTACTACTCACAGCACTGTGCTCTCCTGGCTAATGTAACAGCATCATATATTAATAACAAAAACCACAATAATAACAGCAATAATAAAAGGTATTACTGCTCAGGAGCAGTAATAGCAGAACTCCCTAAGGAGACATGTGAGTACACTGGTATGCCTATCGTCCCTGGTACACTGGTATGCCTATGTTTTGATTTTCGTATTTAACAGATTAACAGAGTTGGAAGGGACCTTGTTGGTCATCTAGTCAGGAGACCCTACACCATTTCTGATAAATGGCAGTCCAATCTCTTCTTGAAAGTCTCAAGTGATGAACTCCCATAACTTCCCACAGGCAACGTCTATTCCATTGTTCTCACTGTCAGAAAATTTCTCCTTATTTCCAGGTTAAATCTTTTTTGTTTGTATGAATTTATAATTTTACTGTGGGGGAAAGAAAGAAAGAAAGAAAGAAAGAAAGAAAGAAAGAAAGAAAGAAAGAAAGAAAGAAAGAAAGAAAGAAAGAAAGAAAGAAAGAAAGAAAGAAAGAAAGAAAGAAAGAAATTGAGCAAAACTAGGCTGGGTTTGACCAATAAAATTCTTGGCCTGTAAAAGGAAATGGAGAGAAAACAATTGCACTTTCACACTTGCAAGATTCCGTCAATGTAGATTTACAATAAAGAAGAATTAGCTGGTTTATCTTGCAAAGCTGATAGCATTTGCTGTACCCGTTTTCCCTAAAATATGACATCTCCTGATAATAAGCCGAATCGGGCTTTTGAGTGCATGCACTAAAATAAGCCCCCTCCCAAAAATATTTAAATGCATGCGCAGCCAGTTTCTGCCATTTCGTCTGGTTAGAGTTAGGGAGACAGAGCTGGAAATCAGGTAAAATGGCAGAAGGAGACACATCTTGCTCCATGCATCCCAAACTAATAAGGCCAAGCACTTATTTTGGGATTCAAAAACATACAGGACAGGATCTTATTTTTGGGGAAACATGGTAATAGCTAGGGAATTCTGGGAATTGAAGTCCACACATCTGGAAGCATCAAGATTAGAGAAGTCTACTAACCTAATTAGGAACTTCGTGTTACTTCCTGAATGAAAAGGTGTTTTAAGATTGAGAGGAAAGTAAAATCCACGGGCATCACTTTGACAAATATAAATTGTACATTATTTCCAAACAATTATGTGAAGACATGGAACGAAGGTGAGAAAGATACGTTAAGATGTGGTGAAATACAACTGTCATTGTTGGGAATAATTTCCGTGATTAAGATGAATGTTTTACCTAGGATGTTATTTTTCTTTCAAACAATACCTGATTTGACAATTGATGTGCCACTTAAACAATGGCAGAAGGAGATATCTAAATTTGTATGTCAGGAAGAAAAAGTTTTTAAAAAATATATGAGATGTTGCCTTTTCCAAAGGAAAGTGAAGGGTTGGGTTTATCTGTTTTGGAATTATATTTTGCTGCTTTGAGGTTGGCTGAAAGGGTGTTAGTTGCTGAGAAAAAGAAGACTTTTAAAGTTAAAAGGACACAATCTGTGATGTGGGTGATATGCAGGGGTGAAATGTTACCGGTTCACACCGGTTCGGGCGAACCAGTAGTAATAAAAGCTACCTGTTTGTCCAAACTGGTATTTCAGATGATCAGCTGTGTGTTCTGCCCCAGCTACGGACCCCAAAGAATGCAGCACACACAAACTCTGTACAAACCTTAGTTTACTAAATTAAATCAGTCTTTTTCAAACAAAGGCTGTTAATTAACTTTCTTAACAGCCTACAAGAATCCAAAGAATAAATAATCGTCATCTTACTATGGGTGGCAGAAAGCCCAGAAGCAATTTGCAGAGAACTAAGATCAAGACACAAAGGAGAGTGAACGAAGTTGTTCCCTACAATTTGTTTCAGTCCACGTTCCTCCTTAAATAGGCTAAGGGAGTGGCCAATTAGCCCCAAGCCTTACTCTCAAGGAGACCTCCTCCTGAGGAGCCGCTCCTGCCTTTTGGCTGCTCTGCAGGCCCCTGCATTGAGAAGAAGCTCCTCCTTTTCTTCCTCTTCACTTATGGGAGCTTCTGGAGGTTCTGAAGGCCCTGGGTGAAGCCCCGCCTCTGGCACCACATCTTCTCCAGCCTCCTCACTGTCTGACTCAAGTGCCAGCTGCACAGGCTGCTGGCACAGCACCACACCAGCCTCCTTGCTGTCTGAATCAGCTACTAACTGCACAGGCTGCATATGGGCCACAATACTGTGCCATGTGATTTATATTTGCTAGAAAGCAAGAAATCCTGCTTTCTATCGAATCTAAATTGCACAGCAGAGCTGTTCCCCCCCCCTCGCTGTTCTACTTACCCTCCTAAGCCCCCCTTTTCCACGCAAAGCATGTGTTTGGTGCGCACTGTGCATGTACCCACACAACACACATTTGACACACACCGCACATGTGCAAACAATAAGAGCCTGGATAGCTCAGCAGACTAATGCATTGTGCATTGTGATTAACTCCAGCTGTCTGCAATTACTGTAAGTTCGAATCTCCCCAGGATCAAGGTTGACTCAGCCTTCCATCCTTTCTAAGGTAGGTCAATTGAGGACCCAGTTTCTGGGGGCCATAAGCTGACGTTGTATAAAAAATATACAAAAGTATGAAGGCTATTGCTTAACGCATTGTAAGCTGCCCTGAGTCTCCGGAGAAGGGCGGCATATAAATCAAATTAAAAAACAACAACAATGAACTGGTGGCAATCCGTGGAGGATTTCACCACTGGTGATATGGATATATGTGATATGACAAAACTAGAGTTGATATAGATTTTAAAAATCATTGTGTTACACGTCCCATGTTGAGAATATAGTTCGTCTTCAACTTACTACCACAATTGAGACCAAAATTTATGCAGTTATGTTGATAAATTTGTTAAGTGACTTTGTTCCATTGTATGACTTTTCCCGCCAGGTTTGTTCATTGAAGCACTGCAGTTCTTAAATTAATAACATGGTTGTTAAGTGAGTTTGGTTTCCCCATTGACTTTGCTCATCAGGAAGGAGCTAGAGGGGATCAGGTGACTTCAGGATTCTGCATCCATCATAAATATGAGTCAGTTGTCAAGCATCTGAATGTAAATCACGTGACCATGGGGATGCTGCAATGGTCATAAGTGTGAAAAATGGTCGTAAGCCACTTTTTTTCAGTGCCATTTACAGTGCATTTACAGCTGTTGTAAATCGAGGACTATCTATACACAATAAACAGAAATCCAAGTTACATGAATTGGGCATGGCTAGTCTAGTGAAGAGAAGGACCAGGGGAGACTTGATAGCAGTGTTCAATATTTGAGGGGCTGCCACAGAGAGGAGGGGGGTGTCGGGCTGTTTTCCAAAGACCTGAAGGCCAGGCAAGAAATAATAGATGGAAACTGACCAAGGAAAGATTCAACCTAGATATGAGGAGGAACTTTCTGACAGTGAGAACAATCAACCCATGGAACAGAAGTTGCCTTCAGAAGTTGTGGGAGCTTCATCACTGGAGGCTTTCAAGAAGAGACTGGACTGTGATCGGTCAGAAATGGTGTAGGATCTCCTGCTTGGGTGGTGGGTTGGATTAGATGGCCTACAAGGTCCCTTCCTGCCCTGTAAATCTGTTAAAGTTGTGCCTATAAATGCCTTTGTGGCTGTCAACCCCAGAAATTTTGTCCATTTTCTGGAGAAAATATAATAAGTGAACACTAATGGTTAACTTGCCATGAGCATCAGTCCTGATGATGTTACCTAGTTTAGTAATGAAACATCTTTTAAAAAGAGGGAGATCACACCAATGACCCCATGATTTGTTATTGGTCAAATTGCAGTAGAAGTATTTACTTAGTTTACTGATTTAGAGTTACAGTCAAAGATAAATCAAACACCGTACAATGATTGATTGCTGGTTGAATTATTATGTACCACCAGGTCACTGTTAATTCTTAATTGTATAGGGTTTACTCTACTACTCTACTCTACTCTACTCTACTCTACTCTACTCTACTCTACTCTACTCTACTCTACTCTACGTTCTGTTCTGTTCTGTTCCACTCAACTTGACTTGACTCGACTTGACTCCCCTCCCCTCCCCTCCCCTCCCCTCCCCTCTACTCTATTCTTCTCTCTTCCCTCTCCTCTCCTCTTCCTTCCCTCCCCTCCATTCCATTCCATTCCATTCCATTCCACTCCACTCCACTCTACTCTACTCTACTCTTCTCTCTTCCCTCTCCTCTCCTCTCCTCTCCTCTCCTCTCCTCTCCTCTCCTCTCCTCTCCTCTCCTCTCCTCTCCTCTCCCTTCCCTTCCCTTCCCTTCCCTTCCCTTCCCTTCCCTTCCCTTCCATTCCATTCCATTCCATTCCATTCCATTCCATTCCATTCCATGTGACTAGATAAATAGATCTTCTCCAGGAGAATCTGTCCCCAATTTGGTCCTTCACATCTTCCAATGGTTCATCCATTGTTGTTAAAATCGAATCTATCAACCTTGCTATTTTTGTCCTCTTTTCCTTTTCCATTTCCCCCATCATTATGGATTTCTCAAGGGAGCCTTCGCATAATATAACCAAGATATAATAATTTGAATGTGTTCATTTGTGCCTTATGTGAGAACTCTGAGACTGCTGCGATTAGAGAAAGGTCTCATGATTTACAGCGCTCTCTTTCTTTTCCCTTAAAGGAGAAATGGATAAGAAAAAGAAAAATCTCCAAGCTGCAGGCAAAACTAATATAATTAAGACAGCATTGGCTTTCTTTGATCTTTTGGTGGGCAGAGTTGATTTCAAGGGAAACATGAATCAGTACAAGCGGCATTTCTCAATGGGCTTTCTGACGATGTATTCAGTTCTTTCTCTTGCCACTTTCCCCCCCTAATTCATATCCAACCAAAGGTATCATGCTGTCTGCAGTAATTAACGCAGGTGTCACTCAACAAACCTTGCAACATTTGAATTGGAATGATAGCCAATTCTGGTGGATTTTAAGAACAGAAGTATTCAGGAATAATGTTCACGTTGCAGCTGCCAAAAAAGCCAAAGCAATCCTGAGCTGCATTAAGAGAAGTACAGAATCAAGATCACACGAAGTGTTAATATTATTTTATAATGCCTTAGTAAGACTACACAGGGAATATTGCATTTGGTCACCACAGTATAAAAAAGTATATTCTGGAAAGAGTGCAGAGAAGAGCAACAAAGGGGGCTGGATTAGGGGGCTAAAATACTTGGTTGCAGGAATTGGATATGTCTAGTTTAATGAAAAAAAGGACTAGAGTTGACATGATAGCAGTCTTCCAATATCTGAGGGGCCCCTACAAAGATGAGGGAGTCTACCTATTCTCCAAAGCAGGATTAAAAGTGATAGATGGAAACTCATCAAACAGAGATCCAATTTAGAACTAAGGAAAATCTCATGCATGCCTGCTCATCAGGTCTGTGCTCTGGAAAAGCCTAACTTCTGGGTTCTAGTGTGCATGCGTGCCCGACAATCAGCTGGTTGGCGTGCCTGACAATCAGCTGGTTGGCGTGCCCGACAATCAGCTGCACAAGCCGGTTTTGGGCATTGCCACGCGCACAAAGGGATCACACTCCAGAAAAGCTGGTCTTTTGGGTTCTAGCATGCATTCACGCCTCACGATCAGTTGACCGGTGAGCATGTGCACACTGGTTTTTAGCACTGAAGCACATGAAGGGATCGTGCTCTGGAAAAGCTGAACTTCTTTGTTCTGGCATGCATTTGCACGTGACAATCAGCTGGCTGACCTGCATGCACACACCAGTTTTCAGCACTGTCGCAAGTGCGAAGGGCAGCTGATTATCGCCTGCACATACGTGCCAGAAACCTGGAAGACAAACAGGCAAGTCCATGTGTGCTGGGTGACATGGCTTTGTGTGCCAGTTTAGGCATGCGTGCCATAGGTTTGCCATCGTGGGCATAGGGTGTCCTGCTTGAGCAGTGGTTGAACTAGAAGACCTCCAAATAAAGCAACATTAGGCACCTATTATCATATGTGGCGGGGGTGCCTGAAAGCCAAGGACTTTTGGTGCCAAATAAAACAGTGGCTAGAAGAGATGTTAAACAAGATGATAGATATGATAACAGAATTCTTCCTTCTGGGTATAGTAAGGGATAATTACAAAAAAGAAGAATTATATCTTATGGTACACATACTAACAGCAGTGAGGTTGATATTCACACAAAATTGGAAATCCAGAGAGAACCCACAGGAGGTAGAAATAATTAACAAAATACTGACCTGTGCAGAAATGGACAGGTTAACAATGGAGCTCAAAGATAAAGATGAATTGGAATCCTATGTAACCTGGAATACATTTTATAAATGGCTAGAGAAAAGGAGGAATGTAGGGATAGAGAATCAGAAACAGAGTGAAGGAAAGGGGAGAAAAATAAATAAAATAAAATTAAGAAATATTAGATAGGAATACATTGGATTTGAATAGGTACGAAGGGAATATGTATGTAACTGAAGTGTGATTGAATGTACAAAAAAGTATATATGGAATATGCATGATATTATATTGTAATATACACGAAAGAAATAGTGCTAGAGAAGTATGTACCAGACAAATGGCACCAAGTCTAATGTTTTTAAATTGTATATTTAATAAAATTAATTTTAAAAAAAAGAACTAAAAGACCTCCAATGTCCCTTCCAACTCCCCTCTCCTCTCCTCTCCTCTCCTCTCCTCTCCTCTGTTATTGGACTGGCACTAGAGAGTTTCCCACATCCACCTTCAGTTATGGAAGATCATTGCACAATTTTGGGCCTCTGTAAACTCCACCTATCTCCCATGATTGTTATGGGGATAACTGGAACTTAACTGTCTAGTTTGCACAATACATCAACCCAGAAAGAATTCTAACTGAAATAAAAATACACCAATCTTACTATGTTGGATAAATGTTGCTCTAGGCTTTCAACTGACCTGGTTAAGCCTCTGTGTAGCTAGCTACAGCTGGTCATAGAGATCACAGAGATCAGAGTACATTTGAAGTACATTATATCTTGTTCATTCGGTCTTAAAAGTGGCCTCTGGCTTATGTGTCTGACTTTTTGAGATGGGTGCTGATTTCAAAGGTAATGGGAGGTAGGCCGCCTTTTCAAGATATGGAAATAGTTTTGAGTGTTTCAGACAGTTTCAGCAAGTTGAAACCACAGAGAGAGAGAGAAAATTGGAAGGGAGGGAGGGAGGGTGGGAGGAAGGAGGAAGGAAGGAAGGAAGGAAGGAAGGAAGGAAGGAAGGAAGGAAGGAAATCCTGAACCTTTTTTTCTCTATGATTTATCATTGTTATGAATTTTTTTCTGTCTTAATATTGACAATTTACTACTGCTGATGTTTTCATTGTCTTCCCTGCCAGGGAAAAAAGGAGAACACTAACAAGGCCACTTCTGAAAATTTTGCGTCTGTCTATTGTCTGTCTGTCTGTCTATCCATCTGTCTGAAGTTATTAAAAAATTAAGGATTGGCTCAAAAAATACATGTTTGTGGCATTTGGTGGCACAGCGGTTAGAGTGCAGTACTGCAGGCTACTTCTGCTGCCTGCCGGCTGCCTGCAATTTGGCAGTTCAAATCTCACCTGGCTCAAAGTTGACTCAGTCTTCCATCCTTTCGAGGTGGGTAAAATGAAGATCCAGATGGTTGGGAGCAAGAGGCTGACTCTGTAAACCACTTAGAGAGGGCTGTAAAAGCACTGTGAAGCGGTATACAAGTCTAAATGCTGTTGCTATTGTTATTCCCATTATTTCTAGAACTTGGGTATTTTCATAATGAAGGAAGAGTTTTCTGAAATATTTCTATACTATGGGCTGGCTCTCAAGCCAACATTCTTCATAATGAAGCCAAATTTTTCATGTGAGGAAAATTCAGCAATTTTTATTTCCATGGAAACAGGATCTTCCTGTTGTGGCCCGTCAGAGACCTGTGTGGATTGTAGCTGATTCTGACAGTGAGGAGGCTGGTGTGGTACTGCGTCAGCAGCCTGTGCAGCTGGCACCCGAGTCAAACAATGAGGAGGCTGGAGAAGATGTGGTGCCAGAGGCAGGGATTCAGCCAGGGCCTTCAGAACTTCCAGAAGCTTCTTTAAGTGAAGAGGACGAAGAGGAGGAGCCTCTTCTTGATGCACAGGCGCACAGAGTGGCCAAAAGGCAGGCGTGGCTCCTCAGGAGGAGGTCTCCTTGAGAGTAAGGCTTGGGGCTAATTGGCCACTCCCTTAGCCTATTTAAGGAGGAATGTGGACTGAAGCAAATTGTAGGGAACAACTTTAGTTCATTTCACTCTGCATCTGGATTCTCTGCAAATTGCTTCTGCCAACCTTAGTAATATTGTGATTACTTTATCTTTGTTTTCTTGTAGGCTGTTAAGGAAGTTTATTAACAGCCTTTGTTTGGAAAAAACTGAATTATTTTAATAAATTTAAGTTTTGTACAAACTTTGTGTGTGCTGTGTTCTTTTGGGTTCGTAGCTGGGATAGAACACTTCCTATAAAGATTAACATCTTTAGCCAAGTGTACACCCAGGTCAAAAACTGTTTTCCAAATTTCATCATCCAGTTTTCATGCAAAGAAGATGGATGCAAAATTCCTCTTATTTTCTCCCAGAGAAAAAGGTCATCCTTCGACCATTTCTCAAGGACAGGATTTCCTCTCATTCCACTTGGATTATCTATGCCCTATATATTTGCACTATTCAGATGATCCTGAGGGCACAGATAAACTTCCAAGTGGCCTCAACGACTCTCAGAAAGAGAGCTAAGGATGACTGCAAGGAATATACAGTAGTGGTCAAAATTGTGGAAACATTTTGGGAAAAGTGTATTTTCTAAAACTAGTTAATAACACCACTGTTTTTTTTTTTTTTTTGGAGTAGTACCATAAAATTATATATCAATGGAAGGATAATTTAATCAAGAATGTAATGCAATAACTTTTGTGAAGGATTTGCTATTAGAATAGCAGTTACAGTATAAAGGAGAAAAGTGAAACACGTAGAAAAACGAGATGTACAAAAATTATCACCGTAGAAAAAATGAGATATACAAAAATCATCACTAAGTCAGTTAATGCTTAGTCGGGTAACCTCTAGCATGAATTACGGCCTTACAATGTCTTCCCATAGAGTGAACCAAGTCTTTTAGTTCTGCAGCTGTTATAATATGAAACCAAGATTGAAGGATTGCTTCTATTAGCTGGGTTTTATTGCTGGGTCGCTTCTGACTAACAAGTTTATTTAGTCTGCTCCAGGGATGAAATCCATCAGGTTCTGACAGGTTCTGGAGAACCAGTAGGGGAAATTTTGAACAGTTTGGAGAACCGGTAGCGGAAATTTTGAATAGTTTGGAGAACTGGCAAATACCACCTCTGGCTGGCCCCAGAGTGGGGTGGGAATGAAGATTTTGCAATATCCTTCCCCCAGGAATGGGGAGGGAAGGGAGATTTTGCAGTATCTTTCCCATGCCAAGACCAAGCCACGCCCACCAAGTCACACCTCACCCACCAAGCCACGCCCACAGAACCGGTAGTTTAAAAAAAATGGATTTCACCACTGGTTGGCTCCATAGATTTTCAGTTGGGTTAAGGTCTGGGCTTAACCAGGCCTTAACCCAATTGATTAAGGTCCAGGCCATTCCAGAAGTGGAATATAATTATCTTGAAACTCCAAAAAAAAAAAAAAGTGGTGTTTTTAGCCATCAAATCTCAAAAATACACTTTTCCCAAAAGGTTTCCACAATTTTGGCCACTACTGTAAATCCTTCCAACCGTTCAATCAGAATTGAAGAAGTTTCTTGGATGAGAAGCGAAATATTTTCAAGGGAAAAAAAAAACAAAGTCCAGTTGCCTTTTGTAAAAGCACCTTTGAGACCCCACTGGAAGAGTTCGCGCTAAAAAGTTCCTCTTTTGTATTGAATGGAAGTAGAGAAAGCCCAAAATAACCGAAGATTTTAGGGAGGTCCTAGTACAACTGGAAGCTGACCATTTCTCAGGGGGTTTCCAGTTCACTCAATGCAAAGACATGACTTTCCAGCCATGATATTGTCTCTGTAATCCTCTTCCCTTCTGAAAGAGTATCAAAAGCAATTTTCTTTTCATCAGATTGAATTTGAGAAATGGCAGGATGGGGGGAAAAAATGCAGAATCTCTCTGCCCAGTACTTCGTGAAATTCTATTTCCTGTTTTGGCAAAGCTTAGCGGGTTTCCGGCTTTGTAGAGTATCTTCAAGTCATAACTTGTACTCTCTGCTTTCTTATTTTTCACCAGACTGCATTCAAAGAATGTCAATCTAATTCCTTTCTGCTCTAGAGCTGAACAAGAATTCATCTACAATCTTACCTTTACTGTAACGAGCGCAGGGAAGAGAAGAGATACTCCTTAACTGGTAAATGGCAGAAAACAAAGGAGGATATTTATGTGTTTGTGTGTAATGCTTGGATAGGTAGAAATAAGATTCAAGTTCATCTTCACAAAATGTGGAACTGGGGCCAGAGTTCATAAACAGTTAGGAAATAAGCTTTGAGCTTTTGCTAAACCAAATGAGCAAAAATAGTACAGATTCGTTTCCATCAAGCATAGTAGTAACCGTGAGAGGGATCTTGGAGTCCTAGTGGACAACCATTTAAATATGAGCCAGCAGTGGGTAGCAGCAGTCAAAAAAGCCAACACAGTTCTAGGCTGTATAAAGAGAGGGATAGAATCAAGATCACATGAAGCGTTAATACCACTTTATAATGCCTTGGTAAGAACACACTTGGAATACTGCATCCAGTTTTGGTCGCCATGATGTAAAACAAGATGCGGAGATTCTAGAAAGAGTGCAGAGAAGAGCAACAAAGATGATTAGGGAGCTGGAGGCTAAAACATATGAAGAACAGTTGCAGGAACTGGATACGTCTAGTTTAATGAAGAGAAGGACTAGGGGAGACATGATAGCAGGCTTCCAATATCTCAGGGGCTGCCACAAAGAAGAGGGAGTCAAGTTATTCTCCAAAGCACCTGAGGGCAGGACAAGAAGCAATGGGTGGAAACTAATCAAGGAGAGAAGCAACTTAGAACTAAGGAGAAATTTCCTGACAGTGAGAACAATTAATCAGTGCCACAGGAGCAACTTGCCTCCAGAAGTTGTGAATGCTCCAACACTGGTAGTTTTTAAGAAGATGTTGAATAACCATTTGTCTGAAGTGGTGTAATGTTTCCTGCCTTACAGGAATTAGCTTGAGGCTAATTGGCCACTCCCTTAGCCTACTTAAGGAAGAATGCCGACTGAAGCGATTTGCAGGGAACAACTTAGTTCACATACCTTTGTGCCTTGACCTTAGTTATTTGCAAATTGCTTCTGGGCTTTCTGCCGACCATAGTAAGATTAAGATTATTTATTCTTTGGATTCTTGCAGGCTGTTAAGCCTTTAACAGCCTTTGTTTGAAGAAAAACCTGATTTTATTTTAGTAAACTAAGGTTTATACAGACTTTGTGTGTGCTGCGTTCTTTGGGGTCCATAGCTGGGGCAGAACATTCCTGGCTGGCCCTGCTCCGCCCACCCTCCCCTCCCAGGAGTCCCTACATGACCCATTTTGGATGCAGGTAAGTGCAGGGCGCACCCGGAGGCTCGGGGAGGGCAAAAAACAGGCCTACTAGAAGTTCAGGAAGGCTGAAAATAGGCCCGTTTTCAGCCTCCAGAGGGCCTCCGGAGTTGGGGAGGCCGTTTTCACCCTCCTGGAGGCTCAAGGAAAGCCTCTGAAGTATGGAGAGTGCAAAAAGCCCCCCCACCACCACCATGGTGCAGGAGGCCACGCCCACCATAGTCACACCCACCCAGCAACCAAGCAAAGAACCCTTTGCTAAAATTTTTGAAGCCCACCCCTGGGTTTCCTGCCTGAACAGAGGGTTGAACTAGAAGATCTCCAAGGTCCCTTTCAACTCTTCTATTCCGTTCCGTTTCATTCCATTCCATTCCATTCCACTCCGCTCTGCTCCACTCCATTCCGTTCCATTCCATTCTATTCCGTTCCGTTCCACTCCACTCCACTCCGCTCCATTCTCTTCCATTCCGTTCTGCTCTGCTCCGTTCCGTTCCGTTCTGTTTCGTTCTATTGCTTTACGTCATTGGTTCAGTGCACAACCCATATTCACGACAAAATTCCCAATAGACATTCCTAATAGTTTTATTGCTAACTTAATGAACTAAATCCGGTTTTCTTTTGCTTTGTCCTTTCCATCTCTATGCGTCATGCTTCTGAGATCCTTTCAGGCCTCTCCTATCTCAATTGAGGATCCTCTCCTGCATCATCCTTCTCGTTTCCGAATTATAGATGAAGCTGCAAAGGCTACCCCCCCTCCCCATCCTCTCCACCCTTGACAGAGGCTGATATCATTTTTCATCAGGTCTTTGTGCAGTTAGTAACATCACCCCCAGAAAAGGAAAAGGTATTTCCTATCTCTTCTTTTGAAGGGGTCAGATCTTCAAATGCTTTGATGCCCAGGGATATTTCTTTCTTCAAAGTTCACCACTCATTAAAATATAGTTGGGGCAGAGGAGGCAGGAAAGAAGGGGAAAGGGAAAAGGAGAGACATGAAGGGAAGGGAGGAGGGCAGGGGAAGGAAAGGGGATGGGAGGAGAGGAGACAGGAGGGGTGGGGAGGGGAGCAGAGGGAGGGGGAGGAGTGGAGAGAAAAGGAAAGGAAACAAATGTAAGGGAAGGGAAGGGAAGGGGAGGGGAGGGGAGGAGAGGAAAGGAAAGGAAAGGAAAGGAAAGGAAAGGAAAGGAAAGGAAAGGAAAGGAAAGGAAAGGAAAGGAAAGGAAAGGAAAGGAAAAAGTGGAGGGAGGGAATAGAGAAAAGATAGGGAGGGTGGGAGGGAGGGAGGGAGGGAGGGTAGGAAGGAAGGAAGGAAATAGGAGGGACAGGATAGAGAGAAGATAGAGAGGAGGGAGGGTGAGAAGGAAAGGAAAGGAAAGGAAAGGAAAGGAAAGGAAGGAAGGAAGGAAGGAAGGAAGGAAGGAAGGAAGGAAGGAAGGAAGGAAGGAAGGAAGGAAGGA
Source organism: Masticophis lateralis (assembly GCA_030761175.1). Classification (NCBI taxonomy): domain Eukaryota; kingdom Metazoa; phylum Chordata; class Lepidosauria; order Squamata; family Colubridae; genus Masticophis; species Masticophis lateralis. The sequence continues at coordinate 8,587,798 of JAUDYJ010000003.1, forward strand.
AGGAAAAAGTGGAGGGGGGAATAGAGAAAAGATAGAGAGGGAGGGTGGGAGGAAGGGAAGGAAGGAAGGAAATAGAGAGGGGGAAGGGGATAGAGAGAGAAGGGAGGGTGAGAAGGAAAGGAAAGGAAAGGAAAGGAAAGGAAAGGAAAGGAAAGGAAAGGAAAGGAAAGGAAAGGAAAGGAAAGGAAAGGAAAGGAAAGGAAAGGAAAGGAAAGGAAAGGAAAGGAAAAAGTGGAGAAAGAAGAAAATGTGGTACAAGAGGGAAGGTTGGGGGGGGGAAGAAAAGGAAGAGAGAAGCGAAAAAGAATGACAGGCAGGCGGGAAATCTTACACCTCAATCTTATTAGGAATGCTCCGTGCATTTTTTGTTTGTTTGTTTTGTTTTGCTTCATGTACAACAGCAAATGCCAAAAGAAAACAATGGAGCAAAGCCTCTGCAAAGCATACGCCTTTGTGTCCTTATTTAGCAATCTGAGCATATTCTCCTGACTGACAGGAGTGGGCATTTGTTTCATGTTCAGCCATCCATTCCAACCAAAGCACCCAGTGTCTTCAAACCTGAGAAGTCTTCCCGACAGCCCTCACTCCCTATTGATCTCTGAACTGCACACACACACACAAACACGTACAGAGAGAGAGAGAGAGAGAGAGAGAGAGAGAGAGAGAGAGAGAGAGAGAGAGAGAGAGAGAGAGAGAGAGAGAGGAGGGACACAAGAGGGAAATGGAGAGAGACAGACACGCACAGAGAGCATAGGACTCTACTTTTCTACATATTGAACTAAGCTCCAGTGCATCTTTTAATCCTTCATGACCTCATTCAAGGACACCAATTCTTCTCCAAGATAAAGATGACTGCAGTTAGTCTAATCCAGGGGTCTTCAAACTTGGCCACTTTAAGACTTGTGGACTTCAACTCCCAGAATTCTCCAGCCAGCTGGCTGGAGAATTCTGGGAGTTGAAGTCCACAAATCTTAAAGCGGCCAAGTTTGAAGACCTCTGATCTAATCCATGGGTGTCAAACTCAAGGCTCGCAGGCCAGATTCGGCCTGTGGGGTGCTTACATCTGGCCAGTGGTCAGATCCTTCCGGTTTAAAAACCAGTTTAGTGATTGCGTCCTTTGCTGCACATGTATGCGCCATTCAACGAAAAATCATCTTCCATGTTAGTGCAGAATTAAAACAGCTGAGGAACAGCAATCTGCCCTGCCGTGATAATTAGTTATGAAGATAAAGAGCAGGGATGGATGGGTGGGCCCAGCTGATCATTGGAGCAAACTGGTTCACTCCCAGCTGATTGTCGAAGCTACCTTTGATCTGGCCCATTGGATGACCTGGAAACAGCAAAAGATCAGCCTGGGGTGCCTTTGCCAGTGTAAACAGAGCTTGGGGAGGGCTGGATGCGGCCCTTCTGAGCTCCATTTTCACTGGCAGAGGGTTGCGGGAAGCCATTGCAGCCAAAAATGGAGCTTGAGAGCCCATTTTCGCTGGCAGAGTGCTTGGTCCGTCACAGGCACCCCTGACATCAAGTGGCCCACGTACCCCCAGCTACCCCTCCCAGCCAAATACAACCCTAATGCAGCCCTCAGTGAAATCGAGTTTGACACCCCTGATCTAATGCAACGTCCCAAAACATTTCCACATTACTTTTTTAAAAAATAATAATAATAAAAGAATCATATGTAGAGGCATTCTCCTGGGGAGGTTTCAGCAGCTTTGGGATCCCTGGCTGACTAACTTAGCATCCTGATTTTCATCCTACTGCCTGCCTCCTCCAGTTGAAAGCATCTTCTGCTAATGTCACAGGGAATTATGACATTATTATACACCACCCCCCACCCCATGCAGGTGTTTTTGGAGGCTTCTCCCCACTCCAATCAGCAAAGTTCATCAGCAGATGATGAACTTCGGCTACAATTTCTCGAGCATCCTTGAAATCAGGGGCAAAAGGGAAGCAAGAAACCGAAGCAAACTGAAGCCTAGCCTTGGCTGCATGGGAAGCCAATTTGAGAAAAGATTTATAAGGGGATATAAATTCTTGCATTCATATCCCCCTATGTTTGTTTACTGAAATTGTATCCTGCCTTTAATACTTTTACAAATAGCACAAAGGGGCAAACATATCCAACATACAAACCTCTCCCTATTTTGCCCACAACAACTCTGTGAGGTGAATTGGGCTGAGAGAGAGTGACAGGCCCAAAGTCGCCTAGCTGGTTTTCACCGCTAAGACAGAACTAGAATTCACCATCTCCTGGTGATTGGCCCAAAGTCACTCAGTTGACTTTCGTACCTAAGGCAGGACTAGAATTCACCACCTCCTGGTGATTGGCCCAAAATCACTGAACTGGCTTTTATGATTAAGGTGGGATTTGAACTCAAGAGTCGTCTGTTTTCTAGCCTGATGTCTTAACCAGTAGACCAATGGTGGCGAACCTTTTTTTAAATTTTATTTATTTTAAAGTACAAACAAAACAAAACAAGTAACAACAAAACATACAGAACGTGTAAATAAAAAGTCAAGTATACATCTTGTCAAAGTTATTGCAACTGTAATTTACTGTATTTTTATTTGTGTTTTTGATTCCTCCTTGTTTTAGTCTTCCTCTTATGTCTAACTTTGTAGGTCACTGTTAACCTGCATTAATAGTTTATGTTCCTATTTCTATATTAGGTCACACTAATTGTTTCCTAGTCTTTTTTCCCCTCTTTTCTATCTTCCAACCAAGTGTACCACTTTTCCCATACTAGATAGTAGTCATGTTCCTCTTTATCTTGTAATTCCTTTGTGAGTCTGTCCATTTCTGCACATTCCATGATTTTACTAATTACTCTATCTTCTGTTGGTATGTCGTTACTCTTCCAATTCTGTGCAAAAATTATTCGTGCTGCTGTTGTTATATGGATTATTAAATATTTTATTTCCTTTTCATATTGTCCATTTATTATGCCTAGCAGGAAGGTTTCTGGACTCATTTCTATTCCTTGTGTAATTTGTTCTATTTGTGATCTGATCATTTGCCAGCATTGTTTTGCTTTTGGGCAGGTCCACCATGTGTGATAATAGGTTCCTTTGTGGAGTTTACATTTCCAGCATGTTGGAGAAGTATTGGGGAACATTCTTGCCAATCTGGCCAGTGGAAGGTGAATGGTGGCAAACCTTTTACTCATCAAGTGCTGAGCAGGTACATGCTTCACATGCTTTACGTGCATGCTATCTGTGCTAATGTGCAGCTTCTCCCCTGTGCGCTGCATGTGCAATGCATGCACACAAATGCCATCTACGCATGTGCATGCTGCACGCAAGTACTCTCATGTGCATGCACAAAAATGCCTGAATGCGCAGGAGAGCTCCAAAGACCAGCTGGTTCCCCTGAATTGCATGCATGCGCACCAGAGGCCCGATCACCAGCTGGGGCATTGTGTGCACCCATGCGCAGCTGCAGGTGAGCTGGCAACAGCTTGCATGCCTGGAAAGATGGCTCTGCATCAGTGGTGGATTTCAATTATTTTTACTATCTGTTCTGTGGACGTAGTTTGATGGGCATGGCATGGCATGGCTTGGCTTGGTGGACATGGCTTGGTGGGCATGGCAGGGGAAGGATACTATAAAATCTCCATTCCCTCCCCAATCTAGGGGAAGGATACCGCAAAATCCCCATTTTCTCCCAATCACCCGGGACTTGGGAGGCAGAGAATAGATGGGGGTGGGGCCAGTCAGAATTTTTACTACCGGTTCTCCGAACTACTCAAAATTTCGGCTACCAGTTCTCCAGAACTGGACAGAACCTGCTGAAACCCACCTCTATTCGGCAGGCCATAGGTCAGTGTTTCCCAAACTTGGCTATTTTAAGGTGCATGGACTTCAACTCCCAGAATTCCCCAGACAGTATGGCTGGTTGAGGAATGCTGGGAGTTGAAGTCCATACATCTTCAAAGGGTCAAGTTTGGGAAACACTGCCATAGGTTCACAAGTGCCCTAAGTTCGCAATCATGGCACTAGACTAAATTGGCCCTCTAATCCTGACATTTCCCTATATCCTGGTATTCTTCCAGGGCCTAAATAGATAGTTAATTCTTGCCATTAATTTAATTATTTATCACAGCTTTGAAAGGTGTTATAAGAGCAAAGGAGCCTGGTGGAGCAGTGGACTAAAGCGCTGCTAAATAGCACTTAGCTGCCAGCTGCCTGCAATTACTGCAAGTTCGAATCTCACCAGGCTCAAGGTTGACTCAGCCTTCCATCCTTCCGAGGTAGGTAAAATGAGGACCCAGATTGTGGGGGCAATAAGCTGACTTTGTATAAAAAAGAACACCGCTTAGGCGGCCCCCGAAAGCCCTACTAAACAGGTATATACAAAAGTATGAAGGCTATTGCTTAACGCATTGTAAGCCGCCCTGAGTCTCCAGAGAAGGGCGGCATATAAATCGAACCAATAAAATAAATAAAATAATAAAAGCTTAATTTTATGAGATGGCTGATAGGGAAGCCTCCCCTCTTTTAAAAAAAAAAATCATTTGAAAGTCAAGCCTCTTTGAGAAATAAACCATCCTTGTGTTAGAATATTTTTCTAATACGGTATGAGGATATTTTATCGGAGCATTTACACTTTTATTAAAGCTCGGAAACCATGTCTCTCTTTGTTTTACTTTAAGATTAGGTGGCTGTCTCACACTTCATTGTTCACAGACATTCAGAGTAGTTTACCCAGGGAAGTGAAATAAGGCGTACATCCCCAGGATTTTCCTTACAAATTATTCTCAGAAAACGTAAAAGCTACAGCAAGGAAGGGAGTTCCTTATCTGGGGATGGACTGGGTGATTGGGTAAAGGTATCAGGTGAGAAGAATTGGGAGCACATCAGTAGTGCGTTTTACATACCTTTGCTACCGGTTCAGAACTCTCTCTCTCTCTGTGTGTGTGTGTGTGTGTGTGTGTGTGTGTGTGCGTGCTTGCTTTGCTCACACATGCACAGAACCTTCTGCACATGTGCAGAGTGTCCATGATGACATCCGGGCAGGTGGGAGGAGCCTCCTGCTACCGCCGCTACCGGTTCACCTGAATTGGGGAGAACCAATAGAAACCCACCACTGGAGCACATATTAAGTCCAAGTCCAAACTTTTTAAGCTCTACTGAACTCAAGGGGAGCTGGAGTTGGATTGCTTGTGGAAATGTAACAACTCCAGGCTGATTCCTTTCTTGACTCCACCCCCAGCCTCTGCCTCTTCTTCTCTTATGAAAGTGGTGGTATTTTAAAGGAGGAGTTAATTGTAATGTATTTAAACTGTGCTGGATGGAAGGGACCATTCAACACCCAACCATCTAACAGCTTGCTGTCCTCAGACTTAGGTGAAGAAAAAATATCTTCATTCATTCCGTCAGATTATTCATGAGCTGGCAGAGACATGATAAGAAGGTCAGCCAATGAATAGGCATAGCAACTAAGTCAGCCAATGGGAGCTGAAACAGTTGGGAGGCTGGGTGTGGCTGAGCTCTGTGCTGTACTGAGAAACGAAACTGAAACCAGTCTGGACTTGCATCTCTGTTATACTGGTGTCTGTGTGTTTTGCTTGTAACTGCTACTCAGTTGAAGAAGAATCTATATTGGTATTGTACATTTGTCTTCATGTGTTATTATGTATATAAAGAAGTTAATGAATCCTGCTGCATCAGTCTGCCTGTGCGTGCTTTCTGGATTTGATTTTTGCAAGAAACTCTGACACATTCACCTGTCTGTTTTCTTGAACTGGGCTCAAGGACAAACTTGGTAAGGAATAAAATATTCCAGCACTTGAACCCTGCCTGCTCATAAGATGAAACATTTTGCACAAAAGTAAAACAACATTATTAGCAACTACATCTCTCTCACACACACAGATGCACATAGTCTCTCAATCTGTGTATGTGTGTAAGAGAGAAGAATACAGGTAGTCCTCGACTTACAACAGTTTATTTAGTGACCGTTCAAATAACTTTGAACGGTCACAGAAAAAAGTGACTTATGACCATTTTTTCAGTTACGAGCTTTGCAGCATTCCCATGGTCATGTGATCAAAATTCAGACACTTTGCAAACAGTTCATACTTATGACCATTGCTGTGTCCCAAGGTCACGTGATCCCCTTTCATGACCTTCTGACAAGCAAAAGACAATGGGGAAGCCAGATTCACTTATATTGTGGCCTGTACGCGGCCTGTGCGGCTGGGGGCTGATTCGGACAGCAAGGAGGCTGGTGTGGTGCTGCGCCAGCAGCCTGTGCAGCTGGCACTTGAGTCGGACAGTGAGGAGGCTGGAGAAGATGTGGTGCCAGAGGTGGGGATTCAACCAGGGCCTTCAGAACCTCCAGAAGCTCCCATAAGTGAAGAGGACGAAGAGGAGGAGCCTCTTCTTGATGCACAGGCACGCAGAGTTACCAAAAGGCAAGAGTGGCTCCTCAGGAGGAGGTCTCCTTGACAGTAAGGCTTGGGGCTGATTGGACATTCCCTTAGCCTATTTAAGGAGGAATGCCAACTGAAGCAAATTGTAGGGAACAACTTTAGTTTATTCTCCGCATCTGGATTCTCTGCAAATTGTTTCTGGGCTTTCTGCCAACCATAGTAAGATTAAGGTTATTTATTCTTTGGATTCTTGTAGGCTGTTAAGAAAGTTAATTAATTTTAGTAAACTAAGGTTTGTAGAGACTTTGTGTGTGCTGCATTCTTTGGGGTCCATAGCTGGGGCGGGACAGCTTAACAACCATGTTACTAACTTATCAACCAGAATGATTCATTTCATAACTGTGATAAGGAAGTTCATAAAACGGGGTGAAATTCACTTAACAAATGTCTCACTCAACAACAGAGAGGTTGGGCTCAGTTGTGGTCATAAATAGAGGATTAGCTGTATGATTTCCTCCATTAGCTATTTATAGGCCTACTCTTCCAATGTTGTCCCTTCCACCCTGCTTCAGTTCAGACTCTAGAAAGAATTGAGAGAAGAGCAACCAAGATGATTAGGCGACTGGAGGCTAAAACATACAATGAATGGTTGCAGGAAATGGGCATGGCTAGTCTAGTGAAAAGAAGGATCAGGGGAGACATGAGAGCAGTCTTCCAATATTTGAGGGGCTGTCATAGAGAGGAGGGGATCAAGCTATTCTCCAAAGCACCCGAAGGCCAGACAAGGAATAATGGATGGGAACTAATCAAGGAGAGATTCAATTTAAAAACAAGGAGAAATTTCCTGACAGTGAGAACAATCAACTCATGGAACAGCTTGTTTTTGGAAGTTGTGGGAGCTTCATCACTGGAGATTGTTAAGAAGAGAGTCATTTGTCAGAAATGGGATAGGGTCTCCTGTTTGAGCAGGAAGTTAGACTATAACGCCTTGATAAGGCCACACTTGGAATATTGCACTGAGTTTTGGTCGCCACAATGTAAAAAAGATGTTGAGACTCTAGAAAGAGTGCAGAGAAGAGCAACAAAGATGATTAGGGAGCTGGAGGTTAAAACATATGAAGAACAGTTGCAGGAACTGGGTATGTCTAGTTTAATGAACACAAGGACTAGGGAAGACAAGATATCTCAGGGGCTGCCACAAAGAAGAGGGAGTCAAGCTATTCTCCAAAGCACCTGAGGGCAGGACAAGAAACAATGGGTGGAAACTAATCAAGGAGAGAAGCAACTTAGAACTAAGGAGAAATTGCCTGACAGAACAATGAATCAGTGGAACAACTTGCCTCCAGAAGTTGTGAATTGTCCAACACTGGAAGTTTTTAAGAAGATGTTGGATAACCATTTGTCTGAAGTGGTGTAGGGTTTCCTGCCTAAGCAGGGGGTTGGACTAGAAGACCTCCAAAATCCCTTCCAACTCTGTTATTCTGTTACAGTATCTGCACTTGATCTTGCACAGAAATCACAACATCCCGGAAGCTCAGTTGCCATTTTAGATAACAATGTTGTGAAAGGCCTCACATAATGGGGGTGGGGGTTTATTGAAGCAGGTGAGTTTCCGGCAAAGGTATAAGTAGGGTTTTGAGGTTGTTGGGTTTTTTTTTTTTGTTTTTTTTTTTTTTTGCTTTTCAGTACCTGTCACTCACGGAATATTAGACCTTATTGTTTGGGTTACAACCACAGACCCATGGAAAAACGCAAATGGTCTTGATAAAAGGATGGTTTTGATACCTATGTTGCCTTTGGAGTCAGCTGTAAATGGAGACTCTGGCTGATTAACATGGAAGCACTTTACTCTAAATAACACCTTTAGCCACTCCTGTGATGATACTGACAACATTATTACAGGCTGACACCCGGGAGCACCCACCTGACACACAGTTGTGTTTGTCTACAAAACAAAGGGGATCAGAAGAGTGTGGGGAGGGGTGAGGAGAGGGAACGTTGGTTCAATGAATGTCACGGGCTTCTATTTATACACATTGCGTATTGTTCCTGCCAGGAACCTTCCCATTAAGTGCCTCTAGATGATTTGCACGATAGAAGTGGCGCCTGGATTGGATGGCTGTAAAAAGAACCAACACCGGGTTTTTTTTAGAAAGAAAGACCGTTTTGCTATCTTCTTTCTTTGCTCCATAAAAAACATGGTCAAGAAAACTGGATCCATGAGGAAACGTGTATAACTAAGCAGTTTCGGTAGGCTCAAGATGTAGATGTTCATGGATGGCAAAGCTGCTTAGATGTTCCTCCAAAAAGGCCACCAGCGACTTCTCAGGCATTAAGAATAGCTGGAATCAATGATCAGAGCACCAATGTTCCTGTAAAGCTTCGAAGCTATAAATCTGCATGTGGTATGGAGCAGGGGTGAAATTCAGCAGGTTCTGGAGAACTGGTAGTGGAAATTTTGAGTTGTTTGGAGAACCAGCATATATCACCTCTGGGTGGCCCCAGAGTCAGGTGGGAATAGGGATTTTGCAATATCCTTCCCCTAGAATGGAGTGGAAATGGAGATTTTGTAGTATCCTTCCCTTGCCATGCCCACCAAAACACGCCCACCGAGCCACACCATACCTACCAAACCACACCCACAGAACCGGTAGTAAAAAAATTTGAATTCCACCACTGGTATGGAGCCTTTCCTTCTTAGGTTTTAAAAAAAAACACCAGAATAACAGAATGACAGAGTTGGAAGGGACCATTAAAGATCTTCTAGTCCCACCTCCTCACTAAAGCCGGAGACCCTAGACCAGGAGTGTCAAACACTCCCATGGGCCAGTTTTGGCCTGCTATGTAATCGGATCTGGCCTGGGGGGCTGTCCTGGAAATGTAAGGGGCTGGCCCATGTTGCTTCAGCCTGGTTTACCCAATGTGAAGAGGAAACTTTGGGCCAGTGTGGCTTCGGCCTGGTCTACCCAGTGTGAAGAGGAAACATGCTAGCAGTTTGGGGTGTGGTTTCAAACTGATCACGCCCCCCCCAGTCGGCCACACCCAGTGAGTGGCATCAAGCTGGCCACACCCACCCAGTTAGACAGACCCACCCAGTTGGTCATGCCTGGCCGGCCCTCTGAGATTGGGGGGCCGGCCAACCACAGCCTTGATGCGGCCCTCAGTGAAATTGAGTTTGACACGCAGGAGAGGTGTCTACATGGGGCTCCCCTTGAGGTGCACCCGGAGGCTCCAACTGATGCAGAATGTGGCCGCGCAGGGGATTATGGGAGCAAGGGGGCGCTCCCTTGTGACACCTCTCCTGCGTGAGCTGCATTGGCTTCCAGTGGTCTTCCGGGTGCGCTTCAAGGTGTTGGTTACCACCTTTAAAGAGCTCCATGGCATAGGGCAAGGGTACTTGTGGGACCGCCTTCTGCCGCCGATAGCCTCCCACCGGCCAGTACGCTCCCACAGAGAGGAACTCCTCAGGGTGCTGTCAGCCAGGCAATGTCGGCTGGCGACGCCCAGGGGGAGAGCATTCTCTGTGGCAGCACCAGCCCTCTGGGAAGATTTGCCCCCTGAGATCCATATGATATCTGATCTCCGGGCTTTTTGCCGTGCCCTTAAAACTTTTTTATTTTGTCAAGCTAGGCTGGCGTAATCCCCCCCCCCCTTTAGTTTTTAATTGTCTATGGGTTTTAAATTTTAAATTGCCTATGGGTTTTTAATTTTTTCTGGGCCAAAAATTGTTTAATTCTTTTACAGATTTTAAATTTTGTATTGAAGTGTTTTTTATTCCTGGCTGTGCACCGCCCTGAGTCCACTAGGAGAAGGGCGATATACAAATTTAATAAACTAACTAAACTAACTAACTAACAACCTTTGCCCTAGACCATTTCAAACAAAAGTTATCAGATCTCTTCTTAAAAACCAGTATTAGAACACCCACAATTTTTGGAATCAATTCCACTGATTAATTGAGCTAACTGTCAGGAAATTTCTCCTTCGTTCTAGGTTGCTTCACTCCTCGATTAGTTTCACTTCTCACTTCATTCACACTGCTGATAGCTCATTGTTTAAGCCCATTTCACCTACTTTTAAGACAATCGTTTTTCTGTCTATCAATATTACCCTGCATTGCCTCTGTTCCTTTACCTTAAGGTCACTCTTTGAATTCTCAGTAGCTCGCTGAAACAGAGCTTTTTCTTACCATTTTGAGAAGGACAGGACACACAACTGGAGTTTAACATCCAAACTAGGCAAAAGAAACGTCTCTGAACATTGCCACAGCTTCAAACCTGCCCACGGGTAATGAGGTTCCACCGACTAAACTCCTAAAACTGTCCTCAATCCAGTGGTGAAATCCAATTTTTTTTACTACCGGTTCTGTGGGCATGGCTTGGTGGGCATGGTGTGACTTGGTGGGCATGGCAGGGGAAGGATACTGCAAAATCCCCAGTACCTCCTCACTCCTGGGCAAAGGATACTGCAAAATCTCCATTCTCACCCCACTCTGGGGCCAGCCAGAGGTGGTATTTGCCGGTTCTCCAAACTACTCAAAATTTCCGCTACCTGTTCGCCAGAACCTGTCAGAAGCTGCTGGGTTTCACCCCTGCCTCAACTGACCTCAGCTATAGATAGACAATTAGATATAGGCAGTGACCCAGTAGACAGTGATGGCTAACCTTTTTGGGACCAAATGCCTAAAGTGGGCATGCGTGCCTGAACCCCCAAAATGCAATGTGTGCACGGTCCGCATGCATGCGCCCCACCCCACACACATGTGCGCATGGCCTCCTGCGCATGTGCACACGGCCCCCACATGCTCCCCGCACTGGCACGTGTGCCCCCCTGCATGCGCCCTGCCCCTGCACACATGGACCCCATACGCACCCTACCCCCATGCATACACATGTGCCCCCTGCATGCGCCCTGCGCCCATGCATGCACGGCAGATACCCTAAGACCAGCTAGCCAGCAGGAGGCATGCGTGCATGCACGGCAGAGCTGAACTGGGGCAACGGCTCATGTGCCCACAGAGAGGGCGCTGTGTGCCACCTCTGGCACATGTGCCATAGGTTTTCCATCACGGCAATAGGGCGCTTTCTGGAAATGGTTATTAGGCTGTCCTTCCACTGGACCAAAGAGGCTGTATGAATGTGTCAATGTTAGGGCTACCATTTTCACGCTGCAAAATTCAAAATGACAAGTCGATAAAGTTTTCTGCCTTTCTATGCTCCTGTTTAGTCATCCTCTGGGGTTTTTTTGCAGCCCAGATACAGTTGCCCTGTTTGGCGGCTTAAGCAGTGGTGTCATAACAGAACAGATTTGGGGCATAGCTAGATTGGATTGTCTTACTTGCAAATTCCTCCAAACGGCGTTCGGTCCAAAGCTTTCCCCTGACGTACTAAGCTAGCAACAAAAATCAAAGAAGGAGATTAGGTTAATCTGGCACAATGTGTATGCGATGAACTCCTGCTGGCTCCTGTGAATTGTAGCATGTCTATTCAAGGGCTGCTGGATAATCTGTTTAAGCACCTTGCCTGGTGTAGATCTTAAGCTGACAGGTCTGTCATTTCCCATATACTCCTTTTTGGGTGATAGGGATAGCATTTGCTCTCATCCAGTCTTCTGGGACCTCACCTGTCCTCCAGAAGTTCT